>BTPG01000005.1:18128050-18744978 GCA_036245525.1 Semisulcospira habei
ACCGATCAACATAATCAATCCAACCGTTTTGACTGTGATCTTTCCAACAGGTCATTGAAATAAGTGTTCAAGTGTTCTAACATAAGGAAAGGGTTGGCTTTTGTACCTGCGAAATCAATGTTTTCTAAAACATTACGTATTTTTCACTTTTGTCAACCTCGCATGACCCTGGAACGTTGTGAGTAGTGAACCAAATTAGTAAGTATAGAAAGGTCACATCATCAGCCACCTTTCTGCTAAATTTGGTTGAAAAGTTGCAAAAATCCTGAAGGTCTTACCATCAGATATCTCTGTACCAGATTTGGGATGGAAGTTACAAATAGCATTTGAGAATTTATTTTTTGGGGGGTCAATGACTTATTTCATGATCTCTTGTGACCCTTGACTCAGAGTGGTCATCCAAATTGGTATCCGTAGGAGGGTCTTACCATCAGGTATCTCTGTACCAAGTTTGGGTTTCAAGTTGTGAACAGTATTTGAGAAAACATAACTGTTGTCAAAATTTAGCTATTCTTAACCTATTTCCTGATCCAATGACCTTGACCTTCGAGAGAGGTCACTCAAATTGGTATGTTTAGAAAAGTGTTGCTACAAAGTATCCATGAGTTCACGTTTGAAGACTGTGGCTTGAATAATCTCCAAGAAAATACCAACGTTAAAGTTTACCACGGACGAAGGCGGACGGATGGCGGCGGACGGACGATAGACAAACAAGAAAGGCAAACCCATTATGGCTCATGTGTATGATTTACATATGTGTGACCTTTGTGACAATAAGTGAAGGGTTGGCTTCTAAACCAGCAAAATCTATGTTTTCTCAAAATGTAAGCATTTTTCACACATCTGTCACCCCCCCCCCCCACCCGTGACCCTTGACCTTTGTGATGAATCAACTAAATTAGTATGCATCTTATCATTAGCTGCCCGTTGTGCCAAGTGTGATCCAAAAATTTGCAAAAATGTTGATAATACCTACAATTTAATCAAATATTGGCATTTTAAAACACACATTTGCCGGCCTCTTGTGACCCTTGACTTTTCCAGGGGTCATCCAAATTAGTATGCATAGATAGATCTTACCATCAGGTATCTCTGTAGCAAGTTTGGGTTTGAAGTTGTGAATAGTATTTGAGAAAAAAACATCTTTTGTCAAAATATGGCTATTTTGGACATATTTCCTGAGCTCTTGTGACCCTTAAACTTTCCGTCTTCAATAGTCTCCGAGAACATGCCAATGTTAAAGTTTATCACGGACATCAGACGACGGACGCCGGACCACTGGCCCAAAACATACTCACTTTTGCTTCTCACATGAGCCAGCAAAAAAACGGCCCAGAACCGACTCACTTTTACTTCGCACGTGAGCCAAAAATGGAAAAGGACAGATTCACCATACTAGCATGGGGCAGATTGAGACAGCCCGGGGTAGGTTGAGACACCGGCTCGACCTGCCCCAAAGCAGGTACCTGCAAAAAAACTTCGCAGTATGCTAAATTTACGGCACTGTTAACTAAACCGATGCAAACACAAGCTTTGTTGTTTTGTGGGGTTTTTTTTGTTTTGCTTTGAAATAGCCACGTGTCACCACTGTCATTCGAGCATTATAACTCTAAAATTAACATTTTTCAACATTGTCAGAAATGTTCGTACCCTTTAAAAACAAGCCGCACTTCCTCCAGCTCAAAGCACGTGATCATTCCTGCCTAAATTTGGCTGATGTTGTAGATCGGGTTTTGGCATTATTATCAACAGAAAAAAGAACGGCTGAATTATAACATTAAAGGCCTTATTTTGGGGGTGTCTCACCCTGCCCCGTGTCTCAACCTGCCCTGGTCTCGCCTAACGCCGAGCAGGCAACCAAGGTCATCTCACGGCAGGATGGGTAAAAATCTGGCTAGCCAGACAAAAAGAAAGGTCTTAAGACAAGATGTAAATATATCTTAAAACTATTTTATGCTAAAATGTCGCACAGGTCTTAAAAGGAAACGTCTACAGACTCTCAAAAGGTCAAAATAATAGAATTATCATTGTCTATATGAATGCTCAAATCTTATGAGAAATATTGCACTCTCTCAAAAAACTGAACATCTTGCCCGGGCGTACAACCCGGAACAAAACCTTCAAAAAGTCTGCTGTGAAGTGTTTGTATCTTGTGTCAATTAAATTGGCACAAGACAGCTAAATGTGTTTAACTGAATACTGCTCATCGCAGGCATAACACCATGGACGCTCCTCCTGTTTTAGTAAATAAGAGTGCGTAACATACGTGTGCCCAATGTGGAGCCGAGCAAGTAGAGTCTCCTCACGGCGGCTGCCGCAGCGGTAAGGTAGACTGTCGGACACCTTAGGAAGAGCTTCATGCAGGTTAACTTCTTCTTTGTCCCACTCGGACTGCCACTCATGGGCTATGTACGCACTAATCGCAGGTTTAAAATTACAATAATCATGAGGTATAGAACTCCAGTGAGCACCTGTATCTGCGGGGGGCCGGGGCCCTCACGAGTTCTATGCATCTTGCAGATGGGTGGTCTCCACTTGTTCTTGGCAGTGAAAGAGTTAAGGGGGCGTGTGTCCGGCAATAACGGCTTAATAGTTCTATCTATCTATCTCTCTATATCCCGTAGTCTTGCCGACCGTTGGGGCACCACTGATGACATGGCAACCAGCTCCCTCCATTCTTCTCTGTTCTCTGCCATTCTTAGCGTATCGCCCAGCCTCAGTCCTGTCCACTCTGAGATATTGTCCTCCCATCTTTTCCTGTCTTCCTCTCCTTCGTCCTCCTTGCACAGTGCCTTGCAGGATTGTTTTGGTAAGCCCTGCTGAACGCGTGACATGCCCATACCACTTCAGTTTGCATTTTTTCATAATGGCTAATAGGTCTTCATAGGGCCCGATGGCTTGCCTGATTCTGCTTCCCACTTTCTCGTTCGTGATGTGATCTCTGTATGAAATGCCAAGCAGCCTTCGAAAACATCTCATTTCAGTGGCTTGTATCCTCCTTTCAAGGTCTGCTGTGAGGGTCCATGACTCACAGGCATAAAAGAACACTGGGATGACTAAGGCGCATCAGCTTCCATATGGTCTTTAATCTTGTCAGTGCTGTTGTTGTCTGCGCAATCCTGGACAGTATTTCTGGTTTTGATCCCTCATCTGTCACAATGGCTCCTAAGTATTTGAATTTATTAACCGTTTCCAGTTTTTGGCTTCCAATCATGACGTCAGTGCCAATGCCACTGATGTTATTTGTCATCAGTTTGGTCTTCTCTGCACCAATTTCCATCCCATACGCAATGGCTGTACTGTCCAGTTTTTTAACCAGCTGACCTAGCTCCTTCTCTGTTCCTGCAAGGCCATCAATGTCGTCCGCAAAGCGCAAGTTCGTGATTGTTCTGCCTCCAATTGTTAATTATCTGCATATTTTTCTGTGGGCTGGTGATTGCGTCCTTGATAGTAGGGGGCAGGGGATCTAACCGTTTGTCTATCCAGCGCTAAGTAACTGAGACAGGCTTGAAAGACTTCACTCAGTGGACAAGGACAAGTTGGGCCGTGGTGCGGGACATAGCCAGCAGTCTGTCACAATCCATCTCCACCCCCATTACAATCACCAGGCGGCGCTCTAACCCCAGCACCACGTGCCAGTCTGTCACTGTCACTTCGTTATCCGTTGCCAACGCTACACTGCGGATAATGTCATTTCTGTCATCTGACGTCACTATACGCGTGGGGACGCCATGAGCTCTGAGACGTTTTACTACTGGTAGGCTAGCACGTGGGGAGTGGCACAGGATGAAGATGTCACGGTACTCAAGGTCATTATCTAGAGACACATAGACAACAAGGTGTTATTACTAATGAATACATTATTTTAACATAAGTTACATTAACTCATTCAGCCCGGCGCACGTATTTCCCAAATTTTGGAGGCGCGGTCATCTAACGACTATGCACCTGTTGCAGGAGGCGGATTGACCACGATAGTTCAAGGGGCCAGATTAGCTTGGCGCCGACAGGCGCCAAGCTAATCTGGCACTGCACTTGAATTATCATGGTCAACCCATCTCCTGCTGTAGTGCCTCAGGGCTGAATGAGTTAAAGAAAAAAACTTACCATGGCCCTGAGCAAACAAATCATAAATGCTTATTTTGTTGTTGAAAATAATCCTGAAATTGAAAAGAAATCTTGGCAGATCTTTTTCTATTGTTTGGTCGATATAAGATTTTTTTTTCTATTACACACATTGTGCTTTTCAAAAAGGACGGATTGTCAAAACTCCTTTTTTATTGATTTACATTCATCCTCCCCCCCCCCCCCCCCCCCCCCCCACAACTTCTTTGTGAACAAAGGCACCGGGATTGTAAATAGAAGCAGTAGCTGCATTGGACAGTAGGGTTCAGCGTGCACAGTGGGGTTAACTCATTCAAGGCGCCCTCAATCAATAGTTGTGTAAGCGTCAAACTGCATTGCCAAACCTGTATGACACTTCCGCAGCTACCGATGCAGGGCACCATGACAAGGGTTTGCGCTAGGATTTTACAAAACCGGTCCCCCACCTTCGGCTTCCACCGCTCCTGTTTTTTTTCCAGTTCAGATCAAAACCAGTCCCCAGGAAATGCTTTCCGGTTGACAACAGGGGCGAATCAGTTACCTGGGGGGGGGGGGGTTCAAATTTTTGTTTTTGACCTTCAACCTTGCTTCCAGGGGTCGAAAAATCGAAAAGCAGAAAGGGGGGGGGGGGGGGGGGCGTACATGTTAATACTTTCATGCCGTTCACCAAAAAATCAAGGGGTGGGGGGTGGGCGGGGTGGGGGGGAGGGGTCAAAACTCGCCATTTCAGCCCGTGCACAAGGATTTCTTTTTTCAAGGGCAGAATTTGAACCGGTCCAGCCAAAATAAAACCAGTCCCTGGGACCGGCAGCTTAAAACATTTCCGGTATTCTCTGTTTACAACAGTAAAATACCGGTAATTACCGGTTATCGCGAACCCTGCTTGACCGAGTGAACGAGAGAGTGCAGTACTCGACTAACGAGAAAAATGCTGCAAGCGACACTCACCCAACTGCCTTTTATGTCCTTCTGGATTAGTCTTGCGGTCAGGAATTTTCTGAGTGACCAGAGTGGCAACATCTTCCGCACAGTGAGTGCATTCCCAGGGCCTGTTTCCCGTATGACCAGGCAATGGCACTCTGTGGTCAGAGTCCTTGTAGTGAGAAATCCTCCTGACTTTCGGCCCCTCAGTAGGCGCAGGGGTATCACTTATTGTGTAGCTGAAGACAGTGCCAGTAGTAATACTCTCTGACTGCTTCACCTCGCTGACCACATTTGGGGGACAGCGGAGCGGGGTAGTCATGAGGTAGGTGGTCAGGCAGGAAGGCTTGTCTTCACACTGCACGCCAGCTGCCCACAGCTGTACGCCGGGAACATTCGCCACCAGGCCCTCACAGAAGTCGTGGAACTTGCTAGGAAATGGAGACACAAATACTAAACGTAATATTCTAGGAAAGCAGTACTGCAAGTACATTGTCACCGACTTTACATCTTATGTCGAAACAGACAAGTCTGTTTCTACATAAATTAAATCAACTTGAATTGAAAACAGTATGTCGGTGATAATGTACAAACCAAACGGCCAGGACACCAATAAAAACCAACCTACCAAAAGTGGGTAGTTGCAATAATAAATTAACCCTTTTAGCCTGGCAAACCACTTTAGTGGTCAACGGTCTTGTATACCTTCAGCCCGGCAAACTGCTACAGCGGTTTCAGGTGTTTCGTATCGTGCGCCCAGTGATGTGCGAGCCACGCTGCGCGTGTGGTGATCTCGCCCTTTGCACGGACACATCCTGTTTAGGTCACAGACTACAGTGCCGTTTCCATACTGTCCAGTCTCTTAGCCTTAGTCAGTCCCAGTCATCCCCTAATTTTTCAATTCCCTAAAAAACACTACCACCCACCAGCTGCACATTTGCCAAGCACAAAATAAACACACAAAAAAACAGCACATCACCAGTCTCATTTCTTGGCTATGAAACTGTTCCTTACCAACCCCACACCCAAGCACAGCTGAAATCAGCGTTCCCCTCAAATCACTACGGCAATGGCAATTCAACATAGGCCCACAATTGTCCACTGGATAAGCTAAGGATGGTATGAATCAAAGCACCAAACATGTCTCCTCTCAGCTAACCACAAATTTCCAGCAAATTCCAACATTCAGCCCTAATACAAATTTTCAAAAAAGGCAAAAATTATTTTTAAAAACACCGGTCCTCTTACTGCCTGAACTGCTCAATTTAAATGTATAACGTGACCTGACAGAGAAACTGTCCCACCTGAACACCATTCAATCTGCCATCAGTGCAACCCTTAGACACTAGCTAAGTCAAACCCAAAGTGACACCCTTGAATGTTGCTGCATCTTTATGTTATGGCCCATTATGTGAAGTGCCTTGTTGTGGCGTTCACAATGCTGTTGATGTGTTGGATCATGCATATCTGATGCCATGAAAAACAGACTAGATATGGTCAGAATGCCTCCAAAATTGGCATGCACATCAAGTAATATATCTGATCTCCAGAAATGTTGCATTTGAGACACAGGCACATGAAAGTTTTTTTTCCATATTTTTCCACTACCCACCCCCTTACTTTTTCTGTTTTTCCAAGTTTACACACACATGCAATAAAGTCAAACTGACTTCTGGTGGGCTGGACAACTGAACAAAGTTACCATGACACCAACATTGATGAAAAATGAGCNCTTTCAGACCCAAGGTCATTTCCTTGTGTATCTCAGGGCACCCAAAAAGACAACGCCCAGGCATCCTCATTGACCCTGTTGTCTGGTGACAACAAGCAGAAAAAGGCCTGTAACCAGCTGCCATGCCCTATATGCTGCTTGCAATCTTTTCCTCAGGCAAAGGGGTCATGAAACAGCTCTGCAATTTAAACAATAAGTCTACTGAGCTATCCCACAGACAAAAGACTTCACAAAACAGCCAAAACTATGCTACGCGGGACACACCGCATACCAAAACAAGTGTCTGGAGTGCTTATTTAGGAGACCTCCTGTAGCAGAGAAAAATGGTTATGTACAGTTCATTTTTATATAAAACACACTTGTCAGAGTCTCAAAACACCTCAACTCATCTTGCAAATGCAGCAGGCATGCATGTGCCAAACTTGTGAATACTCCTGTAAAAGCCAGTACTGGTGGCTGCAACTGCTGGTCCCATAACCATAATCACTATTTTGAATAGTACTGATCATACTGCACTCGGAACATTACATAAAACAAATTAATCACATTGTTTTGAGAGGATATGCGTGCCGTTAGCTCCTCGCACATTACCGTTTACTGCGCCATCGGGGCCACATGCAAAGAATGCCGAGTGTAAACATATAGGAGCACTAATTATTTGAATGCATTAGCACATATAATATTATTGTTTCCTGCAAAGTACAATTTTCAGTCATTTATTGTGAGTTATCCCCAACAAAGTGTTCACAATATTATTATACTAAACTGTGACTCCAGGCAGTCTAATTTATTGTAGCAATGTTTCTAATGTGGATAGCGTAAGCAGCTGGTCCCCCAAAATAAAACTGCAAATGGCAGAAAATCGTCTGTCGGTAACGTCGGTACAAACTTAGCTACAGAAAAATGTCTCCATCCTCGGGCAGCACAATTTTGACATGGGGGCAATGTATTCATCCCATACTTCATTTTGATATACCCAAACCTTTGTTACTCTGAAGAAAATCACTATCTTGTAAATGGCTGATCATCTATGAAGGGCATCTGCTATACTATACAGGGTCCTGATAGTGCGCACGTACTTTCGTCTGTGGTATGTGGTCAGTTTTGCAGTGCTAGGTGGGAATTACGGTCAAAATAGCGGTGAATGCATTAATATTCAGAGTGATTGAATGTTGTGCTCGGATACATGGTTTCAAAAGCTGACAGCTTTGATGTCTAGGGATATGTGTGCCCACCTACCGCATGGCAGCATAACGACGTGTTGGCAAGTCAGTCGGAGTGATCGACAGTTGTGGCACTGACAATGGCATTGCCTTATAACCTGATTCTGATGCTGAATTCAGAGGTTCTAACTGATATTCTGTTATTTTGATGTCACTCCTTGGTGCACCTGTAGGTGACACTGTGGACACTAGTGACACACTGGTCACGTGTAGTATGTGTAGCGTCTTTACAATACTGGTACTTTCATCCGATCATGCACGAGACACAACACAAATACACTGATCATCGTCCGATGCCACTTCTTACATCTGGTCTAGACCGTGCATATACAGTATCAGTGGCAGGTGTAAACAATGACATCTAGTGACAAGGTAGGGGCCTTCCTGTGTATCGGTATGCTGGAAATGCATGGACATTAATGTGTCACAGTAACAGATGCCCTATTTAGTGATGCATGTTAACTAACAGCGACCTGTCATACATGAAAGACATTTTTTTCAGGTTTATTGTCACCTGTCACTATTTTTGTCACCAGGCATTACGACACGTGACACAGTGTCGTCAAATCCATAAACGGTAGTCCATCCAATGGCAAATCAGTACATATATACTTTTATGGGGGACATTTGATGTAAATTAATTTTTAAAAATATTTTACAGTGCACGCCCATTTTCAACGGAAATTTCTCAAATAAAGTCAGGGCTCAAGGGTATATAGACTTCTTATTTACTCATAGCTGAAAGGGTTAATTCTGCACGAGTTTATAATACCTTACAGAGTAGTACAAAGTCAAACTACCGGTCATTGAAGGCTTCATCAGCAAGAACACATAGCGGGCCGTCTCTCGCAGCTGACGCTAATTTACGAACTGCAGTCTCCACATCTCCCCTGCTGCTCTGAAAGTTGTACAGGTGAGTGTACACATGGCCAGATGCGCCAGGTGCTGCATCACTTGATTCCCACAGGATGTGCTGCAGTTGATGTGCGATGAGCAAGATGGCAGCGCGGCTGTCTCTGTGTGAACTCAGCAAATGGATGTCCATTCCCTGCAGCCCCCACTGCAGGCCCTTCAGAACGAGAACGACTGTCTTCCCCGTACCTTTAAGAAACATCGCAACAGCAAGGCAAAAATAGAACGTGGCAATTTTTCGTAAAAATGTATATGTTCGCCAGCCTGCGAAATAGGCGTTTTGGGAAATGCCTACAAATTTCAGGCATTGTCCGAAACTGTTTATTTCAAGCAGGCGTTCCTAGAGATGTCCAAAAGACTTTGCGAAATATCATGCAATTTCGGGAAATACCTGAAAAGCGATGCAAGGTAAATCTGGAATGCCTGAACTGATTTTGTTTTATCTGATGTATTTTTCCTCTCGTAAATTATCATTCCAATGAACTACAATTAATATATCTTGGCAAGAAACAATAAATGCCGTCTTTTACTAATCATAAGTTCATTTAGTTGTACAATGTTTCCTTCTAAATTCCATTTAGCATGTTCAAGATCTGCCTTCATTTATTCTATTCTGTGTCATACTAGGGATGTACATTTCCGGTTCAGTTTGTCGGTGTGAAGAATTTTCCCCCTGGCAATACACATTTCTCACTTAAAAGAATTACTCTCTTTTGCTTTTAACCTAGTTTGACTATCATCCAGGATATCAGGAAAATAACAAGCTTTATATGGTTTGACAAAGTGTCATGTTAGAAAGGGAAATAGGCTACCCCACTTTGACTAAAATTTAATAAAAAAACCGGAAACTACAATTTCAGGTATTCTCCGAGAGTGCCAGGCGTGCCCGCTTGAAACAGTCATGCCCAGAATGCCCAAGTTCCCAATAAAACTGTAGCATTTACTGTATTTTCACTGTAACACAATGAACATCTCGCTTTTTAAAAAAGCAAAACAAAATAAAAAACAAACAATTAACCAAACGGTGCCACGCATGTTTCAATGGTTCAGAATTACCTGGCGGGCCCAGTAGGAAAACCTGTGACAGTTTGGGGTCTCTGAGCAGCTGGATCTGGTCCGGGTACAGAGTCAGTATGGCCATTCTCAAGCCTGTGTGCGCAACCGCCTCTGGCAGGGTTCGTAGCTCCACGACACGCCTTGGGTGCGTCACAGTGGGCACTTCTACCGACGTGGCGGGCCCACAGAACCTGAAATGGAATCATGATTATTCTGTGAAAACGAACGCACACACGCAGGCAGGCAGACACGCACGCACACACATAGACTCCAAGTGCATTTGTTGTATGTGTAATTATTTTGAGCTATATTCACCTGGCTAAAAGCGACTTATATAGGCTTTCTGTCATGTTCCTGTCTGGTTCCAGATCCGCGACGGTCCGCTGCCACCACTCGTCGGATTTCAGTGTGTCCGAACAAAGACAGTGCGCCACAGCAGCCTGCAAATCACCATTTTGGTCTGGATTTTGCGAATCATTTGCTCCCAGGCACTGACAAAAGTCCTGGAACATGACATGGGCAGTTATGGCATGGGCTCTAAATTACAAAACTCAAACATCATTACTCAGCTAAATGAACATCACTGTTAAGTGAATCATATTTAAAAGCATAAGGAAGCTGACACGCACTGAACCGCTGGGCGGCATGTTGTTGTTGAGTTTGTATAAGACCAAAGAACACGGATTCATGGTCATCGGACATCGGTTATCATGAACACGGCTCGAGGTTAGTTAGGACACGGACATGAATAAGTGTAATAATGTCTATAAACAGGTATTTGTCAGATGCCTTATGTCTCACCTTGGTGACAGTGGGGTCAGTGTTGAGTGCCTGCAGCAATTCTTTGGACATGATGTTGGGCAGCATCAACGTCTTTGTGATTCTCAAGTCCCCAAGGTCTGATACCATGTGTCTCAATGCTTCCTCAGCCTTATTCAGCTGCTTTACAGCACAGGCTGCCTTTTTCACTGTCGCCTTGTTCAGGTTCTGCGTCTTTGTTTGATCGGCCCCCACAGACTTGATCTCCCCCACGATCAGGCCGTACTGGAGACTGATGATGAGAACGTCAATTTCACCATCCTCATGGCCAACAGAGGCGGGTTTGGGGAAGAGTCGGATGGCAGCAGCACTGACGGGATGGACTTGCTCATCCAGGTATTTTCTGAAGTCTAGCTGGGACAACACCATCATCACCTCTCTCTGCGCCAACTGTGTCTCAAAGTACTCTAGAATCTGCCTCAGAGCGAGGTCATCCCTCGCGTCGTTATCTTGTACCTTTGGTAGCGGACCCTTTGGGATTGGCTGGTCAGGCCACACCCGGGACGCTAAAGGTGGCTTTGGGTTCTGAGGAGATGGGCCATTTGGAACGTAGTGAACTGGCTCCATGACATGCTGGTCTGTAGGTTTCTCTGGGACAAACACATCCTGGTTTGACACAATCTCCACATCGTATGGCACCCTGTTGAAGTGAAGTGGGGGTAGGAAATAGGTTTGGTGTAGGAAGTTGGGATACCAGTCATGAATGTACTGAATCCAGATTTCAGTGGCTTTCTCCTTGTCCACCTGCTGGTGTTGTGGCTGGCTGCGCGTTGTACACCGTGAAGTTCGCTGCGGGACGCACACACTTTGAACTTGGCGGTAATGTGTTGGAGGGTGGCGCGTGAGGTGGGAACACCGAGGAAATAGTGTCCCATGGATGTTTGTATGTGGAACACAATTGCGACCTTGTGTGCTCCCGTGGTTACACTGTGACTCATGTAAGTAACCTTGGGCCCCACTCGGGACACTTTCATACAAGTACCTTCGTGTGCGGTCAGCATTTCTTTGCGAGTCAAACGTGAGACGTTGTGGCCTTTGGGAGTAACCCTGCACCCCACGTGGGTAACGTTGTGCCCCCCCTAGATAATCGTGTACCCCACCTCGATAATTGTGTGTTCCCACTCCCAGTGCATAACCTTGTGCCAAGCTTGAATGACACTGTGCAACCCGTGGATATCCTTGTGCCTGTGTATAACGTTGTGCTTCCTGCCGATAATTTTCTGTCTGGCCTGTATAACTTTGTCCCCGGCATGGATAGCTTTGTGGACCTCGTGCCCTGCGAGAACTTGGCTGGTGACTGCGCCACATTTGTTGGTGGTAACTGTGGATCACGTGTCGCAAGTAGACCCGTGGTCTGACATGGACAGAAATAAGATGGAAAATTTACCACTTGATCCCACAAACTTGAAAGCATCTGCTCAGTTTAAAAAAAAAAAAACATTACAAATAAATACATTAAACTTTTGCTATAACAAATTCGTAAGAATTTTCATTGCATTTATATGCACACTTTGTTCAGCAGGACCTCAAAGAAGGGGAGGGGGGGGGGTTCAAAGATTTTTGTTGGGACCCTCAACCTGATGCAAAAGGCCTCCCTGATGCTAGACTAGGCTTCCAGGGTCTAACAAAATCGAAAAGCAGGGGTGGGGGGTGGGGGGGGGGGGGGGGGGGGTTGGGGGATGTGGTGGGGAAGAAGCGCATGTGTGTTAAGACTCTCACTATTTGCCAATATCAAACAACGAAAGGGGAGGGGTGGGGGGGTTGGTTCCAAACACTCCAAAAAGGGACTTTGTTTAGTATTTTAAAGAATTTTGGGTGGGGGGTGGGGGGAACCCATGAAACCCCCATCCCCCAGATCCGCCCCTTTTAGAAATAAGAAAAAAAAACTTATCAGCAATGTCGCCCAAGGCTCAAATTGTATAGCTGATTGTACAATGATTGTACATTGCTTAACGTCCCAACAGCAACAAGACTTTCTCAGGACGTGCCTGCACTGCTTGTGAAAAAAACACAACTAAACAGAATATTGAATGTATGTAGCCAGCCAGTCCAATACGTTAATAAACCTACGACATGGGGCCTAAATAAAGCTAAGACCATTTAGCAACACACATTCAATATCAAGAGCTACAGCTGTGCACACAGTAGGGAGAGTTTACAAAAGGAAAATCCAGGTGAATGGACCAAGGGTAGACAAAAACACATGCCCCAGAATAGAGCGGAAAACAAACCCTGTGGGGCTGACCAGGGTGACCCTGGGAACTAAAAGGTAGTTAACCCCACCCAAGTCCCCCAGGGCAGACCCGGGTGGGGGTCAAATTGTTTAGTGTAGGCCAACTGCCCATGACCGAAACATTGGGTGAACAACAAGTTACAACCCAGCATGTCAGTAACGCTGAGTTGGTATACCTCGCCCTGTGCCTAGGTGACATGCACCAGCATTGTTGCTATTTTCGCACCTGACCGGTCGCTCAAACCGGTCCTGTGCACCAGATCGGTTCAGAGTGTGTGCTCTCTGCACCTGTAATGAGCAATCTCGGAGAAAGAATCACGTGACGTTTGATTGCTGCAAAATAATATGAATAAAAAATAAACCCTTTTCCATATCAATGCAGTCCCATAATTATGCAGTCCATTTTGGCAATAATGTATCCTAATGCTAGCACAGACCTGCCTACCCCTAGAAATGACCGTCAGTAGTTTGCCCATCAGAAAACCACACTATTCAGTAGTTTTGGAGACTTATCAGTAGTGATGAGAACGAAACCATCTGACTTTGATGGTAAAGTAAAAAATGCTGCATGTGTGTGTACATAAATGAAAGAACATTACAAATTATTGACAAATGACTAAACCAATTCCACAACATCAACAACCAACCATCTTGTCATCAACAACCAACCAACCTGTCAACATATGTGTGGGTTCAATTGACTTGAAAGTCAAGATTCTGATTGAATTTTTTAAATTTCTAGTACCAAATGTATTTGTATTAATCAAGATTATTCATAAGACATTCTTCTCACTTTAAACTCACAAAATAACAAAAAAAAAAAAAAAAGTACTGCGACTAGCGTGAGTGTAATCTGTGACCAAGCAAACACAAAAAACAAAACTTTTTTTTCTTTTTTGTTAAATTCAAACAGTACTGAACTGTTAGAATAAAACAAAAATAAGCCAATCAGTTTGTTATTTAAGTAAAACACATAACAGATGTGTCTTGTTCTTGTCTCTCAAATGAAGATACTGTTATGATTATGAATAATCAAAATACTAATACTGTTCCTTAAAAAAGAGCCCTAACCCTTCCAACACCTATTACACTTTCACGAATATAAATTATGTTAATCACTTCAGCATCACCCAGGAAAGGTCTTCAACAGGATCATCCTAGAGAGAATGAAGAGCTCCGTTGACCCCCAGCTGAGAGGATCACTGAAGGTTAGTCACCAACAGCATGTGTTACCCATTTCCTTTTCTTTCTCAGTTTTCATGTAGCAGGATTTAATAATAATAATAATAATAATAATAATAAGCGCATTAAATAGGCACTTTATCCCAATTGAAAATCGGCTCAAAGCGCCGCCGCGAACTGAACCCAACAAGCACGCTCACGTGAAACACGCGCATTCACTCACACACTGTACATAAACACAGAACATTCACGTGGTGCTAAGGGCAAGCTCAAGCGAGCTACTGTAGTTTTTGGAAATTCAAAGTCGTTTGTATTTGAAATTTGATTAAGTGGGCTGAAACTGATACCAAAGTGGAGGGGGAGGAAGAGCTGGAGTACCCGGAGAAAGAACCCCCGACGGTCCGCCCGAATTAACGGTGACACTTACTAGAGGAGAAAAATCCGACGCCGGAACCCGTAATCGAACCTCGCACCTTTAGCATTGGTGGCAGGCGCCTTAACCACTGCGCCACGGACAGCCCCAGATTTCAGTTCTCCAAGCTCTTGACTTGTGTACCCCATCACTCTCTGACATGGTTTGCCTGGCTTGGACTTTACAACAAAGAGAGCTTGTAGTCTCTTGTCCAATGTTTGCTATGGTGCTTTGAAGCTTTTCCCTATTTTCTTTACAATAGCAGTTGCTTTGCTCCCTCCACAAGCAAAGTCAGCTGCAATTTTTGAGTCCTTGAACATCAACTTAAAAGCATCACTGAAACATCAGATGCGGTGAGCGGCAGGTTGAATTCTGCGATCAGTTCCACAATCGTGGTTTTAGCGTGAGTAACCTCTTCAACCGACGGCCCTGTGACCTTCTGAGCAACGAAGTTCGTGATGGCATTAGCACTCTTTGGCTTTGATGCATTAACATGTTTTTGTGCCTTGACATGCCTCATACAGTCATCAGTACCACCATGGGCTATAGAAAAATCATCTGCACGCAATGCAAAAGGCAAACTGTGGGCCTGCAGTCATCAATACCGCCATGGGCTATAGAAAAATCGCATCTGCACGCAATGCAAAAGGCATACTGTAGGCCTGCAGTCATCAATACCGCCATGGGCTATAGAAAAATCGCATCTGCATGCAATGCAAAAGGCATACTGTGGGCCTCATGCAGTCATCAATACCGCCATGGGCTATAGAAAAATCGCATCTGCACGCAATGCAAAAGGCATACTGTGGGCCTCATGCAGTCATCAGTACCGCCATGGGCTATAGAAAAATCGCATCTGCATGCAATGCAAAAGGCATACTGTGGGCCTGCAGTCATCAATACCGCCATGGGCTATAGAAAGATCACATCTGCATGCAATGCAAAAGGCATACTGTGGGCCTGCAGTCATCAATACCGCCATGGGCTATAGAAAAATCACATCTGCATGCAATGCAAAAGGCATACTGTGGGCCTCCTGCAGTCATCAATACCGCCATGGGCTATAGAAAAATCACATCTGCATGCAATGCACAAGGCATACTGTGGGCTTGCAGTCATCAATACCGCCATGGGCTATAGAAAAATCACATCTGCATGCAATGCAAAAGGCATACTGTGGGCTTGCAGTCATCAATACCGCCATGGGCTATAGAAAACTCACATCTGCATGCAATGCAAAAGGCATACTGTGGGCCTTTCTCACACTTATGAATCAAAGGATACTTCTCTGTATATTTCGAACGAAAGGTCAGCACTGAAGTAGCAATAACTTTTTGCTTTTTCATCGAAAAAAACAATCTGCTTTCTTCATCACTTTTGTCGGTCTCATGCATACGCTTGCTCTCTACACTTTCTTTCGTAAACCAAGTTGAATCAACCGCGTGACCGTGCGGCACAAAAAGGACGCCAGAAGAACCTCTGGTAGCAGTGCACGCATGCGCAGGAAGAATACTATTTGCGCGACTATGTCAGGTCCCGGTACACAGTGCTGTTTCCGTACTGTACAGTCTCTTAGCCATAGTCAGTCCCAGGCATCCCCTAATATTTCAATCCCCTAAAAAACACTACTGCCCACCAGCTGCACATTTGCCATGCACAAAATAACAATAAAAACAGCACATTGACAGTCTCATTTCTTGGCTATGAACCCGATTCCTTACCAACCCCACACCCAAGCACAGCTGAAATCAGCATGCCCCTCAAATCACTACGTCAACGGCAACTCAACATAGGCCCACAATTGTTCACTGGATAAGCTCAGGATGGTATGAATCAAAGCACCAAACATGTCTCCTCTCATGTAACCAGAAATTTCCAGCAAATTCTAACATTCAGCCCTACTACAACATTTCAAACAAGGCAAAAATTATTTTTAAAAACACCGGTCCTCTTACTGCCTGAACTGGCCAAATTTGACTATGTAATGTGACATGAAAAGGAACTGTCCCACCTGAACACCATTCAATCTGCCATCAGTGCAACCCTTAGACACTAGCTAAGTCAAACCCAAAGTGACACCATTGAATGTTGCTGCATCTTTAAGTTATGGCCCATTATGTGAAGCGCGCTGTTGTGGTGTTCAATATGCTGTTAATGTTTTGGATCATGCATATCTGATGCCATGAAAAACAGACTAGATACTATCAGAATGCCTCCAAAATTGGCATGTACATCAAGTAATATATCTGATCTTCAGAAATGTTGCATTTGAGACACAGGCACCTGCAAGTCTTTTTTTTTCATATTTTTCCACTACCCACCCCCCTACTTTGTCTGTTTTTCCATGTTTACAAACACATGCAATACAGTCAAACTGACTTCTGGTGGGCTGGACAACTAAAAAAGCTTACCATGACACTGACATTGATGAAAAATGAGCTTTCAGACCCAAGGCCATTTCCTTGTGTATCTCAGGGCAGCCAAAAAGACAATGCCCTGGCATCCTCATTGCCCTGTTGTCTGGTGCCAACAAGCAGGAAGAGACCAGAAACCAGCTACCATGCCCTATATACTGCTGGAAATCTTTTCTACAGGCAAAAGGGGTCATGAAACAGCTGTGCAATTTAAACATTAAGTCTACTGAACTAACCCACAGGCAAAAGACTACACAAAACAGCCAAAACTATGCTACGCGGGACACACAGCATACCTAAACAAGTGTCTGGAGTGCTTATTTAGGAGATAGCAGGGAAAAATGGTTATGTACAGTTCATTTTTATATAAAACACACCTGTCAGAGTCTCAAAAGGCCTAAACTCATGTTGCAAATGCAGCAGGCATGTGTGTGCCAAACCTGTGAACACTCCTGTCAAAGCCTGTACTGGTGGCCGCAGCTGCTGGTCCCATAACAATGCACTCAAATGAGCTTTACACAGAGTAAAAATGCTTGTGTTTGGCTCAGAATAGACACCAGAGACATCCTTAATGACAATTACAGCAGAATGACACCTCAGACGCAGCCAGTGTAGCTGGATCATGCAAAATAACACATCTGCATGTCACACATTTTTCACTCTGAGGTCAGCTGTCTAATAAAATGAACTGCTGACACTGTTTCATTGTAGTTTTGATATTAACCTTTGACCTTAAGCCCCCCCCCCCCCCCCCCCCCCCCCACCCCCACCCCACAACTTCAATAACCGAAAAGTGCCTCTTTTGTTTACGCATTTATAAAACTAAACGCCCTAAACCCCACCCCTTTCAAGGTCAAGGTCACAGCTCAAGGTCGAAGGTCAGACTCATGACTACTTGTAAACTCATGACTACTTGTAAGACAAAAAAATAAATCAACAAACACACTAACCATAGCTCACAGTGCAGGTAAACAGGGTGTTGCAACGCAAAATATGCAAAAACGCCTATAAAACTGCAATCGCAGCTATTTTTTGGCAAAATTTGAAATTTTTCATGATTTTCTCAGTTTTCCAACTGCAAAAGTCCAAACTGAATGATATAGTTACATTAAACCAGTTTCTGATCTGTCACATAATCATGTGGTGCCCTGACAGGTCCCGGTACACAGTGCTGTTTCCGTACTGTACAGTCTCTTAGCCATAGTCAGTCCCAGGCATCCCCTAATATTTCAATCCCCTAAAAAACACTACTGCCCACCAGCTGCACATTTGCCATGCACAAAATAACAATAAAAACAGCACATTGACAGTCTCATTTCTTGGCTATGAACCCGATTCCTTACCAACCCCACACCCAAGCACAGCTGAAATCAGCGTGCCCCTCAACTCAACATAGGCCCACAATTGTCCACTGGATAAGCTCAGGATGGTATGAATCAAAGCACCAAACATGTCTCCTCTCATGTAACCAGAAATTTCCAGCAAATTCTAACATTCAGCCCTACTACAACATTTCAAACAAGGCAAAAATTATTTTTAAAAACACCGGTCCTCTTACTGCCTGAACTGGCCAAATTTGACTATGTAATGTGACCTGTCTCCAGACGGACTTGCAGTACAGTGTGCTCAAACGAACAAAATCGTATTTTCAATCAGCCCAAAACCATAATTTTTGACAAGCAACCGTAGTTCTGTAGTTTGTGGTCAATTTTCTTAGAAACTACAGGAACATCCGTGGGGTAGGCCAGCCCTACTAGCACCACGAAACACTACACGATTTGGCAGATGTGAAAAATAGCTTTTTTTCCTCAATGGTGGTAATTTTGCAACATATGCGTCACCATGCAGCAGAAAACAACGTCGTAGCCATCACCGGGTGAGAGAAGAGTGCACTACAAAGGACTGATGACTTGATTCAGGAATAGGCAAGTTCTGACGAGAAGGAACTGCCCCCGGAGACCTATGTTTTTCCAGTAGGGACATACGCCCTCAAACATTATATGCTCAAAGGCCATCGGCATCTTAGGCTGTGCAGCTTAAACTGCGGAAAGTGAAACTCGAGTATGTAATGGGAGGTAACGCTAAAACCGGAAACAAACCATTTTTTTTGCTTCGATCACAATCTTCCGCAGGAACGTACGAGACCACACTACAAGTGCAGAAGCCAACCTGCCCGCACAGGACTGGTCTGAGCGACCGGACAGATGCGAAAATCACAGTATGGCGCCACTGGTGCGTTTAACCTAGGTACAGGGCGAGGTATACCAACTCAACTCGGCGTCAGTAACCATATTTGCAAAGTTCACATTCATCATCATACAATCAGACCCCTAGCTAGAAACTCAGAGGGGCAGGGCACTGGCCAGGTCAAAAAGGGCATCAGTTCACTGGAGGGGCACTTCACACTTTAAAAAGGGCACGATACTAAATAAGAAAAAAGGGGAGGTGATCCATCTATTTACTCTTTTGTGTTCAATGATTGTGTCCCTTGACATGGACATCTTTGTGCATTTCCTTCTGTATCTATTATTATTTACTCTTTTGTGTTCAATCATTGTGTCCCTTGACATGGACATCTTTGTGCATTTCCTTTTGTATCAATGACACAGAAGATATATCCGAGAATTGTGATCCGTATTCTCCAGTTGCACAACAATCAAGTCAGATAACGACAGTCCATTTTCGTGTCCCAGGGTCTGTCAGTAAGTTTTATAGGCAAACCAAAAGCTGACGCCACCGTTTCTTTGCTGGCTCTGTTCTCGCAAAGAAAAGATGAATTTAACATTGTGTCACCATGGCACAGATGGCGGATTGGAGGATTAATCAGCCTTGTCAAGCATAGTGTTGCTTTTAGCTTGCTGTTAACAGCAATCGGAAGTAAAGTGCTGAGACGATTATGATCTTTTGTTAACGGTGATCGGCGGAAGATTGAAGACCATATGGAAGGACAGAAACATCACGCTCTGCTCCAAGATCAGACTGATGCGCTCCTTAGTCAGCTCAGTGTTCTTGTATGCCTGGGAGTCATGGACCCTCACAGCAGACCTTGAAAGGAGGATACAAGTACAACTACAAGCCACTGAAATGAGATGTTTTTGAAGGCTGCTTGGCATTTTATACAGAGATCACATCACGAACGAGGAAGTGAAAAGCAGAATCAGGCAAGGCATTGGGCCCTATGAAGACCTACTAGCCATTATGAAAAAACGCAAACTAAAGTGGTATGGGCATGTCACGCGTTCATCAGGGCTTGCCAAAAACAGCCCTGCAAGGCACTGTGCAAGGAGGACGAAGGAGAGGAAGACAGAGGAAAAGATGGGAGGACAATATCTCAGAGAGGACAGGACTGAGGCTGGGCCTTACGCTAAGAATGGCAGAAAAGACAGAGGAATGGACGGAGCTGGTTGCCAAGTCATCAGTGGTGCCCAAACGGTCGGCAAGACAACGGGATAGATAGATAGATGGAAGCGAAAGGCGGTGTCTGCTTTGATCTGTACCGGTATGATCACTGAACCGTTTTTATTATTACCGACACCAGACTGTACCACTCAGTGAGTATCCTGTGATCACAAGACCAATACACTATTATGCAGCATTATTTGCTGTATAAGTATTGACATCTGTTTCTTTTAATGCATGTTATTTCCGGACTTAATTTGATGTACGATTACGAGCGTGCGGTGCGCGCGTATGTGATTGTGTGATTGTGTGTGTGTGTGAGAGAGAGAGAGAGAGCCTATTCTTGCAAGCGATTTACACTGTAATGTGACTGTCGTGGTTTATGAGAATCTATGTCTCTTGCAAAAGGGAGGGACTGAATGTAATACCATACGGACCTATAATAAAGAGACTCCGTCAAGACTCATTTACATAAAGCACTAATGATCCAAGCTAACGCTTCGAGACAAGTTTCTTGTGTCCTGGAGAGATAACAGCTGCTAATTGCTCTTTTGTGTGGTGGAGAGAGACACTGAGAGAGACTGTCGTGGTGTATGAGAATCTATGTCTCTTGCAAAAGGGAGGGACTAAATGTAATACCATACGGACCTATAATAAAGAGACTCCGCCAAGACTCATTTACATAAAGCACTAATGATCCAAGCTAACGCTTCGAGACAAGTCACCTGTATCCTGGAGCGATAACAGCTGCTAATTGCTCTTTTGTGTGGTCGAGAGAGACATTAGGCCAGGTGTCTGTATAATCAGCTGGCATTTCCTATCGCCTCTTTTGTTACCTTGTTAGTAAAAACAGCTTGTCACTCTCTCAGTGGTCAAGTCTCAGAGGGTATATATATATATAGCAGCAAGAGGCATATATTGTCATGAGCCTCTTTTGTCCAGCTGTACATCTTATGAACAGGTGTCAAGCGCCCATAAGAATCTATGCCTCTAGAAGACAGCCAAGCTTAGTGCAGTGGAGCAGAGATGCAGGCGCCAAAAATGGACCTAAACCAAACCCTGGTGTGCAGTATGTTTTGGTTCTGCGCCTAGAAATTTAGGAGGAGAACATAATCAGTTTTAATAAATGAGATTTCGTTTTCACAAAAATCATCTGACTTCCTGCACAATATGGGTGCAAAAGCCATTACTGATGCACTCTGGTTACAAGACTGGACTTATGCGACTGCATTACTCACTACCGGGTGCATTTACACATGAAGCCATCTGAAGTCTACCCCATGAGCGCCACTAACTGCACCAACTGTAGACCATTTTCATGCAGCACACTCCAACTACACTTCTAATTTGCAATGTGGTCAAGTTACTGTTCAAAGAGCAGTTGACACTTGGAGACCAACAGCTGTAGCTGTAGCGCCTGCATCTCAGAAAACAATTTATATAAGGACGATGATATCGACGACAACAACATTCATAAATCTACTGAAAAAACTACACCAAGTCACTTCACAGTAAACATCAGTGTCTGAATGAATGATGTTAACCCTTTTTATCCTGATGATAGTTGGGAGTTTAGGCGCCAAGCTATTCTGGCAGCACCCTTCAACTAAAATGGTTGATCTATTTCCTAATCTGTGATACAGTCTTCATAATTAATATGATAATAAACAAATATTAAAAAATCAACCTTAGTATGTACTGGGTTAAATGATGTCATCCTCGAGAAGCTATGGCAGACAAAACCAGATGTCTGGAGCACATGTTACCTCCCATGAAATGGGGTTGGGGGATCCCACTTTTTATTTGGGACATTTAACCTGAGACAGAAGGTACTTAGAATGAGAACACCTCAGTGAAAACCTTTCCACATCTGGCTGAAACAACAATGTGTTGGGTGTTGGGGGGGGGGGGTATCCACACTTGGGGGTGGGGGTTAGTTAGTTATTTTGGTTTAATGCCAAGCAGGCAACAAAGGCCATCTCATGACCGGAAAGGTTGGGGGGGGGGGGGGTGGTGGAGGTGGGGCACCCCTGGAAGCCCCTACCCCCAATGCAGATCCGCCCCTGGAAGTGCTTACCTTCAGGTCTGTGACACGTTTGCCAACATGAAGTCGGCGCAGCACGGTTCTGACTTCATCGCAGCTTGAGTTGGTAGGAACGCGCTGATATGCTCATGCCTGGCTCAGTTTATGATCCACCTACATGTCCGTTTCACACCGACATCGCTGCACTAAGGTTTACAGCCAATGCTGACGGAACATGAGTAGACCAACCGGGTTTTGCTGAACAGTGACACAACTGAGTCGCTTGAGAGAGGCACTATACTGACCCCGTTGTCATTGTGACTGCACACAAACAAAACGATGCCTCCAGTCACACGTACAGGTCTCCCACTAAGAATTTATTCCGCGCAGACGATTTGATCAGCCGCAGAGCGAACATGGTTCATCACCTAGATACTCATGTTCTGTAGCTTTGACCCTAAAACACACTCAACTCGGCTGACGCTGCTTAGTTGTTTCTACATCGACTTTTCTTTCTCTTTGTAAGTTATAAACTGATTTGCAACAGCATGAACATTAGTGCTGCAAGCCACTACGATACCTGCTGCTGTTCCACGCCCCAGCCTGTGCACAAAAACCCTTTCAGTCCAGTCTCGAATAGTCTCGTAATGGTGGCTTGCCCCGCCTTGGTGATTGCCGTGCCGCCTGCACCCCAGGCACCCTGTTCCGCCCACGCCCACAGCGAAATCCAGTGTACAGGTGAGATTGACACCAAAACCGACAAAGCCGCGGGATCACTTTGAGTGAGGCCAGCAGATCCACGTGGCGCAGGGATTATGTCATGTTTGGCGTACGCCGTACAAATTGGCACACTGGGGTGCCGTGCACCGAGTTACTGATAATAGCATGCTAACCATAACTGACATGGCTGACGTAATAATTTAGTTTCGCGAACCCGAAAGACTGACTCCTCAGGTTCAGTTCAGACGCAAGATAGCGGTCGGATATAAATGCTCAGAAAAGATGCGCGAAAGATCTGTGTACTGATAAGACCTCAGTAAAAAATCTCGGGTTGACAGCCGATCAAAACGCTTCTTCATGAATTTCAGTGCCGGAAATGTACCTAATGACGGTATTTAGGTGCGGATGCAGGGAGTTGCCGGGTGGGGGGTCATCAGTTACCCTAATTGCCGGTTAATTAATTAGTGTCAACTTCAAGACAATGGAAATCTGGCAAATCTCCACTATGATTGTCCTCTCAAGTCTCACCTCAACATACTGATGAGTCCGGAGGGCGCATGAGGATCTATGCCTCCTGGAGATGCGCGCATGAAGTGTTTGTGTGTGCCGTGTGCTGGTGTGTGTGTGTGTGTGTGCCATAGAGAAACGCTCTATGGTGTGTGCCGTGTGTGTGTGTCGGTCCGGTGTGTGTGCGGTGTGTGCCGTGAGTGAGTGTGTGTGTGCCGGTGTGTGAGAGCGGAGACTCATGAGAGAGAGAGAGCTTGACTGAGAGAGAGACTAGAGAGAGAGAGAATACTTGGACAATTTTTTTTGTCTTTAATTGTCTTAATTAGACTTGCTTAATTAGCCATTTTTTAGGTAATTAAATCTCAAATGACTACAGCCTTCGAAAAACCCGTACCCCCGCTTTTCAATGCGGCAGTGTCCCTTGCTGGGCCGAATGTCACGTTGGATGCGTGTCAGTGTCACTTTTGTTGGGCGATGTGCAACATGATTTTGACTCAGTGACACACACCGTAGTTTTCAGATCTTTGCAGCATAAAATCTGATAACTAGCTCGTCAGTAGCTTTATGATAAAACAGGTTTAAAATCTCAGTTGCGGAATCTTGCTTTACGTGTTGCCACATGTCCATATTCCCTTGTCCGATCAATGTCAGTTCTACTTAGGGGTCTCTCTGCCTCTTTCTTCTCTTCAATTACGAGTCTGTCATTGTCGGCGCGAGTCGATGATACTTTCTTCATTCTTCGCTGGTTCACTCCGGCATCCGCCATCTTGTCTCTGATTGGTTATACTGAATTATGCAGATGCCTAAGGTCGTATAGAATAGTTATGACGTCAGCTACCATCGCCTATCAGAAGCAATCTTTTCACGGTACCCCGCCGTCACAAGATTTTTGTGGGCCTCTTTTCGCTTTGAACGGACGGACGAAACTCGGAAAGCATTTGGTGGGACAATAGGGTGGTCACTGTCTAAGTGGGTATGTATACTGAATCCCAGTAAAAGTTTTTTTGCGAACTGAAGCCTTCAAAAAGTTAAGTTGTGCCCCTTTAACTTTCACAGCCCCTCAGAACCGGTACGCTTTGCAAGATACATGCTTGTCAACAGCCCACGGTCAGGTAACAGCGGTTCGAACTGCACGTGCCTGACCTGAATAAAACAAAAGAAGCATAGGGATTCACTTGACCTTGGGGAGGTGGTTGCCTCAGTTTGTTCAGTGGGCAGTGCATTTGTACACTCGGTAAACTTCACAGTGTACTTTGCTTGATCAGCAAATTAAAGACCGGCTCGGGGAAACCAGTCTAGTCAGGTTTTTTTTAAAAATATTTTATTTATTTTATTTTTAAAACTCGTTCAGCGCCGACACACCTAAGCAAGAGATAGATCGAGCATGATAGTTCAAGGCGCCAAGCTATTCTGGCACCACCCTTGAACTGTCAAGCTCGATCTGTCTCTAAAATTGTAATACTGAAACACTTTCAGAGGCGGGCATGCAGTAACAAGGCCTCACCAGAATCTGGTGCCAGACTGCCTCTTACCCCAACATAACGACAGAAACTGTCAACGCCTCTGCCGCCTTAACGGCTCGCCGCGGCCGCTTTATCGCTCCCTGGTCGTGCCGGCGTGTTTATGTGTACTGTAAACAAATTCCCAACCCTTTCCCGAGGTCTCTGTACAGTCTATTTTTACTCTGAGGCCTCCCTTTCTAAAATTTCTCAGCTTTTCAAGTCGGCAAAGCGATCGCTGATTCCATTGCTAACGACGCGGTCCGACATCTTGGTTTTACTCTCTTCGGTTTTTTTTTTTTTTAAATGTGATACTGTTGAAATTGATAATCTATTGCTATATTGCCAGGAAACTTGTAACAATGTTTCGACGTGTTTACAATCAAATGTTTTATTTAGAATGCTTTAAATGGTCAGCTATTGATAAATTACTTTTGTTTGAGTGTATTTTGTCTACCTCACGCATTCCTTTGTGAAACGTTCGCAGGCCGGGAGCCCAAGGCTGGCGGTACTAGGGAACTCCACCGCAGAGAACGAACGCATAGTTAACGTATCGAGATAACGTACAAAATACGACGGGGTTTGCACGTGAGCTAAATCTTACTTTGCTGCGGGGAAAAAGAGCTAAAATGTAATTCACGAGAGAGGTTGACCACCGAAGGTTTTTGGAATTTTAGAATCTGTGTCAGCTTCACCAAACTAAAATTACCAGCCAGAGTAAAATAGGTCGTGCTCAATAGGCATACATTTATCCTAGCAAGAACGATAGTGTGTTGTGAATGTGTGGGAGCCTGCCAAAACCTATGAGAATCTATGCCGCTTTCTGAAACTGATACCTCGGGAGAGCCGATGGCAATCTATTCCTCTCGGGCCGATGGAAAATTGTACAGCAGGAAGTGAAATGTGTATGTTCAGTTGGTGGCATATATTTCCAGGCGTCTTCGCCCGCTCCAAAATCTTCAGTAATTAAACCCTTCCTTCACATTCATTTAGTTCTATTCCCTAGTAATGGTGTACCAGGGAGTGCTTCAGGCCTTATCTTTAACTTCAGTGCTCTCATGAAACCGGCGGCAGTGTGTACTGTGTTTGGCCGCCAATACTTTCATGTTCTTTTGAAGAATCGGAAACATTTAGTGACTAAGCTCTCCCTGCAGGTTCATTTAGCTCTATTTTCTAGCGATAGCGTAGCTGAAAGAGTTTGGCTAGCGGGCTCACAGCCAGAACCGCGGCGTGGAATGCGTGTTCGTTTTCGATTGGCACATGTATAAGCCGAAAGTTCAGACTGCCTGGCTGACTAACGAAAATGTAGGAGCTTTGACACGTATACGTCAGTTTTACAATTTAAGTTCTAGCACACGCACCACGTGAAGCACTAAAAATATACAATACACTCAAAGCAAAAGTATTGTATCAACTGTAGATTATTCTAAGGATTTTATATAAAATGTTTATATTGAAACATTTTAATAAATATTTCACTTTAAACAACATACAGCAGTAAAATTTTAATTGCCATATATTACATTTTTAAAAAGTTGTGAGAGTGAGAGTAAAACTAAACAAAATGTCGGACAGCGTCGTTAGCAATGGAGACAGCCAGATCGCTTTGCCGACTTGAAAAGCTTAAAATGTTAAAAAGGAAGGCCTCAGAGTAAAAATAGTCTGTATAGAGACCTCGGGAAAGGTTGGGGGAAATGTTTAAAGTACACATAAACACGCCAGCACGACCAGGGAGAGTAACATTCAATTGTATTATAAAATTATCAAAATAATTTTTTTTGTGTGTGACAAAAAAATATAAGGTAAAATAAAGAAATAAAAATAATCGATCCCATTGCTACTCCATTTGTTTTCGTGTGAGCGTAGTAATTTTAGATGGGAGTGGCAAGAAAGACTTCCTTATCTTTTAATGAAACGAGTTCGTGCACCACCAAAATGCCCTTTCCTTCATAGCCTTACTAACTGTACTTTGGCCATTAGGGGAGCTAAGGAATAAACAAGTACGGCATATGGAAGCCGTCTAACCCCACCCATCATCCCCAGCTATCATCCCTTCCACCCGCGGCGCGTGGCTTGGCCTGATGCGGGCTTTTAGTAAGGTAGTGAACGCCTGTTGTTATGATAAAATCTGATAACTAGCTCGTCAGTAGCTTTATGATAAAACAGGTTTAAAATCTCAGTTGCGGAATCTTGCTTTACGTGTTGCCACAAGTCCATATTCCCTTGTCGCGATCAATGTCAGTTCTACTTAGGGGTCTCTCTGCCTCTTTCTTCTCTTCAATTACGAGTCTGTCATTGTCGGCGCGAGTCGATGATACTTTCTTCATTCTTCGCTGGTTCACTCCGGCATCCGCCATCTTGTCTCTGATTGGTTATACTGAATTATGCAGATGACCTAAGGTCGTATAGAATAGTTATGACGTCAGCTACCATCGCCTATCAGAAGCAATCTTTTCACGGTACCCCGCCGTCACAAGATTTTTGTGGGCCTCTTTTCGCTTTGAACGGACGGACGAAACTCGGAAAGCATTTGGTGGGACAATAGGGTGGTCACTGTCTAAGTGGGTATGTATACTGAATCCCAGTAAAAGTTTTTTTGCGAACTGAAGCCTTCAAAAAGTTAAGTTGTGCCCCTTTAACTTTCACAGCCCCTCAGAACCGGTACGCTTTGCAAGATACATGCTTGTCAACAGCCCACGGTCAGGTAACAGCGGTTCGAACTGCACGTGCCTGACCTGAATAAAACAAAAGAAGCATAGGGATTCACTTGACCTTGGGGAGGTGGTTGCCTCAGTTTGTTCAGTGGGCAGTGCATTTGTACACTCGGTAAACTTCACAGTGTACTTTGCTTGATCAGCAAATTAAAGACCGGCTCGGGGAAACCAGTCTAGTCAGGTTTTTTTTTAAAAATATTTTATTTATTTTATTTTTAAAACTCGTTCAGCGCCGACACACCTAAGCAAGAGATAGATCGAGCATGATAGTTCAAGGCGCCAAGCTATTCTGGCACCACCCTTGAACTGTCAAGCTCGATCTGTCTCTAAAATTGTAATACTGAAACACTTTCAGAGGCGGGCAACTTTAGAATTTGGCGCTTTCAGACCTAGTTAAGGGGGAGGGGGTGGGTGGTGTTGGAGATGGGTGGGGAGAGGGTTGGGTCTGGTGGAGTTAGACTAGCCTTTTGTGTTGGTACAGCTTACTGCCGACAGAAAGTAATTAGTTAATTAATTAATGAAAGGAAGCGGCGACAAGTGATATCGGTTTGTTGTAACTACGACCTAAGGGACAATACTCTGCATGTTGTTGGCTCCAATAATCACAGAATGAATTGCCTCCCTTGAGCTATCTCCCACTCCACTAGTTACTGTCATAATTTGAAGATTGTACATGGTACCAATTTATGCCAGCATGATGTGTAGATTCTGATCAACCCCAGCTGGCGCAGGCGACTAGCTGGTACATGTAATGCCACCTATAGAATCCAAATTTCTGCGGACGTGATGTAAATGGAGCCCACCAGGTAAGGGAGGAGGGGGGGGGGGATCAGTTACATCGGGGGAGGGGGTTGGGGGGGTTGGGGGCGAGTAACTTTTTGTTTGGGACCTTCAACCTGATACAAAAGGCCTCCGCCGACGCTAGTCTCTGGCTAGTCCCTGTTTTTAATCCGTTTATCCCCGACGCACGAAAGTGGGAGATGGATTGACCATGATAATTCAAGGACAGCGCCATCAGACACCAAACTAATTAGTCCAAGAGCTAGCCCGGTCTACCGTGCACCCCTCCCCCCCCCCCCCCCAGTACTCTATAAGATGTAATTCAAGGGTAGTGCCAGATTTACTCCATAAGCCAGTCCTGGCTACCGTGCCTCCCCCCCCCCCTCCCCCACCAGTACTCTAAAAGATGGGCTTCAAAGTGTACATTAGTATGTCCTGCGATGTTTTAGCCATGTTCCCCTAAAATTCTTAAGAACACACCAGAGATATAGCCGATGGCGCAAGGGTACCCCCATTCACGCTCTTCGCGGATGCTAAAAATGAGCTTGATAAACATTTTTCTCTAAATAAGTCAGAATTCATTCCAGAAACCCAAATCAGGCAATATTATGTTAAGGCCACACCTTCTGCGTCCTCTGCAAAAAACAGAATGAAAAAATATTGAATCTCTGGCTCACAGTGAAGGTATTTGTGCACCCAGTAAACGGCCATTTCCGCCAAATCGCAGAAAAATACAAAAATAATGTGTCAGATGCCTTCAGACATTTTCTATAGCACTGGCAGTCCATTTCAGGCTTTGTCCCATTTAAAATTGCCGAATTGGGAAAGGTACGTTGTCTCCGATGCCCACAGAAATTTTGTATACAACTGATAGGTCTTTTTAATTAAAATTGGTTTCATTGGTTAGGATAGAGTACCACAGTTACTCCCAACCTGATTTTATGATGCTGTGATTCATTTAGGGGCCAAATTGGCTTAATCTGCTGCCCTACCCCCATTTCACCAGTACGCAAAGGAACGCAAAATGATCATAAATATTGGTTTCGTCATACTCCTCTGTTTTTGTTGCCAGTTTTCTTAACAAAGTATGCATATTGAGCATAACAATTTGTAATTATTTCATTAATTTAAATGTGGCCAATCAATTTAATTGTAGTTCATTTTAGTTAAGGCATAAAAAGGGAGAAACGTCTGTAAACAGGGGCTGCTGCTGAAGCTTCTACCGTCTGGAGTGGGAGGCACGACGTACCGATGGCTGAAAAACTTCCTCTTCAACAGAACAGCAAGACTGAAGTAAAGGGCACATTCAGCAGTCTTGTCAAACTCGGGGAAGGTGTACCTCAGAGAGGTGATGTGTCTGATGCTGTTCTTGGTCTACGTTAATGACGTCAGTACAGCAGTACCAAGGTTCGTCTCGAACATCCTCAATGCGGATGACTGCAGTGTGGATCGCAGCAGAACGTACAAAAATAGCATCCTGCAAAATCCGCGATGCTGCCAATAGAGTCAGCAGCTGGACTGAAAGATGTCCACTCAAACTGAGCTCGACCATCTCTTTCAATCAGATGAAAGAGGTCACCTTGAAAACTGGAGACCTTCCAGTACCAAAGACAGACGGGCCAACTTTACTGGCAACAAATAAATTACTGGATTCACGTGGAGGCCTCACATCGAAGCCATGGGAGCTAGAGCTGCGAAACAAAGTTTTTGATGAAGAAACTGGTGGGGACCACACATTGGCGCAAATTACAGCATCCTGGCGCAAGCAAACACTAGCTCGGTCAGACCAGTAGTGCGGCACCAAGATACTCCGACAACATGAAACACTGCCTGCAAAACCAAAAAAGCCAGGCTTGACAAGATACAGAACATGGGTCATTCTCATGATGCAGTGACATTCTTAGAGCCATCTGAAGCACCCCAATTTAGGAAATGGAGGACATTGGAGCCACTGGAACGCAGAACAGCACACAAGTTGAAGAGACTCACTAAACACCGACAGCACAGGAGATTACAGGAGCAGACCAAGAACCGTCAGAAACGCCCAAGTCTGAACCGCCAACTAAAGGACCTGCAAATGGCTAATGAACGGACGTCCTGGAACCAAGCCCAAAGATGTTTGAAGAGCTCACTTCAGATATCTGGACATCTTGAAAGAGCCTTCTAGACAACATAAACGATGTTCCAGGAATCTTTGCCAAGGTCGCGGCACTGGAGGTTATGCACAAGCGCTACCCTCACAGCAGCTGTGCTCACATATACACAGGCGGGTCCGCACAAGACGCCGTGCGGAAGGAAGGAAGTGGCGTGTACATCTGTTGTGCAGACCGCACTACTACCTCCCTCTCCTTACCAGCTGGCGGCAGCAGCTCAGTCCAACTAACGTACAGATCTGCAGGCGCTCAACACAGCAGCAGAGCACTAGCTAGGGTAAGGCAGCAGCTTGATCCACTGATCTCCTCACCAGGAAGCTTCAAGACAGACTGGATGCCCTGTACACGAAATAGTGCTGCAGTGGATTCCAGTGCATTCTGGAGTAACTGGGAATGCGGAGGCTTACAGTCTGGCCAAAGCAGGCGCCAGACTACCTCAAGATCACAACCTCCTGTAAAGAAACCAAGACACCACAGCAACATAGTGAGTGGCAACAGCAGAACGGCGGCTGCAGCCCGTTCAGACGACATCAACAAGCTGAACAGGGAGATCCAGACCACTGACCATCTTCCATCTACGCTCTGATCACTCTGGACTCACCTCGTGAGACGGGGTGTTTCGGAAACAGCCCTATGCAAATGTGGCGTAGAAAATCAGTCTCCTTAGCACATTCTTCGGACCTGTCCATACAGAGAAGTGGTCGTTGGTAGTTCTGACCAGAAGACACGCCTCTGCCGGCGTATACCAAACTCTAAAAAACCAGTGCTGCCGAGCTCTTGACAGCTCACTTATTGGCAGCCAGAAAAATATAAGATGTAAAGACGGCCATCAAGGAATTGAACGTTGCAGAAGAAGGCAAAAAAATGGGGGTGGAAGTGGTGGTCCTGGTGGACATGTGGACACTAAGTATTTTTTATAACATTGTTTTGGCTGTTTAGAACCATGAAACTTTATTACGCATATTCATATTTACACCTTTCTAGACAAAAAAAATAAATCAAAAGAAAAGGGGAGACCTTACTAGACCCGCCTTACGCTAGGTAAAATATCTCCTAAAAGACCAACCAGTTTCACTCATGCAGTCTATCATTGTTACGATTGTGGTTGTGTTGTTTTGTGAGAGCATGCATGCATTAATCGTAGGAAACGATCCGATATTTATTTGAGCTATCATGATTACGAATTACGTACCTTTTTAGTAAGATTCGCTATCGTTTGCACAGAGAGCGGAATTGATTGTCTTTTGATACAAGGAGTTGAATCCCGAAGAGTCTAGAAACCGCTCGAATAATCTCCGTTGTTTTTTGTGCGCGTGAAGTTAGTAGCCAATATATGTTACGAAAAGTCGTGAAACTTCCGGAGAATTCGGGTAAGGTCGTGAACTGTGTAGCGTACTCTTGTGTGACGTCATTACACACCGGGATTTCCCAAAATTGGGGTTGAAATTAGCAGTCGAATTTTGTAGACTATTGTAGTTTATTCTAGAAAGTTCTTTTTCATCAATATTTATGAGTTTCGGTTACGTGTTCCGTTCTGATTGGTTGCGTTGCCATGAACTAGATTATTCTGGAAAGCTATTATACTATGAAAGATTGTGCTGGGAAGCGCGTTTGTACATTGTCATACATTGTCAGTTGTAGAGACACACAGTTTATCGTAGGTACGTGGCCAGTATAGGGTGTACATTGTCAGTGACGGAGTTATGCAGTGTATAGTGTGTACATTGTATGATAGCCGCAGTGTGTCAAGAGCGTGGATACATTGTAGAGGAGACATTGTATCAGTGTTGTTGCATTTGTGAATGCATTGTTTGGAGATCGCATCGCTGCAATAAAATATTGTTGGAACTGTTACTCCAGTGTGGTCTACATCCTTAAGCCACGTGTGACGGGTTGCAGCTGAGTGAAGTTTCTTTAAAAGAACCTTACGTGCGTGCGTCTGGTGTGATATGATGCTACGACCACGACTCAACACGTAACAATCATTTTTGCCTTTTTTTCTCCACTAAAGAAACAGCAAACAAACTGATTGGTCACATTGTGATCAGAACACAGTCCAACGTTCCACATATTTTACGGACATTAAAGGGATCGGAGACACGACACCTCCCTGAGATACACCTTCCCCGAGTTTGACAAGACTGATGAGTGTGCCGTCGACTTGAATCGTGCAATTCTGTTGAAGAGGAAGTCTTTCAGCCATCGGTACATCGTGCCTCCAACTCCAGACGGTAGAACCGAGCTTTAGCAGCAGCCCCTGTTTACAGACCCCCCCCCCCCCACCCACCCACCCACCCCACCTCCCGCCAGCCCCCCCCCCCCCCCCCCCCCCCGCCCACTTTTTTTGTATTCTTAATTAAATATCTATCTATCTATCTATCTATCTATCTATCTATCTAATCTATTTATCTATCTAATCTATCTAATCTATCTATCTAATCTATCTATCTAATCTATCTATCTAATCTATCTATCTAATCTATCTATCTAATCTATCTATCTAATCTATCTAATCTATCTAATCTATCTAATCTATCTATCTATCTAATCTATCTATCTATCTATCTATCTATCTATCTAATCTATCTAATCTATCTATCTATCTAATCTATCTAATCTATCTAATCTAATCTATCTATCTAATCTATCTATCTATCTAATCTATCTATCTAATCTATCTATCTAATCTATCTATCTAATCTATCTATCTATCTATCTAATCTATCTAATCTATCTAATCTAATCTATCTAATCTAATCTATCTAATCTATCTATCTAATCTATCTAATCTATCTATCTATCTATCTATCTATCTATCTATCTAATCTATCTATCTAATCTATCTATCTAATCTATCTAATCTATCTATCTAATCTATCTATATATCTATCTATCTATCTATCTATCTATCTATCTATCTATCTATCTATCTATCTATCTAATCTATCTAATCTATCTAATCTAATCTATCTAATCTAATCTAATCTATCTAATCTAATCTAATCTATCTATCTAATCTATCTATCTATCTAATCTATCTATCTAATCTATCTATCTAATCTATCTAATCTATCTATCTAATCTATCTAATCTATCTAATCTATCTAATCTATCTAATCTATCTATCTAATCTAATCTATCTAATCTATCTAATCTATCTAATCTATCTAATCTATCTAATCTAATCTATCTATCTAATCTAATCTATCTATCTAATCTAATCTATCTATCTAATCTATCTATCTAATCTATCTATCTAATCTATCTATCTAATCTATCTATCTAATCTATCTAATCTATCTAATCTAATCTATCTAATCTAATCTATCTAATCTATCTAATCTATCTAATCTATCTAATCTAATCTAATCTATCTAATCTAATCTAATCTATCTAATCTAATCTAATCTATCTAATCTAATCTATCTATCTAATCTATCTATCTAATCTATCTATCTAATCTATCTATCTAATCTATCTATCTAATCTATCTAATCTATCTAATCTAATCTATCTAATCTATCTAATCTATCTAATCTAATCTATCTAATCTATCTAATCTATCTAATCTATCTAATCTATCTAATCTATCTAATCTAATCTAATCTAATCTAATCTATCTATCTAATCTATCTATCTAATCTATCTAATCTAATCTATCTAATCTAATCTATCTAATCTAATCTATCTAATCTAATCTATCTAATCTAATCTATCTAATCTAATCTATCTAATCTATCTAATCTATCTAATCTATCTAATCTATCTAATCTAATCTATCTATCTAATCTAATCTATCTAATCTAATCTATCTATCTATCTAATCTAATCTATCTATCTAATCTATCTATCTAATCTATCTATCTAATCTATCTATCTAATCTATCTAATCTAATCTATCTAATCTATCTAATCTATCTAATCTATCTAATCTAATCTATCTAATCTATCTAATCTATCTAATCTATCTAATCTAATCTAATCTAATCTAATCTAATCTAATCTAATCTATCTATCTAATCTATCTATCTAATCTATCTATCTAATCTATCTATCTAATCTAATCTATCTAATCTATCTAATCTATCTAATCTATCTAATCTATCTAATCTAATCTATCTAATCTATCTAATCTATCTAATCTATCTAATCTAATCTATCTAATCTATCTAATCTATCTAATCTATCTAATGTAATCTATCTAATCTATCTAATCTATCTAATCTATCTAATCTAATCTATCTAATCTATCTAATCTATCTAATCTATCTAATCTATCTAATCTAATCTAATCTAATCTATCTATCTAATCTATCTATCTAATCTATCTATCTAATCTATCTATCTAATCTAATCTATCTAATCTATCTAATCTATCTAATCTATCTAATCTATCTAATCTATCTAATCTATCTAATCTATCTATCTATCTATCTATCTATATCTCGTAGTCTTGCCGACCGTTGGGGCAGCACTGATGACTTGGCAACCAGCTCCCTCCACTCCTCTCTGTTCTCTGCCATTCTTAGCGTATGGCCCATCCTCAGTCCTGTCCACTCTGAGATATTGTCCTCCCATCTTTTCCTATGTCTTCCTCTTCTTTGTCCTCCTTGCACAGTGCCTTGCAGGATTGTTTTGGCAAGCCCTGCTGAACGCGTGACATGCCCATACCACTTCAGTTTGCGTCTTTTCATAATGGCTAATAGGTCTTCATAGGGCCCGATGGCTTGCCTGATTCTGCTTCCCACTAGTCCTCGTACGTGATGTGATCTCTGTATGAAATGCCAAGCAGCCTTCGAAAACATCTCATTTCAGTGTCTTGTATCCTCCTTTCAAGGTCTGCTGTGAGGGTCCATGACTTACAGGCATACAAGAACACAGAGATGACTAAGGAGCGCATCAGTCTGATCTTGGGAGCGTTATGTTTCTGTCCTTCCATATGGTCTTCGATCTTGTCAGTGCTGCTGTTTTCTGCGCAATCCTGGACAGTATTTCTGGTTTTGATCCCTCATCTGTCACAATGGCTCTGCTAAATATTTGAATTTATTAACTGTTTCCAGGTTTTGGCTTCCAATCATGACGTCAGTGCCAATGCCACTGGTGTTATTTGTCATCAGTTTGGTCTTCTCTGCACTGATTTCCATCCCATACACAATGGCTGTACTGTCCAGCTTTTCCACCAGCTGAGCAAGCTCCTTCTCTGTTCCTGCAGGGCGATCAATGTCGTCGCAAAGCGCAAGTTCGTGATTGTTCTGCCTCCAATACTGACAGTTCCTTCATGATCTTTCAGAGCGTCTGTCATGATTCTTTCCAGGAAGATGTTAAAAAGAGTATGTGAGAGCAAGCAACCTTGTCTGACTCCGTCTGTAGTCCTAAACCAGTTTCTTATTTTGCCTTTGAAGCAGACTGCACTAGTGGCCTTGTTGTAAAGGTTTGCTATGACTTTGATCAGGTTGGCATTGATGTTGTATAGCTTCATGGTGGACCAAAGGGCTACATGCCACACCCTGTCAAACGCTTTCCTAAAATCCACAAAGACATGATAGAGGTCTTGCTGGTGCTGGAGGTACCTCTCACATAGAACTCTCAGGTTGAAGATCTGCTCAGTTGTGCTGCGCCCTGGTCTGAAGCCTGCCTGTTCCTCAGCTATGATTTCCTCTGCCTGTGGCTTCAGCCTGTTCAGTAGGATCTTTAACATGACTTTGCTTGGGTGGCATATAAGACTGATCGTGCGATAATTCTGGCATTGATGTAAGTTGCCTTTTTGGGGGAGAGTTATTATAAGTGATTGGATCCATGGTGTGGGCCAATCCCCTGACTGCCAGATCTTATTGCATATTGTTAGTAAGGCGCTTATCATGTCTTCTCCCCCTTCTTGGACTAGCTCTGCAGGGATGTTGTCTCCTCCTGCTGCCTTCCCTTTTTTCAGCCTCTACTTCTTCTCGGAGGATGGGATAGTTGCCATTGTTGGTCATGGGTGGGTTGACAAGTATGCCTGGGTCCCCTGTAGCTCGGTGGTTGTACAAATCTGAGCAGTACTCAGTCCATCTCTTCTATTAAGAATAGTTACAATTAAATTGATGGGTCTCAAATTAATGAAATGATCACAACGTTGTATGCTTGTAACGCATGCTCTGAGACTCGCCCCAGTCAAACGTACTCTCGCACAACAGATGCATACACCGCCACTGACTCAGACGGGCGCATTCACGCGGTAAAACACAACACACTAGCTTTCTTTCTACTAAGAGTTTTTATAAAAGTAAACAATAAAAAAAAGTCACTCAAAAGCTTATGTACACCACACCCTCCCACTACAAGCACATCAACACCATATACACATACACAATGTAAATGCCAGGCTAGGTAATTGTCTCTCACAATCCAACCTGTTTGGTGTTCTCGCCTGGAATGTGTCCTTTCGTGTCTAGGCGTGCATGTCCTTCGTCGTACGCTCCCGAGTCGTCCCGTTTCTCGTATCGCGGACGTCCTCGTAACTCGCTCTGTAGCGCAGTCCTTGCTGCCCCGGGTATCTCGGCACCGGTCGCTCACTCCCTGAGTGAAGAGATGGAGATGACCTCACAATAGGTCCCTCGGCGGTAGCCTCTGGTGACTGACGTCTCGGCGTCCGTCGCTCCGCCCCCGACAAGCACTCTGAATAATAAAGTCCTAAATCATAACACTTGCTAACCACACATGTTGGATGACATGAGATACATTACGTAACCTGGCTTATACACATAACTCACACGTTCATTCGCACACACACGTGCTTCATAACCCGAACTACTTTCGTAACACCCCATAATGCTGTCACTACGTTCTTCATACATTAGAAAAGACTGTACTTAACCACGTACTACCTTCATAACGACTTAGGCATACACACCTCACATTCCTTAGTTATCCATCTTGGTAAATAACTACATAGAAAAACACCGGTTACCTCAACGAATTCCAAACCAACATAACTGAACCAAACCAGTCAACGCTACACAACCGAATTACCTCTTACTAACGCATACTATCTTTAACTCAGTAACCATCAATAATACATATAAAACACATACCTGAATTCTAGGTTTCAGAGTCTCGGAATACGGCTAGTGTATCTGACATATATCCGTTCTTACTGACAGTCTAGCCCGCACTGACGTTCTTACAGCTCTGTTCGCCCGAACTCACTAAAACCCACGTGCCCAAACGTGTCCTAACGATTTCACGTGGGCCTCCAGCCCCCAGGAATATCTGTCACAAAATAAACCGCTAACAAAACTGTACCGTACTAAACCCTCTGTGTGAACCCTATGCGTGGGCATAGAGTTTCATCACAATGCTCAATATGCATACTTTGTTAAGAAAACTGGCAACAAAAATATTTGAACAGAGGAGTATGAAAAGCAATTTTTATGATCATTTTGCGTTCCTTTGCGAACTGGTAAAATAGGGGTAGGGCAGCAGATTCAGCCACTGTGGCCCCTAAATGCATCACAGCATCATAAAATCAGGTTGGGAGTAACTGTGGTACTCTGTCCTAACCAATAAAACCTAAAAAAAAGACCTATCAGTTGTATAAAACAAATTCTGAGGGCATCGGAAACAACGTACGTTTCCCAATTCGGCAATTTTAAATGGGAAAAAGCTATAATTCACCACGAACGTATTGTAAAGGATGCCGACTTTCCTCATTTTCTTGCACGTTATGCTCACATCAGTTATTGAAACTTAATAGGTAAAGAGAGGTCAAAATGAAATGGAATAACTTTAGTATTTTTAAAAAATTAAATTTGTGTATTTTTACAGCTTGTGGGTAGGGATACAAAATCAACCACTGTGGCATTCACAGTGATCACAGCATCACCTAGTTAAGTTTAGAATAATTGTGACATCCTGTTTTAATGATGTAAGCCTGGAAATGGACTGCCAGTGCTATAGAAAATGTCTGAAGGCATGTGACACATTATTTTTGTCTTTTTTTTTTTTGCGATTTGGCGGAAATGGCCGTTTACTGGGTGCACAAATACCTTCACTCTGAGCCAGAGATACAATATTTTTTCATTCTGGTTTTTTTTATATATTTTTTTAATGCAGAGGATGCAGAAGATGTGCCTTAACATAATATTGCCTGATTTGGGCTCCTGGAATGAATTCTGATTTATTTAGATGAAAATGTTTCTCAAGCTCATTTTAGCATCCGCGAAGAGCGTGAACCCTTGCGCCATCGGCTATATGCCAGCTGTCACAGAAATTGTAAACCAGTCTCTTAAAACAGGTGTTGTCCCAGCATGTTTCAAAACTGCCATTGTAAAACCTCTCTTAAAGAAGACCACTCTTGACCCAAATGATCTGAATATCTAACCTCACATTTCTTTCAAAATTACCAGAGAAATTTGTTTTGTCGCAGTTATTCACCCATATTAAAAGTAATGACCTCTGGCATGTTTTTCAATCCGCCTACCGCCCGGTCACAGCACGGAGACAGCGTTGCCTCGTGTCGTGAACGACCTGCTTACCGCCAGTGATGAAGATAATGTTTTTGATCTGGCCCTTCTTGATTTGAGTGCTGCTTTTGACACGATAGATCACCATTGAAATTCTCATTCCACGTTTAGACTCTGTTTTTGGCATTAAGAGTACCGCTTTGCAATTTTTGGAGTCTTACCTCTTTGGAAGAAAGAAAGTAGTGTCTTGGTTGGGAGAAGAGTCTGAAGTTCCACTGATCTTGCTTACGGTGTTCCCCAAAGCTCTGTTTTGGGGCCGATCATTTTCACATTGTATACCCAGCCTTTATCTAGTGTTATCAAATGTCACTCTGTTTCTCACCATTTTTATGCTGATGACACAGAGCTGTATGCCAGTGCTCAACGAAAACATGTTAGTCAGATGATCCAGTCTTTAGAGTCCTGTGTCACAGACGTTCACAATTGGACCACACAGAACAAATTGCAAATGAATAGTGACAAAACTGAGGCCTTAAGGTTTTCTTTTTTTAACCTCCACTGATCTCCGGACTCGACCAGGGTTGGTCAGAACAGTATCCTCTTTTCCGAGTCGGCCCGTAATCTTGGTGTTATCTTTGACAATAGGCTGACCATGAGAGAGCATGTCAACAAGGTTTGCCAATGTTACTTCTTTAAATTGAGGAAGATCAGTTCAATGCGACACCTTCTCACTACCGAAGCAACCAAAACGCTTGTTACCTCCCTTGTTCTTTCCGCATTGATTTTTGTAATTCCCTTTTGGCTGGTGTTCCTCAGAATCTTCTTGATAAACTTCAAAGAGTTATGAACTGCTCTGCCTGACTAATTTACAGAGTACCGAAACGTGAGCACATAACACCCTTACTTGTTGACCTGCACTGGCTGCCTGTATCTCAAAGAATTGTGTACAAGGTTTCTGTTATTTGCTACAGTGTTATTACCGGTTCTGCTCCCCCATATTTGTCCGACCTGGTTCATATTTACACGCCTTCAAGATTCTTCCGTTCAGCATCAGACACGCGTATTTTCAGGGTTCCTAGGCGAAGGAAATCTAGCCAGGGTCAGCTAGCCTTTTCTTATTTCGGTCCAGTCACCTGGAGCGACCTTCCAGCCCATGTCAGACATGCTCCAACTCCGTCTGCTTTCAAATCACTGCTCAAGACCTATATGTTTTCTTATGCATTTAGTTAGATGCATTTTCAGTGCGTTAGCAATCTTTGGCAGTAACTGTTCTTGTAACGGTGTGTGTGTAATGTGTGTATGAGCTTTTGATATGTGTCACTTTAGTTTTTGTAATACTTATTGTAGTGTTTTCTTTCTTGTACTTTTTGTTCTGTGATTATTGCTCTTGTAAAGCGCTTAGAGCAATATTCATTTGGAGGTTAAGCGCTATATAAATGTACATTATTATTGTTATTATTGTTATTATTATTATGATTATTATATCTCTGGTGTGTTCTTAAGGATTTAAGGGGAACATGGCTTAAACATCTCAGGACATACTAAGATACACTTTGAAACACATCTTATAGAGTACTGGTTGGGGCGGGGCGGGCACGGTAGCCAGGACTGGCTTATGGAGTAAATCTGGCACTACCCTTCTCACAAACCAGATAGGTGAGGCTATTATAATGAATTATAATGGTCGATCCGATTCTTTCACATGGTACATAGTCGTTGTTCGGTGCTACCTCAGGTTAAATTTCTCAACAATTCAATTTGAAATCTCAATTTCCCCTAATTATTGTGAACGGTACATCTTGGGGCCAAGTTATTTAGTTCCAAAATCTTCCATATAATGTATGTTCGCAAGTGAAGATGAATGCCCTACCCAGTGCAAAAAGGCCATCGGGTCGCCGTCAGTCCGATGGTCTTTTGCGCATTGGGTACGTGTTGAAGGAAGATTCATAGTTTACTTTCTCCACAGGGGGTGGGAATAGAAGATTTTTTTCCGTCTAGCTAGAATTTCACCTCTTTATTGACTCCGATTGGCGTCAATATATATATATATATATATATATATATATATATATATATATATATATATATATATATATATATATATATATATATATATATATATATATATATATATATATATATATATGATTTTTAATTAAATTCTGAGAATGCTGTGCTAAAGCCATGGAATTCGAGGCTGGTAAGCTTGCATTGTGTCATCAGCTGCCCTTTTTATGACTGCATCGCTCACAAGATCTTTTGAGCCTTCCACTGAACACCTACTACATAGAGCAGTAGGGACTACCTCCAGGCGCCCCGTCATTCGCTGGAGAATATCCAGTCCTCCCCCCGAGGGGGATGCTAGAAAATATTTCCAAACAGATATTGGACCTGCTGAGTAGATTTAAAGTTTGGGAATATTTTCTAGCATCCCCCCTCGGGGGGGGGGGGGGGGGGGGGGAGGACTGGATATTCTCCAGCGGATGGCGGGGCGCTTGGGGGTAGTCCCTACTGCTCTATGTAGTAGGTGTTCAGTGAAAGGCTCAAAAGATCTTGTGAGCGACGCAGTCATAAAAAAGGGCAGCTGATGTCCTGATGACACAATGCAAGCATACCAGGTTGGAATTCCATGGCTTTAGCACAGCATTCTTAGAATTTAATGAAAAATTACATCCCTTGGAGCTAATCTGGTTGAGTGCATTTTTTGGCTTTGGGCGACGCCTTTGTTAAAAATAAAGAATATATATATATATATATATATATATATATATATATATATATATATAACGATTCTAGGCGGAACTGCAAATCTTCAATCCCCCCCCCCCACTCCCCCCCCCCTCCCGCCTTCCCTCACGGGCTCTCTTCCTCTCTAGTAACCCCGGCCGGCACCTCAGTTACTTTGGGGGTTCTAGAACCTGTTCCTTGTCAAGTTGTGCGTTTGGTCTACGAGCTTGCTCTTTAGTACACACGTCACCTACGCACGTACACATGCACGCACGCACACTTAGGCCTACACACACACACGCAGAATTTATATTTTACTGACCATTTAAATCATTTTCATGCAGTCATGCTCCAGTTCATACGGCATAATAATCAATTACATCGTAACATTTACACAGAAGAACACACGGAGATATACAATGACAAATTATATTTACGGCTGAAGTTAGTTCCAGTTAAAATCACGAGTAAACGATGCAACAGCTGGTACAACAATGTAATCGTACATTAACTCATTCGAAACGTGCCGCCTCCGGATACGCAGCATAAGCCGCGCATCCGGTGGCGGCACGTCTCCAATGAGTTAAATCACCGATTCGCTGTGCATTGAATTACAGGGAAGTAAACTTCATTTAGTCAACTCTAGCTGCAGTTACCTCCCTTGTACTGCAACGCTACTTGCCGCCGAACCGCTAACAATCCCTCATCCCGCCCCATCTGCAAGCGGCATAGATTTTAATGGGCCCTTGCAGCCGCAGGGACTCATGAGAATCTACGCCTTTTGCTGACCAAAGATCAGCTCTATCTGTTCCTCACGGTGATGTCCGTTGTTCCGGGCTGTGCCTTCAACTCAGTGTCTACTGAACTTAACCCACTTATCCCCGTGACCCTACCCAGTACAGCAGGAGATAAACTGATCATGATAATTCAAGGGTAGTGCCAGATGAGCTTGGCGCCTTCAGGCGCCAAGCTCATCTGGCACTACCCTTGAATTATCATGATCAATCCTTCTCCTACAACTGGTACATGGTCGTTAAACAACGCCTCCAAAAATTTGGAAATGCGGCAGAGGAGTTAAGAGGGTTAAAGTTGGAGAAACCAGCAAATAATTATCCTCCAGCTACAGTCGACGTACCTGAAACGTCTCCATGCTATAGCAGAAATACTACTGTTTGTTTCTGAACTCTTCCTGAACAGCAAGGAAATGAAGAATTCACTATGAAGCATGCTGACATATTTTTGTCATGTTTATTATACCAATTCAGTTTGAAAATCATAAAAATCATACACAAAAAAATACTAGTAGTTAATACATACAATCGGTGCGTACAAAATGATATCTCATATTTTAAAAAAAAAATCCATTCAATACATGCACATATGGCAATAATGACTTCAAAAGCGTAACACACGTCCCTCAATGAATACTTTTATCAGTCTCTCTCTCTCTCTCTCTCAAACACACACACACACACACACACACACACACACACACACACACACACACACACACACACACACACACAAACATGCACGCACGTGCATACTCTCACACACATAGGCAAACAAAATGACATGCGCACAATGACTCCCAATTCCAGCTCAGTTACTCGCTTTCACATCATATAGTATTGGTTTATAAAAAAAGTCAACATACAATCACACCAAACTCAAACCAGAGACATTGATACTGATGCAGGCTAAATATCCAATGAAAACATTCACACACACACACACACACACACACACACACACACACACACACACACACACACACACACACACACACACACACACACACACACACACACACACACACAAACACACACACCTTACACCCATGATAACGAGCAGCTGAGTATTGTGAGTTTTCACATAATGCGGACCATCTCCAGACTGTACAAAAGCAAGCTTTCCTGTCTGTCGTGCGACTTCGTTGTCAATCCACAGAGACTGTACATTAAAGAAACTGACACGCCTAACTGCATGCCTACAGAATGGCATAGAAACAACTGAATCGGTTTGTGTGGGACCGATGAACTTTTGCGCACTGATCCACACAAAGAAATGTTTTCCCTTGCGCTTTGGGTAGTAACTGATAACGTTGGAACTTGCGTGCAAGAGAGTATCCATGCCTTAGGCTACTTAGTTGTCAACATACGGGATGCGCAATGCCGCACAACGAACTGAATTAGGGAATCGGTGCTTGAGAAAACAGTAACTTTTTGGCTGCATCGAAATGACCAACTGTTCGAGAAAAACTGATCTTGATAGTTGAAGGGGAGTACCTGGAAGGCGCCAAGCTAATCAGGTACTTCCCACCAAGCTGGTGGCTTTTAGTAGTTAACGAGCGGAAGCCTCTCAGATGGACTACACCTCGTTATAAAATAAACAATGTTAAACAGAATCCACATAACCTACATCACCCACAGACATTTACAAAAATAATTACAATAACTCTTTATCTGATTAACTGATTTGATTGAACAAAGATCTGCTGGAAATACTGACTAGACACAGAAAAACTTTCTTTTACAGTATGTGTGTCTGGACAACTGTATGGCCAGTATGTGTTTTTTTTTTTTTCCTTCTCTCCCGCATGACATGCATCATGACCTGGAACGTTCGTATGATGTTTCATAAGCAAGAAAAAAATCCGTTCATGAATAATCATATCTATTGGCAAATGATTTTCATGAATATTAATATTACTTTGTGTGTATTGTGTGCCTATTCTGATTTTTGTTAGTCCTTCGTAAATTGTATGCTATTGTATGCTATTAAACAGAGGGAAATCTACAGTGCAACTTAAGAATGCAAAAATGCACAGTACTGACACAGTAAACGTATGCAAGCCCAAATGAGTCAAAATGTACAGAGTCTGCACGCACAATTTGCTACAATGTCTACAAAGCTAATATCACAGAAAGACATTTGGCACTTGCATGAGTTTTCTACTGTCGTTTTGATTTCTTCTGTATACGTTCTGTTCTACGCAGTGAGAATTTAGCTTGTGCTTTGCCAAACTTTTCACTCCCCCCAAAAATGTCGGCTGGTCTGTGAATTTGAACCTTACGGCCATAGGCCGTAAGGTCCAAAATCACAGACCAGCACACGAGCCACTGTTTTATTGTTCGACAGATTCGCCTGTGTTCATTAACAAAAACAAAAAACAAAAACAAAAACCAAAAGGTGTGTAGGTGCCTATTAAGCTATCTTGCAGTACGCGTTCACAATCACATATGAATTATCCAACATACCTCTCATTTACGTGCATTCTGAAACAGTTATTTTCATCTCGCACAAAATAAACCGCACACACTTGTATAAGCTGCCACCAAACTCGCTGTCTCTCTCATCTTATCTCGCATCGACTACTGCAACTCTCTCCTTTCTGGCCTTCCTCACTCCACCACTCTCACTCTCCAGCGCGTCCAGAACAATGCTGCCCGCCTCGTTCTCAGAAAGAAAAAATCCGACCACATCACTCCCCTGCTCAAGCTCCTTCACTGGCTCCCCATCCCCCAACGCATCCAATACAAGATACTGTCTCTCTGCTACAAATCCCTGAACAACTACGCTCCTGCGTATCTCTCCAACTTACTTCACCCCTACACTCCTCCCCGCTCCCTCCGCTCCGCCTCTGACCCTCTCCGACTCCTCATCCCCCGCACCAAACTCAGCACTTTCGGCCCCCGCTCTTTCTCAGTATACGGTCCAACCACCTGGAACACTCTCCCACTCTCTCTCCGTCAGAAACACTCGCTCTCCTCCTTCCAGTCTGCCCTCAAAACTCATCTCTTTCAACAGTTCTAGCACTATATCACCACACTCCCCAGCCCAAGCTGACCGTCGTGATGTATCTTCACTATTTGTGTTACGTGAGTCATTGTCTAAAGCGTGCGCATGCGTGTGCGAGTTGTGAGTGCGCGCTTAGAGTTATAATTATTATAAGATAAGCGCATTATAAATACCGTAATTATTATTTTTATTATTAGATTATGCCGAAAGAACATCGTTCAGCATGAAGCTGTAGCCTACTAATCACGTACCGTCTCAGCAACTGTAGTTGACTGGTAGAAATTGGCGGGTAGCTTAAAGGGGCAGTACTTAAGATTCTCTTGGTCAAGGGTGACCAAAGGATTCAATCAGGATTCAGGATACATATCAACTTAGATAATTACCTCCTGTCCAGTTAAACGTTTTTTTCTTCTTCTTCTTTCCCGTCACAAACGTAAAGAACAACTGACAGTTTTCAAAATGGTTCTATTTCAAAATCGTCATTAAATACGGTTGACATCACGATCTAGTCATAACTTCAGGTGCACACACTGTTAGCAGTGCATTTGTTGCAAACATCTTTTCGACTGCGATGGGATGCTTGATCATGAGAATCCCACTTTTAATTTAAGGCAAGCTTTTGAAAGCTCACCTGAAGCCATCCTCCAGTTTCTAAAACGTGGCACTTTGGCTGCCGGTAGAGCTTTTTGTCGCGACTGATGATTCCTGAAGGAATCATTGCGACAAAATGCGCTACCGGCAGCCAAAGGGTTAACTCGTTCGAGACGTGCCGCCTCCGGATACGCGGCATAAGCCGCGTATCCGGAGGCGGCACGTCTCGAATGAGTTAATATTCCAGCGTATATTCGCACGGCAGAAACTAAGAAGAACTTGCATGCTACTACTGAGAGCTAATTGTTTGACCGACGAAATTGAAAACGTCTGCGTCATTTATTTGTGCGCTGGTCTGTGATTTTGCTCCCTACTGCACAGCAGTAAGGTCAAAATCACAGACCAGCACACAATCAGTGTTATTTTTCAGTTTAAAACTTGAACTGTTTTGCCAAAGTAAAGCAAAGCAATCAAAGAGCAAAACAACATACACAGCCTGAAAGTAGGATTCAGGATTTGTTTCAGTTGAACTCATCATTGTTACCGAATTGGAGGGGTGTATATATATATATATATATATATATATATATATATATATATATATATATATATATATATATATATATATATATATATATATATATATATATAACACCTAGCTTAGGAAACAAGTCTTTACAAAGTCCGGGAATAAACACAAGAATCTATTTGCAAAAATATCTTTTTAAAATGTAGATCGAAACAAATGGCAGTGGTGAAAAAGTAATTAACTCTTAGCAGCTGTAACTGCACGTGTGCAGCTTCACTATTTGTTTACGGAGGCCAACTACATGAGTGAGATTAGTCCTGCGCTAGTCATTAAGCAAGGTGCTCCGCTATAGCGGAACACATTGCTTAATGGCTGGCGCAGGACTAAGCTCACTAATGCAACTGATCCCTGGTCCGTGAGTTTGAAACCTACGGCCTAGAGACGTAAGGTTCAAGATGACAGACGAGTCCACAATGTTTGATGTTCTTAAAACAGATAAGAGGTACACATACGCTAACAAACATTGCGTCTGTTGGAACAAGAAAAATGCGTAGGCCTAATAATAAACAACAAAATAAAAACTGAACATTCGAAAATATAGATGAACACATTCGCTCGGGTTCTTAAGATATGAAGAGACGTCTTGTTCCGGCCATTGCAGGCAAGTGCAACGCGGGCACAAATACATTAACGTAATGTTCGACTCTGCCAGCGTTCACAAAATAATGTCATTTCTCCATGCGCACAAAAACACTTCACTGGATTGAAGAATGGATTTGTGATTCACAAATGTTCACGTGACAATAGACACAAACGACATGATTTAGTGTGCACAATACTGTAGTCTGAGCTGAAAAGGCTCGAGACTGGTGAGTATCTTTGGTGGCGAGTTCTGATTGAGCACTGAAATGTATATGGAAAGCATTGCTGGATCAGCAACGAATAGTGTATGCGGGTCTATGATTTTGAACTTTCCGGCCCCAGGCCGGAAGGTTCAAAATGACAGACTGACCAGCGCACCGTGTTCTCGCTAACTCAGAGGTTGACTTGTTGAGTCTGTCTCAAGCACTGTCGGTGTTTCAACAACCCATCCCAGCATCAGCCTTTGCTAGCATTTGAACGAACCAACTCGTCCAATCATGTTTTGCAAATTTGCGGACTGAGTTCGTTCAAACGTCGATAGGAATTGATGCTTCCCTTGCCCGCACTACGAACGAAGATAGCAGGCCAAGAAATACCACTGTCTGTCTGTCCATCACAAGCCGAGTATGTACTGACTTGCGGACAGTCGAATATTTCTATGGTCATCATGCTAAATCTTTGCAAACAACTGCCCGTGAAAGACGCGACTTTCTTAACATCTAAAGATGTACTCTATTGGGAGTGGTGATATTACGTTTTCTGTAGTGTTCTTCCACGCCTTCTTAACTCATTCGAGACGTGCCGCCTCCGGATACGCGGCCTAAGCCGCGTATCCGGAGGCGGCACGTCTCGAATGAGTTAAGTGTGAACTAGACTTTCAGGGAGCACGCTGTTATCGTGAACTTGAGGTTTACTTCGTACAGGCTGAAACGTGAACATCATGCGGCGAGATCACCCTGCGAAAGGCTCCCAAGACGTGTTCCAACGCTACACCGTAGACTGCCTGCGCAACGTCCTGTTTCGTGTTAATCCCTTGGCTGTCCGGTAGCGATTTTTGTCGCAACGGTTTCCGCAGGAATCATCGCGACAAAAAACACTAGCGACAGTCAGAGTGTTAAATCTCTTTATGCAGGCAGGCACCAGCACTGTCAGTTTCGCGAGCTTTTCTTAGTCGAGGACCATAGCATGGAGTTGCCTGCTCCACATGACTGTCTGGCCTCATTAGTGGTGACCCTGACATACTGACCCAGAACTGACCAGCAGAACGGAGATCTGTCAAATGTCGAAACCCAAGACTTGTCACTCAATCTATTGGATTTCTGTGACAGAATGCGTCTGACCAGCAATATTTCAGAGTCAGCCTCAAGGATTTCCATGGTGACACGAACAAAGTCAATGTCACCTTTATACAGAGAAGTCACGACCTTACGCAAGGTCAAGGTGAGTGGTATCACACCATGATGTCGTGCACGTGATGGAAGGGCAGATCGTCCCCGTCTGTGGGCGGATCGTCAGGACTCAGCGTGTAACTGCCAGACGTTGTCGTCAGATCGTCGTCATCAGTGGCGTAGGACGTGGTGGGGGTAACGGACCGCCAGTCTCCATCCAGCCCCTTGGCGCGCTGCCACGCCGGGTGCGGGTGTTGGTGTGAGTTAGGGTGTGGGTGCTGGGTGTACTGAGGCCCGAAAGTGTGGAATGTCCTTCTCGCGTTAGGCGCATCCCTGATCCGAAAGGGCCCGTCGCCCGCGCGCTCCATACTGTAGTAATTGTCTCTGTCGGACTGGTAATTCCGTGAACAGCCGGCCGGGTAGCCCAGTCCGTGGGCCGGCAGCTGCTCTGAAGATGACCGGAAGTAGTTGTGGTTGGGGTGAAGGGGCATGTCGCCGTTGGTACCGTCGTTGTGATGGCGGTGGTGCTCTTCGGGCAGGGAGGAAAGGGAAGAGGGTTTGCGGCGCCCCCTGTCCCCTCCTGTGAAAGAGGAGAATCCGCTGCTGCTGCTGCTGGACGGCGACTGGGCGGCGTGAGCGTGCGGGTGGTAGGACCGGGAGTCTGCAAACAGACAACACAACAGTTCAAGAATCGCGCGAAGCAAAAAATAATTGCTAAGAACTGCACAATAAATACCGAGCAGGCAAAAGGTCCGCGGGCCTACGACGGCCGCAGCTGGCCCGCGCACGGACGTGCGCGGGCCATCAGCGGCCGACGTCGGCCGGAGAACCTTTTGCTTACTGGGTAGTTCAACCACAAAATCTTATTGCATGACGGACAGTCGTTTTCGAAACACAAATACTCAAACCACCGCGACAACAACAAAAACAACACCCACAGAAACACAACAATAGGCGTAGCAAGTACTCTGAAGAATATTAAATTATGAGATTTTCGGGCCCTACTCACTCCCTCCCCCCCCCCCCCCCCCCCCCCCCCCGCTCCCTCTCATATATCTTCAACGATATTTCCACCCCTGTAGCTACTATACAAAAAACAAGTTTATTTTCTGAAATACAAGCATTTCTGCGTCATTGACCAGAGTAAAAAAAAAAATCGGCGTGAAGGATGCGACTACTTGTTTTTGAGGTAAGTCATGATCAGAAAATCCCAGATAGGATGTTCCCGTTAGACATGCACCCTGCAGCGGTGTTTTTATTCCATGTTCGTGTTTCGTGACGACACACGGCAATCACACGCTTAATCCCTCTCTCCCTCTCTCCCTCTCTACGTCCGAGGAACAGCAATTTTTACCAAAACTGCGATTGATTTAAAACCAGCAAAAGAAGGGGTCTAGATTTTCCTGAGCCCGTGCAACTGCAGGGACACACCTGATATCTAGGTCCCTTGCTATTGAGACTATATGCCTCGCGCAGACGGAAGGGGGTTAAGCAAGGGACTGACAGGTCAAGTCTGAGATGTAAGTGTCAACCCGTGCCTAGGGCTAACTGATTGATAATTCTGGTTCACGCGCATATGTTGGGTGCAAATGAACTTCCGTGGGAAAAAAAACAAATCTTCAAGTTAGACTAAGATGTGGAATGCTCTATGATTTTAGACCGTATCACAGTGGCTTCGAGCACATCGCAGCACATAATTGCGATGTCTGTCAAGATATTATTCTGCTTAAAATTCGGTATGACAAAGTTAGAGTGAAACGTCCGAAATAAGCAAGCAAGCAACAACAAACAAACACTTCACACTTATAAATTTGTACAAAAAGGTGCTCGCAAAACTGATCACACAAAGTCAAAAACCCTTGTCAGCACATGCTGACAGAAAACATAATCCCCTGCGTGTTTTGGCCGGGTCTGCGATTTTATCCATTGCAGCTCTGTTGGACCTTAACGTTTATAGCTGTAAAGTTTAAAAAAGCCGTTCACACACACACACACAAACTGGCAACATAATTGGATCAGTATGCACAACACAAATGGAAGAGAAAAAAACATGTACTAGTGCTCACATAACTGGGATCTTTTCACATAGGATATCGTGAGAGAGGGAGAGAGAAAGAGAGAGTGCAATGAGGCCAAGTATTGTCTATAATTATCAAGTCGTTTCATCTTGCCTTCCGGTAACGATTAGTATGTATAGATAGGCCTTTTAAACGATCACATCACACCGTTGTAATAAGACACAAGAGACTGTTGTAATTGTTTGCGGGTCTGTGATTTTGGACCTTACGGACGCAGGCCATAAGGCCCTAAACCATAGACCAGCACACACATTAGCCAGGATTTAAATTATTTCCACTCGCAAAACGAAGACCAAAATGAGTTGTACTGGCATTACATGTATTTTTCTGAAATAAAATGTGTGATTTGTAGTAAAAAAAAAAAAAAAAAAAAAAAAAAAGGTTAAACAAAGCAACACACCAAACATTTTCCATTGAAGAGAAAGAAGAAGAAAAACAAAATCGAACAACATTTTTTTTCTGCAATGTTTGTTTCTTCGCTAATTATCTGTTTTTCATGTTCTAGCACAATATCTTATTTTCATCCGTACATCCGCTGCCGAACAAGTAAATAACACAATTAATTGTCGTCAAAGGAAACTAGTCTTGTTCCTTTCTCGTCACTGCATGATAATTTGAACTGAGCTTTAATTTGCCTCCAACGCCTGCAGAAGAACTTGAAAAGACGTAAAACGGCCCTGTTTCTCAAGAGCTCCTGTGTATGCAGGGTCGCATGAGATCATATGCCTCTAGCAAATGTATTGGTTTCACGGACCAAAATGGTTTATTAAAGACACATGGAAGCGACAACTCTACGCGACAGCCAATCTAGGGTCTAACATTTCGCTTATGTTCTTCAACGATAGTACATTGTATCTGTCTATAGTCCCACACGCTCATTCAAATCTGCAAGAGGCATAGATTCTCATGTGCCCCTGCACTTGCAGGGGCTCATGAGAATCTATGCCTCTTGCTGGTACGGATCAGGTCCATTATGCCCTAAGACGGAATACGTCATTGGGTTTAAGCGTACACCTGCGAAGAGAATTTATGACGTGGTTGACATTTGGGTATCGGCGTGACGCCGGCACGGTACAAGGGGAGAAGAAACTGGGAATGTGAGAGGTGACTTTAGGACATGATACCACTATCTGGTGGAGCGGAAACCAGGATGGAATTTAATGTCAAGCGGAACAGCTGATGTGCGCGTACTGCTGCCAAAGATTCTGAACAGAACTGAAGATGTAATTTCGAGTTTGCATTTTTCACTGGAGCAAAGGTACCTAACCTTTACTCATTCTACCTCAACACCGAAATCCCCAAATTTTGCCCTTGTGTTCTGAAGACTGCATTGGAGTGCAGGACGCAGATCGACCATGATAGTTCAAGGGTGATGCCAGAATAGCTTGGCGCCCATAGGCGCCAAGCTATTCTGGCATCACCCTTGAACTATCATGGTCGATCCATATATTGCTGTGGTGTGTCTGGGGTAGAATGAGTTAAAGTTAAAACTATGGTTTAACCCTTTCAGTGTCAGTTGACGCAGATTGTGTTTCTGCAGTCTTCGTTGATTCAACACACACACACACACACACACACACACACACACACACACACACACACACACACACACACACACACACACACACACACACACACACACACACACAACTTAGCTGTCCCAGAAACATGAATTAAAAGTGGTGTTAGCAAGAGGCATAGATCCTCATGAGCCCCCGCAACTGCAGAGGCTCATGAGAATGTATGCCTCTTGCAGTTGGATAATGTTCAGATTTTCTCGGCACTGAACGGGTTAAGACAAACAACTATGACCATCTATGAATGTATACATGCGTTGTGAAGATGAAGATCACTGCTAGATATAATGACCTCAGTAAGAATAAACAATCCAGACCAAAAAGGCGTAAAATGCAAAGAAGTACCCAACGGAGAAAAAAACACGCTTAGAAAAGACGGGTACAACACAATTTATTTATTATTTATTATTAAACACAATAAATTGTGTTGTACCCGTCTTTTCTAAGCGTGTTTCTTTCTCCGTTGTGTACTTCTCAGTAAGAATGATGGGGTATGCGCGTTTGGGAGCGTGACTGAGGGCCGGAGGAAGGCGGGGTGGTAAGCATAACGTAGCAGATTCAGCCAGGCATGGATTTAATGACCAGCTGACCAACTGTGTAAACAGTGCGGAGGCTACACACAAGACCATAACCTGACCAGAGGATAAGACATGCACGTCGCTGAACGGACGATCATGAGTGGCCAACACGACCTTCTGTTTCGTGCTGAAACCTTTACTGGTGGATCACTTATTTTATCCCTCCACTGCCAGTGCACGCAGACGGTGTTTCCAAAATCTTTTGTATTTAACCCTTATCATTCGGAATAGTTTAAGGGTAGCGCCAGAATAGCTTGGAGCCTCTAGGCGCCAAGCTATTCTGACACCACCCTTGAACTAAAGCCATTGGTCCATATCCTTATCTGTAAGTACTGTAATGTAGCTTGTATATGGCACAGGCAGTGTACAAATTTGAAGCTTTTAGACTCGGTAAGATATGGGTTAAGAAGCAAAAACTACAACGGTCCAAGAAACATGGATTCAAACTGGTCTCAGCATGAGGCATAGATCTTCATAAGCACCCGTAGCTGCGGGGGCCCATGAGGATCTATACCTCTTGCATTTGGGTGGTGTTAAATCCTTTTCAGCAATGAAAAGGTTAAGATCTCCCAAACTCAGCACTGCCACTGTTAACCCAACAAAAGCGATACATTTCAACTGACAGGTCAAGAAGAGGATCTCTAGATCAACTGCAACATGTAAGAAATAGCAACATTTTCTAACCACAAAAAAATCTAAATCGCAGAATGTGTTTGGTCAAAGGTAGACCAAACAGGAGAACGTTGTGTCTGTGAAAAATAGTCTAGCCAGTTTACATTTGCTCACTCTGAAAATCTGGTGGACTCTGAAAACTTGACATTGACTGACTGACCGACAGATCAAACCACATACATGTATTGATCGCCCAGGCAGCATACGTGATCAAGAAAATATTATCATCCCTATAATCCGTCGACTCAATAAATTCGCTCTTTACGTATATCGATGCAAAGCCACAGGAAATAAGTTTCGGGAAAGTGACTGAGCAGAAGTATCAGCCGGTTATAAGTGAGCAAACATTCTACACAAATTCATCCAGACCGCATGGCACACGTCCATAATATAAGAAAACGTTTCTCCACAGACGGAATAGAATACTGTACCAATACAGTCCTTCCCCAGGCGAAGTCAAACACAGCGCCGGCACTAGCCACAGATTCAACCAAGGGGCACAGATCCTCATGAACCCCCGAAGTTGCGGGAGCTCATGAGGATCTATGCATCTTGAGTGCTTGCTCTTTTCACCTGCGACGTCTGAGGGAGAACCACCAGGGTAAAAGTATGATGAACGGACAAAGGAAGTCCTGCGAGTCAACAGACCAAGACAATGCTTGCCATCCTGACATCGGTCAAGTCAAGCTCTTCAGTGAGACCATTTGATCCACAGAAAACACAGATCCTCATGCGCCTAAAACCCCTACAAGGGATTACAAGAACTGATTCATCTCGTACTTAAGGGTCAGTCTCATTTACATACGTTCCTTGGACAGATAAAGTTCGCTGAGGTTTTGCACGTTGGCAAAATCAACCCAGCACTGGCCATCTTCAATAAGTCAACTGTCGGTGGCGGTCAGACGATGATTGCTGGTCAGCTATCAACCAAAAGCCCTAAAATCTGCTCTATGTGAATAACACGGACGTAAAACCTACTGAAAACAGTAGGCACGATGCAGAGATCCTCCGGAGCAACTGACTCCAGATGGACGTGTTTTCAGAGGGAACGTTATGGCCACACTGGCCACCTGTTCTCTAAACAGAACGTCGGACGCTGCATCTTTGCTCTGTCCATCCTGTGACGTTCTGACGTTCAGCTACTGTCCATACCCCACTTTCACCCCCACCCCCCCCCACCCCCCATAATCTGCCAATTGCAAGAGGCGTAGATTCTCATGAGCCCCTGCATTCGCAGGGGCTCATGAGAATCTACGCCTCTTGCTGCCGACGATCGGTCAATATACTTCACCACGGCGAAGATGTCGTGGGGTTGTAGCAAGTGCGTATAGAGGCAGTGACCACAACAAACAGTGACGCTGAGACCCGGCCACTTCGTGCGATCGATCGATATCACAGTCAAGGACAAATGCCAAAAGTGTATACTCTCGGTCACTTTCCAGGTGTTGGCCTGATTGCAAGCGCCGCTAAATATTTCGATAAACGGTTGATCTGTCAAACAACTATGACCTTTAAATATTTGTGTTGTTGATGTTTTTCAAACTATACCTGATTTTTCAAAGACTTCAACAAGGTCCATATGATCGCTCGAAAACTCTAATGCTAGTGTCGAATCAATGTAATACATGGCATTATATATGTTGACTTAAACCAAGTCAATAACTTTTCTTGGTCGTATCTTATCATATATGTCTTGTTTAAAACAAACCATCTCTTTTGCGACCCCTTTTAAAGCCGTGTCCCTAGGAATATTTCTCAACTCTGATAAAGTACCCTGAGGTTTGTAAAATAAAGAGAAAACCTCTCAGCAGCTGGTCGCGATTTCCTGCGGTCAGCGGACTATCTGGTCCTATATCTGGATGAAAAATCAGACAAGGAAGACGACCCTTCTCACCCGTGTCCACCAGTTTTCTTAATGGCCAGTATTATCTTCTCATGGACACTAAGCCTTGAGCCCTGTCTGTGACTCGAGCTGGAGGAGGTTATCGAAAGTCTAACTGCATGCTCCATCAGTTTACAAGAGGCATAGATTCTCATGAGCCCCTGCTGTCGCAGGGGCTCATGAGAATATGTGCCTCTTGCTGTTTCTAATCGAGTCTGTAGGGGCGCATGAGAATTCTTGCTGACCGAACTGATATGACCCTAACTAACCCCACTGACTAACGTTTCTTCTCAACGTCAGAGAAAATAATCGAAGTTGAATCTTACGGGAGGGTCGGAACACAGGATCATGGATGGTCAAAGTCAGTTATGCGCTGGTCTGTGACATTGAACCTTACGGCCCTTGGCCGCATGATCATATGTCACAGACCAGTACACATTTTCTACTTCTCTGGAACAGAAGCCCGTTGCATAAGCGAGCTTAGTCCTGCGCTATAGAGGAGCACCTTGCTTAGTGGCTGGCGCAGGACTACACTCGCTCATGCAGCTGGCCCATGGGCTCCTGTGAACTGACGCATCAGATCGACACGAGAGACTCCAATATACTGACGGTTCTTGGTGACGTCAACCGCCGTCTCTGTCGGTTGTTGAATTTAGGACCGAAAGGAAAATATTACCCTGAATTGATCCTGATGGACTATCAGGGTTTGGGGTATACAGACAGGAAATTCAATTCTCACTACGACTACAATTGAATTGTGTAGCTGTGGGATTGCAGACGGAATCTGATGTTGGAACAGTCACAGAAACTGCATTAGCAAAGACGAAGAAAATCCCGCCGTCCCACTTGAAAGTTCGTTAACCCCTTCATTGCCGAGAAAAAACTGAACGCCACTGACTCAACCGCGGGGACTCATGAGGTTCTGTGCGTTTTGCTGAAACCACTTTGAATCCCATGTTCCTTGCACGGTCGGGGCTGTTTGGCGTTCAATTACACAGGTTTCCAAATCACAATGTCTGCCGTTATTTGGCGAAAGCCAGTTTGTTAATTTCGGTTTTCTCAAAAATGGACATGCGACATGAACGCTATACGAGACGTTCGCAGCTATTGATGCGGGGCCTCTTGAACGAGTTTAAACAACAAAGATTCAAGGATATATGTGCGTTAGCCAGTGATTTTGGACCTTCTTCATGCTGGCTGATCCAAAATCAAAGACCGACAAACATGCTTGTCTACGAATCTGCAGTGTGCGCTGATGCACCGAGTGTTCAGATGCTGCACGGCGTCTTGATTGATTGATTGATTGTACATTGCTTAACGTCCCGACAGCAACAAGGCTTTCTCAGGACGTGCCTGCACTGCTTGTGAAAAAAAAACTAACAGAACTTGAATGTATGTCGCCAGCCGTCAAATACATTAAATAACCTAACACACGGGCCTAATAAAGCTAGACCATTTAGCAACACACATCCAATATCAAGAGCTACAGGCAGTGCAGACAGTAGGGAGTTATAAAATGGCAATACAGTGAATGACAAAGGGTAGACAGAAACACATGCCCCGAATAGAGAGATAAACCCACCTGTGGGGCTGACCAGGTGACCCTGGAACTAAAAATACCAACCCCACCCAGTCCCCAGGCAGACCCGGTGGGTGCACGGCGTCTTGAGGTCACTGGAAAATTAATGTTGATTATTGGTGAACGCTGATAAATCTGGCCAGACAAACCGGGAGCAGTTGGCGTCTGTTGATACTGCCCGCTCGGGGCACGCGCAGTGGTCCCCCTTTAATCCCGGGCGGCTAATTATTTCAGTTTGGATTTCATCAAAGGGGCGTAAAGCACGCTGACAAACGAGAGGGAATTGGACCCTCTCCCCCTTCCTCCTCTAAAACCCAATCATTTCCTGTAGCGGCAGATGACCGTAAAATGTCCTCTGTTTTTGTCACTGCAGTAGTAAACTTCATCAGATCACTTCTCATGTTCAGAGTGTAAGTCAGTGACTTCTGTCAGCAAGAGGTCGTACAGATTTTCATTAGCCCCTGCGGCTGCAGGGGCTCATGAAAATATATGCCTCTTGCAGATGGAAAAAGCTTGGTGAGAAACTATGTACACACTGAATTTTGCGTTATTTATGGTGGGGGAATCGTGTTCCCAGACAATCACAGTTAAGACAAAGCCTCGGGACCCAGCCAGAAATACAGATGGATTAAGACAAACTTAATACGGTGCTCGGAAGCCCTTCATTGACCATAAACCTTGGAGCAGCATTAGCCGGACCAACACTGACTGGACAACTGATGACAATCTCATTAAGACGACCACAAATCCAAGTGAGACGAATTTGATGACTTTGTTGATCATCATGATCCCACCAGGGGTCTGGCAGGCGGGAGCTGGGCTGTGGGGGCAAGAGTGGTGAGGGGTGGGCGGGGTGCGTGACGTTTTATCAAGTACAGTCTGGAGGAGTCTGAAATTATTTAGTTTTTTTTTTTGTGGTAGACATCTGACAGAACTTATGTCCCGAACAACTATTGGTTTTCAAGACTGCGGTATAGTTGTACTCTACGGCAACGAAATTTCGGTTCGCAATTCATGTACATGTTTCTAACGTAAGAAGTAATGAAATCATAGCCTTAGTCTTTATCACACGACAAAAAAATCCTCAATGTGCAAGGGTGAGAGGAGGTGGTGGTGGCGGTTTCATGGGTGTTGGAGCCAAAACAGAAACATATTAACTGACCGATGCAAAGCAAGCTGTGAAACATACCCGGTTTATCCGTACATTGATAAGCGTGTACCAACGGATCGCTCAGGTTCATTTTGAACACCACTAAAAATTAGCTGGCCTGTTTCCGGTTATTTTAGGCTGTGTACACTCGCTGACAACTTAATCTTCTTGTTTCTTTAGTGAAACTACGTAGAGATTGCCAACACATTAGAGGCTATCAACACGGTTCTATCTTGGAAACGCTCATTTCTGGCTTTTACCGAGGCAGTACACAAGTTCCATAGATCCACATCAGCCCTCGCGTACGTACCATATTCAGCACTGACATATGACATAATATGGATCGATCTGGCACCACCCTGGAACAATCATAGTCGATCTGTCTCCTGAACCGGAATGTGGTCCGTGGACGACAGCTACCAAATTCGGGGATTCTGACCTTAGGTTCACTTACTCTTACAATACTGGCTTTGCTACGCTCAGACCCAACACCATATACTCGAGACGCAGATGCTTATGGGCAGATCCTTACCCTGCCTTCGAGGGTGGTGGTAATACTATTTTAACAATTTCACCCTCATATATTTCGCGCTTCATGTTACCCCCACCAACACTCCACATCTGAGAACACGGGTGGGTTTATGTACACAAACATAGCACTCTCAGAGACAAGTGACTATAGTTCTGACTTTGCAATCGTCTACAAAACATGTTATTGTCTTAAAATAAAATAAAATAAAATAAAATATTTAAAAAAAAATACTAGATTCAGTTGAATAAAACTCAAGTACGATTACAAATCGAGCAGGATAAATCACAGGTATACGTTATTCAGGGTACTGTTTAAGGGTTGTGCCTGATTAGTTTGGCGCCTTCAGGCGCCAAGCTAATCAGGCAGGACCCTTGAACTAACAGGGTCGATCAATATCTCACAGATGGCGCCAGATTTGACATAAATACCTGGGAGCGATCAAACAGACAAGCGTTTAATCAGATGGCAGGCTAAGGCGACGGATCAAGGTGACAGGCGTAATAGGTAATTGATGGATGATAAAACCACCATCAACACACACCACCCCCACCCCCAACGCCCACACCCCCACAACTCCGGCCTCCACCTTTCCCACCTCTCCTCGTCGAACACATAAAATATACTCGTAAAGGAAGCAACTGAAGGAGTGGGTCGGCCGTAAGATAGTTCCTCAGTGCGCAAAAGGTCATCAGGCCGACGTCGGCCGCAGCTGGCCCGTGCACGACCGTGCACTGGTTCTAACTCATTAACACCAGATTAACACTAGATTAGCTTACACGTGTCAACACTTCTGAGATTAGCGCCCGCATCCGTTCAGTACTGCTCAGTTCGGTGTACATTAATCTACTACCATTCCGTTCTGGTACATTAATCTACTACCATTCCGTTCTGGTACATTAATCTACTACCATTCCGTTCTGGTACATTAATCTACTACCATTCCGTTCTGGTACATTAATCTACTACCATTCTGGCTTACTACCATTCCGTGTTTACATCTGACCCAATAAAAGAAACCGACATTTGCGAGATGAATCAGTAGTATTTTTTAGTATTACGTCTTGATTACATGAACTATTGAACTATTAACCCACTGGCTTTTGGTAGCGCGTTTTGTCGCGATGATTCCGACAGGAATCATCGCGACAAAAAGCGCTACCGACAGCCAAAGGGTTAACTCCTTGAGTGCTACTGACGATACCGTTCCTCTGAAAGGACGCATAGCTACGCATCTTTTCCGTCCAACGGTATGTCAGCAGTAGTCAAGGGGTTAAAAAATCATTAAGACATTGGCATATATTTTACTGAATTCTGACAACTTTCGCTAGAGGCTCACTTGTATTGGTCACATAGTACCCCCGAGCTACCAGGGAGGACAGTACTTCCGCGTTAGTCCAATTAGTCTCTTGATCGATGGAAAAGCCAGGCGGGTCGGTAAGTGAATATTGTCATTAATAGCTACTGGAAACTCGTTTGCTTCGAGGGATGGGGTGAGAGCGAGGGGAGGCTGGGGTTGGGAGGGGGAGGGCAGTTGGATGGCCGGCCACAAAGGACGAAGAAGCAGGGGTAGGGGAGACCAGCGGCCATCTACCCATCCATCTACCTAATAAGATTTTCTCTAATGAATCACTAGCGTACAGGCCAGAGCCTTCTTCTAGTTTAAGGAGACACATTTGTAAACACTTGATTCGACCCATCAAGAGGTATTAATTCTTATGAGCCCCTGCGGGTGCAGGAGCTCATGAGAATCTATGCCGATTGCAAATGGACTGGGCTGACTGAAAGAACAATCTCTCTCTCCGGGGCAAGCTGGACCCAGCAGTAAATGAAAAGTTTGACAGATCGGCGACTGGTCACTAGGCAAAGCGTGGCCGGCGTGAGCAATGGAGTCCTAGCGACCGAGGGCCATTCGTCAAACTGTGGTCGCAGGCGCCAGTAACACGTTAGAAACGCCACATCGCCCCTCGAATCAGTTGCATAGGTGAGCTTAGTCCTGCGCCAGCCACTAAGCAAGGTGCTCCGCTATAGCGGAGCACCTTGCTTAGTGGCTGACGCAGGACTAAGCTCACAGCGGAGCACCTTGCTTAGTGTCTGACGCAGGACTAAGCTCACAGCGGAGCACCTTGCTTAGTGGCTGGCGCAGGACTAGGCTCACACATGCAACTGGCCCCTGGATCCTTTTGGCGTACGCCAGATCACTTGGTTGTGCGTGAGATGAAGTAACACGCCAGAATGTCTTGTCACACCAGATGGTGTTGGTGCATCACAGGGACGCGGGGAGGATCTAGCGTTAAGGGGAAAATGTGGCGTGTAAACCCCGGGAGGGTGTATATCAGACGACTCGTGCGTTCTGGTCCAGACTAGTTAGCTAAAGCCATCGATCACTAAAGCCCCAAATCCCCTGCGCAGCCCCATCCTACCCCCTACATACGTACGCTTAACCGTCGCACAACAACTATCATGAAAGTTAAATATAATAAATACAGAGCTTAGATTGACCCTTTCCAGCCACTGACCGCAGACTGCGCCTTTGACATCTCTGAATCATTGTTCATTCAGCGCAGTCGTCCAAGGAATATGAACACAAAATAGGTGTGCAAGAGGCATAACAAATAAACAATTGCAGAGGAGAAGTCTGGGAGTGAGAGAGGGAGGGTGGGGGTGGGGGTGGGGTGTGTGTGTGGGTGGGGGGGTGGGAGGGGGGAGGGGGTTGGACAGAAGTTAATGAACCGGCATTTTATATCATTAACTCATTCTGCCCGCGACACACCACAGCAAGATATGGCTCGACCATGATAGTTCAAGGGTGGAGGCAGAATAGCTTGGCGCCTATAGGCGCCAAGCTATTCTGCCACCACCCTTGAACTATCATGGTCGATCTGTCTCCTGAATTGCAATGCAGTCCTCAGAGGATAAGTCCAAAATGTGGGTATTTCGTACCTCGGGCACAATGAGTTAAAGAACAGAACGCTATGCCAACCTCTTAGCACTAACTGCGCCGCAAAGACTGCAAACACGCTGTGAACAAAACACGTGTCTTGCTTTTGCTAACTGTTTGCAACGCCCTTCAAATATCGCGGTGTCCTTTGTTCACACATTTCAGGACAAGGAAAGAGTGGCAAATAATCAGGGGACAAACCAACAAAAGAACGACGGAAACAGAAGCTTAAAATTCAGCATGACATTTGAAAGAGCAATTTTTTTCCTGGCTATTTCAACGTAGGCACTCGCAAGAAACTCTCCCAGCTCCCTCCCTCTCTCCACCTTCAACTCGATAGCACCCCCATCTCCCTCTCTGACTCGGCCAAGAACCTCGGCGTTATCCTCGATTCCTCTCCGTCCATGACCGGCTTCGTCTCCGCCACGGCCCAGGCATGCTATTTCCACCTCCGCCGCATCAGTCAGATCAGAAAATACCTCACTACCGAAGCTGCCACCAAACTTGCTGTCTCTCTCATCTTATCTCGCATCGACTACTGCAACTCTCTCCTTTCCGGCCTCCCTCACTCCACCATTTTCACTCTCCAACGCGTCCAGAACAATGCTGCCCGCCTCGTCCTCAGAAAGAAAAAATCCGACCACGTCACACCCCTGCTCAAACTCCTTCACTGGCTCCCCATCCCCCAACGCATCCAATACAAAATTCTGTCTCTCTGCTACAAATCCCTGAACAACTGCGCTCCTGCCTATCTCTCCAACTTACTTCACCCCTACACACCTTCCCGCTCCCTCCGCTCTGCCTCTGACCCTCTCCGCCTCCATATCCCTCGCACCAAACTTAACACTTTCGGCCCCCGCTCCTTCTCCGTCCACGGTCCATCCACCTGGAACACTCTCCCACTCTCTCTCCGTCAGAAACACTCTCTCTCCTCCTTCCAGTCCGCCCTCAAAACTCACCTCTTTCAACAGTTTTAGCACTATATCACCACACTCCCCACCCCAAGCTGACCGTCGTAATGTATTCCACTGTTTGTGTACGCGAGTCATTGTTTAAAGCGTGCGCGAGTTGTGAGTGCGCGCTTAGAGTTATAATTATTATAAGATAAGCGCATTATAAATACCGTAATTATTATTATTATTATTTAATAAGTTACACTCGCGTTCTTTGACTGTTCCGTCACCAACTCCGGCTCGCTGGAAGTTGAAACTGATGGGGACAAACCAGGTAGCGTGCGATGAAAGGTGAGTGACAGCCGATAAAAAGCAAAGGGACTGGGGAGAAGGCGTGTGTGTATGTGTGTGTGTGTGTGTGTGTGTGTGTGTGTGTGGTGTGTGGTGGGTGGGGGGGTGGGGTTGAATGCTCGACAGAACTCCAGCCACTACTCAATCACACTCTTGATTCCGGATTATTTCCTTGTCACAAGTAAATAAAGGCGGATGCCGCCAAAGCAAGAGTCGTAGATCCTCATGAGCCCCTGCGAATGCAGGGGCTCATGAGAATCTATGACTCTTGCACATGAAGGCTCTGGTATCGAAACATACAAAACACACATCACCCTAACCCCCACCCCATATCTTTCCCACCCCTCCCCACCCAAACCCCATTATCTTCACCCATCATATGCAAACACTCACTTTTATCCAACAGACCAAAACGCTCTCTCCGAAACGCACAATCCCGAGTGTGTGCATAAGGGGGCTTGCAATGAGTGACTCTTATTCACGTTCCCTGGCTGGCCTTTTCAGAAGCAGACGGTGCTGTTTGCTTTACGAATGATTTGTAAAGGGAAGGTCTCTAAAAGACGTTTGAACAATAACCGGCTCAGAGCCTGAAGACCTCCGCAATCTGCGGTGCAGAGAAGTAGCAAGTCAATTTTGCTGCCCGCATAATTCTTAACAACTCTCCCTTTCACAGCAAAAAATAGGTATAGATCCTCTATACGCTCGTGCGACAGCGAAAGGCCATATAAAAATGACTTTTGCTCCGGCGTTGATATCAGTGTAAATTACATCTACGATCGAGGGATTCAACTGGGTTTAGGTCATCGACTGTCGACAAAACAGCTAAACAAGTCCCTGATGCCGCAAGTGCTCATGAGAATCTATGCCTCCGGAAGGCGGAAGTGGTTGCTGTAAAGGGAGGGAAGTCTAAAGACCAATGACGCTCACAAGACTTGCCGTTCCTGGCATTCAAACCTTTCCGCCTGATTTTGCGCGAAGTTAAACGTTGTTATGGGGAGCCCAATCATACCGTCGAACACAACCGCAATATTTTCAGCTGAGCAAACAATCACTCCTCGCGCTGGGACCATACGGCGTTGAGGCGCGTCCCCTGGGTGGTGGATAGGGGGTCCCTCGTGAGAGGGGTGCACCGAATGAAATAAGGTGCCGTGAACCAACATGGTCTAAGGGAAGGTGACCCCGACAGAAAACCCCTGGTCCTCCTAGTAAGGGGGTTGGGCGTGGGGGTAGCTTCCCCACCCTGCAAAAAAGGAAATAGCTACAAAAACGCCGACGAAAAGACTAACAGTAATTCCTTTCCTGGAGGAGGAAGGTTCTTCTACTAGAAGACTTATGACGTCCTGTGGTGAAAGCCGGAAGTCTTCGGAAGCCACAGGACCGAGCCGCCTCTCTCTATCCACGGATACAACCATGGGCACATGGAACGTCAAGACCATGTACCAGAGCGGCAAGGCCGCCCAGATAGCAGCGGAAATGCAAAAGTACAATCTTTCCCTGCTAGGCATCAGTGAAGCCAGATGGACGCAGTCTGGCCAGAAAAGGCTGTTAAGTGGGGAGATGGTTCTGTATTCAGGTCATGAAGAGGAGAATGCCCCCCATACAGAAGGAGTAGCACTCATGCTGTCACCAGTGGCACAGAGAGCGCTGATGGGCTGGGAACCTCTTGGGCCAAGAATTATAACAGCAGCCTTTAGAACCAAGAAAAAGCTCAAGCTGAACGTCATCCAGTGTTATGCGCCCACCAATGACAGTGACGAGGAAGAGAAACAAGAGTTCTACGACCGACTCCAGAGTGCCGTGGACAAATGTGCGGAGCGAGACATCACCATCGTCATGGGCGATTTTAATGCCAAAATAGGGGAGGACAACACCGGATTCGAAGAGGTGATGGGGAGACAGGGACTAGGCTCGGAAATGAGTGAGAACGGGGAGAGGTTTGTAGACTTTTGTGCTCTAAACCGACTTGTCATTGGAGGCAGCATCTTCCCACACAGAAGAATACACAAAGCAACTTGGGTCTCACCGGACCATACAACAGAGAACCAAATAGACCATATCTGCATTAGCAAGAAATTTAGAAGATCCCTTCAAGATGTTCGAGTGAGGAGGGGAGCAGATGTCGCCTCAGACCACCATCTGCTTACCTTAAGAATGAAGCTCAAGCTAAAGAAAAGCCACACAGAGACAACAAGAACTTAGAAGACAGCGCTATAATGTAGGCCTCCTGAGAGAAACTGGAGTTAGAGAAGAGTTCAAACTGGTGCTGTCCAACCGGTTTCAAGCGCTACAGGAGCTAGTAAATGAAGAGGAGGCGGTCACCACAGAGCAGCAGTGGAAGGCAGTTAGAGAGGCGCTGAACTCAACCTGCAAAGACACTGTAGGGTTCAGGAAACACCATCACAAGGACTGGCTGTCGGCACAGACCTTGAAGAAGATAGAAGCGAGGAAGCAGAAGAAAGCAGCGGTCAACAACAGTCGCACGAGAGCAGCCAAAGTAAGGGCACAGGGGGAATACTCGGAAGCCAACCGCGAGGTGAAGAGGAGTATCAGGGCAGACAAGAGGGCCTACACAGACAGCCTGGCAGCAGAGGCAGAAAAGGCAGCAGGCAGCGGCAACATGAAACAGCTCTACGACATTACCAGAAGATTGTCGGGTAAGTATGGCCATACAGAAAGACCAGTAAAAGACAAAGAAGGCAAGCCTATTGCAGACAGAGCAGACCAACTCGACAGATGGGCCGAGTATTTTGAAGAGTTACTGAACAGACCTAGCCCACCCGACCCCCCCGACATCCAGCCGGCAGAGACCGACCTACCCATCAGCTGTGACAGACCCAGCCGGGAAGAAATCAGAAAAGCAGTGGCATTTTTGAAGAATGGCAAAGCAGCAGGGCCAGATGGCATCCCAGCGGAGTCTCTGAAAGCAGACCTAGAGACAACAGTTGAGATGCTGTACCCACTGTTTGGAAAGATCTGGGAAGAGGAGGTGATGCCAGCTGACTGGAAGGAGGGGTACCTAATCAAGCTTCCCAAGAAAGGCGACCTCAGCAAGTGTTCCAACTACAGAGGAATCACCTTGCTGTCAGTACCAGGAAAGGTCTTCAACAGGATCATCCTAGAGAGAATGAAGAGCTCCGTTGACCCCCAGCTGAGAGACCAGCAAGCAGGATTCAGGAAGAACCGATCATGTACAGACCAGATCGCCACTCTCCGCATCATCGTGGAACAGTCTCTGGAGTGGAGCTGCCCGCTGTACGTCAACTTTGTGGATTATGAGAAAGCATTTGACAGCGTGGACCGAGAGACTCTGTGGAAACTCCTACGACACTACGGTGTACCCACAAAGCTCGTCCGCCTGATCAAGAGCAGCTATGATGGCATGACATGTCGCGTGATCCACGAAGGGCAGTTCACCAGAGAGCTCCAGGTCAGAACTGGTGTCAGGCAGGGGTGTCTGCTGTCTCCATTCCTCTTCCTACTGGCCATAGACTGGGTCATGAAGATGACCACAGAGCACAGACGAAGTGGAATACAGTGGACACTGTGGACACAGCTTGACCTCGATTTTGCAGACGACCTGGCATTACTGTCCCACACTCATCAACAAATGCAGGACAAGACCACGAGGCTTGCTGACATCTCGTCCCAAGTGGGCCTCACCATTCACAAACAGAAAACAAAGACAATGAGGCTGAACACAACCAGGGAAGAACCAGTCTTGCTTGCTGGCACCCCGTTGGAGGAGGTGGAGTCCTTCACCTATCTCGGGAGCATCATAGACAAAAAAGGCGGCACTGATGCAGATGTCAGAGCACGAATCGGTAAAGCCAGAGCAGCCTTTCTCCAGTTGAAAAAAGTGTGGAGTTCCAGAGAGCTGTCACAACACACCAAAGTCCGGATTTTCAACTCCAATGTAAAAGCAGTTCTCCTATATGGAGCAGAGATATGGAGATTGACAAAAACCACAGTCAACAGAGTACAGACCTTCATGAACAGTTGCCTTAGAAGAATTTTGAAAATCCACTGGCCAGAGAAGATCAGCAACGTCAGACTCTGGGAGAGAACAGAGCAGATAACAGCAGAGAATGAAATTGGGCGAAGAAGATGGGGATGGATCGGTCACAGTCTGAGAAAGCCAGCTTCCAGTATCACTAGGCAGGCATTGTCATGGAACCCCCAGGGAAAGAGGAAAAGAGGTAGGCCGAGAAACTCCTGGCGTCGAGACCTCCAAGCAGACATCAAGAGACTGGGAACCACCTGGAGTAGAATCGAAGGATTGGATTGGATTGTACATTGCTTAACGTCCCGACAGCAACAAGGCTTTCTCAGGACGTGCCTGCACTGCTTGTGAAAAAAATAATAAACAGAACATTGAATGTATGTCGCCAGCCGGTCAAATACGTTAAATAAACCTAACACATGGGGCCTAAATAAAGCTAAGACCACTTAGCAACACACATCCAATATCAAGAGCTACAGGCAGCGCAGACAGTAGGGAGAGTTTTAAAAAGGCAAATACAGGTGAATGGACAAAGGGTAGACAGAAACACATGCCCCAGAATAGAGAGAAAAACCCACCCTGTGGGGCTGACCAGGGTGACCCTGGGAACTAAAAAATACCTAACCCCACCCAAGTCCCCCAGGGCAAACCCGGGTGGGGGTAGAATCGAAGGAGAAGCACAGGACAGGAGTTGCTGGAGGTCTCTCGTCGACGGCCTATACCCGGGTAGGGGTGACAGGCGTAAGTAAGTAAACAATCACTAGTACAACAGCGAATAACATTCATCTGCAAGAGGCATAGATCCTCATGAGGCCCCGCATATGCGGGGCCTCATGAGGATCTATGCCTCTTGCTGAAACTATTTCTTGTGTGTTCCCCTATCAGCCTATCTTGCCATAGAGTTTTGAATTTATGAAAGAATACATAGTCCCTTACTTTATTATGGATCAGAATAAATAGTCCCTTACTTTATTATGGATCAGACCACAAAGGGGGCAAGGCACAGGTACGGTGAAAATACGGTCAAAAGACGCGGGCACACCCTATCGTTCATACTTGTATTGGGAAAGTTTGAATGCAAGAGGTCGGTTTCACTACTATTGCAGAAGTCGTTCTTCACAAGTCTAATCGACACGAAATAATAGGACAAATCCAGAAGGCTGCATTAGTAAAGAAAAGTCACTCGGCTTAAAAAGTGAACTGCCTGAGAGAGGCCACACTTCGCAGACTGAAAATCCCACTGTCACTCGCCTTATAGCATTTAGGAAATGACTGTCACAGAGTGGGGTTTTGAGGACGCGAGGTATTACCGCTCTAGAGGGAATGACAGTGGGGTTTTGAGCGCTTATGGTGTGACCGCTTTGGGAAGGATGAGAGTGGGGTTTTGCGTGCGCGAAGTGTGACCGCTCTAGAGAGAGTGATGACAAATAGGTTTGGAGGGTGAAAGGCATGGTCACTCTGAAAGGAATGACAGTGAATGTTTGAGGGTGCGAGGTATGCTCTATCTCAAACAATTCACTGTCGAGCGCGGACTGTGAGAAAAATTTAATGCCAGGATATGATTTTCTGCTTCATTTACTCACTAGCTATGGTGTGCGAGGGATTTCCCTCCTTTGACCACATTGAACGATTTGTCAACAGGAAACAAGGGAGATAAATGCGACAGAGTGGAATGCTCTAAGGTGGTCGGGGGGAATGCGTGTAAATGCATTATAGTCAATAATGGTAGATTTAGTGTCCGATTTCATGCCCGCCAAGAAAGCGAATGGGGGAAGCCTTCTCTGTTGATTTTACTATTTGGAACCATATTTTCTTGCTGTACTACGCTCACAGTTAACCCTTTGGGTGTCGGTTGCGGTTTTAGTCGCGATGATTCCCGCAGGAAAACCACTACCGACACCCAAAGGGTTAAAACGTCTGTGAAAGCGCACTGGACAAAGGATCCTTGTGAAGACTACAGCACAAATGAAGTTCACTGAACGCATCTCCCATGGATACAAGAACATGTCTGTCTACCTTGTGGAGTGTACGTTAATCATCAATTAACCAACCAACGAACCAAACAACATGAATGGTGTGCTGGTCTGTGATCACAGACCAGCACACAAAGATTTAAGACGACCAATTTGCTGCGAACACCGAACGTCTCTTCACTGAGCGAAAACCAAACCTGGTTTCGGCTTCCTTGTTTCCAAAAAGTATATTACAGGAATGCACAAGTTGGACTAAATAACATCTTTACAACAAAGGGAGATTTAGTGGTATTTGTAGGTTATGGGGTTAATAGGCTAGATGACATCCCAAACAGACCAAAAAAGTCTGCGTATTTGTGGGAAAGATGTTTACAGCAAATCTCTCTCCCTCTCTCTCCCCCCCCCCCCCCCCCTATATGTTTCATCATCATCATCTGTCTGGCGCTTCCTGTACTGACTCTCCCCCTCCCCCGATATCCCTCTCTGTAAGCTGAAAATAGAGTCCGTGTTTTGATAGAGGCTGAGTTCAAGACGCATAATGCCCGTAGTGCCGACAGCTCCATCTCTCGTCTACCTCTCCCCGTCCAATCAGCCGTCAACACACACTCGTGTCGCGCTGAGAGATGCGCACTCATAGACACCTCATTCGGAAACCTTACACCACAGAACCTCCTTCGTTTGGAGTAACATAGATGTAAATACACCTGATAAATGGCCCAGCAAGAGATATAAATTTTCATGAGTCCCTGCGAATGCAGTGACTCATGAAAATCTACGCCTCTTGCGGATCGGAATTCAAACGGGACAACATCGCCTATTGCAGAGAGAAGGAGTTGGGCGAGGAAGCGATCCGGTAAACCGCTCTCATACCTGGCTCACCTGTTGCAAGTTTAACGAAAAAACAATGCGGCTTACAGTTATGCACAGGGTTAAATTTCAAAGACAATTTTGCTTTGTATAATTACACCTTGCCCAAAACGTGCTGCATAACTTCTGATTTTGCTGAAGGGTTAGTGCTGTGTGTGTTGTGTGTAACGAGGAACACAATTAAACAAACTGATTGTGGTTAAAGGATGTATAGAGGGGACGGAAAGGAGTGCAGCGGCAGACACAGAACAAATTGTATAAATAATTATGAAAGAGACAAACAGACAGGCAGACAGAGCATTCCCTTTGACCGACAGCTTCAAAGACAAAAGGTAAAAATGAAAACAACCGAAGTCACTGTTTAACCCGTTTAGCCCCGGATCCCTACAGCAGGAGATGGCTTGACCATCATAATTCAAGCTTTCGGGCGCCAAGCTTATTCAAGCCTTCAGGAGCCAATCTAATCTGGCACTACCCTTGAAGTATCATGGTCAATCCATCTCCTGCAATTGGTACATAGTCGTTAGGCAACATCTCCAAAATTTGAGAAATGAGACCTTGGGACTAAAAGGGCTAACAACAGCCTTGCCCTTGACTAACCTGTTTCCAAGGAAGATCCCCTGTTGCTGTGCGCCTCGTCCTCACTGCCCCCACGTCCGCTGTCGGTTCCTGTCTCTCCAGAACTAGCGCTCAGAGCGTCCTCGCCGTGCCGCTCTATCTGCATGTGCAGGTGGTCCTAGTGGACAAAACAAGTTACATGTAGGGTGATATACCACTCTCACAAACTCGTGCGCTCGTCTGTGCACGCGCTAACTGACTGACGTCGGTCCGAGGACTTTCTGGTCATCGGACGCCACATATCTCTTTGTCTTAACTCATTCTACCCCAGACACACCACAGCAAGATAAGGATCGACCATGACAGTTCAAGGGTGATGCCAGAATAGCTTGGCGCCTATGGGCGCCAAGCCATTCTGGCATCACCCTTGAACTATCATGGTCGATCTGTGTCCTGCACTACACTGCAGTCTTCAGAGGACAACGGCAAAATTTGGGGATTTCGGTCTTGGGGTAGAATGAGTTAAAACTGATTTCGTCAGATATCCAAATGTCGTACAATCAGAATGCTGTTTATACCACACGGAGAACGCTAGTGTACATGTGTTACGGCATCTACTGATTGGATTCATTGATTGATATGGCTGCTGCGACAATAGGATAATACTGACATGTAAATAAAGTTGCGTAGAAAAGTGATACAGGTGTTTTCAGTTTGAAGACATAGTGTGGGATAAACTGGTGTGCGCTATGCTGAGACTGAATCATCTTTTCTCATTCCTAGAAGTAAGCCCAGCATGAGCTGCTCTGCCCTATTAGTTATACGAAGGCACAAAAAGAGACAGTAATGTGACTAATTCTCTGTGAGAAGCGAGATCGTCATTGTACTAGTCTTACTTGTCTGCCTGCCCTGAGGCACCGGTACACTGAGACCAACAAATATGTTCATAATTCCTACCATCACGCACTTTTGTCTATTACCCTAATACCCTATGCCTATGGCCGTAAGCGGGTCCAAAATCACAGACCTGCATATATGGGTCTACTGCCGCGTCCGTCGTGAAATGGCCTTAGTCGCCTGTTCGGCGTTAAAGCCAAATAACTAACTACTGCCCCGTGTACTGTGCACCCCGGCCTTGTGCGGGTTAGTCAGCGCATCACCTGTCGAGCCATAAACCATACCAATACCTCTTCACCATACAGGTGTGGCTTACACTCGGGACTATTACCACTATCGCCACTCTCTGTTGCACAGCATCAGTTACAGGCATTTTGGTTTTTTAATCAGTCTCGCCGTTCTGTGGCACTCCAGCGTGAAGTTGGACTAAAAAAAATAATGTGTAAGCCTTTTGAAACCTGTGGTCTACAGAGGAAGATTCCTCCCCCCCCCCCTCCCTCACCCTCTCCCCGCTACAAACGGCAGCGGTATCCACAAGCATTTACAGAATAATGGATACTAGACAATGAGGCGTGCAAACCTCTCAGATACAAATATCTCAATTTTTGTACACCTAGGACTGTTATTGGAAGTGGTATATCACAAGTAACAGTGTTAATATGCTTGCTCTCTCTCTCTCTCTCTCTCTCTCTCTCTCTCTCTCTCTCTCTCTCTCTCTCTCTCTCTCTCTCTCTCTCTCTCTCTCTCTCTCTCTCTCTCTCACCTCAGCCTCTGCAATCGGCGTGTTTTGATAGACGTTGTTGCTGTCGGAGCTCTCGTAGCACGACGTGGAGTTAGTCCCTGGTGATGTTTTCCCGCCGATAAACATGAACCGTCCATCAGACGGCGGCTTCAACTGGAACACATAATGATGAACTGGTAAGAAAACAATCAACTTACACACTGTTTTGTTTTACAACGATCTGTCCCTCCCCCCTCTCCCCCTCCCTCCCCCCCACCCCCTCACACACACACACACACACACACACACACACACACAAGCAAAACAACAACAGCCTTGAACATCATCCAACTTCAAGAGCTACAGATCCTCATGAGTCCCCGCAACTGCGGGGACTCATGAGGATCTATGACTCTTGTTGAAAACACTGTGTGCCCATGTTCCTCTGGCGGATAGGGGATCTTTTACTTGGAATTTACAGCCGGTGGGTCTCCAAAACACAGTCTGCGTCCACTGGCAGTGAAGAACTGAACAGAAGCCACATTGAAACCGGAACCTCGTGACATTTTGTATCAGACTCATTGCCGGGATCTAGGGCGTTATATAAAAATTCCTTTCCCAGAACATAAACACCTACGCATCGGTTTTACCGTTACAATATCAGCACCCGTAACCAATTATCTGACAAAGTACGCAATCCGACTCTGTAATAGGGGTGGAGGTAAGGGTGGGGAGTGAGGGGGGAAAGGGATGAGAGGAAAATAGAGGGGAAAAAAATGTGGATTGCTGTTTTGAGAGCTTTAAAAACGGCAATTAAAAAAAGTGGGACAGAAAAATAACCGCTACATTTTGGGGATCAAGTTGTAGGTTGAATAGAGGACACAGCAGAAAGACAGACGATTGAAAGCAAGGACAAGGAAGACGGCCATTGCAGATCCTCGCACCAACTGTCGCTGACGGGCTGATCCTCAGTGACGGTTTAAACCCTTGGAGCGAGGCGAACGTTACCCAGGTACAAGAGACATAAACCCTCATGAGCCCCCGCAGTCGCGGGGGCTCATGAGGATTTATGTCTCTTGTCAGTCTTGTATTCTTTATGCCTACTTTTGGTCTCACTCACATCTGTGTTTTTTTTTTTTTTTTTTCAAGCGAATGTCGGCCAAACTGTAGTGGTTTCCGATGCACGATTCGTGATCACCGCCGTAGCGTAGGGATTAAGGGAAGTGCCTGATTAGGCACCACCCTTGAACTATCAAGGTAGTCCCATCTATTGCACTTTGTAACCACTGTTCCACAGCCAATTTCAGATGCTACTTAGTTCTAGAAATGAAAGAGCTTGCAAGCGTTTACAAGGATGTCAAAGTGGAAAACACCAACCAAAATACCCTAACATGAGATGAGGAAAAACAGTGATTAACGCTGACACGTTTCAGTGATCACCAACAACAGCTACCCAGCTACTCCGTTATGGTTCCGTTATCTTGGCCGTGAAAAGGAAGACCGAACGCCGTTGAAAGAAAGTAGGAAAAAAATTGCTACTCAACACCCTCATATAGCCCTCATTTCTGCAAGAGGCATAGACTTTCACGAACACATACAGTCGCTGGGGGTCATATATCTGTTGCTGGCAGAGATCGGCTCCAGATACACCTCAAATTGAGGTTGTTAACTGGAGTCACATTAAAAGCATAATGAGCATTAGTAGTTTCGATTGTCCATCTGCAAGAGGCATAGATTCTCATGAGCCCCTGCTGTCGCAGGGGCTCATGAGAATCTATGCCTCGTGTTTGAAGAAATTAGACACATTTACATCCTCAGACTGGGTAAGTCAATCGACTCAAGTGGTTGTACAGGGGCACCCCTGAAATGCGATACGTAGCCACGGGATCTACACAATACTTTTCACACAAGGATGAGAAGACATCCTGGCAGGAAAATTTGCTGCAAGACTTTCATTTCTGTTGCCAAGTGGCTAGAAATAAACCGACAAGGATGCATCAAGAGTAGTGTTTGAGTAGCTACGCCCTTAACCCCCCCACCCCCACCCCCCCAATCTTGTGCGGTATCTGTAAAGTACCTGTGAGGCTACCGATAGCTGCACGCAGAAGGGGTGTCAGTTCCGGTCTGAATCGAGCGTGCTAGGTAAAGTCGACCTAATAGAGATAAACTAAGCTGATGATGAAGCAACACAGTTAACTCATTCGAGATGTGCCGCCTCCGGATACGCGGCTTAAAGCCGCGTATCCGGAGGCGGCACGTCTAGAATGAGTTAACCCTTTGGCTGTCGGTAGCGCTTCTTGTCGCGATGATGACACCATCTAAAGGGTTAACAACAGTACATGATTATCGCTTATATCAAGGTCCGACATTACACAAATCGGATAAAACTACAAACAATTTCTCAGAGATCCTGAACACAACTTTTTCTAACATCTAACTTTGGTTAAAACCACAACTGGCGATTCATTATGTCTGAAGTTTATTTAGTAAGTAATAACAGTACTGATAAGGTCGATCCATCCCCTGTGACGTTAAGCTTATATAGACGATTCAAAGTGTATGCGAGCCAGTTGGCTTTGGAAGTGGAAAAAGTAACACTAGAGATGCGTTTCTGATAAATTATAGTCGCATTCCTGGCAATAAAGGTAACAGTATTTCTTATTTACGCGAGTTTTACAGGAATTACGCCGCGAAGATATCCTCCGACATTAACAGGTTAAATCATCTGTGTGCGAACGCCTAAACTGACTTCCTAAACATCGGAAACATAGATGTATTATTCATCACGCAAACGTGAGTCATCAAAAGCATAATCATCATGTTGGAAACTAGAAATAGCATGAGGCACAGATCCTCACGTGCCCCCCCCCCCCCACCCGCAAATGCGGGGGTTCATGAGGATCTAGGCCTCTTGCAGATGGAGGGAGCTCGCTGGGTGACTATTATGAAGGTTTTGGGTTTCGCAAGAGCGTAAAACTTTCAAGAAAGGATAGCTTTTCGGGATTTACTGCACGCTGACAGCGACGATCTTGAATATCACCGCTAGATTTTGAGGACAAGTACATAGCAACCTATAATAAGCGGATTTGGGCTACACTGTTTCTGAACAGTAATCTTCTTTAAGAACTTAACCAGTGTGAGAGGGGCAGACCGTTCCATCTACAAGATGCATAGATTCTCATGAGCCCCCGGGTTAGGCGATTTCGGGCTTTGGTGTAACTCTCGGTTACAACATCTCAGATCTCAAGTCACATTCGTGTGTTGGTCTGTGATACTGAACCTTATGGTTTCACGCCATAAGATCCAAAATCACAGGTCAACACAATTTCCAGACAATCTAAAGAGTACAAGACTGCGTTACACAAATGCAAGTCGACAGCAAGATTTCCTCTGAAGCTACTTCCTAAAGAACCGAAATATAATATGTTGACAACGAATATGAAATCCTGTTATTAAAAATGAAGTTCTGTCGGCTCACATAAAATATACATTAATTTCGAAGAATCCCTTGGCCTAGTTTGCTATTTGTTGGCTGCACAGCCCAAAACATGAGTCTGTACAGAATATTCCATATTTTTACATATAGAGTCAAGTTAGCTTTAGTCACGATACTAAATTATTAGATTGTAAACGAAACCCAGAACATTTATAACGATTGCTTTTTCCAAATATCCTCTTTAAATTTCGAGATACAATTACGCCTAAATTTGACGGCCCAACATCTTGAAAACAATCGGAATTTAAAGAGGTGCAAATTTCAGGTTGCGTTGTTGTACAAATGAAAAGCATTGCTTGCCTACTACTGACGATGATGCGTGTAAATGATCCAGCTCAGTTTCAGGATATAAAAGTGGTTTATGATAAAGAAGAAAGCGGAGGGAATGTAATGATATGCAGCTGCCGTGACACGCTGTATAGTGTACTGATGTGTTTTGGACCGGAACTTACTGTTAGTCAAGACGACCTGGGCATCCAAAGCTAACTTGTACCGACGCATTCCCTCAAGGCGAAGGACAGACAACACGACGGTGGTTTTAAACTGAGTTTGCTTGAGGTTTCGTCTGACTTTCGTGGTAGTCAGAAAAAACCTAAGGTATGTACTGGTCACCCCCCTGCATCTACATTATACTAAAATCCAAACTACATGTAGATATTATTCATAAAATAAAACAACATAATTGAATCTTGGTACTGATAGGATTGGGAGGTGGCAATTAAAAAAAAATCACTTTAATAATAAAACCCTCCAATTTTGATCACTGCTTTCTAAGCTCTGTTAACCATTTGACTGCCGTGAAAAGTGACCACGACTCTGCAAGAGACATAAATCTTCATGAGCCCCCGCATTTGCGGGGGCTCATGAGGATTTATGTCTCTTGCTGACACTACTTTGAATCTATGTACCTCGGGCGGTTGGTGTTAAATTGACGAAGCTTGCTGAAACACAGTCTGCGTCAGCTGGCAGTGACGGGGTTAAATGCCTAGGAGACTGATCGGCAACGATAGCTGAGGGTCTGCGCAGTACGAGTATTACCCTAGCGTCGACCCACCAGGCGGCGATCCACCGATCACCTATATTAACAACTGGCGCCAAAATTGCAAAAGTTATTGTATGGACGGGATTCGAAAAATGGGCAATTCAGAGTTACTAAAAATCTATGCCGGGAATCCCTGTCGGACAAGCCAAAGTAACTTTCGACATGGGTCTACAGCCAAGTTTCAGCCACTGATTCGAACAAAGAAATGCAAAACCCGATAATGTTTTAAGATTTCTGTAATTGCCAGTTCCCTCTTGAATATCTTCAGCCCCCTGCTGCCTATCATGTTCAAATGTGCCTATGAATTAGAAATATTCTTACACCTGATGAGCAAAAGCTCATAAGGTCGATCTCGTTCGCAGTTGGCCCGCGCACAGCCGTGCCGGCGCGGCCCCACCGCGGCCGACTTCGGCCCGATAGTCTCTTGCGTGCTGGGTTGCTGGGCGCATGTACATAATTGCTATTTTCGCTGGAATGCGTCCAGGCCCCCCGGTGCATGTGTGAGCACCACACAGTCTGTCAACCAGCCATTCGGTGCGCAAAATGTCATATACAGAAAAATGTCCCAATATTAACCTTTCACTTTCTAAATCTTTGACTTAAAACCCTCCGTCTGCGGATGTAAATTCTGCCAGGATGTGTTAGCAAGAGGCATAGATTATCATAAGCCCCTGCAACCGCAGGGGCTTATGAGAATTTATGCCTCTTGCAGAGGGAACTGTACGGCTGAGTGAAGCGATTTTCAATATCAAAGGCTCTCATTTGACTGATTGTCAAAAGCAGATTGCTTTCACCACTTAGCCTGCCCCTGTTAATTCGTCGTAAGGTTTTACCAAATGGATATAAACGAGAGTATTTCTCTGCACGGCCATGTTAACCCCTTGTGCGTGCAGCCACCGGTATTTTATACAGTAGCGGTGGCTGCAAGCACAAGGGAGTTAAGGTGACTGATTGTGTGCCGGAGTGTAATTATGAAAAGTATTCAACAATCGAGGACCCTACACCGAGAGGCACTTAGATATGAAGCATATGTTTATAGCTCATTCATAACACCCAGATAGACACAGCGACAGACATTTCGAGAGACAGAGAAGGTGAGGGGAGGTGAGAGAGAGAGAGAGAGAGTTGATTGATTGTACATTGCTTAACGTCCCGAGAGAGAGAGAGAGAGAGAGAGAGAGAGAGAGAGAGAGAGAGAGAGAGAGAGAGAGAGAGAGAGAGAGAGAGAGAGAGAGACAGAGAGAGAGAGAGACAGAGAGAGAGAGAGAGAGAGTAGTTATTTGGGTTTAACGCCGAGCAGGCGACTAAGGCCATCTCACGGCGGAGAGAGAGAGAGAGAGAGAGAGAGAGAGAGAGAGAGAGAGGAGAGAGAGAGAGAGAGAGAGAGAGAGAGAGAGAGAGAGATGCGACTAAGACCATCTCACGGCGGAGGGAGGGAGGGAGGGAGGGAGGGAGAGAGAGAGAGAGAGAGAGAGAGAGAGAGAGAGAGAGAGAGAGAGAGAGAGAGAGAGAGAGAGAGAGAGAGAGCAGGGGAAAAAAAAAAACTCTTTTCAGATTCTCGGTACTACAAAAACTACCCCCTACCCCCTGACGGACACTCAACCCATGGTCATACACTTTCCATCTGATACCCCTCATCAACGCTTTGATTTCCCACTTCACGCTGCAAGAAAACGCGCCTCTTAACATTTCCTGAAATTAACCCACTAAGCCAGGCCTCATCGGCAATAGGTACTGATTCTCATGGTCATGATAATCTATGACTCTTGCTAAAAGGTATTCATTCCATTTACTTCAATGCTCATCAGACGAAGGAAGCTATTGCGGTTTACACCTGTGACCAAACTGGAGAAATTAACTTTGGTCAACCAGTCAACTTCTTGTAAGAGCCAGCGGCTAAACAACTACTCTCAGGACTTCCTCCGCCTTATGCTGAAAATATGTAAGTACACTGACCAACCAATCACTGGTAAGAAGAGGCATAGATTCTCATGAGCCCCTGCAGCCTACGGCTGCAGACGCTCATGAGAATCTATGCTTCCTGCAGGTGGCAAGGACTGTTCTATTCAATCAGAAGCTGCAAGAAAACATGTAAATCTGTTGACTCATTCTGACGGAAGCATTAAGTCTTGGTACTCAAGCAAACGGTCATCTTGTAGTTTGTTCAACTACAGCCTTGTTTGTCCAAGGGGACCTGTTCGAAATGGTTGTTGTTATTGACAAAACTGGAACATTTTGACTCGCGAACATCTGTGCCCCTTGCAGACGGAAGCAGTTTGTTTTGGTACTCAAGCGAAACAGTCATTTTGCAGAGTGTTCAACTGAAGCCTTGTCCAAGCGGACGTGTTCAAAAGACTTGTCGTATTGAGGAAACCGGGTAATTTGGACTCGCGGGCCGTTTCCTTTTTCAGGTGCATCCATACGGCAAAGCCAATTGACGGTCACGCGCAATTTGATGGTGTAAAAGCAGTATGGGAGAGGAACGCAAGAGGTGGAAATGGGTGGAGAGGTGGAAGGTGTGTTGGGATAGAGAGGTGTATTGGGGGGGGGGGGGGGGGTAAATGAAGAAAAGTCGTCGTTCAAATAATCACAAACATAATTTTGGTTCGGGCCGCAAAAAGGCGGGGGGGGGGGGGGGGGGGGGGTGGTGTTGATGGGGAGTTGTCGTTACTGCTTTCAAGTAATCACAGAAAATATATGGAAACTAAGAAATTGACATCCAGCTCCAATTTCTGCATGTTTTGGTGTCTGAGCTCTACCGTCTCACGATTCATACTTGCCACCTCGCCTGACTCCAGCATAATATGAACTACCAACCACATCGAAAACACTCGCGAACAAAAAGATATCAGTATAAAGAAATCATCAAGAGTGATAGATTCTCATGAGCCCCCCCCCCCCCCAATTGCGGGGGCTCATGAGGATCTATGACTATTGCATATGTACGTTTTGAGCTGCGGGGGCACGTGAGGATCTAACTCACTTGCAGACGTCTGACTTTCGCTATGCTACAATGACCCCTTTGCACTACTAGTGCCCCACGCCTGAGGCCAAACAGTTGGACTAGTGACTAGTGTTGGATGAGGGGACAAATGCCCTTGTACCAATATTTTGCCGGCCTATACACTTGAGTTAATAGCCGGGCTATTTACACCTGCACATGCACACTGCGCCTCTCACGCTACAATCAAGCCAAGCTGCAAGTCACAGCGCGCCGTGGACGGTTCACCGCACAGCGCACCACGCCATGCCTTCGAACAAGCAGAACGCCGCCCTTTTAAGGTCGAACAGACGACGCACCAACCAGCAACAGGCCGAAGAGTATTTGGCCCTCCACCCTGAACTACAACAACAGCCTACGCCCCGCACCAGAAACCAAGCAAGACGGCAACACCAACCCATGTCGCCACCGATACGCCACCTAACGACACAGCCTGAAACTCCCCAGGCGCCACCGAAAAACTACGTAGAGGAAGCGATGCGACGGAATCCACCGCCAATGCCACCACCAGGGATGTTTCCTGAGATGGAGGCATTCATAATGAAGAGCGGATGGTACACCGGCCCATCAACGAACCATTCAACCACCGCGCAACCTCCACCGCCACCGGTGGACGAAGAAGAAGAAATTATCGACATCGAAGGAGAAGAAGAACAGGACGACGAGTCGGAGGGGTCTTCGGAGCCGGACGCCCCGTCCTCCCCACCGCCGGTCGACATTCCCGAATTACTCACTCGGGACCGGCCGGCATCGCTTGAGGAGGAGGGTTTCCGGCTCCGGGGAATTTCATTCGACGACCTAGTTCTACTGCTACAAGACGCCACACCAGCCCTACTGTCCGCCAAGGGTGACTGCTATCAACGATCTCTAGTCACCGCCAGGTGGCTAGTCCACTCTGGAGCGATTAGAGACCTCCAAGCCCCCGCGACTAAAGACACAGCCGCCCAAGCGACAAGACAAACAACCAACGGGGAAAGCCAAACGGCAACTGCCGCCCCCAGCACAGCCACGAAAGAAACAAGTACCGCCCCAGTCACCACGGAACACAGAGGCTGCGGAACGGACGCTCCACCACCTCAGACCCCAGCCTGCGAAAACAAGGGAACAGCACCAGACCCAACACAGCAAGAGGCCAACACCACCGCACAACCACCACCAATCAACAAGCCAACCACCGGCCCACGGAAGCGCCAGAGACCACCAAAGCGCTTCCGTGACACGAAACGCCAGCCACTACTCCCCACGCCGCCACCTCACCTCCGGCTGCCACCTCAGCACCGCCACCCACCACGCCCGTTCCAGCGCCCGACCCCCAGGCCGAGGCTCCACTGGCCACCACCACTACCACCCCAACTCCCCAGGCCACCCCTCAGCCAGCAACGGTTCTTCCGGCCGCCACCACCCCCGCCACCACTCATTCAACAACTGCTAGAGTGGTTGGCCTGGCACTAAGCAACGGACCCCCGGCCACACCACCCGCCTCCTCCACCACCAACCACCCGGCCCCGGCACTACCACCAGCCGGCTGCGCGACGGAGCGGCAGGTAGACAGCGAGACAGCCCGCCCCCCCCCCCCCCCAACTCCCTTGGCCCCCCCCCCCCCCCCCGGACGAAATCAACGGAAGTTGGAAGTCCCTGTCCCTTTTCAAGTTCATCATCATCATCATCATCAACCTGCACATGCACGCCAGATCAAAGCTTGAGAGAGTGGGACGCCAGCGGTCGATCCGCCTATCGAGTCCACGTGAAATTCTCTTCTCTCAGAGCACTGTCAAACAACTGCCAAACAAATAGACTTTGCGGTTGTTGTCGTTGATTTGTAATAAAGGCGCAATACATGTCGTTCCAAAATTATTAGATACGAAAGATGCTTGTTTTGTCCAAAATAACGAAACATGGAAATTATACGTGCTATACAGACTGAAGGAGATGGGTCGACCGTGATTAGGTTGTCGATTTTTTTCGACCACTACTGTTTTGGGCTCTGCTAGTATAAAAAATAATTACGCTTTTTCGGCCCTTTTCTTCTGTAAAAATCACCTTTTTGATGGACACATTAAAGCCATTAAAGCTTTAATCTTTTGGCTGCCGGTAGCTCGTTTTGTTGAGATGATTCCTGAATAAAGTGAATCATCGCGACAAAACGCTCTACCGACAGCTGCGGTTTTATAAATGTTTTGGCGTCATTCAAATGCCAACGTGATGACTGAATAAAGCACTACCACTGAGGCAGTCTTCATCTAAAAATGTTGACAAGAGTGTACGGTAGGCAGCAAGCCGTACAGAGCAGTGTGATCCCTGACTCCGCATAAGGAAGCAATATATATGCGGTTATAAGCCGTCTCACACTAATCCCTTACACCAACACTCATCCACAAACCCGTACCAGGCGTTTACTGGTTAAACGTTCCAATGACACTTGAGAAACCGTCATAGAGAACTATTTCCATCTGCAAATGACATAGATACTAAAAAAAACCTGCAGACTGTAATGGACTCATAAAAATGTATGCCTCTTGTTGAGGAAGCTCTGCGTTATGTACACACGTTTCTTTGAGGAGGTAGTTGGGCTTTTAATTGAAATATGTCTCTGAGCTTGACATGAGGTGCTTCGCTTTGAAAGTACACTCTTTATATTCACTATTCCATTTGCAAGAGGCATAGACTGTCATGACAATCTATGCCTCTTGTTCACAAAGAATGGACCAATCTACATAACTCTTTCCCTCAAAATGAGGCAACAGTCGCGGTTTAACTCCAGACTCTATTTGAACAAAGCGAAAAGTGGGCGTAAGTTTTGCCTACAAATTGGACTAAGTGAGGTTTTCGTCTCTTGGCTTGACTTCGCGAACGAAGATTTTATAGGAGTTGCCCACGACGTCTGCAGGCTTGTTCGTGGCTGCGGAGGCCAATCCGAGACAGGCAGGTTCGACCGCAGTGGCTGCAGGGGAAGGTATGGCCAGGGTTCTGAGCTGCGGCATCTCTGTTTTTTTCTCCTGAGCCGCTTGTCCTTAAGGCTAGCTCTGTGAGAGTCCTCAAAGGAGACAGCTGCCTTGTAAATGGTGGAGCGCCAGGTGTCACGGTCCGCAGCAAGCGAAGACCACTGGTGGTGGTCGATTTGGCAGGCACTAAGTGACTTCTTGAGACAGTCTTTGTATCTCTTCTTTGGTGCCCCTCTGTCACGGTGTCCAGTAGCAAGCTCGCCGAACAGGGTGATCTTTGGTAGGCGATGATCCTCCATCCTGGAGACATGCCCCGCCCAGCGGAGCTGTGTCCGCAGCAGCAAAGCCTCGATGCTCACAGCTTCAGCCTGTTCAAGGACCTCGACGTTGGTGACATAGTCACTCCAGTGAATGCCCAGGATGGTACGCAGGCAGCGCTGGTGGAAGCGTTCAAGGAGTCGTAGTTGGCTGCGGTAGAGGGCCCAGGACTCGGAACCATACAGCAGGGTGGTGAGGACCACAGCTCTGTACACGCTGATCTTGGTGCCTGTTTTCAGCTGTTGATTGTGCCACACCCGCTTGAAAAGTCGCCCGAAAGCGCTGTTCGCTTTTGCCAGCCTGCTGTCAAGCTCCTTGTCCAGCTTGGCGTCCGACGTGATAATGCAGCCAAGGTAAGTAAACTGGTGCACTGACTTTAGTTCAGACTCGCCAATGGTGATGTGAGGAGGGCGATACACTGTCTTGGGTGCCGGCTGATGGAGGACCTCTGTCTTTTTCAGACTGACCTCGAGTCCAAAGAGCTGGGCAGCATCTGCGAAGCAAGACGTGATGCGCTGCAGGGCTCTCTCTGTGTGTGCAACGAGGGCAGCATCATCAGCAAAAAGCAGCTCACGAATCAGTTTGTCTAGGGTTTTCGTGTGGGCCTGCAGTCGTCTGAGGTTGAACAGGCTGCCATCGAGACGATACCTGATGTACACTGCATCGTCATCATCGAGGTCCACTGTGGCCTGCTTCAACATCATGCTAAAAAAGATGGTGAAGAGGGTTGGTGCCAGCACGCAGCCCTGCTTTACGCCGTTGAGAATAGGGAATGGTTCTGAGAGGTCATTGTTGAGTCTGACCTGGCCTTGCTGGTCCTCGTGTAGCTGGACAATCATGTTGAGGAACTTTGGGGGACAGCCAAGTCGCTCCAGGATCTGCCACATGCCTTGCCTGCTCACAGTGTCGAACGCTTTTGTTAGGTCGACAAATGTTACGTACAGCCCTTTGTTCTGCTCGCGGCACTTCTCCTGTAGCTGTCTCAGCACAAAGACCATATCGGTGGTGCTCCTGTTTGCTCTGAAGCCACACTGGCCCTCTGGGAGTTGGTCTTCAGCGATGGCAGGTACCAGCCGATTCAGGAGCAGCCTTGCAAGGATTTTCCCAGCAATGGACAGCAGGGTAATTCCCCGATAGTTGGAACAGTCAGACTTCTCGCCTTTGTTCTTGTACAGGGTGATAACGACTGCATCACGGAGATCTTTTGGTAGTGTTCCTTCCTCCCAGCAGCAGAGAAAGAGGTCATGGAGCTTGTTGTGCAGTGCTGTGCCTCCATGTTTCCAGACCTCTGGCGGTATTCCATCAATGCCTGCTGCTTTGCCACTCTTGAGCTGGTGGATGGCTGTGAGGGTCTCTTCAGCGGTGGGCGGTTCGTCCAATTCAATCTTTACTGGGAGGTGTGGGATTTGTAGGACGACTGCTTCTTGAACAGTGCGCTCAGCGCTGAAGAGGCTCTGAAAGTATTCCGACCAGCGGTTCAAGATGGAGGTATTATCTGTGAGGAGTGCCTGGCCATTCGCACTTCGCAGGGGACTTTGTACCAGGTGCCTGGGGCCATACACTGCTTTCAGTGCTTCGTAGAAGCCCCTGTAGTCACCATTGTCAGCACAAAGCTGGGTCCTCTGTGCAAGTCTGGTCCACCACTCATTCTGGAGATCTCTGAGCTTGCGCTGGAGACTGCTGCTGACGAGGCGGAAGGCAGACTTCTTCACAGGGCAGGAAGGCTGGGCTAGGTGGGCCTGATGGGCGGCTCTTTTATTTGCTAGGTGTTCCTGGATCTCTACATCGTTTTCGTCAAACCAGTCTTTGTTCTTCTTTCTGGCGAAACCCAAGACTTCTGCAGAGGATTTTGCAATAGCAGCTTTCAGTTGTTCCCAAAGTGTTTCAGGGGAGGAGTCTACTGGGTCCGCTGTGTCTTTGAGCCTGCGCTGTAAATCTGTCTGAAAGGCAGCTTTCACATCGTCACGCTGAAGGCTGGCAACATCAAGCTTTTTCTTGGGGGGCCCCCATTTCTTGGGTTTTGGCTTGAAGTGGAGCCTGAGTTTGCAGCGGACAAGGCGGTGGTCAGTGTGGCACTCTGCGCTGGGCATCACTCTGGTGAGGAGGACGTCACTGCGGTCCCTCTGACGCACTAGGACATAGTCGATAAGGTGCCAGTGTTTGGAGCGAGGATGCATCCAGGTGGTCTTTCGACTGTCCTTTTGCTGAAAAGTAGTATTGGTGATGACCAGTTGCTGCTCCGCACAGAACTCCAACAGTAGGCGGCCATTGTCATTGCAGTTCCCCACGCCATGCTTGCCGAGGACTCCTTTCCAGGCTTCAGAGTCCTGGCCCACTCTGGCGTTGAAGTCGCCAAGGATGATGACTTTGTCGTCTGCAGGGGTACTCTGTAGGAGGCTGCGCAGGTCAGTGTAAAACTTGTCCTTTTCAGCAGGCTCTGCCAGGAGGGTTGGGGAGTACACACTGAGAAGGGTGACGTGCTGCTGGTGTCTCAGTGGGAGGCGCATGGACATGATGCGGTCTGAGTGGCCCGTTGGTAGGTTTTCCAGCTTAGTCGCAATGGATGTCTTGACCATGAAACCCACGCCTGAAAGCCGTCTTTCTGATGCAGGCCTGCCTGACCAGTAGAGGGTGTACCCAGCACCAAGTTCTTGGAGGCTGCCTTCGTCCGGAAGGCGTACTTCGCTGAGCGCGGCGATGTCGATGTTTAACCTCCGCAATTCATGGGCAATGAGGGCGGAGCGACGTTCAGGGCGTCCGCTGTCTGCTTTGTCGAGCATGGTTCGGACGTTCCAGCATGCTACGTTGAGTCCGGTCGTGGTCGTCATGAGAGTGGATCCGTTATTCTTTCTTGTTTTTTGACCGCAGGAGAAGATGCCCGTTGACCGCGGCTAGCCAACTGGGGTTGCGAGGGGACGAGCTTTGGTTAGGCCACCTTTTCTAGGCCCCTCTCCGTATGGAGCAAGCAGTGCTGTCCCTAGAGAAGGCTGCTTGGTCGTTCAGGGTGTGCCGAGTGATGTTGTCATCCCCAGGTCAACATCAGGCGACCAATATCCTGAACCGCCTGCATGCAGGTTTGAGACTGCGGCTTCCAGTGACATCTTTCACCTGCCGTTTCGCCCCTCGCCCGTCGCTACAGGACTTGGAATGGTCAGTGTCATGGTCCGTGGACGTTTCCTAAAGCCTGCGCGGTGGAGCTTTTTGGTGGAGTGCAGTGTGCGCAGTACTGGCCCCACCCTTTAAACCCTTGGTTCATCTGCCATGGCCTAGCAAGCTGGGACGATGGCATCGAGGTCCTCGGGTCGTAGGTTTTATATCAGACTGTCCTTGTCCTAGTCTCTGGCTCAAAAGCCTTCCCCGGAGACACGGGGGCTTTGATGTCAGGGGTTTCCTCCCTTAGCCTTTCAAGAGGTTTTCGTACATGGGTAAGAAATTGAAATTAAGCAGATAGGTTTTAGAGTGAAAGGGTGTGTGTGACAGAGTGGGCAGATCGACCGCCTAAAGCCACACAGGAGTGGTTGGAGAAGTTGTAACTTACGGTCACGAAGGCTTGAAGCTGTTTACATTAGGGGATGATTAGACTACCCACTGTTCACCTTACACTGTTTAACTCTGTCAGTTAGTTCTGTCGCACTATTAAAACAAGGAGACAGATCGACCATGGTAGTTCAAGAGTGGTGCCAGAATAGCTTGGAGAACAGCTTGCTATTCTGGCACCACTCTTGATCTATCATGCTCGACATGTCCCCTGAACTGTTAAGACATCAGATGACAACCAACAAATGTAAGAATTTCGATCTCAAGAGTCAATTAGACAAACTCTTATGAAGCTGAATGTACTGTTGATAAAATAATTCACACACAAAGGAAAGAATGTACTTCCGCGCAAGCAGATAGAAAGGCAGACGTATATTACACACATTTATCCATCAAGGTTGGACACACACGTGTATATAATTTACCTGGAGTGTGTTAACCCATCGACTGTCGGGAGTGACTTTTGTCCTGAAGGAATCATCGCGATAAAAGTCGCTACCGGACAGCCAAAAGGTAAATGTAATTAATTATGATTTAATGCTGTCTGCGCACTTTTTACAAATTGAACATGACAAGCCGTGAGTAGCGCGCCTTCTGCATCAGGTGCTACAGTTAAGCTATCTTGGTCTATCCATCTCAAGATGCCAATCAGACAATACTCTTGAGCATGTACGGTCAATATTAACATCTGAGGCAATTGAAAAGAAATGAGATAGAACTGCGCCATCTTACCAGGTTGTTGTTATCAGTGTTGTTGGAGGAGAAGACAGAGCCGAGAGATCCGCTGGTGTCTGGGTCGCCCTCCTTCTCCATGTCTTCGTCCAGCGAGAAGCTCACCTCCTTCTTGCCCTTACGTTCGCCATTACTGTCTGTACCACGTGAAGCGTCAGGCCCGGATGAAGTGCCGCCAGCGTCCCCTAGCGGCAGGGAGTGCGTGCTGACCCAGTGGGCAGCCTGGTACATCTTGTCCTTCACCTGAAAATGGGACATTTAGGAGACTTAGGTCAAAGATCCATGGCCATTCAGTCTTATAACTTAAGGTGGTTTTTTTTTTTTTTTACTTTTGTAGCTCCATTTAACCCCTATATATTCGTGTTCATTGGAGAAATGGGGCTATTTAGCAATGAATTTGCTGTTGTTTCACAGACGTAATCCGTGTCCGTTGACAGTTTAAATGTTAATCCCCTCGTGCATACAAAAGAGGGTTAACCCTTTGCTGTCGCTAGCGGTTTTTGTCGCGATGATTCCTTCAGGAATCATCGCGACAAAAACCGCTACCGACAGCCTAAGCGTTAAATGTGGCCCAGCTGGTCCAGTACGGCGAAACTGAAAACACCAATATTGAACACTCTGTGTGTGCTGCTCCAGGTATAATCCCGGACACCATCGACTGACCTGTCTGTGCTGGGTCCTCCCTCCGCGCTTCTTGCGGTCCCGTCGGAAAATGCAGCAGATGGTAGTCACGATCAGCAGCGCCGCGAAGATGGTGACAGCCACGATGATGACGATGATGATGAAGTTCGTCTCACTAAGCAGGTCGGCCGACGCCGCGGAACGCAGTCCTTCTGCCGGGATGGTGATGACAAGAGATGCTGTAGCTGTCTTAGGGCGGGACCCCCCGTCACTGACAACCAGCGTCAGTGTGTGTTGTTTAGCGTCCTGCGGATGGATCTCGCGGGCCAGGATGAGCTCGCCAGTGACCTTGATGATCTGGAAGAGGTTGTCGTCGCCATCGCTGATCATACGGAACTCGAACACGGTGCTGTCGGGGTCGTCTGCGTCCTCCGCCCTCACCTGCAGTCGGTAAAGCAGCATCCATTGAATAGACAATCCGGTCAACCGACAAATCAAGGCAGTATGGATACCACGAATTGACGAAACAATAAATCAACGAATAAATGAATATGATTCAATTTAAAAAATCTTGTCGCCTCACCTGCAGTCCATGAATAAAGGATTCATTGAATGGACAATCCAGTTAACCCAAAAATCAACGCGAGATTGATTTAAAATTTCACAAAACAATAAATCAATAAATACAATGTAAATAAATGTATGATTCAATTTTAAAAAATCTTCCACTGATGCAGGAATCTAACTGCTAATACAGTTAAGTCTTGAGCAGAAAAATCGTTTAACAAGAATACTGAAAAATCTTGAATCTAGCGACAAAAGCATTTAATCTGCAAGAGACATAGATTCTCTTGGGCCCCTGCAATCGCAGGGGCCCGCGAAAATCTATGTCTCTCGCTCTCTAAATCTGTCTATTCCTGTCCAAGACGTGCTGTACCTGAGGGTGAGATGCTACTGCTAAAGAGATAAATCACCCACCTTGATGACCATGGAGCCGACGGTGGTGTTGTTGGGAAGCGTGATGGAGTTGTTGGATGGCGTGGGGTTGGTGATGCGCGGCGCGTGGTCGTTAGCATCTAGCACGGCCACCATCACCTGCGCCGAGTCCCGATAGGACGGGATGGACGGGTTCTCCACCTCCACCGTGAAGGTGTAGGAGTCGCGCGTCTCGCGGTCAAACATCTGGTTGGAGGTGACCACCCCCGAATCCCTGTCCACGCTGAAGTAGCGGCTGCTGTCGGCGTCTCTGACGATGTTGTACACGAGCTTGGCGTTGGCGCCCACGTCCTCGTCTATAGCCGTCACATGACCTGCAGGTGATCCAGGCGCTAAGTTCTCCTCAATCTGCAGGTAGAAGATAGGCTGGGCGAAGTGTGGCGGGTGGTCGTTCTGGTCCAGGATGGTGATGACCACCGTGGCTGTAGATGTCTTGGGCGGCGTGCCGTGGTCCTTGGCGAACACCTGCAACTCGTAACTGGCCTGAGCCTCGCGGTCAAACGACACCAGCGCACTGAGCGTGCCCGTGAGAGAGTCTATGGAGAAGTTGGTGTCGGGCAGGATGGAGTAGGTGACCCTGCCATTGTCCCCGTCATCCAGATCATCAGCTACAACACGCAGAACGTTGTCGTCTCCGGGCGTGATGATCTCGCTGTACATCTGCAGCACGTTGGCCCCGGCCTGCTCGTTCTCTAGCACAGTGCCGCTGAACGTGGGGTGTGAGAAGACGGGAGCATTGTCGTTGATGTCAACCACGCGAACCTCGAAAGTGGCAGTGGCGATCAGCGGGTTCTTGTCGCCGTCACGACACCGGATGTTCACCTGACAGTTTGGAGAAAAATGAGAAAGAAAATATGAAACAATGAAAACAAATAAACAACAACAACACCAACAAACAGCATCGACAGAAAATGTAAACATATACTCAGACACAAACCACTGGTCATACAAAGATACTCTTACAGACACCGAGAAAGAAATACGCGCATAGAGACACATAATTAGGCACACAGATACATGTTCCACAGAGACACCGAAGACACACACATACATGGATTGGTTATCTCATTCAGCCCGACGGCCGCATTTCCCAAATTTTGGCGGCGTCATCTAATGACTATGCACAAGTTGCAGGAGGTGGATCGACCATGATAATTCAAGGACAGTGCCAGATTAGCTAGGCGCCGACTGGCGCCAAGCTAATCTGGCACTACCCTTGAATTATCATGGTCGACCCATCTCCTGTTGTAGTGCGTCAGGGCTGAATTGGTTATTTGGGTATAACGCCGAGCCGGCGACTAAGGCCATCTCACGTCGGCACACATACATGGACAATCAAAGATACACGTACACAACAAACACACGACAAAAGTCCCTTTTAGTGAAAAGCAAGATTTTCATTTTAACTCTTTGGCTGTCGGTAGCGCTTTTTGTCGCTATGATCCCTGAAAAGATCCCTGAAAGGAATCATCACGACAAAAAGCGCTAAAGACAGCCAAATGGTTATGCAATGAAAATCTCGCTTATCACAAATATGGAATTACTGTTTTTGTTGCCGTTTCCTCCGGCAGATATGCTGAAAGAAAGACACACTCACAAACACCCACATTCGCTCACGCACTTGAAAACACAGACAGACCTGCCGTCGCGGGAGTTCCTCACGATCCAGGCTATGGGCCAACACGATCTTGTACACGTTGACCCCGAACTCTTCCAGCTGGAAATTGGGATCATCCAGCTCACACAGAACGGCGCCCAGTGACCCGCTGTCTAAATCCGTCACCGTAATGTGGCCCAGGAACTTCCCAGGGGGGTCGTGCTCCACGATGTCCGTGCCCGCGGGGGACAGGTTAAGGCTGATCTGGGGCGCGTTGTCGTTGACGTCCACGATGTTGACGGTGACGTAGGCGAAGGCGGACTGTGGCGGGTTACCCCTGTCCGCCGCCTCCACAAGAAACACAAACTGAGTCTCCTGCTCGTAGTCCACCGGCTTGGTCAGGTAGATCTGCAAGATTGATTGATTGATTGACTCACTGATTGATTGATTGATTGATTAATGGATGGATGGATGATTGATTGATTGAGAAATGGACGGATGGACGGATGGATGGATGCCATGGATTGATGTATGGATGGATGGATTGATGGATGGATGGAAGCGATACTGACTCCGCGAAATTGACAAAGATTGGATTCAAGAAAAAGAAAAAAAAAGACCAAGAGGGTTGAAACAAACTTTGAACAAGATAAAAGGACAAAACACGGGCACGTAAACAACAAAAGTCAGAAATGCACAATAGAACAGATAACGACAGCAAATTATTAATATCTAACTATAAGAGGTAAAGATTCTCATGCGCGTCTGCAAAAGCAGCCGCTCATGAGAATCTATGCCTCTTGCCGACACAGGAAGGTGAAGTGAAAGTGGAGTTACCTTGCCGTCCGCCTCGCCGACCTGGAAGAACTGTGTGATCTCCGGGCCGACCCTTGACCCCAGCCTGTACACCACTCGCCCGTTGTCGTTACTGTCCTTGTCCACGGCGGACAGGATGAGGATGGGGTCACGCACGGACGCGTTCTCCAGCAGGTTGACGGTGTAGTTGGACTGCGAGAAGACTGGCGGATTGTCGTTGACGTCCGTGACCGCCACGTTGATCAGCACGGAGCCAGACAGGCGAGGCTGCCCGCGGTCAGACGCCACAATTGTGATGTAGTAAGAGTCGGTCTTTTCGCGATCCAGCATCTGGTTGACGATGATAACTAGATCCGTCAACCCGCTTCCGGCGTTGTCCACCTCTAAAGTGAAGATGCCAGAGCTGTCCTCCAGGCTGTAGATCAGCTGTGAGTTCTCGCCCTTCTTGTCGGCGTCGGAGGCCACGCTGGTGCGGAGTCTGTAGGGGGCGGGCCTGTTCTCGGCGATGGGCAGCGTGACGACCTTAGAATAGAATAGAATAGAATAGAATAAAATAGAATAGAATAGAATAGAAAAGAAAATACAGCGTGACGACCTTTAAAATGGAACATAATAGAATAGAATAAACAATACAGATACCTTTAGAATAGAATACAATAGAATACAATAGAATACAGGGCATTTTACTGAATGTTTTACATGGGTGCTAATTGAAATGACTGAAAACGGCCTATGCCCCATCAACCATGACCGGCAAGAGACATATATTCTCATGAGCAGCTGCGGACGCAGGGGCTCACGAGAATGTATGCCTCTTGCAAATGGAACGGGTTATCTGAAGGACTATTCTGTCTGAACCAAGCAGCTGAAATTCAGCTTTCTGAGATGCTGAAAAAAAACTGAGACTCCAGGACTGGAGGCTGCCACTCATGATTTTATCGCAGTCCTTCTTAAGCGTGTTTCTTTCTTTGCTGGTCAATTTATTGAAGTGGAAAATTGGATCGTTTGTATTTAATGTTTTCAGATGGGCTGAAGTTTGTACCTTTTGCGGAAACTGGGGTGCGTTGTCGTTTTTGTCCTCTATCCGCACTACGACCTCTATAGTGCGGAACATGGCGAAACTTGCGTCCTGGGAAGTCTTGCGGTACACGGCCAGGTTGAGGATGATGGAGCAATCCACCTCGTTGCCGCAGATGACCTCCCTGTCTATGGTGGCGTTGGTACGGATGACGCCGCTCTGCTCGTCCACCACGAAAAACCTGAAACCCACACCAAACCAAGTCTGACTTCATGCCCACCTGCGACGACAGGACCCACAAACAGAGAAGTGCAGAGAAGAGAGATGATTGCAATGCGTGGAAAATGAACAGAAATAGGCAACAGAACTGATCCGTGCTTGCCCTTCCAAAGCGTGTTTCATTCTCTGTTGGTTATTTCTCCATAAAGTTGAAGACGCACTACTTTGGCCTGTCACGAGCCAGAGAACTGACTGTGACTATGGTTTTGTTCTTTTTTTTTTCTCTTCTTCTTCGCTCCAAACTGTCACTTTGCTAACTCTTCTTTACAGAATCTCTCCCCGTAAAGCGCTAAAAGCATTAAGTACCAGATGGTCAGTGCGCTGTACAAATGAAAAGAATCATTATCATCACCATCACCATCATCAACAACTAAAAGTACAACCACAGCAACTACAACACTTAGCCCGACGCACCTCCGCAGCAGATGGATCGACCATGATAATTCAAAGGTATTGCCAGATTAGCAATCTGGCACTTACCTTGAATTATCATGGTTGACCCATCTAATGAAACTGTCACATAGTCGTAAGGTTAAATCTCCAAAATTGGGGAAATGCGGCCACGGGGCTAAGTGGGTTAACAACAACAACAACAACGTACCTGGCCTTGGTGTTGCCGCTGTAGAACATGTCGAACCTCAGCAGTTGAAAGTCGCTACTACTGGTGCTGGAGAAGAGCTGCGAGTCCACGGCCGTGCTGCCAACGAAGATATACGGCTCCTGCTCCTCGGTGATGTTGTAGACGAGCCGCGTGTTCTCCACCTGGGCCCAGATCCCCAGCACCAGCGTCGTCAGCACCCACAACACTTGCAGTCTCTTCATGGTCGCCATTGTACGTGTAGTGCACTCCCACAACATTTGTCAACTTTTGTCTTTAGCACGACATTACGCTGCTAGCTGTTGATATCTTCACCACGATGTTCAATATGACACCACACTTTTCGCTGACTTTTACTAGACTACTCAGATTCTGGCATACGTTCAGAAATAGTCACAACCGCGCTTCATTTTCACAGAAAACCACTCTGTAGCAATCGGACTCCGAGACTTGGCACCACGAGAATTGTCACTCGAAGACTAACTCAGGAGATCTGGCAGTGTGAACAGTTCCCACTGGTGGTAGCAGTTTTTTTGGGGGGTTTCCTAATCCAAATCCTGGCGACTGCCGCTAAAGTCTCGCCCAGCCGCTAACCAGCGTCCAGCGCGACAATCTCTCACGTCTGTCTCATTTCCAGCTTCAATCCACGCGCCTTCTGCCCGGGGGTGGGGATGACGGGTGAAGATGGGGGTTGAGTCAAAACCCTGCAACAGCGATAGCGGAAATGTGGTTAGGTTTCGCAGTGTTGTCATACCAGCGTTAAAACACGTCTAAATGCCAGCGCCAACTCACTGACAATGATCGACCATGATTATTCAAGGGCAGTGAGGCGCCAAGCTAATCTGGCACTACCATTGAACTATCGCATCAACCCATCCCATGTGAACTTGTACACACATTTCTGAAGATACGAATCTAACATCAAGCTGGTGTGGTTGATGCCGGAGGAGAAAAGTGACACAATCACTCCTAAAACAGCGGAGGCAAAATATTGACCGGGTGGCTACTGTGGGCCTGCCAGCAGCACTCATTTCACAACCGGGGTAGCGGCCACTCAACCCTGGTTCCTCCTCCTCGCTCGATTACCCTCCCCGAAACAATCCACCCGCCAGCTTACAAACAGTCCTGATATCTTAACGGTTAACATTTAGTCGGGTGTAATGAAGCCGGGTGCTCGTGGCATCCGCACAATCAACTCTTGCTGCAGTACTGACAGTCTCACACTCTCTGGACATTACGGCCGTTTGGTCCCAAATCACAGACCAGCACAGACGACTTAAGAATGAGCCACAGCCGTATCTAGTACTAGCCAGCACGAGGTTGTTTAGAAAGTCAACAATCATGGACAAGACTTCTCCGTGTCACTACGGGACTCGAACTGGGGTATTGTGGTGGACTGGGGTATTGTGTTGGACTGGGGTATTGTGGTGAACTGGGGTATTGTGGTGGACTGGGGTATTGTGTTGGACTGGGGTTTTGTGGTGAACTGGGGTATTGTGTTGGACTGGGGTATTGCGGTGAACTGGGGTATTGTGTTGGACTGGGGTATTGTGGTGAACTGGGGTATTGTGTTGGACTGGGGTATTGCGGTGAACTGGGGTATTGTGTTGGACTGGGGTATTGTGGTGGACTGGGTATTGTGTTGAACTGGAGTATTGTGGTGGACTGGGGTATTGTGTTGGACTGGGGTTTTGTGGTGAACTGTGGTATTGTGTTGGACTGGGGTATTGTGGTGGACTGGGGTATTGTGTCGGACTGGGGTATTGTGGTGGACTGGAGGTTGAAATCTGTTTCTCTTGCCGTTTTGTGTCCGCTAATCTGAACATGGTGTAAACGCCCACGGGGGTACATATAACCCCCGATCTCTATCTTCCTCTTGAAGAAACTCTAATGTAATACAGCTAGTCTCTACAACCAAGAGGCGTAGATTCTCATGAGCCCCTGCCTCTGCAGGGGCTCATGAAAATCTACGTCTCTTGCAGATGGACGGTCTTGGTCGAGGTTTGACCGTTGACCCATTCACTGGCAGTAGACGCATATCGTGTTTTAAAAATCAGTGTTAATTCAACGTCAAAGATCCCAGACAACTGTCGAAGGAGCGTAAATACAAAGTAGCTTCAGCAAGAGGCATTGATCCTCATGAGCCCCCGCAACTGCGGGGGCTCATGAGGATCTATGCCTCTTTCGTTTGGGTGGTGTTCAGCTTTTTTTCTTGACAGTGAAAAGGTTAAAGCAAGAGACGTAATGACTGGGTTGGACACGCTGACAAGAGCTACTTGTACGACACTAAAAAGATTCAAGTACGAGCGGAAATCCGGAAGCAGGAACTTAGAGAGCATTAGAGAATAGACCCTAAAACCATAAGCAAGGTGTCTAGAGCAGACGTCGGCTGCTGATGGTGCACGCACAGTTGTGCGCGTGCCAATAACGACTGACGTCGGTCCGAGGACCTTCTGCTTACTGAAAGAACAAAGGTAACAAAAGGGTTGTTTCAGTTTAGAGACAGTTTCGGTGAAGGCGTTGGTAATTTTTACAATAATGCTTACTTTGTAAACACGTTTTGATGTAGATTTTCCACATATACGGAAGTTGTCACTGACACACACACAAACGTTTTCATAAAGTCTTTTTAAGTAGGTTTCTAAAAATAAAATATACTGAATTTTTTTTCATTGAGACACATAAACACGTTCATCATAAAAGTTCATATTCAGGAAGAACCACTAGCATATCGGGGGCTACCACCAAAAGAAACAAAGCAAAATTTCCCTGATGTAAAACCACAAATATGTCTCGCTAAAATACCAATGTTTCTAGTTTCATTTCGTACTGTGATGTGTCATCATTTCACATCCTATCCCAAACGTTCTACTTAGACTTGAAATGCCATTACTGTCAAAAACAGAAACATGAGCAAAGATCATTCAGAGAAAACAACTGTATCCGTTACGAAATGTCAATTTTTCACAGAAACAAGTTTACATTCAGACACCAGTTCAATTTAATTTAATTCAAAAACTTTATTGTGTCAGTCTGGCCTACAAATTTTCTTTATCTTCCTCTGAGGAAACTCTAATGTACAAAGACCTACATACAGCTAGTCTCTACAACCAAGAGGCGTAGATTCTAATGAGCCCCTGCGACTTGTTATAAGTGAATCTTGTTATCCAACAACTGCTCACCCCATAACTACAAATCAGTTTATGCCTCACATTTCGGTCATCCTGCCTGCGTTATGTCACCAGCGCGGGCCTTAAGCTTTAAGCAAAAGGTCCTAGAGCCGACGTCGACCCGAAAACAGTTTGCTCACTGAGGCGCAAATGTACCTGGCGCGTCATCTCATTAAGCAACATCTCGTCTAACGGCTCATGTGTCTGAAAGGGCCAGACCAGCAGTTGCACGGCCATGCGTTATTCTTTAACTTGAAGCATCGATATGCAAGAGGCACTGATTCTCATGAGCCCTTGCAGCCGCAGGGGCACATGAGAATCCCGTCCTCTTGCGGAATCAGTTATGTGGATTTTACATCTCTACCGCTGCTCGTTAAAACGAGAAAGATAATATGAAGGATTTACGCTGTAAATTTTGTTAACTGGCCACTTCATCATTGGGCAGCGAGATGACAGTCTGCAGCCCGGCGGGCAACCCTGCGGCGGAGTTGTAGGTTGTTACACCTGAGTCGACTTCGTCAGTAAACGACTGAGCTCAAAGTAATTATCAACAAAACATACAAAATTACTTTACAACTACTTTACAAACACATCTGGACATTCCCGCGCTATCGGACAAGAAAGGTCATGTAATAAAACGCAGCTAATCACATGGGGCCGTATAGTGTGTGTGTGTGTGTGTGTGTGTGTGTGTGTGTGTGTGTGTGTGTGTGTGTGTGTGTGTGTGTGTGTGTGTGTGTGTGTGTGTGGTGTGCCATGTAGCAGTGTAGGGACAGACGCTGCTCGTAGCCCAATACTGATCCACATCACGCCAGCTCCAAGCGCAGACTGACAAGCCAACACCAAGGCAACAAATCCTCAAGTGGTTTTCAAACTAATCGTAGCCCGAAACCGTTATTAAATCACGGATACTGAACATCGCCCCATCCAACTTAGCTTGAAATCGCAGTGATAAACCAAGTCCACTCCACGCCTACCTGTTCAAAAGCCGGTCGACCCAGATCAAACTGAGAACACCTTGACGGTGCAGTCCAGGGCTCAGTTGCATGAGTGAGCTTAGTCCTGTGCAGGCCTAAGCTCACTCATGCAACTGAACCCAGGTGGCGTTCATCTTCCGAACTGCCTCACAACAAGATGAGCAACCATCCCACTCCGTGTTAACATCGCTAACTGACGACGTCAGTCGGGCGTAAACGCCACAGCCTGCTCATAACACTAACTTCCCGCGTCAGTCTCAAGTTCAGGCTCAAGGTGATGTAATTTTAATTTGAAGCTGAGTGTGTTTTAACCCTTTGGCTGTCGGTAGCGATTTTGGTCGAGGTGATTCCTGCAGGAATCACCTCGACCAAAAGCGCTACCTACAGCCAAAGGGTTCGGTTTCCTCATTTAATTTTAATTACTTCTGCACAGACGAAACACATTTCATGTTTCAATGATCATGATCCACATCGACCAGAGGTTTTCCTGCAATCGAAGTCAGACGAAATCAAAGACAAGCTCAGCAATGGCCTGAACTTTAGTTTGCTTGCTGATGTCTACAGTTTGCTCATGTCTCTATGCATGCTTCTACCGACGCTAAAGTCATAGGAGCCTGACGAGTGGTGCTTTGAATAATCGGATGCAAATCCGCTGCACTACCGCGTGCGCGCGGCCACTGCGTAAATAGCTCAAGTCAAAAGAGCTAGAGGACGCAGTGGCGCAACTGATTTGCATTTAGTCAAAGCACCACTCTTCCGTCGCTAACTTACATAGATGGCGACAGCAACATGCCACATTTAGTCATGACTGATTAGGGTACTGATTACTTATCATAACACTAAAGGCAATCGTACACGTGGATAGTTTTGACCTGAGGATAGAAAACTATCGGCGGACTATTCTATCTGGTTGATAGATTTTCACCGTACACGGCGATAGCTCTCAGCAAGAGGCGTGTGCGCTATTTCCTTATTTGGAAAATCTCGCGAGACGTTCATGTACACGAGACACAACAAACAAAATGGCTGTGTACATGAGAGACGATTCATCCGACGTAAAACTGAGCACAATTGCCGCAGCAACCGCAATTATTGTGGCTAGAAAGAAGGAGAAAAGAGTGTGGGCGAGGGAGTGGATACTTCAGCGTCCGCATTTCGGTCATGGTAGGCTGGATCTCGTGTATCCCAGATACACGGATTTTCTCTGACTAGCTCAATAAAATGGGCAGTCTGGCAGTCGCTCATCGTCTTTGCCGCCATATTTGCACAGTAGAAAACCACAATCACACGTGACGCGTATTGCTCTGCTGATTGGTTGTTGGCGGATAGGCGAGGCGGCTAGGATAGGAAAAATAGAAGCAGTCTCTATTCGGACTATCAGGCGGATAGAAAAGTATCGGCGAGCTAGCGAGACCTATCGACAAACTATCGAGTGGGTGGATAGGCGCGGATAGGACAGGATAGGCCCATTTCTATCCTCGTGTACGGATGCCTTAACTGCGACTAGACTCTATCCTTGCCTGAGGGTTTTAGTAAAATCCGACTCCCCCTGCACCCCCCTCCCCTCCCAAACCTTCCCCCCCCCCCCACCCAACTGCCCTCGCCAACACCCCTCCCCCTCCCCAACTCTCAGTTTTATTTCCTCCTTTCCTATCATTTTATCCAGGAAGCTTTCGAAAACGACTTTTACCTGCGTGAGTGATTACCTGCGCCGACTATACACGATAATCTTGTTAAACCAACAACTACACTTGTACAGAAACCCACTTAGCTACCAAAGACACAGAGCCCAACAAGCCAAAAATCTGCACCAAGTATAATCCCTCATAACTCACCTCAATCAAAGATACTTGCAAGAGGCAACTGCGGGGGCTCATGAGGATTTTTGCCCCTCCTTGGTTCCATCCTAGCTAATTTTCATCTGCGCTGAGCTCAGCCAAACATGTGATATTTAGGTGAAGGATAAGCGGGAGTTCAGCCAAAGAATAGCCAGTGGAATATGAAAATCGTAGAGTGTGACGGACATATTATAGACTAATTTTCACGCCCTGGCTGTTTTATGATTGAATCACAGAAAGTACGGAAGTCACATAAGGAAATGTAGTGTCAGGCTCATGAACAAGAAACTAATTATTTCCGCCATGCGCGCGGGATCAGGTACCTATAAAGAATAAGCGCGCACGCGCAATAATGCGCAAGTGCGCACACACATAAATGCCGACGTCGATGCGCACACACACAAATGCGCACGCACACACGCGCAGTGACATGCACGCAAGCACGTACAGCGCCCATGATTTGTAAACATTGAAACTGAACCGTCTATCAGTCAATCAAAAAGAAATAGACAAGCGAAAACAACAGCAACACGGATACGCCAGCGGCCGGATGGGGCCATATCAATTTCTCAACATGATCGTGATGACCAAACCGATAAGAGATATTCCGTGTGATGGAAAAGACAACATCAATATTTGTGCAGCATCACCACTAAGGCAGCCCGAAGACAGCATTCCATGTAAATGTAAACGGGAAAATACAGACGCTCAGCAAAATTTCTCTCTGCGTTTACAACGCAGTCATCTCGGTCAGAGAAACAGCCACAGTCGACCTCTGACAGCAAGAGACATAGATTCTCATGAGCCCCTGCGGATGCAGGGGCTCGTGAGAATCTATGCCTCTTGCACTGGGCGTCCTGTTAACAACAGATAAGTTTCCGGTGAAAAAAGAACACATTTAATTTGATAACCTTCTAGCGTAAAAGACTACACTGAATACGTGTCACTCTTCCACACATTTTAAAAGTCCACAGCGGAGACGTTAAAAACTGAAACTCGCCAACTGACGTGGATCAGACACTTTGTAAGTGACACACTTGGGAAAATAAGTTTTAGTTGAAAAGGAACTCCGCATTTAGTAGTGTAGTCCGCACGCAAACATAAAGAACCAAAGTTTCCAAGTTTAAATTTAAGCGTAGAGAACCTACCTGACACTTCGACTGGAATCGGTGGACCGCGTCGGTGTTATTTTTTTCATAAACGCAGGTGCACTGAAGCTGAACAGGGTCTGAACCTTAACTGGAAAACGGCGATAAGCGCACTAGTTAAAGTGAGAAAGTTAAGTGCACTTTTGTAGACTGTAAACACTATTACTTCGGACAATGCTCGTGTGAACTGCGAGCGAAGTATGATGTGAGACTGCTCAGTGACCAAGCTCGCGGCACTAAATGATATTTCTTATGATTATTTTCTCGTGAAGGGTAAAGTCAAAATTGATACGAGCGCACTCGATGTCATATTAATGCAACGCACAGCTGTGACAGTCAGCCGCCGCATACATGTTCCGGTTCATTAGCGCTGGTCTGTGATTTTGGACCGTACGGCGACAGCCGTAAGGTCCAAAAATCACAGACCAGGACAAATATAGCGATTTTGTGAAACCAATCAGTCTGAATACTGCTACGCCGTTTTGCTTGGGATCAAGGCCCAGTCGAGCGCTCCTTAAGAAGCATCGCGTATAGATGACAAATGAGACGATTATTACACTCCCCATCTCACGAGCTGCTGCGGCCTTAATCCAATACTGAACGCCAAGAAACAAAAAAATCATTCGATATTTAGCTCCAGCCATAAACCTCGCGTTCTAATTACTCTCTTGTCTGAGGAACACAGATGCAAGTGCACCACAAGAGGCATAGATCCTCATGAGCCCTCGCGATTGCGGGGGCTCATGAGGATCTATGTCTCTTGCGATTCTACTGACTTCTAATTTCTATTATGCTGGCGAACACGGATGTGAATTAGTCCAGCATGAAGCATAATCATCATTGGTACCAGAAACTTGCTGGTGGCCAATAGGATCTATGCCTTTTGCAGAGTGATTGAAATTGTTAAACGAGTGTGTTATTCGGATCAATGATAGTGTCCCCGATTGACTGCTGGAAGCTGCTGTTTCACGGTTGGTTGAACGCGTCACAGGTGGTCGACCGAGCAAAAAACAATCACTACAGCTTATAGCAATCAATATGTAAACAACGTGGAAATTCCCACCTGTGTGGAGTACGCCCTTGAGGTAATAATCAGCGAATATTGCAGTGGCGGTATATTCATGTAAGTTATTGTTGTCAAACTTATTACTGTAACCTTCGGCTATAACAAATCGCTTGGGGACCCACACTTTGTGAAAGCAAAGTATATTACATAGAGATAGTACGATCGAGACCTCAGAAAAAAAATCTTGTTAAAAGCATTTCCTTATTTACAGATCTTTTTAGAGAGATTCTCTCTCTCTCTCTCTCTCTCTTTCGAATTTTGTTAAGCGTTTTCCCTATAAAATTAATCTCCACCAATATATATATATTTCTTTAAAAAAACAAACAGACCTATTGCAATTCAGAAATTTCATCATGATGATAATCATCAGCATCATCTTCAGATCACCCTCTCTTTCTCTCAGTGCTTGCGTGTGCGTGCGTGCCTGTGTGCGCGCGTGTGTGTATGTGTGCGTGCGTGCGCGCGCGCGCGCGCGTGTGTGTGTGTGTGTGTGTGTGTGTGTGTGTGTGTGTGTGTGTGTGTGTGTGTGTGTGTGTGACGCCTCTTTGTCAAAGTTTTTTTTCCAGCGTGTTTAATGAAGACAAACCGTTTGTCACCTGCAGACACAAATGAATTGATCGAAACAAAAAAAGCGGTCAGTGTGGCACGGAATCGGTGCTTGCGTGCTTTGTATCAAAACTTCGGCTTGACTGTCCCCCCCAAAAAACTATACATCTGCAAGATACATAGATCCTCATGAGAAGCCGCAATTGCGGGGGCTCATGAGGATCTATGCCTCTTGCTTACATATTTTACGCCCAATGTCCCGCGAAATGCGGAGAAGTCGAGAGGTATATGTCAATAAGAATACGATGGAATTAGTTTACTGTTGCAGATCCAGGACATAGCAACATGCGTGTCTAGTGGTATAATGTCAAAAGACGATGGCATGGCCACATGATCGCATTATAACGGCTGACTAAGCGAGGAGACTTCTTAGCCAAAGCTGTATTACAGTCGCAAACTTTTCTATATCTATTGATAGAAAGCAAGGTTCCATTTTATCTGTACTCTCTCTCTCTCTCTCTCTCTCTCTCTCTCTCTCTCTCTAAAGGATATGACTGAAACACTCTCTGCACCTAATCATGTATCGTATGGAAATATTGTTGTTGTTGTAATGTAGTTGATGTGGTCAAGGACCCTGTGTACCTAGATCATTTATCTGTGGATAATAAAGTATCGGTATTGTTCTCTCTCTCTCTCTCTCTCTCTCTCTCTCTCTCTCTCTCTCTCTCTCTCTCTCTCTCTCTCTCTCTCTCTCTCTCCCCCCCCCCCCCCAATCTTCCTCTTTCAAAACTTTTTTCTGTGTGTATGTCTCTTGTGCCATTGTGCACGTGCATTTATTGTGTGCGCGTGTGTGCGCGAACGTGCGTTGGCGTGTGCGTGTTAATTCCAGTGTTTCAGTGTCTCTTCAAAAATGTTAAACAGTTTTTCCCCACAACAACCCCAGGGCTTTATTTTTTCTGTTGCCTCCTGCCCTCCCCTTGAATTTTTTAACCCCATAAACCCACAGATCCAGTGACATTTTCACCGGCACGACAATGACCCCAACAGGGACAATTTCCCCTCCTCTCTCCGGGGACCGACCAACTGCCGACTGCGACCGGCGCGCGAAAAAGAGCACGCTATTCCCCCAAGGCGGCGAAACATCTATAGCAGCCAACCCAATCAGCAAAAAAATCCCGGAACGATGTCAGCCACTGTTGGCCTGCGTGCGCTGGCCAACGGCGGCTGACATCGGCCCCATGAACTTTTGTAGCAGCCACACTCCGGCATAATAATTGGCGCCGAGGGACATTCATTAGCCGCCGAGAAAAAAAAACATATAAAAAACGCATGTTCCTGATCACTCGCAAGCTCAAATTCCAATGATTGTCACGTACAAGTCTGAGAGGTGCTATCTGTATTAGCAAGAGGCGATAGATTCTCATGAGCCCCTGCTGCCTGCAGGAACTCATTAAGATCCATGCCTCTTTGACTGAGAAACAATTGTTAGGCCGATAGACTGTGTGCGCCTCATTAATGAAATTAGTCGGATCCTGGTCACCCAAACTCTAATTCACGTCGTCTAGACTCAACCCCTAATGTATCCTACCCGACAATGATTTACATGGGATATTATCGCTGGACTTACAGGATCCTGAAAACATATCACTCTTCCAGATGGAATGGGCGTGACTTGGGGGCTGGCTAAATCCGCCAGGTTCGTCTTCCCCATGTTTCTCGCTTCGGGGGTGTATAGATAATGATCTGAACTTGCATATCAATTACTACCAAAGAAATTCCACTGGCAGGGAGTCCCCTTCGCTTCTCAAACCAAATAACTCAGAGCTAGCTATCTATCTATGTAGAACACTTCCAGGCTGCGGAAGGTGGATCTATTTACAAGGCTAGGTCAGAAATACATAAAGTGGATAAACAGCAACAGAACAGAAAAGAAATCTGTTTCATATTACATTATATATTTTCTTGTTCGTGTTTGTTTCATGTGTAATCATGGACTCCGCTGTCGTAGGCTGCATTTATCAAATGGGGGCCGGTCCGCCATAGTCCTCACAATTAATTTACCGCGTTAGTCCTTGAAGTCATCTAAGGACATGATGCTGCGTTGCTCCTCTGGCTTCTAGCACAGTGCTTTGATCGCTCGACCAAGTTCTCTACACGAGGGCAGCAGATGCTAAAATTCAAACGAGAAGCGCAGGCCCTACATTAGGGATAAGTAACAAGCCTACATTCGCACGGGCCCCACAGTTTGCACAGGCCCTATAATGAGACAAGTATGCTCTCGCAAGTGCAAACGGGCAATACAAGAGGCCTAGATCCTCATGAGCCCCCGCAATTGCGGGGGCTCATGCGGATCTGTACCTCTTGCATGCGGACCTAGTACTATAAATGTCTTGCTAACGGGCGAGAGGTGATCATGGGTTAAGAAGAAAATGAGGCCTAGCACACAGTCCTACGGCTTGTTCACTATGATTCCTTTAATGAGCTCTGCGATGTCTTTTGCTGCTGTCGGTACAAACTTATTAACGCGCGCGTAGGCATCTTCATTAATTCTTGTGAGTTGTGTGCATTAATTATAAAAAATGCCACAAGTCTCATTCTACCAGGCATACTAATTAATGCCATATAAGGTCGATGACACTAATGGCAATGGTGATGGTGTCGATGATGAATAACATGACTGGGTGTCGCACAAATTAAAAGACAATGCACCAGAGAGAGAGAGAGAGAGAGAGAGAGAGAGAGAGAGAGAGAGAGAGAGAGAGAGAGAGAGAGAGAGAGAGAGAGAGAGAGAGAGAGAGACAATGACAACGACAATGACAATGACAATGATCTTTTATTTGACAACGGTAAAAGTTTTGGTAGTAACAACCATTTTTCGAACTTGCCGTTGCTAATCTACTGATTACAGAGTTACTATCGTACTAATTGTTTTCTACTACTAAGAAGGAAAAAAAAAATTACATGACACAGCACAAACCAAAAATGAAAAAAAAAAAAGAAAAAAAAAGGAAGTGACATAGGAATTACCAACTTTACTGGTCGGGCATAATGACATGTTGTGAGGTTTAATTAAAATAATATAATAAGAATACACACAAGAGAGAGAGAGAGAGAGAGAGAGAGAGAGAGACAGAGACAGAGACAGAGACACAGACAGACAGAGACACAGAGACAGAGACAGAGAGACAGAGACAGACAGACAGACAGACACTGACAGACAGACAGACAGACAGACAGACAGACACAGACAGACAGACAGACAGACACAGACTGAGATGTACCGGTGTACAAATACATCTCATGAATGTGCAGAACATGCTTTATTAAAATAATCCGACAGCGATGCCATTCACACCAATTCTTTGGTTTACTCCGCCGAAAATCTGCCACTTATACCAAAGCATTTTACTCTGTCTCTTTTGTCTAGGTTGACAGCATGCAAACCTGCAGCCAAGTCAACCGTACAGTCCAAAACGCCTCCCGACCATCTGCGCACAAAGTTGTCTGTACCACGAGTGACTGGTTCACTCTACATGTCTATTTTTCAATCAGTTCTTTTCATCTGCAAGAGACATAGATTCTCATAACCCCCTGCGGACGCAGGGGCTCATGAGAATGTATGTCTCTTGGAGATGTGGGTCTGCGCCCATTTTCTTAAACATCTTCTCTACAGACGAAGGAGCCAACAGGCTGTAAGCTTTACGATGACTTCGCTCAAAACATACCTGGGTTCTTTCTTTGTCATCCATTACCGTCATCAAATTACATATACTTTTTCAAAACACCATCCGTTAAAAGGCGAATAAAACAGACCTACGTTACTACCCCTCGTCAATAGCCCTCCTTCTTCCATAACCTCTTTTCACCCTACCCCCTCACGTCTCCTCCCCCCCCCCCCCACCTCCGCCCCTCCCATCCCCATTCTTTATTACTTGCCTAGTTTCAGGTTTTAGCTGTAATAACCGTTGCTTGGCAGGATTACAAAAGCACGTAGGCCCTAAGCCCTGGCAGTTCATGGCTGCACGCTTGGATGATAAACTATTAGATGTGGGCGAATACAGAACAAAAATCTAACAAATAAAACTGGCTAGACGTGAGCTAGCTATTTCGGAATTTCTTTTAACTGCGAGCATACTCGATGTGATAATAATAAAAAATAAATAAAAAATTTAAAAAAAAAACTCGTCTGCCAAGTTCGACCGAGTTTTATAAGCTGACTAGGCACACATTGCAGGAGATGGATCGAGTAGGATACCTCAAGGGTAGTACTTCCCAGGCGCCGAGTCAATCAGACACTACCCTTAACCCCTTCACTGCAAGTGGACGCAGATTTTTTAAATCGTTACTTTATCGTCAAAGATCCCTAGCCGTACAAGGATCATTGCTACAAGGTGGTATGAGCAACAGGTCTAGATCCTCATGAACCCTCCTCCATTAGAATCTATACCTCTTGCAGTTGGGCGGTGGTTAATGTTTTCTCGACAGTAAAGGGATTAAACTAGTATGGTCGATCCGTCTGAGAGTGCAGTGAACAAGATACAGCGAAGGGGTTAACGCATTGGGCCATAAATGACATAAGGTTGGAATTCCCACATTTGGGGTTTGTCCTCTGAAGATTAAATTGCAATGTGCGAGACAGATCGACTACGATAGTTGAAGAGTAGGCGCCAAGCTATCCCGGTACCACCCTTGAACTATTCATGATCGATGCACATCTTGCTGTAGTGTCTCACTGTTAAACTTGAAGAGGTTAATATAGCTTGCGGCTGTCGCCCGGCACGTTCGTGGTTTATGTGGGTGACACCGACATGCTGGGATGGTGTTTCTGGTTTAGATTTCTCCGACAGATTTTGTGACGCCAAAAGTGTCTCTACTAGAAGAGCGCAATTTTTTCAATTTTTCTTTTCTCGGTAGATGGGAGCACGTATGTTGGGGAAGGACGATTAAAGGCGCTTGTACGGGCATTCGAATTTCGACGTTTCATTTCACTAAGTGGGTGACAAAAATCACTGAGCAGCAGCAGAGAAGATACTTTTGACTTTTCATAATACTGACGGGTATGATTTCTTGATAATTTAACAGCTGAGTTTTATGGACGGCTACAGACAAAACCTCCCCCCTCCCCTTGTACATGATATCTGAACCTCCTCCTCCCCTCCCCTCCCCATACCATCGTCTCCACACATACAAACACAAGCATTTACACATTTCCGCTTACAACCCATCACGACACAGGGCTGACAACACAGAGCCTGAAGTATATACTCGAAACAAGCTAATGACAAGTTACGTAAACAACGCGCAAGTCAGTATGCAATTTATCACCATGCAATTTATCACCTACACCTTTGATGCGCTTTTGCATCAGGTCCTTGCCATCTTTAGTCGTGCTTCACAACGTAACCACAACTTTCAGCACCGATGATAGTCTAATTCAGAAGAATTCCGAAGAAGAAATGAACGCAGGTGATAACAGAATCATATCACCAATAAGTATAGAATCTCATGAGCCCCTACGGACGCAGGGGCTCATGAGAATATATGCCTCTTGCAGAAGAAACAGGTTTAGCTAACAGACTGCAAGGTATCAACGCAACCTCTCTTGTTTCAGGTGTATGTCTCCGCCACAGGAGCCGGGTTATAGTGCGAAAGCTCCGCCACCTCAAGTGGCCTGCTCTCCTCAGGCATCAGCGATAACGGCTGGGCAGTGGAGACAGGGGCCGACTTATCGCCCATTACAGCGGTAACTGCTGACATTATCTTCCCCTCACTTGTTTGCCTAACCCGCACGGCGGAGCTGTCAAACTGTTGGTCACAACATGCCTGTCACACGGTTTGGCTTTCCGAGGGGTAATGGACATCGCAAGGCCATCACAAACATTTGAGTACTGTCTGGGGAGAATGCTGATCCCGAAGCGTCAAAAACGAATGTCTGTGTGTGAATGAATAATGTATTGTTGGGACAGAGTGAACTTTAACACCTTCACTGCCAGTGGACGCTAAACCAGGTCTCTCTGAAAGCAATGCAAACTCAACACAGAATAATATACTATGAATCCACAGAGAAAGGATGGATATGTACAGGGCCAGCAATATGTACAGGGCCAGCAATATGTACAGGGCCAGCAATATGTACAGGGCCAGCAATATGTACAGGGCCAGCAATATGTACAGGGCCAGCAAGAGGCAAAGAACCTCGTGAGCCCCCGCATCAGCGGGGGCTCACGAGGTTTTTTGCCTCTTGCATTTGGGTGGTGTGCGTATTTTCCCGGCAGTGACGGGGTTAAATAGAAATCAAGAGATGATAAAATGGCCGCTTGTACGACTGCACACTGGGTGCCACGAAGGTACACCCATTTAAACTTCTTCCAACTGCGTCGTGTGAAATTGCATACTCTACACCGCATTGATTTTACTTCGCTATGAGGACAATCAAAAAGCAAGGTTTATGTTGGCTAGGCAAGAACTGCATCCATATTCAACGAACGTATAATACAGTTGAGACACCACCTGCCAAATACAGGTAAAACGTCGATCGCGTCAGAGACACAGATGGGCTTATGAATCTAATCATATTGATTTTTACAAGTCAAAATAATAGGAAAAGGGGATGAATGAAGACTTACTCATGCACCTTGCAAAGACATTGTAAGAACTGCGGCGTTCGCGAGACTTTGTTACAGTCTAGACGTTACAATTTTAAAACTCCGAAACGTCATTAATGAACGTGAAAATGAACGATTTACGATACGTGGCTCACTAACGCGCTTATCAAACAGACCGATGCAGTTGCTGAATGACGCAAACGCTTTAAAACTGTCAAAGATTGGTCCAAGTAGTCACGTGCATAATCTTATCAGTGATCTTTCCAATTACAGTTAGCACCACGCATACCAACAACTCCCCGCCCCCCCCCCCCCCCCTCTCCACTTCTCAATAATACGATCGCGGACTTAATTGTGAATGTCCGCTGTTAATAGAGTTCAACCCTCGATCTAACTGGATAGACTGGACAATGGGTGCTAGAAGTGTACTCTATTCTACGCCTTTCGTTTTCAACGCAGAGTACGGAAGGCGCCAAGCTAATCAGGCACTACCCTTGAACTATCATGGTCGGTCCACCGGTATCGACGTGATAGCCACGCTTTGCATACGAACGCAAAATGCGAAAAAATTCGGCTGTGGAAATGCAAACGCTACTCCTCCAGACCAAAGAGTCCAGTTAGCACTGATCATTCAGCATTGACCATTGACCATTGAGAATGCAGAGAATTGACGGACGGACGATTGTGACAAAGGTTTGATTCACGCCAGCCCCTCGTAATGAAAAGTCAACATGCTCACCGCATTGTCCGAGTAAAGGCAACGTTTGGCACTGGTCAACAGAGCTACAATAATTAAGATCCCCCCTCCCCCACCCCCACCTCTTTTATCTGTGTAGCACAGATGTGAATTGGGCCAACTTAGTCAATAAGATGTCAGTACTGTTAGTATGTAACAAAATGTTTGCGGTCTGTTGATTATCGTAATGTAACAATATGTGCAATGCTCCTTGCAGACAAAACACGCACATAAATTTGGACAGACCTAACGGACTAGGACCTTTATGAGCCACTGCGGCTGCTTGGACTCATGTGGAACTATGTCTTCTGCGGATGGAAGGGTACGGAATGGAAAGTAACTTCCATCCGTAATAAAAAACATAGATTCACACGAGTCCAAGCATGCTGCAAGGGCTCACGGAGACTGCAACACTGGCCAGACAAACCCAGAAGCTGTTTGTGCAATAGATACAGATAGTGTTTGAACTCGGCACCCAGTCTGACGTCTAACAAGGTCCGCGGTTTATGTTTCCAATAAGCAAAAGGTCCTTGGGCCGACGTCGGTCGCAGTCGGCCCGCGCACGACAGTGCGCGGGTCGACTGCGGGCGACGTCGGCCCAAGGACCTTTTGCTCACTGGTTTGGTAGCTAAACCCAACACCTTACGCACACGACAGCGGTACCCCGGTAACAAAGTCAACAAACTTGCGCAACAAGCAACTGATGCAATATTTGGTTTCGGCAGACATTGATTAAATCTTTTCGCGTTCAGCACCAGCTGCTGGAACTGAGCGACTGTCGTAGATCGAGTGTATTGCCAAGAAGCATAGTGTAACTTGTATTTGGGCCATTTGAAGTATCTCAGTAATGAAGCACGTGGACAGATTTAAAAGAGAAAAAAAAATCTTATAGGTACTCGTAATGCTTAGCAAGCGATAAAAAAAAAAACCCCGATAAAAACATTAAGAAGAAGGAAATTATATAATATATGGACTCTGAAAGTGAAAGGGCTAACTCATTCGTTGTACATGTATTTCCTGCCAGCACCTTAAAGGGTTAATTGAGCGCTGACAGGTCCCCGAGGGTATTGTGCCTATCGATGCCAGTCGCTTGCAGAGCTGTGCAATGCAAGTCAATAACATTAACAAAGAACAGAAGCCGCTGACAGCAACGTGAACCCGCAGCACACAACCACTACTGCAAGAGGCACAGATCCTCATGAACCCCCGCTAATGCGGGGGCTCATGAGGATCTATGACTCTTACAGACATAAACCTTTACATACGCGTTTCATTTATGTGTAGGAGCATGTATTCAGACAAAAGGGGTGTATGTGAAAATTCAGGGCACACGAAACATTTGGAGTCAGCGGCTGAAAAATGTCGTATTATCAGAGGTCAGAGAGCATATGTCAGGCCTAATCAGTTAATTACAGGGCATTAGGTCATTATACACAGCCTGCGGGGACGAGAAAAAGATGGTGAAAGGTGGAAGGGTTGGACAGGGGCGATGGGGAGGGGAGGGGGAGGGAGGAGGGGGGCGGAGAAGAATGGGAGAAGGGGAGAGACTCTGAGAAAAATGATTTCTAGAAAAGTATACAACGTATGGGTGAATGGAAGTATACTTTTGTATATATAACTTATAACTACAAGCGTCGAAGACTTTGAAAGTTTAACTATGCAGCCTTACGACTACGAGAAACCAGTTAATTAGTAGTCAGCTAGAAAGCATGCCGGCTTGTAAACGATCTTCTTAAGATGATCCAGTACGTAGTGAAAATATATATCAAATGAGAGAGAGAGAGAGACAGAGAGAGAGAGAGAGAGAGAGAGAGAGACAGACAGAGAGACAGAGAGAGAGAGAGAGAGAGAGAGCAAAAGAGAGAGAGACAGAGAGAGACACACACAGAGAGAGAGAGAGAGAGAGAGAGAGAGAGAGAGAGAGAGAGAGAGAGAGACAGACAGACAGAGAGAGAGAGAGAGAGACAAAGACAGAGAGACACACAGAGAGAGAGAGAGACAAAGACAGAGACACACACACACACAGAGAGAGAGAGAGAGAGAGAGAGAGAGAGAGAGAGAGAGAGAGAGAGAGAGAGAGAGAGAGAGAGAGAGAGAGAGAGAGAGAGAGAGAGCTGTATCCTATTAACAGTTCAATATCCATCCGATCTACCGCTGTGCCCGTCTCCCACCTTTCTAGCCTGCCCCTATCCCTTTCATAGTCTTCTGACCCTCACAGTTCTACTCTGTCAGCTCAAGGGCAGTGACTGATAAGCTTGGCGCCTGTCAAGGTGCCAAGTCCATCAGTCACTACTCTTGAGATATCATGGAAAGCGTAAAACGCATTACCCATGGCCTATCAAGGTCGATCCATCTACCACAACAGGCCGGGAGAGAGCAAGAGATATCTTCGATCTAGCGAAAGTGGGCCGTAATGATATCGGTCTGCCCATTAACCTGACTGACCACAGCCACGGCGACACCAAATAGTGGGACAACAAAAGGTACTAACGGTTTAACTAACCACCCGGGCAGCGGGTCACGTTTTAACTACCGCTTCCAGCCCCATGCTGAAGCCCTTTGTCTTCCCTGTGGTTACGTATAGCGACGTAAATGCATAAGGCAAGTAAGCCCCATGTGTCGCTATCAGTTCAGTTAGTTCGGGGTTTAACGTCCACGGCACCGGAGTGATAAAAGACGGCCCTAGTGGGCGGAGCATGGGGGACAGTACAGATGCTGCCTATGGAGTACAACCTGAACACCGATCAATTCGGACGCACTACAACTGTGCCACTTTGATAAACCGAAGACTGTGTCAACATCACAGACAGTGTGGGTTTTATCATCTGGGATTTTCTTTCATGCAACAGATTGTAAGTAAAATGATGATGTATCTCGCCAAATGCCTGACAGCAAGAGGCTTAGATTCTCATGAGCCCCTACACATGCAGGGGCTCACGAGAATCTAAGCATCTTGCAGACGGCATCTCTCTGTGCATCCTTCACATGACGTTTCTTTATACATTTACCTTTTGCAGATGAAAGGAGTTTGGATTTCTCGTCTGTTTTGCTCCAATAAAGTGATAGGCCCGGACGGAGGGTACAATCGGAGTATGTATCAACACACGATACCATCACAAACTAATCACAAAGGGCTTAGCTCTCGAAAGGATGTCAGGCAGGCTGTTTACAGTTTGTCAGTTAGACAATTTATCTTTTCCGTTGTCTTACCCCCCGCCGGTCAAATATCTGAAAAAAAAAAAAAGCCGCCCCAAAGGCGACCGAGAACGACTCACTGTCTTATTTCTACTCCATAAAATATAAGCCTTCCTCGGGTGACTGTGCTCCCGCTGCGTGGATTTTGATAGTGTGGGGACAAAGACAGCTGTCACTGCAAGCACTAAAGTAATTAGCACCAGAAAATATGTACTAAACAGGTCAATTTGTACTGACTTTAATTTTTCCCGAATTTCATTAACCCATTCAGCCCTGACGCACTACAGCTGAAGATGGGTCGACTCTGATAATTCAAACCCGGCGCACGTATTTCCCAAATTTTGGAGGCGTCATCTAACGACTATGCACCTGTTGCAGGAGATGGATCGACCATGATAATCCAAGGTATTGCAAGCTAATCTGGACTACCATTGAATTATCATGGTCGACCCATCTCCTGCTGTAGTGCGTCAGGGCTGAACGGATTAAGTCACTGAAAACGATGTCCTCACTTCAAACTGAGTGCAGCATACAGTTGGACGAGAGTATTTGTTTTTCAAAAGAAGTTCGAAAAGAAGTTTATTGTGCAATCAGCACACTTTATAGAGAATTGTTTTATATGTTATGTATTCTGCTGAGTACAAATTCTAGTTTTTAAAAAAATGGTGTCCTGATTACATTACTTATCTACTTTGCTAATAGGTGACATAACTCTGGTCCCCAAACTATACTTAATAATGTAAAACATTTTTTTTACTTTGAACTGTCCTTACAGCGAATTCCGACTACTTGGTTCGAATTTCGCCCTGTTGACAGTAATGTCGCTGAGGGAATATCAAAGAAGACGTGACCAAGCAGTCGCTAGATTTCCTGCAGGACCTGACCTATTCACTAGAAGAAAAACACCACCTTTACTTCCTCTTCATGAGAGACAGACATCTATCTAAACAAATGGGTAAGATAATGTGATTTATCGTTTGTAAGAGGCATAGATTCTCATGAGCCCCTCATCATGAGAAGCTATGCCTCTTGCAGACGGAAATAGCTGTGGTCGTAAACACGTTAACCGCCGTGCTTCTTCCATTACATTTCAACTCCGAAACCAATTCCCAGTTTATTCCACTAACGAGATGCAACCCCCTTCGGATTTCCTCGGTTTGCGGGCTAGTAGTTTGGGTAACGGTTTGTTCCTGCCAGAGAACCACGCTGACTAAACGTGTTTCTAAAGCCTTGTTAACGTTTGGACATGAACTATCGTGTTGCGTTTTAGCTGTCATAACCACAACTATATCTTGTGTGTTGTAATTGTCCTTCCTAATCGTGCTTCTTTCTCTCTGGTGATTTTCGTTTTATTTCTCTTGACAGCAGTGCTTGAGTTTAACATTATTTCAATCAAACAAATCAACTATACAAATCTTCTGACAGCCTTCAAACGAACGTATCACGACTGAACGCCTGTTGATCCCCCCCCCCCCCCCCCTTTCAATCCCACATCACACCCCATCCCTTCTCTCCGTTTCAGAAACGTGGCAGTGAGTGGATAGAATCCGCAAGGGTCATGGACTTTTATGCTTTTTAAGGAATGTAAAAAAGTAAAGCCAAGAAAATAAGCAGGTGCTTCAGGCGTGAGCTTAGTCCTTAGCCTATGCTAGCGTAGCACTTTGCTTAGTGGCTTGCGCAGGACCAAACTCACGCAACTGAGCCCAGGTGCTGCAGGAGCTCACGAGGATCTGTGACCCTTACAGACTGGTGGAAGTCAACAACTGGAGACAGACCCTTCCTTTAACAAGCTCTGGACGCAGCAGAGAGACAGTCCAGTTAATGAGACCGTCGCCTTTACCAGTCGCAAAGATAACGGCTAGTTCGATTCAACTCATTACACAGTCATCACGAGAACAGATAGAACAGATTTCTACGAGCAAGAGGCATTGATTTTCATGAGCCCTTGCAACGCAGGGGCTCATGAAAATCTATGCATTTTGCAGATGAATTGTACTGGTCACGATATTAAGGAGGAATAGCGGGTTTCTCGGTTTATCGCTAACGGCTCGGACCGTGGATAGAGTCCAGCCTGTGACAGCCCCCAGGGCGGATTGCCTGACCAGGAGTCTAATGGAATTAGTGGAAAACAGATCGGCAGTATCAGTGTCTGAACGGTTTTGGCGAGATGGGAAAGGATGTCTTCACTAAACAGTCAAAATCCAGAAAACAAAGGGCGTTGTGATCTTAGAAATCATGCGAAGACAAAGAAAGCATGCACGTCTACCTGTCTAGGATCCAATTAATTTTATGATCCCCCAGCACGAAGGTAATCGGGGCTGCTTAAACAGGTCGCAAATTAATGATCAGACTAAAGAAGGGACGCAAGTGGTGGAAGTATCCAAGTCATTTGTTTCCAATACCATTATAAAAAACAGGGGGCGGGAATTCTGCCTAAAGTTTCGTGCCCCTGACTCCCTCCAAGGGTGCAAGGGTCAATACGATATGTTGTAAATATCCTATTGACGCTCGGAGCAAGTCTGGCAAGGGCACGAAACACTACATGGCAGAAAATCGATTCGCTCCCTATGTGCATATACTCATTAATTTGGTCAAGACTACATAAAAGTGATGTGAGATGGATCAATCGTGATAGCTCGCGAGTGATACTAATACAATCTTGAGCTTCCTCGGCAAAACCATTCAGTTCACAATTCTGCAACTTGAGCCGGAAATGCATTGAAGGTTCCCAATGTATTTTACGTAGTGCATACTTAATATTTTCTACACGCATGGCTAACGCTGCGCCTTCAAAGGCAACGACTGTCATAGGGCAGATGGTCGTTAATCCAGGCGGCCGCTAATGACAGCAATCAGCTATAAATAACACTGACCCTCGACCCCACAGGGGACCAGTAGAATAAAGGCAACGGGCCAAGCCCCTAAGCAAGTGACCAGCATCCACCGGGTCGGAAATACAACCGCTAGGTAATAAACCGTCTCTACATGAAGGTGTAAAGAGAACCGATTTCTCTAGCAAGAGGAATGGATTCTCAAAAACGCCTTTACTTCCTCTAGGTGAGATAATGTGATTTATCGCTTGTAAGAGGCGTAGATTCTCATGAGCCCCTGCATTCGCAGGGGCTCGTGAGAATCCATGCCTGTTGTAAATGGAGGAAACAGGGTAAGAGACTGCCACTAACTTTCAATGCGCACAATTTCAAAGAAAAAGCGCCGCCCAGATGCTAGACTGATCGCAGCTGAGCCCTGCCATTCTTTAAACGAATGAAGAATTTTGCCGCAAGTGTTGCAGGCCTCTCAGATAGTCGTGGATATACAGCCGTTCTCAAATATCTACCTCTGTGCTTTCTCGCTTCTGAGAGGAGTGCATTGTTTCAAAGTTTTCCAGAAGTCTATTGAGAGAGGGTTATGTCCAGCGCAAGCGCTTTGCACCAAGGTTTGCACAATCGGATATATTGGTCCAACGGCCGCTGAATATCCCTGTGAAACACGGACGTAAATAAGCAAGCAGGAGGAATACATTATATCTTCCTGATTGACCCCCCCCCCCACACACCCCATGCAGAGCAAAGGCTCATGAGGATCCTTGCCCCTCGCACACATAAGCTGCGTTTCACTGTTGATTTTTATAGATAACCTCAAAGGACAGCAGTTGCTTGGACCCAACCGGTCTTTGCGGTCTCAGACTCAAACTACGTATGGGGAACAAGAAGTAAAATGGTTCCAGCAAGAGGCATAGATCCTCGTGAGCCCCCGCAGTCGCGGGGGCTCACGAGGATCAAATGCCTCTTGCAGATGGGAAGTGCCTGTTGCAATAGTGGCCACACATAAAGGAGCATTCAGAGGGGTGCTTTAATGTGATGGGGATGTGCGGGGCCCTGAAATATGGTGGGCGAGATTAGAGGGTGATTGCTTGATTGGATCTTTAAGTGCCCTAAACGGGGGCTCTTGATTATACACTGAAGAGCCAGCCAGCTGACTCAAATTTTGTGGTGAAAGAGAAAAGTTGTTGGGTTGTTCTTTTTTTAGCTGATCAGTCAGTCTGACATAGCCTGTCACGAAGGCTCTAACCAATAGTTGTGAACCGACAAGCTTCTTCGGAAAAAAAAAAACAAATAAAGAAAAATTCCGCAGCACGGATAAGGACAGCATACGAGAGAGAGAGAGAGAGAGAGAGAGAGAGAGAGAGAGAGAGAGAGAGAGAGAGAGAGAGAGAGAGAGAGAGAGAGAGAGAGAGAGAGAGAAACTATATAGCGATAAGCTCGATACATGTATCAATGTATCACAAACTAAACCACAATTTACGCAACAGGTCCTAAACTTACCCAAGAAAAGAATGTCCATCCGCTGTCACAAAGACAAAGACGAAAGAAATCACCAACTTCTTTAACACGGCACAACACTGCTAATCGTTCGGCGATGCTCCGTGCACAAAACAGGTATATCCGCCACTCCTCCGTCACAGTCTACAGGTGCATGTCCGCCGCACGAACACGACACCACGCTACAGGAAAAGTCCGTTAGTATGTGCCGCTTCGGGTAGGTAACCAAACTCTTCGCCTCAAAACAAGTGTCCCATCCACCCCGGGCGCGCTGGTCCGCTGACTCCTAAAAAGCGCCGAAATAAAGGGCTAGAAAGGTGAACGCAGCACAGCGTTGAACAGAATGGTGACACGCTCAAATGTCTATCAAACGCGTTCCGCGCAAGTTCATCGGACAGTTCCTCTGCATCTGCAAAAGGCATAGATTCTCATGTGCCCCTGCATCCCCAGGGGCTCATGAGAATCCATGCCTTTTGCTCATAGGGTTCGATTGCTTTTATCATATGTATCTCACTTATAAATGTACGCTTTAGTACAAGAGAGGCGTAACGTAATATACTATCACAACTTCAAGAACACAGGACTTCGTTTTGTCAATCACGAATCACGAACAGCAGCGATCACGATTGCGTGAATTAAAAAAAAAATCAGATCACGCTAGAGGTCTTTTACGAGTCACGAAAATCCAAAATATAGCGTCTATCTCGTGTCACTATTTTGACACATATTCCACTCTTGCAGACTGACAGGTAAATCTTAAAAGAATGTCTTTAACTGACGTGCACTCTTCCCTAATCGCGTCCGCTGGTCAAAGGAATAATCCTGTCTTCGCCACAGGAAGCGGTAGCACCGGACACCTCAGGTCTCACTTTGTGGTCTTTCTCAAAGCCCCCCTCCTCTCATGTCGCAAGCGCAGGTTGAAGGGCGACTAACGAGATAGGTTGATGAGCCGGCCACGGAAAGCGTACACCTTCTCAGCGCGCGCCACTTCCAACAGCACGTGGAGTGGGCGGGGCTTTGTCAGTGACCGTGAGTGACCGACCGCGGCAGGCGCGCTCCTTGCTTCTTGGCTCGAGAGGGCGAGAAGAGGTATTGTATTGGGGGGGGGGGGGGGGGAGAGGGGGGAGGGGGAGAGAGAGAGAGAGAGAGAGAGAGAGAGAGAGAGAGAGAGAGATATTTATTGACAATACTTGAATGAGTAAGGGTAGGTATGATACGGTGTATTCACGTTTCACTGCGCCGGGAGTCATGTTCAGTCATACGATCAGAAATCGAAGCATTGCGCCGACAGCCGCGAAGTCTTGGGGGCCTTTGGCACGCCGAGGCCGGACTCAGGAAGACATTTGTGCTAGTTTTGATTTTGGACCCGCTTGCGTCGTTCAGCCGTAAGGCCGTACTGACAAACTCACAGACCAGCACAACTACATGATACTGACCTACCCCAGGTTCGTACAAAACAGTAGTGCCAAGACGGGCCAAGTTATCTATGAAAGCAGTATAATTAACAAGGAGAATGCGCCACTACTAGTGTAAACCAGGGGTGCACCGAAGGACCTGTAATGGGGGTTGTAACCGGGGATGGGGGGAGGGGGGTAGGTGGAGGGTGGGGGGGGGGGTGAGTGGGGGTAGCTCTGTAATTAGGGTCGCTGCTTCCCATTTAGCCCTAAGTCCCTACAGCAGGAGATGGATTGACCATGATAATTCAAAGGTAGTGTCAGATTAGCTTGGCGTCTGAAGGCGTCAAGCTAATCTGGCAATACCCTTGAATTATCATGGTCAGTCCATCTCCTGCAACTGGTACATAGTCATTAGTCAACACCTCCAAAATTTGAGAAATGGGACCTTGGGGCTAAAAGGGTTAAGAAACGCTGACAGGCAGCTTGTTAAGAGTATTTTTCAATAGACACTTGCTGCAGTGCATGCCCTCTGTTGAGTTGGGTTTTTTCCTTTTTTTTTTTTTCTTTTTTTTTTTTGGGTGGGTGGGGGGTGGGGGGGTGGGGGAGAGAAAGGGAGACCGACTATTATTACGTGCGCAACTTCAGAAAATTTAAAAGGTCGTTTGTTCGGAGACAGTTTTCAATAGAAATTTGCTGCAGTGCATGCCCAATGTTGGAAGCCATTACAAATTTTGTTAAATTACATACTGCGACTAAAGGCACCGCCACACATGCCGGTTGTGCCCCGATTTTGAAGCCGAGTCCGATCCGATTGCGATCGGATGACGTCATATATCCGATCCGATCCCAATCGGCTGGGAATCGGGTGTCTAGAACCTGCTCTATTTTTCCGATCCGAATCGGCCCCGATTGTAAGCTTCAACCAATCAGAGCGCGTCTCGCAAAGCATGTCGTTTCAGTTTGAAAATGGCGGAAGATCAGTACCACCTCCCTTGCCGATGTTTCGCCCGCCTCTTCCCGAATATGATGCAAAACTGCTGATAATGCAAGCACATCATTATCACTATCAAACTAGCAGCCATTCGCTGAACAGGTACGACCTTGATCTTCGATTCAAACCGGTCGGCTAAAAAAAAAGTCGGGGAATGTGTGGCAGTGCACACGTTTTTGCAGTCCGGTCCGATCACACTCCGACTAGAAACTGCTCGAGAATCGGCCTCAAAATCGGCATGTGTGGCGGGGCCTTAAGAGGACATCCGCCGATTTCACTGAACGGTTCTTTTTTCCAGTCTGCAAGAGACATAGATACTCATGCGCCCCTGCATCTGCAGGGGCTCATGAGAATCTACGCCTCTTGCACGTGAAAGCATATGCCCCCCTGCAGATATTGAATGATTTAATTTACCATTACTTGCACATCTTTGCTTGTCATACACTGCGGGAGAAATCACTGATGCTTGAACCAGCTCCGTTCAAATTCAAAGACCGTGTTACAAGGAGATATGGGTGACAGGACACCTAAAAGGAAGCTTCAAAGCACAGATATATAAATGTAATGCCGTAATAGCGCGCATAAAGCGCCGCAGTTCCTGCGGGTATTCCTTTCATTTTCATGTCAACCGAGAAAAATTAGAAATTATCTATCCACACTGACGTAACTGCCGATCTGAAATGTTACCATTATGATCGACCCATTTACTGCAGCTTGTATATATACCATTAAATATCAGTGATACACCTGGTCATTTAGCGACCATTACCCCTGTACCGCTTTCTCCTGTACCACCCTGGACCTTCCACGCGGCCTTAATTGTAACTGAAATTCCTAATATCTCCAAAAAAAAAGGGTGATCCTTTTTTACAAAAGCTAGTTACCTTAGAGTACCTAGAGACCCAGTACCCGTAGGCACTGATAGCATACACCGATGGCTCTATTGATGATAAAGGGAATGTGGGCTGTGGAATATTTATACCCCGCCTTAGCCAAAACCTTTAGTTACAAGCTCGGCAGCGGGTGGGCCATTTGCACAGCTGAGTTGACGGCCATCTTGATGGCCCTCGACCATGTGCTGACTCTCCCGCTGCAAATGTACCAATTTTTAATTTGTTCTGACTCAAAATCCGCTTTACAAAGTATTCAAGCCTTTAACCGGACAGTACGGCCTGACATTGTATTAGAAATTAAATATACCATACACCAACTTATTGCTAGAGGCATTGATACCATTATATTTACCCATTCACTGCCGGGAAAAATGAGAACACCGCCAACTGCAAGAGGCGAAGAACATCATGAGCCCCCGCTTTAGCGGGGGCCCATGAGGTTCTTTGCCTCTTGCTGGCCCTATTCATATCCGTGTTCCTTAAATAAATGGAGTTAGTCGGTGTTGAAGTTGCCCTTTCAAAGAAATAATTTTGCGTCCCATGGTAGTGAAGGGGTTAATGTTGCGTCGAAGTCACGGACTTACCACCCCTCAAAAGGGACTGAGTTATTTTAGGCTAAATATACAACTGTTGCAAGACAGAAGATGGTCAGTCAAGAAATCACCTAAGACAGCGCCAAGAAGTCCGCCGCCCTCTGGTAAACAAATTACACCAATTTTCTCCACATCACGGACAGGTGTGCATGTTAGTCGTGTACCTGTCGATTTCCACACCCCTGTACGAGAACATCACAGGAGGAGGAACCAGCTAATTGCCGCCAAATGGCCAGTCCGTTTGTTTGGACAACGATCTTCTCCTCCTCCCCTACCCCTTTTCCTCCCCCGGGCCTTCCCCACCCGTGGCTAGTTGAATGGTTGGTTGCTTGATTGGTTCTTGCGTTTAAGCGTCACCGCCACTACACTGACCTACTGCTGACTCAGTTAAAAGAATTGTGTTGCTGAGATCGTAGGCGGTACTGTTGATTTGAGCGTTGTTTTTTTTTTTGTTTTTTTTTTTTTGGGGGGGAGGGGGGAAGGGAGGAAGGGGGAGGGGGAGGGGGAAGGGGAAGGGGGGAGGGGGGAGGGGAGGGTGGGCTAATTACTCTTTTTGGCGGGATTTGACAGCATTCAGCTATGAACTATCTAAGGACGGTCATACATTGCGCCTACAGGCAGAAACTCCATAGGAATGACAGGAGATTTCAAGTCGCAAGTATGACAGCTCTCTTTCGATTTGCCGTCGATTTACTGGTAAAAAAAACAAACTCATTTGCAGCGTAAGGGGGTCGCAGAACTTCAAAACTTCAACGGACCCTACCTAGTGTCTATGTATCTACAGACCTACGTCCTGCGCCAAACTAACTTTGAGATCACTGGAACAGAAGCGACGAGAATGTCAGCTGTACAAGTAGGCAAGAGGCATAGATCCTCGTGAGCCCCCGCAGTCGCGGGGGCTCATGAGGATTTATGCCTCTTGTGCACATGGATGTTTCGAGTGCCTGAGGATCTATGCCCATTGCACACACGTTTGAATCTGACTGCTGGAACAGAAGCCAGGAGATGTCAACTGGACAACTGTTTAGTTTTTGCCCGTCAGGTGTGTGAGCGAGCGTTTGTTTAGCTAGCAATAACGCCCCCACCGCTGTCAATCACACAGTACAAAATCCACACACTGACGTACACAGGCAGTCTGGAACAGTGCAGGTAAACTGAGGGTATGGCAGGTAACATGAGTGCAAATGCCTTCGATATTAGTAACATGGGCTGCTTGTGGTAACGATTCAAAATGTGAAAGAGCTTTCGAGTGTAGAGGAAAGAATGTGAAACAAAAGTTAGCTGAAATCAAATCGAACGTGTAGTTTGCATTGAATAAAGGAATAATTAACTCTTTCAGTGACTCCCAGAACTAAGTGACTTCCATTTCACTGAATAAAAATCATATAGTTCTGGGAGTACAAAGGGTTAAGCTGTCGGCTATAAAAAAACAAACAAACAACAAAACAATCATTAAACGTTGTAGTTACTTCAGTACAAAGCTGTCAAGTATAACCTTTTCTTTCATCCCGACCACGCCCCTAGCCCCCCCCCCCCCCCCCCCCCCATCCTTGTACCCCCTAAAACTGCTGTACCCGATTCAAGTGTCAGTACACGGGTTGCGGCTATTTCAAGAAACTTAACGACCTGCACGCACGAAGAGTACCCACGAACGAAAGCGATTTTTATCAGCGACTTAAAAAAGCTCCATAACAGCGGGTATTGGAAGAGCATGTGTACCTATTGTGGGCTTCGAAAGGCAAACACAGATTTTAATCTCTAACTGACTTGCACCGTGAGTTCCTGCACACTGCTTGGCGTTTGCAAGGCCGTGACCAGACACACTGGTTGCCTCACCCGATTCGCTACGCACGACCGTGCGTAGCGGTTTGGGTGAGGCAACTAGTTTGAGTTCGGAATAAAACTTGACTTTCGTCCATACTTTTAGTGTTTGAGCAGTAAGTGAACCTGTCTTTAGACCTACTCCCACAGGGGTATCTATACCCGCTCTGACCTCCAGAAGACACCGTCAATCCTCAAGGGGCATAGATTCTAAAGTACACCTGCAGCCTGGCGGGCTCTTGAAAATGTAAGCCTGTTGTTGGCTACATTTACCTGTATTTCTAACACGGAGGAGGTATAGGGGCTCTCACAGTCCGCTATGGTAAGCGACCACCGGTTGACAAACACGCCGTTCAAACCTTTCAAGGCTTCCACTACTTTATTCAGTCTCGTCCAATCGCGATAATACAATGGAATACTTCTACATATCTGTCATTAATTGTAATATTTTCAAATCTGGCTGGGCGATGAACTGCACTACATACTACTGTCTGAACAAATACGGCAGAGGTCCTTGAAAAAGGAAAACCCTTGCAAGTGTATCTTGTAAAACAGCATAAAAAAGCATACACTGAACTGAAAAGCATGCTGACACGCGGTAACAGTGATTAATCCACAGTAGACCAGACCTAATCCTGGCGTGTGAACGAGCGTGCATGGGACTGATCGCGCTAAAGTGTTTGGAGAAGTCTGTTTTGACCCTTGTTTTCAACGGAGCAAACTTTCTTCCGATCATCGTCAACCTAGTCCCTTAACTTGCAAGAGGCGTAGATTCCAATGAGCCCTCGATCAGAAACACAGAGCCATCTGCGAGAGGCATAGACTTTCATGAGCCGCTCACGCTTCCGCAGGGGCTCATGAAAATCTATACCTCTTGCTAGAAAGATTCGGTTCAGTTTTCACGCGCTGCAGCGGGTAAGGTTAGGCTCAAATTCATTCCGTGGTTCCACACAGGGAGGAAGTGAAGAGGTTTGAGTCTGTGTTTGAGGGTCCTCATCTGATCTTGTCTCTGGTCTTAACTCATTCTACCCCAGACACACCACTGCAAGATAAGGATCGACCATGATAGTTCAAGGGTGATGCCAGAATAGCTTGACGCCTATGGGCGCCAAGCTATTCTGACATCACCCTTGAACTATCATGGTCGATATGTGTCGTGCACTGCAAGACAGTCTTCGAGGACAACGGCGAAATTTGGGGATTTCGGTGTTGGGGTAGAATGAGTTAAGTACGTGGCTTTGGGAACGAAGGTGTTTTGTATATCGATCACTCTACATGTCTTTAGCGTCGTCGGGTAGTTTACATTTAGGATAGTGTGAGATAGAGAAGACTTCGCTTATAAGCAGGTCGGCTATAACAAAAATCGGATACAGCAGCTTCGTTTCAAAGGTCACGTCCACACATTTTATAATTTTAAAAATCGCAACAATAAGGAAACGCGCTTAGAAACGACAATTACAATATTTCTTTTTCTTTTTTTTTTGTTAAAAAAAGAAAGAAAAAAAAAGAATCACGCCCAGAAAGGACGTGAACGACAAAAGTTCTTTCTTTCTTTTTCGGGAATTTTGTTGCATTTTTGGTCTGGATTCAAAATGTGTAAATATGTGAATCCCGCCGCTTATAACACACTTCGGATATAACAAGCAGAAAAATTGAGCTCTCTGTTGATCCGAAGCTGACTACAGAAGCTGACAATTTTACTAAACTTTGCTAAACACTTTAACTCATTCTACCCCAGACACACCACAGCAAGATATGGATCGACAATCATAGTTCAAGGGTGATCCCAGAATAGGTTGGCGCCCATAGGCATCACCCTTGAACTATCATGCTCGATCTGAGTCCTGCACTGCAATGCAGTCTTCAAAGGACAACGGCAACATTTGGGGATTTCGGTGTTGGGGTACAATGAGTTAAGTCGCAATCAAAGAACTAATCACGACAGTGCAAGGGTAGTGCCTGAGTGGCTTGGCGCCATGACAGGCGTCAAGCTAATCTGCCACTGCCCTTGACCTAGCATGGACGATCAATTTTCTGCATTTTGTGCTAGAAGAGATAAAACTTAAAAGTATAATCTTCCGTTATTTAGGGCCAGGTACTGCAACACGCCTTGACAAGTCCACGAAACGCCAAAGCCAAAAATAGTTACGTATCGTCAAATACTGGCATTTTCTTCCATATGTAAGTTAAAGCAATTGAGGACCTTTTCGATACCATACATGCATTTTCCTGAACATAATCGACTAAACGTCTAAACAGTCTGGTAAAACATCAAATAGTTTGTCCCTTTTTATAAGAGCATGCCTAGATCAAAAGTCTTCCAGGAATCAACATAGGACAAAACTCCATTAGGCGCGGATGGCGGTATATGTTTAGTGGTTTGTGATTTTGGGCCTTACGTAAGGTAACAAATCACAGACCAGCACACATTATCGCTCAGCACTTTGCGCTCAATCGATATGCATACGAGACCAGAGTACTCACGAAAACTATGACATATTTAAACTAAATGGGATATGTACTTTCTCCAGGACAACACCACCAAAGTCATAATTTGGTAACACCGTTCTATTGTTTCTGAAAAGCGTATATTCTTGTCCCTTTTGGAGTTACTGCTTCCTCGAAGCAGTCAAACATCAGTTCAGAGATAACAGGTCACCAGCAATGTTGACTTATACAAGAAATCTCCCTTTTACTGCTGCCGCTAACTGCGAGAGATGAATGGACTATGACAGACAAGGGGTTTCGTCTGACGCTTGGTCGTTTTGCTCCCTACAATAGCCCTAGACGTGTAATTATGATATATCGCTCTGTTTTTTAAGTTAAGACTTTTTCCTATTTGTCTACCCAAAGACTTAGAATAATGATACAGACTAATCGCATCAATTTTCTGAATACATTAAACTCATCTAACCGAGACGAAACCGAGAAGCACTTTGTTAGACCTGTCGAAATTCAGTTTATTATAATTTATTGGGAACTTCATCGTCATAATAAAGCGCTACCTTCAACCTGTAGACTGACAGCAAAAGGGGCCCAACGATTACAGTTCCCCTATAAAACACTTTCCGTCTGCAAGAGGTATAGATTCTCATGAGCCCCTGCAGTGGCAGGGGCTCATGAGAATCTATGCCTCTTGTAGATTAAATTGTGCGTCAGGCTCCTAAGTATCAATGGCTCTTGCAGGCGCTGTGATTCTCAGAGGGAGGAACTCATCGGGGTTGAAGTGTACACCCGCTTATTTTGGACGTCAAGATTTAAAGATGGGGTGAGGCTAAAATAAATGCTCTTGATGGACGGGGGCAGTCTACATCTCTGTTTCACAGAGAGAGAGAGAGAGAGAGAGAGAGAGAGAGAGAGAGAGAGAGAGAGAGAGAGAGAGAGAGAGAGAGAGAGAGAGAGAGAGAGAGAGAGAGAGAGAGAGAGAGAGAGCCCATTAACTATTCAATCTCTTTCCAGAATCCGGTTTATCATTGAATATCGTACTTGACAAAGACAAACAATTGAATTATTCATCTGTACACTTTTCTCATCTGTAAAAATAATATCTTTTGGCAGCCATCAGCTCCCATCCCCGTTTTTATTGTATGAACGTATACTTTTATCTTATGAAATTAAGAGTGATGTTAGTGTAAATGTGGGTGTTGTTTTCTTGTGAACGCGACCGCCGTATCAAAACTTGTCTAACTGTTTGTCTGTGATAGTTCCAGGGTAGTGCCTGATTAGCGACGCATTTCCAGCGTCATGCTAATCAGACACTATCTACGTGTATGTCAAAACTTGCAGTAGTGTTTGATTTTTGTTTAATTCCTGCGTGCACTGCTTCTCCTGATTTTTTAAGTGTGCAGGTGTTACCTCATCATTAACCTGCTTCACACACAGGTGTATCTTGTTCTTGAAAGATCTCCCGACATGCTCCAAAAGCGTCATGCGTTTTGTGCGTAGGCCTACCTTGATGAATGCACGTGCACAAAGCGTATGAATCGATATATCCTGTTTTCTTCAAAGATCTTAAACGAGTTTTGTAACTTGTTACTCGTAACGAGTTACAAAACTCGTTTAACACTTGCAGTGCTCGTTGACGAAACTGTGTTTCTGCAGTCTTCGTCAATTCCACATCAACAAACCCTGGCTGTCCTAGGAACATGGATTTAAAGCGATGTCAGCAAGAGGCATAGATCCTCATGAGCCCCCGCAACTGCGGGGGATCATGAGGATCTATACCTCTTGCAGTTGGATGTGTTCAAAATTTCTCGGCACTGAACGGGTTAAGATCTGTGAAAAACAGGATACGTCCATATGCTTTGTGCACCTGAAATCATCATAAACACTTTCCCCCTTCTTCCTTCTGTGCTAGAAAAACTACTACACATATGCTTTCGTACACCTGAAATCATGCAGAACAAGGTATTCTTTCGACGTCTTCCTGTGCTGGCGAGGAGACGATACCTCATAAACACCAAGATCCATTGCCACCTTGAGAGATGCGCATGGCCTGGAGCCAGGTAAGAAAACAAGTTCTGTTTGAAAAAGAGAAATTTCACCCCGACACGAACACCGCAGGAAAACAGAGAACAGCTGAAGGGGGGAAATTACAGATACACAAAGTCCCGACACAATGCAATCCCTCATCAAGACACTTCCATTTGCAAATGGCACAGATTTAAATGAACCTTTGCAGTAGAATGGTCTAAAGTAAGTTCTGTACCTCTTGGTACCCAAACTGGCTCTAGCGGTCTCTTTAACTGAAGCCGTTATTTCAGGTTAAAGTGTGCGACAGAATTTTCACCCCCTGCGCAGATGATGGTTTACATGCCGAGAACAAACGCTTTCGATCCACAAGAGGCATAGATCCTCATGAGCCCCCGCAACTGCGGGGGCTTATGAGGATCTATGCCTCTTACTTAGTCGTGCATCAGTCTGCGCCCCTCTAAAAAAGTACAAGTGAAGTCCTCGGTAGACGCTGCGTTTGCTGGTTTGTGCAATAGCTGGGAGGTGCAACTGTTGCGGCAAGTGCCAAGACAAGCTTGTTGACCTTAACTCATTTAGCTCTGACGCCCAGCAGCGACAAACAGATCGGCCGATGATAGCGCAAGAGAGATGAACGCAGTGCCTTTCACTGGTCTGGAAACACCCAAAAATCATTAGTGATTACTGTCGATCAAACACATGACCAAATCTGGAGTCATCCGTTAAAGACCGTTATATTCCAGTCCCCAAAACAAGAGGACCTTCAGATAGCTGTCATCAAGTCATTCTGTTTTAACCCCTAAACTGCTACTGACGATACTCGTACCGTTCAGCGGAAAACATGCGTAACCATGCGAACCGTTCGACAGAAAAGACGCATAACTACGCAAACCGTACGCGTCTTTTCCGCCGAACGGTATTGTCGGGAGCAGTGAATGGGTTAAAATTTACGTATCTAAATACATGTAGTATATCTCTGGTTCCTAGAACCACGAGCTGGAGTAGAAATGTGTGCTTTCACGATGTCTATCAATGTACAATACTGATTTCTTCTGGTCACTGTAAAAGTAAAACATGTTTCACAGTGACTAGAAGAAATAAACACTGTACACTGCCGCTACACATCGTGAAAACGCATTTTTTTCTCCCGTCGCCTGTGCTTAGAACACTTATGACTGTGTGTGCGCCTTGTATTAGCGGCTTCTGTTTTAGACAAAGTTTCATCTTCGCCAAAAACAAATCAGATGTTAATGGTTAATTACGCCGATATGCACTGACTTAAGTTCTTTCAGGGCTAAAGGAGAATGCAGACATCACCTGTTGAGCTGCTGTGAAAAGCCACGTCTCATCAATGTGTCGGGGAGGGGATTACAAACAAGTAAAACGCCAATTACACGCACTCACCTTGAAAACTCATCAGCCAACATCTTAATCTGCAAGAGGCATAGATTTTCATGAGCCCCTGCATCCGCAGGGGCTCATAACAATCTATGCCTCTCGCTCTCCAGGTTCGGACTCATTAACATCCGCACGCTGAAGCTAATTTGGTTTATATTCATCGAATAATGACTTGGCTGAAGTCCCTTACTGTGTAAGAATTTTGGTTTTAAAACTGTCAGTTTTTTTTTTTTTTAAATGGTTTCCATGACGTGTTTTTACGTTTCACTAACATTTTTGCGAGTTAAAATGTCTCTCCTTATTTATTCTCCAGCACAAGTTGCCAAAACACCTTTTAACATGTTATTTGCCAACCGGTACGCAGAATTCTTCATATTTATTCCTTTTTTCGCAGTAATCCAACCACCTGTAAGAGGCATAGATTTTCATGAGCCCCCGCAAAACTGCGGGGGCTCATGAGAATCTATGCCTCTTGTTGCTTAGGCCTACGTTTCCATTAATGTTCCTCGGGCGGAGGAGAGAGAGAGACCCTGGGATGTTCAGACTACAACAACATTCGTCAGATCGCTTTAGTTATTGTCAAGTGGCTCGCCAGATCACTGCGTAAATTGTTGATGTTTTCACCACTCAGCAAGGCGCCCATTACCTTATCGAGGCGAAACAGCAAACAAAGCGATGCTCTCTTCCTTTTTTTCTTCTTTTTTTTTTCAACTCCCTTGTAACATTTCACACAACTTGAAACGTGTGCATGTCTCAAACACGGTTAGGATGCTATTTTAGTTAGCGGCGTATTAACTCATTTAAGACTTTCCTCATCAATAGCTGCGAAAGTGTCGTAAAGCGTTGCCGCCGGCAACGCTATACGACACTTTCGCAGCTATTGGTGCGGGAACCCTTGACCGAGTTAAAGTGGAGCAGACGACAAAAGCTTCTTATCTTGCGATATCAAAAACGTTAAACGTTTAAGGCTTTATATACGTCTTTTTTTTTCGACCCGCAAGACGGTGATTTCAAAGACGGGGTACGTAATAGGGTCCGAACAAACTTTGGCCCCAACTGGATTCGAACCCGCGACTTTTCGGGCGAGAGTCGAGTGCTCCACCACATGAGCTACCCAGCTCTCCTTTTACCAAAATCAGGAACGAGAGCTGTTTAACTCATTCTACCCCAAAACGGAAATCCTTAATGTTGCCGTTGTCCTCGGAAGACTGCATAGCAGTGCAGGACACAGATCGACCGTGATAGTCCAAGGGTGATGTCATAACTGGCATCACCCTTGAACTATCATGGTCGATCCTTATCTTGCTGTGGTGTGTCTGGGGTAGAATGAGTTAAAAACCTCAACTAGGAAAGCGTACGCGCATTAACAGCTACTAAGAAAGTGAGACTTGTATATGGTGAAAATTAGCCGCATTCTCTCAAGAGTCAATCTAGTAACATAACTAGTGTATGTCGATGTAATGTTCTTTTCAGGATCACTATATTGCTTTAATTAAGACAGCACAGTACAGAAATTTCACTTCTAGCGCCAACTGAGGGATGCAGATCGATCGTGATAAATCAAGGGTAGTGCCTGATTAGCTTGGCGTCTGGACAGCTAATTAGGCACTACCCTTAAGTTGTCATGGTGAAGGCGCCATGGAGAATTAGGTTATATACTCTTGACACATTAGCATCATCATATCTGTAAAACAAAAACGAACGAACAAAAAATTCTTGACTGACTGATTGACTGACTAACTGACTGAATGAATGAATGAATGAATGAACGAATAAATGAATACGTCCAAAGTCACAATGCAAATCAGTACCATCATGTTCATTCCACCTCCCGCCACTTGCACTGTGTGCCAAACAGAAGACTGTTCAACGCCAGTCACATGGGTTATGAGAGTGAAAGGTTTACGACCGCTGTTGACGATCTGTCGGGTAGTTGTGAGGAACGGGGTATGTCTCAATGGACTGTCAGACCCTTTTATGATCGATATGGGCCCTCGTTCGGCGCTCGTCTGTATATCACACAAGTCAACATGAGTCTCGGTTCACACAAGTCAGTAAAAGGTTATCGGGCAGGTTTTGGTGGCAGTCACAATGTCTCAATGGATGTGTCTCAATGGTCTTTCAGACGCTTTTGGGTCGATATGGAACCTCGTTCACTGCTGTATATCAGATCAGACGAGCCAACTTGACCCTCAGTCCAGGCAAGTTAACAAGAAGTTCTCGGACCGACTACAGCCTTTGTTAGCCCGCGCACGGCCGTGCGCGGGCTAACTAAGGCTGTCGTCGTATGTTTATCTTATCTGTATTATTTCTGAAGCGGTTTGTCAAAGAGTCGCATATTGTAGCGCTCTGCCACTAGCGTATGTAACTGTACAGGTTGGGAGGGATAGAGGGACATACACAGCTCCGAGGGAGTGTGTGGTGAGCACCACTTACTAATACATTGAGCTGTCATGATCGAGTCGCCTCATAGGATGACATTGAAAGTGAGTCAGGTCGGACTTACCGCAAACATGCTTCAACCGAAGAAATACTGAAATTCATATGTTCAGAATAATAAGGACGGTAATTATTTACCTCAGAGACGACCCGAGCATTTCAAGTTTAAAATACGGATTAGCATGTGTTTATAATAATAATAATAATAATAATAATAATAATAATAATAATAATAATAATAATAATGTATATTTTTAAGGCTCCTATACTTTTGATAGAAAAGCTCTAGGCGCCGTACAAAATGACATAATAACGCACATACACACTCACGCAACAAGATATACAAGAAAAATAGGAATAACAAAATGAACACACCAACGAAAAACGTTGAATTATGTACCTAAATTATGAAGCGGGTTTTTATTAAGTGGAGTAAGTCGCGTCTCTGCGAAGCGGGTGGACATTACTGACTGACAGTCATACGGACAGACAAACAAATGGTAAACAATCTGAAACTGACTGGCTGAATATTATCTCCAGGGGACTGTGAAAATGCTATATACACGTGAAAAATTTAGTGTTACGAGAGAGAGAGAGAGAGAGAGAGAGAGAGAGAGAGAGAGAGAGAGAGAGAGAGAGAGAGAGAGAGAGAGAGAGAGATCAATGAAACTCACGTGGCACTGTAAACGGACACCTTCACACTAGGACGGTACCTGTTTCTTGATGCGGCCTTCCGCAAACCTCTCACCTAGTAATCCCGCAAACAAGTTATCACCACGGTGGCGTAAAACAGTTAGCACCCACTGTGACATGACACAGGAAAGCGACTCTTGGCCCTTTCCATACACTTACCATACGCACTTTTTTTTCCCCCACGCGGCGGTTCCCTCCCTCCACTGTATTGAAACACTGACACTGGAGTTCCAAGCAGGCAGCAACTTTCCCATTCCGCACGCTAGGTCTCCGCTCTCACTGTGACTAGCACACGATCACACCAAAGCATGCCCCTTCCATCTGAAAGAGGCGTAGATTCTCATGAGCCCCTGCTCATGAGAATCTACGCCTCTCTATTCTATCGAACTTATATTTTCATATCTCTACACGAGGCAGTCGTCGGGGCTTACCCTGCGAGTGCGATCGTGCAATCCTTTATAGCGCTATTGTCAGTATATTATTAGCGCGATCAGCCAGGTACGCGTAGGCCGCGTTCAGGTCACGGTCTCTTGCCGAATATTTCTCCCATACTCCCAGGGGTTGTTGAGCGTTCCACTCTATAGAAAAACTGTTGACCTTTGTGTGATGGTCTATGATTTTGATCCTCAGTTTCGACTCTAGGCCGAAAGGCTCAAAATAGCAGACCATCACACATTAAAAGAAAAGTCTTCCAAACCTTCAATGGGATTGATTGACTTTAACACCTCAAGGGCAACACCTAATTAAGCTAGGTGCCTCTGCAGGAGTGAAGATCATCAGGCACTGCCGAATGGTGTTATTAACTCATTCATCCCCGACACACCACAACAAGACACACGATAGTTCAAGGGTGGTGCCAGAATAGCTTGGCGCCTTTGACCTATCGTGCTCGATCTGTCTCTAGAATTGTAATAGAATCCTTCAGAGGGCAACTTCTAATTTGGGGGATTTCGGTCCTGGTGCAGAATGTGTTAAACGTCATGAGCTGTACATAGCAACCCACTGACTTATTGTGGAAAAGAAAGTTTGCAACATGCTAAAAAAAAAAGACATTAAAAAAGGAAAAATGCAGGAGAAAATGTCAGGCGATGTACACTGTGGGGGGAAAAAAAAATTTAAGAGCACTTGACAACAACAACAAAACAAACCAAAAAAACCCACACTTGTTCAATTCACTAGAACAGCCCTCCTACATACTTGAAAAGCAGACTGTAAAATAATGAAAAAGGTAAAAACAGGTGACAGACAGTGTTCCCAGAGGCCCCAAAATGGCACAGCTAATAAATTACACATGAGAATACAGTGACATACCACAGCAAAAGGCTTCCTGCAAATTATCAAATTTGTATCGTTAACATCATCCCACTGTCTTTCCAACCAGAAACTTGAAAAAAATCCCAAAGCACACGCCCTCCAAATTGCAAGAGACATATATTCACATGAGCGCCTGCAGACTGCAAGGGTTCATGTGAATCTATGTCTTTTGTTGATCGAAACTGGCTTGAGATGTTCCTCAAACTTAAGCAAATGACTGAAAAGTTAACTGATAATTAGTCTTTGTTTACTTCAAGTTCAAAAACTGCTCAGACAGTGACTTTTCAAACTCGTGACAACTGAATATTTTTGTCAATGCTATTTTATGAAAATAATTTAATATAAAAAATAACAGAAATTAGCAACATTAGCAACATAGGAGCTTTATCTAAATGAAGCAAAATTGTGTTGCAGAACAAACAGACAAAAATAAAATGGTGAAAAATTCAAAATATGCTGTATACTACCAAAGAAGGGGAGTGATGTGGGAACCACTTCTGAGTTTATCACGCTACTCTGCTAGGTTCAGTGCAGCCAAAAACATTCAATACAGGATATTACTCAGAATCGGCAAAGACATGATGGAACCAGCTCGTCACACGTGAACACAGCCCCAGATCCTCAGAGACAGAGAAAGGCGTGAAGCGGTCACTCAGAACGGTCAGGTAAAACTTCACAGGTGCCAGGAGTCATTGGCTTCGTTTATGTCTGGTCGAGGGGGGTCAGCCAGTCAATTGAGGGGCGATCTGTATTCCTATATCTTCCATCTGCAAGAAGCATAGATTCTCATGAGCCACTGCAGTCGGAAGGGCTCATGAGAATCTATGCCTCTTGCTGTAAAAGATCGGCCCGTTATACGTCTTCTGGAGGGTTGGGTGTGAACAGCCAACAACTGATTATACATATAAAGGGTCGATTTCAAGAGATTCATTAGGTCGGGCAGTGATAATCACTCAGTCCTGGCCTAACATGGCACTTACCATTTCTCACCGTACTTGTAAGCTCAGTATACTTCTTACAGAGTTTTGTATTGAACGTTTTCAATTTCATTAACCTACTGTGGTTTAGCAGACACTGTAAAACAAAATTCTTGTCGATTATTTTGCAGCATTGTAATTTCAACGTATCTGTCGTTTACTGAGCTTCCTAAATAAATTTGGCAGCTGTCACTGAAGACTACATTACAAGTCAGGTAAAAGATCGAACACGATGATACTACTACTACTAGTACCACTATCTGTAAAGCGCTATTTTAGCATGTCGGTTCTAAGCGCTGGGCATTCAGACAAAATCTATACTTGTAAACACAACATACAATAAAAGGACAGTGCCTAAATAGCTTTGTGCCCAGAAGCGCCAAGCGGCGGCCCTGACACCTCCCGGCCTTGAACTATCTAGATGTGGTTTGGAGGTGTTTAGGCGCCAAGCTAATCTGGCACTACCCTTGAATTATCATGGTCAATCCATCTCCTGCAACTCGTACATAGTCATTAGGCAACACCTATAAAATTTGAGAAATGGGACCTTGGGGCTAAAAGGGTTAACCACATCTAGATAGTTCAAGTCATCGGAAACACTTCGGTGTCAGTTTCCGACGACTCGACTGAATGACGTCGCATTACTGTTGCTCATCAATGTAGAATACGCAAGCCAAGTCCCTAATGACGCCGCATTACTGTTGCTCATCAATGTAGAATACGCAAGCCAAGTCCCTAATGACGCCGCATTACTGTTGCTCATCAATGTAGAATACGCAAGCCAAGTCCCTAATGACGCCGCATTACTGTTGCTCATCAATGTAGAATACGCAAGCCAAGTCCCTAATGACGCCGCATTACTGTTGCTCATCAATGTAGAATACGCAAGCCAAGTCCCTAATGACGCCGCATTACTGTTGCTCATCAATGTAGAATACGCAAGCCAAGTCCCTAATGACGTCGCATTACTGTTGCTCATCAATGTAGAATACGCAAGCCAAGTCCCTAATGACGTCGCATTACTGTTGCTCATCAATGAAGAATACGCAAGCCAAGTCCCTAATGACGCCGCATTACTGTTGCTCATCAATGTAGAATACGCAAGCCAAGTCCCTAAGAAGGCAAAAAAGACAGCAAGTCCATTTTTGGGAAAAGTCAGATTTTCTTTGTAATACAATGAAAATCTCGCTTTTTACAACAATGTCTTCCTAGCACAGATTCGTGGTGTCACGTAGAAAATGGGCGGCAGACAATAAGTATTGGCGAGTGACCGAGACCCAGACCATTCGAGTGCAGTACGCTGGGAAGTCTGGTGCACGTGCAGAAGTGGATCAAATCCGCGGGTGTGGAATCATTAATTTCTACCCAGCTTTCTCCCGGCCTTCACTTTCCAGAATAATGCTATCAGTATCATCACTGTAACTGAACGCCCGAAGACGGTTTCCGCGGCATGGAAAACACTGATTTAAATGGGTCCTGCAAGAGGCGTATATCTTCATGCGCCCCCGCAGTCGCGGGGGCTCATGAGGATCTATGCCTCTTGCAGATGGGTGGATTTTAACTGCCTGAGTGTAGCAGGGGCCGTTTATTGCTGACGTGCATTAACGAGTCAGGATTGGTTGCTGTGCAGTGGCCAGCACTCTCTCAAAGAGAGTTGCCGGGTTTCATCGACATTAACATCATTGTTTTGTACACTCAGTGTCTTTACATTCACAATGTACATCAGGCCAAACATTGTCTTGTTTCAACACTTACTTTACAAAAAAAACTTTTACACACGTACAATTTCACTTTCCGGTGAGCACCACAACATTAGTAGTTATATTTAACTTCTAATATCTTTTGTAAAAACTTGAAAAGTCCAGCCTGTGGGAATACAAACTTTTTCCCTTTTATTTGAGCGGCAGAGACCGAATAATACAAATGTGATACCGACTCGGAAATGCATGCGGCGTCAGGAGACCACTTGCCTGACACTTTATATCTAACTGAAATAAATCTTCTGATTATGCAGCAAGACTGGTCTGGCACCAGTCGGCCTACCGCAGAGAGCGGCACAGTAAGGTCCAAATCACACGGCGAGAGTTGACACGCGAGCCATTCTGCCCTGGATATGAACGTATTAGTACACGACAATGTTATCCCGTTCAGTGCCGAAGAAATTGGAGCATCCCTCAACTACAAGAGGTATAGATCCTCATGAGCCCCCTCAGTTGCGGGGGCTCATGAGGATCTATGCCTCTTGCTGAGACCAATTTGTTTTCATGTTTCTTGGACGGTTTTGGCTTTGGTCGTTGAATGAACCGAGATTTCAGAAACAAACATGTACGTACAGCGGCAGGGAAGGCGTAATATCCATGGCAAAACGGCTGCATGTTATACTGTATAACTGCCCCCATTTGTACTACCGAGGCACAAGCCTCGCGCGACGGATCTAATACGCTAACTATAAGATAAAGAAACTATAAACACACACACACACACACACACACACACACACACACACACACACACACACACACACACACACACACACACACACACACATCCTGAAGACAAACCTGAATATGGCACAAAAGGGGCCTTTCCACCTACGTCCGTTTACTGATAAATTTATTGTTTTTATCAAGCCGATTACGCTTGGAGGAAAAGCGACGTGAATAGAAGACTGCACTGTGTGCCTTTTGTGAAATTTACTGTTCAATTGAACACCGGCTTTGCAGAGAAAAGTATTTAATTGTGCCTCGTTTGATTTACCGCTGAATTCAATCCTGACTTTGCGAAAGAGAAAGGCGGTATATCTTTGCGCAATTTGATTCTGTCACGCTGTACAGCCGACAGTTTAAACTTGCAAATCAGTCCGCAGGGTTTGATCGCCGCCTGACCCCCTCATTTACACTTAGACCTCTTCTCAATTCCACAGCCAAGGCCATCGGCAGTTAGCACAGAACTTCACCGGCCCTAGCCAAAAAGGTTCAAACATAAATATCTATACCCCGCCTGCTTAACTCATCTGTGCTGGTCTGTGATTTTGGACCTTACGGCTTCGTCCAAAATCACAGATCAGCATGTCTGCATTGTTTTTAAGGCAACGATACTTCAGTCTAAGAGGCGTCAGTTTTCATCATGTATACTATTACACTTTTACAGTCCTACGTTTTAATGTCACCCCACGGAAGCAGTACACTTTTGAACCCATTTCACCATAAGGCCGCATTTCCCGGATTTTTGGCGTGACACCTTACCATTATGTACCAGTTGCAGAAGATGGATCGGCCACGATAATTCAAGAGTGGTGCCAGATTAGCTTGTTCCCATCAGGCACAACCCTTAAATTATCATGGTCGACCCATCCCCTGATGTAGTGCTTCGGGGCTAAAAATGCATTAAACTCGTAGGCGCATATATGTTTGAACAGTTTGTCCTTAGCATTCATTGCTGCAGATGATTCTGCGGTCGGAAGTTTGTCAGTCTAACGAAGCAAAATTAATGCGTGTCTTCGATAACAATTTACTGTCAACTCTAGGAGAACGTTACAGCGTTTGCTTATCAAGCGATGCTTTGAAGAGTGAAGAATGTTTAATGTTGCTTGTGCATAATTGCAGACAATAAGAAGTATAAATGTTGGTTTGTTTGAGCGTTTTCAATCACACGCATGCATGCAAACACTTGCCGAATGAATGGATTGAAGGCAAAAGGAAATTTTGTTTTAGAGCATCAGTGTACCTTTGTGCTAGTACTTATTAGTAGTGTCTCGGTGGGTGCCGCCAAACATCTGCCGTAGTCGTTCAGCAACATTTACCCAGCTTGAACCGCCCATTACATTGCATTACGCAAATCACAGAACATGCAAACATAACTGCTCCCTTGTCGGCCATCAGCCGTCAAGACACTAAGAGAAAAAAGATAACTACCTAGATGCAAGTGGCGTAGAACCTCATGAGCCCCCGCAGATGCGGGGGCTCATGAGGTTCTACGCCTCTTGCTCAACATTTTGTACACGTGTTCTTTGGGCCGTTCGGGTTGTTTGGAGTTGAATTTACAATGACTTACACACTGTGTGGCCATCCGCGGAAAAGGTTCCTTACGTATCAATTACAGAAGCAGGCACTGTATATAAAATATTCAGTGTTCGCGTCATTTGGTACCGGGTTCTGACAGCAAATTACCGAGAAAAAAAATAGCATCCGGTACCATTGAGGAATACCAGCTGTGGAAGCTGAAGTTAAAGTTTAAGAATACCGAAGTAATGATGAAGAGAAATAATGAGGTAGTAGTAAACGGAAATGTGCACCTCCGTTGGTCACCCCATCCTCCTCCCCCCCCCACCCCCGCACACCCTCCCCCATTTGTTTTTTTTTATATATTTGTTAGACAAGAAAACAGAAGCCGACAGGTTTTTTTTCTCACCAAAAACAGTAACACTAACAGAATGTGGAAGTGTCACTATTTTGTTTTTAAAAAAAATACGAGCAAGGGACTCGCTTTGCTAGGAGACCAGATTCTGCGTGTATGAAGGATATCGCTGTAATTTATGCTACTATTGAAAAATATCGTTGTAATCTATGTTACTATTTTGGTTTTCGAAAATGAACGCAAGCAAAATGCTTGGGAAAAAAAAAATTCTTGTGTCATTATCATGCACTTGAAAGATTCGCTGTACGCAATACGAGAAAAACAGCAGCAGATACAATACGGAAGGTATGCTAGGAAACAAAACTGTAAATTTGCCGAATTTATTATTTTTACACAGGTGCTGCTATTTTAGCTTCAAAATGTGAATAGAATGGTATGATAGGAAACCGAAATTCTTGTGTACTTGTGGATTTGAAGAATGTCTGTGTTTTGACACTGGTCAGCAATAAAGCTCCTATGTCCACAGGAAATGCGTCTTCCTCCTGTCTGAGTGCATTCCCCTGGTGTGATGACATTCGCTGCCCACTGTTGTTTTCTGCTGTTCATATTGATCCCTATTGCGTCCCCACCACCAGGCTAATCCAACATTAGGCAGGACGCTTTAGCTCTAGGCCAAACAAGATTGGACCTTAACCCTCTCATTGACAAACACATCTGCAAGAGGCATAGATCTTCATGAGCCTCCGCAGTCGCGGGGGCTCATGAGGATCTTTGCCTCTTGCTGCCTCGATTACATCCGCGTGCCTCAAGATCAAATTTAAAAATATATATATATATCCGTCTACCTCAGACAAACAGCTGCAAGGGAGCATGTGACGGTTTTTAAGGACAATTTTGGTCGCGGTGAATAAAGGGTTAAACGTTGCATAATGCGGTCCCTCTTTCCTTTGCTCCCGTTATAAGTGGGGACATTATGTTTGTGATTGTCGTGAAGACAAATACCACGGCATGCTCTGTTGGAATGTACTGGTCCAAAAACAATAGTATCCTCATCCGCGAAAGCGCTTCCTCTAGACGCCGGAAGTTCTTCCATCATTATAATTAGGGAAACAAAAGGGCTGAACTAGTCCTCAACAGAATATCATGCCAAATGAAAACGTTCATTTACTCATGACAGAAACGACGAAGAAAATACGCAAAAGACACGCGAAATATATCAGGAAAAAGGAACGAGTTAGGCGTGAAGAAACACTCAATGCCCGTTGAAAGGTTCTGTTAAATCAAAGTGGCACAGTTGCAATGCACTTGTGGCGTGGTCGTTAAACCCCTACCTAACCGCTCTAATTATTACATGCAGAACATAATTGAAAATTTCAAAATATTTACCACTGCCGCACCCGATGGTAAGGGCGGGGGGTGGGGGAGGGCGTGGGGGTGGGGTGGGGTGGGGTGGGTGGCGGGGTGGGGTGGGGGGTGGGGTGGGGGGTCGGGGAGGGGGGGTCGGGGGGGGGGTGTTAAAGGGTCGCTTAAAAAATTTTCCCGGTCTCATTACAAAGTTCATTTCATTTTTTTTTTCGACTTTTTTTTTTTTTTTCAATCAGCCACGGGTAGAAACCAGGAAAATTAGCTATCTGACGTAAAAATCTGACCTTTTTCCTTTCAGACCTTGTCACGATCAGTTCCTCCCGTTGCTTGCTCCTGTTTGGGGCCTCGAATTCTTTGGATCTTCCTCCTTCCGAGAATCATGGCTAATAATGGGAACAGCAGGATGCAGGGGCTCATGAGAATCTATGTCTTTTGCAGACGGATAATGGGGACTGATCGCTATTTTTTGTTTCTACCTTGCGGGCGAGCGCGTCAAATCTTGTTTTGGATCAACGGACGTGCGGACGGAGGAAGAGGGAAGTTGCCTTTTCCTCCGGCGACCGTTTCTCTCCTCGCAAAACAATCGCTGTGTATCCACTGCTGAAAATGGGGCAGCCTTGGGGCATCTCTCTCTCTCTCTCTCTCTCTCTCTCTCTCTCTCTCTCTCTCTCTCTCTCTCTCTCTCTCTCTCTCTCTCTCTCTCTCTCTCTCCAAATGAAGGCACCTCAAAGGCAAACATGACTGAATTCCTTTGCATTTCTACGCAAATGCAAAAGACAATTTCCTTACCAAACATCGCGTTCTCTTGAGACAAGTCATATTTCTACTGCACTAGGTGTGAATGGAAGACTCATTCCAGTCCGATAAAAGTTGAGTAATCAACGATAAAATACATATGCACGAACTGACAACTCACTTAGGCTCAACGAATGCAAAAGAATGCAGCAGGTGTAATTAATGTTAGTGTCTTTGAGTATGTAACATTACGTACAGATGTGCAGTTGCAATCAATTCCATAATAAAACAAAGACGATTAAAAACACGCGATTAGAAGAACCATTTTAATCATAAGCTTGCATGACAACTTGATTAATCAGCATTATAAGCGGACTACTTCTAATTGGTTTTGAAGAGAATTCAAAAGCGTCAATCAATCGGGAATTACAGGTTTCGGAACCACTCGCTAATTACCTAATACGTACAGGTGTAAGTCGTTATTCTCTAAGTGTTAGAATGCGTACAGTACACTATCAATCACCAGTCGTGCCAATCTGCTGGCACTACGCAGTGCTACGAAAACGTTACAGCATACGAGGCGAGAGATAAATAAGCTAACGCATTCCTGATTTGGACGCAGTCGATACGAAAGAGGTATAGATCCTCATGAGCCCCAGCATATAAAATCAGCAAGTGGCTTAGATCCGCAATTGCAGGCGCTCATAAGGATCTTTGCCTCTCGCTGATTTCATTTCAACAAATATTCCCCAAGCATAAGACTACGAATTTCTACATCATACGCAACCAAACTGCAAGCAGCACAGATCCTCATGAGCTCCGCATTTTTTTCTCAAGAGTCTCAAGAGCATCTATATGCCTCTTATATTCCGTCGACTGTTTAAACGAAGGGTGAGTTGCAATTACTGCAGGGTAACATTAGACATAACACATCTGGTTACGGTGACACTGATAGAAGATGGCTAAAAGTGAGCGTATTAACTCGTTCTACCCCAGACACACCACAGCAAAATAAAGATCGACCAGGATAGTTCAAGGGTGATGCCAGAATAGCTTGGCGCCCATAGGCGCCAAGCTATTCTGGCATCACCCTTGAACTATCCTGGTCGATCTGTGTCCTGCACTGCAAAGCAGTCTTCAGAGGACGACTTCAACATTTGCGGATTTCGGTCTTGGGGTAGAATGAGTTAAATGATTCTGCTGCAAAACTTGGACCTTTCGGCTACAGACCGTAAGGTCCAAGATCACAAACCACCACAATCACTATGGAACTGTTCTTACGCTAGTTACAGACCCTGTGCTAATTATGACGCCACCTGCAGCTAGCTATTGACGACTGACAGATGACTTCGCTGGAAGGTGGTTCCTATACGCAGGGTCATCGTAAAGTGTTTCATTTTCAGTGCGCGGTGTGAGGGATATTTCGATTAAGACACTTAAACGCTACAGCGAGATTAGCCGTAAAAAAGACCACTACAACCCCCACTCACCTCAAAAATGAAAATGGTTCGCGTAAACAGAAAATAATTCTAGTTACAGAAAAGACTGAAAATTTCACATCTCACAGCCTTGAGCCAACCCAACATAACAATAAATTCCAATGAATAATACTAGTAATAATAATACAAAATAGTAATAACATTAATAATAATAAAAAATAATAATAGTAATACTAATACTACTACTACTAATAATAATCGTTTGTACAATAAGTTGCAAACGAATATATGTTAGGTTGAAACACACCGTACTCAGTTTTACCGGCACTACCATCCTCCTCTCTACATTTTACTATTCTGACGAGCAAAAGAAATGCGACATACACTAGTGTTTCCGATGATTCCAAACATGTATTTCTTTTCATCGACAAATAACTTGACATAAGTACCCAACGGAGAAAGAAACACAATTGTGTTGTACCCGTCTTTTCTAAGCGTGTTACTTTCTCCGTTGGGTACTTATTTGCATTGTGCACGCTTGGCAGTCACCTTTTTGGTCTGGATTGTTTTTTTCATCGACAGCATACATGTAATACCACGGTACTTTTTATCCCTCAGCGGCCTATCTCCGCTACGAAAATAGGATTGACGCCAATATACCGTGCAGACGATATATCTTTCTGGGCTCAACTATTTTCGTCCGGACAGCGGTCATCAGTCAATCGGTAATTGGCCAGTCTCATGAATAGTGCAAATAGCCACATGGATATACACCACTCTCTATAACCTCTGATGTAAATAATTATGCACCACTCACGCGCCTCCCCGACACGCAAAAGATCGCCGACGTCGGCCGCAGTTGGGCCCCGCACTGTCGATGTCGGCCCAAGGATCTTTTGCTTACTAGGTCCACACAATGCACTTGCTGACTCTTACGCTTCCCACCACACTTGTATTCCCTAAGTGATTGCAAGCCAACTGCAAGATGTATAGATCCTCATAAGCCCGCATTGCGGGGGGCTTATGAGGATCTATGCCTTTTGCTGGTCCGAGTTTACGTCAATGCTGATGTCTTAAAAGGAGTAGATTCTACACCAGCTGGACATTGCAGACTGGACGTACCTTCGCCAATGATGCATGATAGGTTTGCGTGTGCCAAAAGGAGAGAGAGAGAGAGAGAGAGAGAGAGAGAGAGAGAGAGAGAGAGAGAGAGAGAGAGAGAGAGAGAGAGAGAGAGAGAGAGAGAGAGAAATACATTGGACTCTAACGACACACAGGTGCAGGTTTACAAAGGGTAGTTACCAGAATAAGAACTGACAGGTACCGAGCGAGTCTAAATTTAAAAGATCTTTCATCCTCCCCCCCACTCCAACCCGCCGTATGGCGGATTTTTTCTTCCCCTCAATGCAATAAAATAAAGAAAGTATGCTTGTCTATGATTTTGTACCTTACGGCCTTCATCCGTAAGGTCGTAAGTTACAGATAAGCACACACTTGTTGATGACAAAATTTAATGTCTCTTACCTTATTGTTCAGACCGATCGCAAAGTAGCACTGCCCAACAAGTAACACTGACCTGCATGATATGCCCAAAGGCCGGGCGGAGCCAGACAGTGAAGTCATTCGAACCAAAACCGCCAGTCACTATCACCCAGTCACCAAAGATCAGGCTGCGCTGTCCTGAAGTTCTTCAAGTTCAAGTTAATTCAAAACCCGTTCAGGGCTACATGAATTAGAGTGCACCTTCAGCTTTTAATACAGAGACGGGCGTGAATGGTTTCGGATGGATGTTGGTCGCGTTGCACCTTCTGTGTAGTTCTGGTGCTTCCTTTAAATTGTTGTCCACACAGTACCATAGTTTCTCGACCGGTGACAGGTTCAGCAAAAGGCGCATGCATCCACTGATACTGGGATTCTGGGATGCGGGTGTAAAGTTTCACCCCTTTACTGCCGAAAGGGGACGCAGATTACGCTTCTGAAAGCTTTCTTAATTCAACGCAAAAGAGCCCCGGCTGGCCAAGAAACATGGACACAAAGTGGAGTCAGCGAGAGGCATAGATCCTCATGAGCCCCCGCAACTGCGGGGGCTCATGAAGATCTATGTCTCTTGCAGTTGGATTATGTTCGCATTTTCTCGGCAGCGAAGTGATTAAAAAGACATTAAAACGCGCACCAATTAAATGTAACGTTTAACTCATTCAGTCCCGACACACCGCAGCAAGGTATGGATCGACCATGATAGTTCACGGGCGGTGCCGGAACAGCTTGGCGCCTATAGGCGCCAAGCTGTTCTGGCACCACCCTTGAACTATCATGGTCGATCTGTCTCCTGCATTGTACTGCTGTCCTGAGAGGACAACGCCAAACCGTGGGTATTTAGTACCCAGGACACAATGGGTTAAATGACGAGCTCTCGTCCACAAAGCGGAGAACGTTTATTTCACGAAGCCCAGTAGTTCTCACAGCAAGCCGCGACTTAAAGTGGTCAGCATGAAGCACTTTAACCCTCTGGGTCATTACCACGGTCGATTTGTCTCCAACGGCGGAAATCAAAGGGTCCAAGCGCATCCCGCCTGGCGACTATAACCAATCACGCGGCGCCTCTAAAAGGCGAATTCGTCGCATCTGTCTAAACCAATACAAACTCTGTCTACAAGTTGACAAAACTATTCGCGCCCCCCCAAGCAATTTGGTCAGCCAGTCGCAGCCGCCGGCACGCCTGTTTTAGTACGTACCCTCCCCACCGTGAGCAAAAGGTCCCCGGGCCGACGTCCACCTCTGTGGGCCCGCGCACGGACGTGCGCGGGCCCACTGCCGCCGACATCGGCCCGAAGACGGCAGGACAAGGCTTGAGGAGATCACTCATTTTCACAGTCGGACAAGATTAGGGAGTGTTCGCCCGTTGCATTGACAAAGGGACGTTACGCTGACCAGACACAACACAATACTACCGAAACTGTGGGTTATGTGCGACAGACGCAGATACTCATGGGACTTATCTACATTAGGCATAGATGTTCGTGCGCCTCTTAAGCCCATCTGTAAGATGCAAACATTCTCATGAGCCCCTGCATCTGACAATAATTTATGGTTCTTTCTGGAAAATACTGATTATGGTTCTTTCTGGAAAATACTGAAGTAGGTGTTTCCATTTTTGAAAAAAAAGCGTGCTTTTCTTTGTATACCAAGGAAAATTTCGCTTTTCTCCCAAAAATGGATATATTGCGTTTTGCCAAATAATGGCAGAATAATATCCACATGTTGAAGGGTTAGCACGAAACATAGATTTTCATGAGCCCCAGCTGCTGCCGGGGGTCATGCAAATCTCTGCTTCTTGCTGAAAAAAGTTGGCCTTCATCTACAGCCTCACAGGTAGGAGGTCATTGGGGGAAAGTTCACAACTGGTCACAAGAAAGTGGAAACCGATTAGGTAAGCTGTGGCGATCGTTTGATCATCCCGCGCTATTGACTACAGGTGTTACCGTGAAAAATTGAGTGCAACTGGGGGACGAAACGTCTTGAGGGGGGTGGTTCGGGTGGGTCGTGTAATTAGCAATTAATTGAGCCCAGTCTGATCACATTATATCTTTGATCGCATTAAACCAACGCAAATAGAGCAAAACCCGCTCGGTTTGCTAGTAGCCTACGGCATGATTTACTGACGCACCGCGAGGGAGGGGAAAAAAGTTCAAAGAGGGGTAAAAAAAAAAAAATGTTCCAAGATGTAGTTGAATAGTGTAGTTACAACCAAACACTGCGCAGCTAGATGACGTAACGTGATGACTGATAGCTGACATTACGTCAGAAAAACAACGATTTCTTAACTCATTCGAGACATGCCGCATCCGGATACGCGGCGTAAAGCCGGCTATCCGGATGCGGTACGTCTCGAATGTGTTAAGGTCATAGTCAACTGATTCTCAGCTGATTGATCACTGATTCCTGTCACGGAAAGCAAATCACAATTTCGTTATACAGACTAAAGCGAATGGTTCAACAAACACGCTAAATATGAGGCTAACCCAAACGATACCTTTAGAAATGACGATATTTTTAAAAAAAATGTGGAAACTGTGGAAATACCTCTCTTTATTTCAACAAATAAAGGCAACGCACGCGTTTGTTTCTAAATCAGACGACGTCGAAACAAGTGCGTGCGCAGCCTTTTAATTTTTGAAATAGTGAGACTGGTTTAACCTCTTTGAAAATGAAGCCACCGGCACTGTTTACTTGGTGATGATCTTTGTACTATAGTGCAAACATACGGTTGTCCGAAAGATGATTTTAGAACGTACTTCCATGCGACTTTCCTAAGTTACTGATGAGATCAAAGCCGAGCCTGAGGCCAGTATCACCGCTGTCTCAGCTACTTTTTCGTATCCCACAAACAAAAGACAACGGTTGCTAGAGATCAAGTTCGCCCACCCGTATAAAGATACCCCGCAGACAGGATTGAGTGAGACCGGTCAGTCAACTGATGTCAACCTCTTCTCAACAAGCCCGGTCCATCTGCAAGAGGCACAGAGTCTCATAAGCCCCCACAGTATGCAGTATGCGGGGGGGGGGGGGGGGGGCATAAGATCTGCTCAACGTAACAATACTATATCACGCCTGCACAGTTGGGTGAACGGCCTTTTGTGCTGGTCTGTGATGTTGAACTTCACTGCTGACGCCGTAAGGTCCAAAACATAGACCAGTACATTTACATCTCCTCTTCAGACTGGAAGACATCGGGGTTTTAAACCTACGATTGTGCAGTGTCCTGGGGCACCTTGGGTCGGCAGCGCTTTGATCTGGCTTCAGTGGGGGTTCCCATTTGTTCGCCTTACAAAGCCGTTCCCGCCCACCTCAATCAGTTTTCCTAATGCCGATTTTATTAGTCGACTATCCAGTGCTAATGTTGTGCCAATGGGGTGGAGTCGGAAGGTTGGGGAGTGGGGTGGAGCACGATGACTTTTACATGGTGAGGTTAAAAGTTGAAATTGAAAGCTGATTGACGTTACCGCAAGATCACGCTGAGCGACGTCGTTTTAGTCTTGATCGACATAAACAGGAATAACTAGTTATCATCGATTCATTTAACTTCCCCGCCCCCATCCCCCCCCCCCCACTACCCTCACCCCACTCTCGTGCAAACAGAACAAAATTATCCTCTCGCGCACACCCAAGAAAATGGTGTGACCGCTTCTTCAGCTGATACCTCCTTTTCACGCACTCACCGACGCACACACACACACACACACACACACACACACACACACACACACAAACACACAAACACACAAGCACACACAAGCAAGCAAGCGCGCACGCACGCACACACACACACACACACACACAAACACACACACACACACACACACACACACACACACACACCATTATGATTATGATAGACTGACGACTCACCTGTTGATTGTAGCTAGACTGTGTGTTAGTGGGAGGACCAGCCGTGATGCTTCTCACACCAGGTAACCCCGCGATGCACGCGATCACTTCAGTCTCAGGTTGATTCGTGGGCTTGGAACCCCTGAAGCAAAGGAAAAAGCAAAGAACATTGCACCACATCGTTTCAAGTTTTATAAAAATTAACAATATGCAGCTATTTCATTGTAAACGTCAACTGAGCGAGACGGACTGACTATAAACATTTGAGGGTAAAACTAAAGCACAAAAAAACAAAAATAACAACAACAACACCCACAGACCAACACAGACATTAAACATCAAGAACGACAATACCGACACTAATAACAACAGCAGCAGCAGCAATGACTGTCACGACAGTCAACAACTGTTCACAACTGCTGCAGATGCCACAACCAAAACCAAACCAAGGAAAACTACATTAGCAACAACAAAATTAAACCGTGACCCTAACTTTTTGACCCCAAAGTTTTACAAGTTCACCCGTTGAGTGCCAGGTAACGCAGATTGAGTCACAGCAGTCTTCGTTAATTCAACACCAAAGCGTCCTAGTTTTCCCAGGATCATGGGTACGAAGTTGTGTCAACAAGAGGCACAGATCCTCATGAGCCCCCGCGACGCGGGGGCTCATGAGGATCTATGCCTCTTGTTGACACTTCTTGCAGTTGAGTGGTGTTAACATTTCTCGACTCTGAACAAGTTAAAGTAGCTCTGTTTGTGTGCTGGTCTAACGGCTCAAGGTCCAGAAACACAGACAAGTTTATTAGAAACAATGACTCAAGCGGGCTAGTGACCGTGGGAGCAAGTTTTTTTTACATTTTTATCAGCAACCACATCTATGATATTAAACGTCAATGGATGCCTTTTACAATGGGTTTACGGATTATAGTACCTCGTTTAAATGTATAATTAGCCTTTTGTTGGCTCGCACAAATCGCCGTAAGGTTTGACCCGTGTCATACACGGTACTACTCGTGTCAGACGGTTGTATTTTTGGTGCGTACGCAACTGATACAGTTTGACGATAAAAATTCAGCCATATTTTGTTTTGAGAATTTATAAAATGTCACAAAATCTGTTCGGATGTTGGCTTGCACTTGTACAAAATACACAATAGTGTATCATGTTTCGTCTGCACACGAAAAAGTGCCTTGCATGGTCAAATCAACTTTGAACTTGTTAAATAAATACGCTTTTAAATATATATATTTTAAAGCGAGTAACCACTCAACTGAAATGAAATTTTAAAAAAAATGGACAAACAAGTTCAAAGGATACGATCCCGAATAACCTCTTTTAACTCATTCAATGAGTCCCGCATCAATAACTGCGAAAGTGTCGTATAGCGTTAGCAGCGCTATACGCCACTTTCGCAGCTATTGATGCGGGGCGCCGTGACTGAGTTAAAGAACCCTGCAGTAAAAATCAAAAGTGAATCAAAGCGGCATAAAAGTCGTAAAATACACAAGTAAATGTAATAAAACCTAAAGATCTAACCACGTTTAGCAGATGAAGTTAAGCCAGTGATTGATGGTTCTGTCCACGGTGCGACTCGGTAACACGCTTTTCTAGTGCAAAGTGATCATGCCTTGGGACTAAGCCGATACACATTATACGTCACGCTGCGCGATTCTGCCCGAGATTCCGCCAAGCAGTCTGGGAGATACTCAGGTGGAAACTAAAAAAGCAATGTCGAGCTAAGACAGAAATATGTTTAATTTAGCCCTTTTAATCCTAAGGCGTCACTTACCGACTATGTATCAGTTGCAGGAGATGGATCGACCATGATAATTGAAGGGTAGTGCCAGCCAAGCTAATCTGGCACTACCCTTCAATTATCATGGTCGATCCATCTCCTGCTGCAGTGCGTCAGAGCTAAATGGGTTAGAGAGGTCAAGCACAACTCGTCTTTTCTAAGCGCGTTTCTTTCTTTCTTGGCTATTTCTCTGCATTTTGCACGCTTGGCCTGGATTTCACAAACAAGCAGTCAGTCCCTGGAGAACAGTTTTGTTTGGTGCTTCACGGTGTCAGACTGACCGAGCAAATTGTAAAGTCTCGTCTACAGACTCCGGCACAAGGTGTCCACGAAAAACAACCGGCTTGTTCTATAGCATGTCCGTTGAAATGTCAAAACTTTGGATGGCATAGTGCAGTGCATATGGATTGATACGTGTTCAGTTCGTACTCCAGGGGCAATAATAGACGTCCCTGTACTTCCATAACCCGTCTATTAACACTCCGGTACCATGGACTCTAAAACCCCAACTAAACAATCAATCCGACAAAAGAAACAAAGAAAAACTCAGCTTTTTTCTTCTTTTTTTTTTTTTTGGAGGGGGGGGGGGGGGGGGAGAAGCAAAACTAAATAAAACACGATCGGAACCGTATGAAAAATATGGAAAATATTCATTAATCCGTCACAGTTGCAAAGTGCATGAAAGTTTTCACAATATAATCACTCGTCATACGAGTAAAAGCGTTACAGCATCCATTGTCCCACAGTTTTTTTTTCAAGCACATGTTGTTTCATGGCAGCGGTCTACCTTACACTGACTCAAGACGTTCACATTCAGAGAATTTTATTCACGATCAGCAAAATCGATCCAAATATAAAGACTCCAGCCTATGAAAAAAATACGGTCCTTTGATGTCAGCACAATACCTCAAAACTCCATCAACAACACCATACATGTGTATGAGGTATATATTCTCATGAGCACCCGCATTCTGCGGGGGCTCATGAGAATCTATACCACTTATTGGCCTCCTTTACATCTGTATTCTTATGCAGTCGACGTCCATGGACATTCCGTCTTCGCTGATGTACAGTTGATTTTTAAAAAAAGGAAATGAAAAGGATTCCAAGTCGATGATTTGTGACCAGATACCGTGTTATTTCACCATTTCCCTGGCTAGACTTTTGGCGCAATAAACACCAACTTTTTTAAAGCTCACGGAACACAATATCGGCACTAGTCGTGAGGAAACGTAAGACGTGTCAGCCAGCAAATGATAGATTTTGTTCATCTTTCCGGTTCTTGGCCACCGCGAACATCAGGAACAAAAAGGATGTCCGCCAAGCGAGTAAAATGCAAGCAAAAGACAAAGTAAAGGAGAGAGCGAAACATGCGTCGGAATAAGGACAGTGCAAAGAACAAGAAAGGAAAAAGGCACACAACAAAACACAGCGCCGTTTACCCCGGACTGGACTTGTCTCGCCAAAAGCTGCCTGTCTTCAATCTTACACAGACCAACGCTATTATTTTCATGGTGGCGACTGACTGAGGTCGCGATTGCGTCTGCACACTCGCTGATCCGTGATTCTGGGTCTTTCTGCTACAGATGCGCTGGTCTGTCATTTTGGACCTTACGGCTTCCAGCCGTAAGGTCCAAAATCACAGACCAGCACGCAGATAACGGCCAACATACGGGCAAAACTTCGAACGTCTCCTAGCGAAAACCAAACGGCTGCCTGGGTTTCACCGCTCCTCTGTAACGCAAAATCAAACACTAAATTTGAGACAGAGATGCTTATCTCCGTCAGCAAGAGAAATAGTGTCTCCTGAGCCTATGCGGCTGCAGGGGATCATGTAAATATATGCCACTTGTAAATGGAAAATGCCGAGTATGGGGACTGCTGTTAATCCAGTATAACGCCAGTCTTCGTGCGTTTTTTTTTTCCTTCAAAACGACGGATTAGTTGGCCTGGTTTAACCCGTCTAGTGCTAGTTGACGCAGTTAGTGTGTTTCTACAATCTTCGTTGATTCAACACCAAGAAGCCCTAGCTGTCCCAAGAACATGGATTCAAAGTGGTGTCAGCAAGAAGCATAGATCCTCATGAGCCCCCGCAATTGCGGGGGCTCATGAGGATCTATACCTCTTTGCAGAAGGATAGTGTAATTTCTCGGCACTGAGCGGGTTAAAGCAGCGATCCGAAGATGTCATCTATGCTTTCCAAAACACGTTGAAAAATTGTTCAAAACTGATGACGCTGATATCGCAGGTGTGAATTTCTCGTGTGCTGTCTTAGATTTAGAGCTATTGAAAAACTTTTCAAGCACTTTTGAAGCAAAACATATATTGCACTCTACAGTTGGGCATCGAGTTTTAACTCAGTGGAGACGTGCCGACTCCGGATACGCGGGTTTTGCCGCGTTTCCGGAGGCGGCACGTCTCCAATGAGTTAACTTTTGAAACGGTGGCCAAAAACAAACCTTGCGGCAAGGATTTTTGCAACACACAGTCTGTGTTTGTTTTGGACAGTGCCCCGGTAGAGCTAGTTCTCAAGGAAAGACGGGTGGGATGGGGGCGGAGTGGAGCATGGGGTGGTAGGTGGGGTGGCGGGGGTGGGGGTGGGGGGGTGGGGGGTGGTGGGGGGGGGGGGAGGAACCTATGGACCATCCGTGAACGTAAAAGTCCTCAAGGACAGTATCTGTAGTGTCGGAGAAGAGAAAGTTATTTTTTGTTAAATTTAATTTTAAACTTGTACTGAACTTTTTACCACTTTCGTTCCTAAAAAACGGTCTAATTTAATTTAATTAGCAGGGTTTTTTTTTAAGGACAAGAGTTGTAAAATGTCCAGTGACCTTTTGTCCAAACTCCTAAATGAAAGAACTCCCAGCTGGGAACGGAATGTCCCCATAAAGAACACCAGGCAAAAAGCCAACTACATTTCAGTGCGTCTGGCGAGAGAGAGAGAGAGAGAGAGAGAGAGAGAGAGAGAGAGAGAGAGAGAGAGAGAGAGAGAGAGAGAGAGAGAGAGAGAAAACACACCTCGCTCTATTATAAAACAAATGCTCCTTTCCGTCCCCTCGTCCGCCTTGTAATGTTTTTTTCGCCGTTTTGTCCACCTTTTCCGACCCCACAGGTTTTGTGTGGGCGCCAGCAATATTGTAAATAGAATTTATCCTTATCCAGAAGTAGGTCAAACATTACACGGACTTCAAACATTCCGTGGATTCATCAACTTGCTCCATCTGGATCCTCATGAGCCCCTGCAGCCGCAAACGGTTGCCTGATAGACATCCAGTTTAACGTATTTATCTAGTACTAACAGCACAGCTGCGACGACGACGCAGGCCGCAATGCTCGATGCGATCCAGCGAAGCAATACTTAGCCCTTACTATAAAGAGGTGCAACATGCTGCCGAAGGTGCTCAAATTACTGTCTTTAGAAATTCAAATTATTTTCCTGTCAAACTTTGCCGAGCCTATGCTCGACCCAGAGAGATCATCATTGACAGTCGGATGTTCCGTGCAAGGGTTGCGTGTGCGCCTACACGTATATCATCCCATTCTGTACAACAAACCAAGGGGAATCACTCAGCGCTGGACAGACGAACAGTTAGATCCCCTACCCCCGCCTATCAGACACCCATTCGCCAGCCCACAGAGAAATACGCAGGTATAGAACAAGACGAACAAGCTGAGTGATTCCCCTTGGTTTGTTGTACAATTCTGCCAGCGCTAGCCTCACCTATCTGGTTTGTGAGCATCCCATTCTGGTTGTCTCCCTCGAGTCAGCGCAGCGAACCGAAGGAGACAACCAGTGTCACATCCACAATCCCACTCTGTCCTCATCATCACTTTCACATCCGTTGCCAACGGATCTCTCCAATGACCGTGATAACATTTGCGCTAGAGTGGCAGACATATCTCACGCGATTTGACCATGACTGCTGTGTAAAGGCAAAAAAGACAGCAAGTCCATGTTGGTAAAAAGCCAGATTTTTTATTATATTACATAGAAAATCTCGCTTTTCACAAAAAATAGACTTACTGTCTTTTGTCTTCACGTGGCTGAGAACCCCTTTTCTATCAATGACTACGTGCCTGAAACGGTTGCAGAGTAAAATCCGGATATGTAATAGTTTGGCGTGAAGGAGTGCACATAACGAAAAAATCTAAACAAGAGGCATAGATTTTCATGAACCCCCGCATCTGCGGAGGTTCATGAAAGTCTATACCTCTTGCAGTTGGCTGAAGTTCATCTTATCCCGGCAGTGAAGTTAATGATAGAAGTAAATAATAATAATAATGGCTACTTATATAGCGCTTATCCTTAAATAAGCTCAAGCGCTTTATAAATAAAGAGAGGGAGTGGAGAGGGTCATAAAACCAGAGAAACAACGGATTCTGAAATACACACGCGCGCACACACACAGGTACATAATGACAAAGAACTGAGCTAGGCCCCTACATTGGGGTATCGAACAGGTGGGTCTTTATTATTTATTATTATTAAGTAAATGAGTGCAGAGTTTGGAGTTAAAAAGGAACACAATACCAGAAATAAAAATAAATAATAAAAAAAAAACGTTATGGTGGCCACAACTGTATGAGTGCAATGCTGATTCTAGAATAAACCCGCACTTTTACAATCGGCAAAATCCGGCGTGATGCACCTTTTTTAATTCAAGATCCCGGGGCGATCTTTTTGTCATTAAAGTTTGTGGGTCTGTCATTGTGTGGAGCTTTCCGCCGTATTGCCCAATTTGGGACGCTGCACACATGGGTTTGGACAGTCGCAGCTTGAAAACCTGACCATCCTATGACTGAGGAATACAGACAGAAAAAGACGATATCCCTGTTGCTGTGCGGTCCATTCTAATTTGCAGCGCTGCCCACATGGGCTTATGCACTCAGTTGCAGGCGAGTCTAACTTGACTATCTTTTGACTCCGGGAAAGAGAGGTAAATGAGAGGGCAAAAGGCAACGATCCTCATGATCCCCCGCAATTGCGGGGGCTCATGAGGATCTATGCCTCTTGCCGATAGTAAAGTTTGCTATAAGGTTCTAAAGATATAGAAGGAGGGAAAATGTCGAGGTGGGTGGGGGCGGGTGTTTGGGGGCAGGTGCAGCCAGTCTATTGATGTCTGCGTGCATGCAGTTGTTCCATATTCTCTCCGTTTCCCCTGCCGGGCAGAAAAAAGACTGTCCTGTCAATTTTGCGACTTTCCTGCAAGCGTCCCTTGGGTGCACTTTAACGCTTCTGAACTTCCGGTCTTCGCTCAAAATGTTCTGGTCTACCCAGCAGATCTCTCTCTCTCTCTCTCTCTCTCTCTCTCTCTCTCTCTCTCTCTCTCTCTCTCTCTCTCTCTCTCTCTCTCTCTCTCTCTCTCTCTCTCTCTCTCTCTCTCTCCACCGCAAGACAACGTAAGATGAACATAAAGCATGGTCATATACCTACAAACAACACAACGATGTGATCCAATATTACCACGTGTACACATTGTCCCTCTTTGCCACAAATACGCAGGAAGGTACTGGCCGAGTTCCTGCCAACTAATAAACAATGGTAGTGGAAGTAAAAGCGTCACGTGAATGTTCGCAAACAAATATGACATCCTCGTCGTGAAACGATTGTCCAGTCAGCACAGCCAATGTATAACAGCTATAGATTCTCAGGCGCCCATGCAGTAGCAGGGGATCATGAGAATCTAAGCCTTTTTGGTGGCGTGGATCGGGACCCTATATGTACCCATGTTCCTCAAAAGGTGGATGTCATCAGGGTTTTAAACTGACGTGTCACTGAAAATTACCACCACCCCCAACACCCCGCCTACTCCAGGCTTATCGGCATGGTGTGAACGGTTATGGCTTTTTAACACATTCACACATGAAGTCGAAATGACCAAATTTTAGTGAAGTCCTGTCAAAACTACGTCAAAGTTCAGGAGACAGATTGATCGTGATAGTTCAAGGATGGTCCCTTGAACTATTATGTTCGCGGAGCAATACCTTGGTGCACTGGCAAGGACTGAGTGAATTAAGTCAGAAATAATGAAGGCAAATGACTAACCGAGACACTGAGTGACTGACCATAGCGTATTGTCAGAGCAAAAGTAACAGCCGCAAAAAAATGACCATGGTGTGGACTCGCCAACTAGGTGTGAATGTCCATGACGTTGTAAGTTAGAAAATAATGAACAAACCATTGGCCTTTTTCAGTGGTTGTTCGATCGCAATAAAACACGCCTTGTATTACAATATTAACTCTTCTGTCCGTTGAAAGGTCCTGGTAAATCAAAGTGGCACAGTTGGAGTGCGCCCGAGTTGATCAGTGTTCAGGTCGTACTCCATAGGCAATAGATTTCCCTGTCCCCCATAACCCGCCCGTCAGGGCCGTCCATGATCATCTCGGTGCTGTGGACGTTAAACCCGAACTAACCAATATTAACTCATTTAGTCCCGATGCACTACTGCAGGAAGTGGATCGACCATGACTCCATGATTCAAGGGTCGTGTCAGGTTAGCTTGGCGCCTAGTGGCGCCAAGCTAATCTGGCACGACCGTTGAATTATCACGGTCGATACATCTCCTGCAACTGATACATAGTCGTTAGGTGACACTTCCAAAATTTGGGAAATGCGACCTTGGGATGGGGTTACATTGGTTAAACAACCAATATTTGTGACAGAGACAGCAAGGATGCTTTTCAAACAGTAAGCTTATACAAACAGAAACGTTTTCCACTGGGGTTCTAAACAAATAGTTGAAATATTTTCAAGCCCTATTAACCACTACATTTTGGATTGCAGATCCGTCTTCAGTGCACTTATCAGTCTCTGCTCAGTATTCAGTTCAGTATACGTTAATTTTCAAATCAAGCGTAATTCAGATAAAACTTTTCAATATTTAAAGACTTCAAAGCTTCTCATATGAAGGTCTAGTTTGTTGCTGTGTAGAAAGCGACTTAACGTTATATCGCTCATTCTAACTCAGCTCCTAAACCGCCATTCGAAACAGCTTCAATATATTAATCCGTCGTAACACTTACAAGTCTCTTTGATGAGCGTGACTCAAAACCACTTCTACCACCAGCTCCACCTCTCACCCTGCCGGAGATTCGAATTCTTACGTTCCTTGACCACGAACAGCAAACAAAATATGTTCAGTAGCTATTTCATTTTCAATGTCAACTGCTTCAGATGGATCGATAAACACAGCTGAAGGGTAGTGCCGAAATAGCTTGGCGCCTGGCCAAGCGCCAAGCTATTTCGGCACTACCCTATAACTACCATTGTCCATCAGTGTCCCGGGGGCTCATGAAGATCTATGCCTCTTTGTGTCCTTTTCCCTCTAAGGGCTGGGGATCTCTGACGCACAATCTGCGTCCACTGGCAGTCAAGGAGTTGTTTAGTTAGTTCGGGGTTTAACGTTCACGGCAACAGAGTGACAATGGACGGTCCTAACGGGCGGGGCCAGGGACAGGTAGTGCCTATGGAGTACGACCTGAACGCTGACCAATTCAGGTGCACTGCCACTTTCAACCGACATGCTGCGAGCCCGTCCTTTTGCTTGGGCGTTGGCTCTTAACCCATATCATACTGAGGCTAAAAGCTTCAAATTTGTACACTGCCATATGCAAGCTACATTAGAGTACTTACAGATAAAGATATGTACCAATGGCTTTAGTTCAAGGGTGGTGCCAGAATAATATGTACCAATGGCTTTAGTTCAAGGGTGGTGCCAGAATAGCTTGGCGCCAAGCTATTCTGGCACCACCCTTGAACTAAAGCCATTGGTACATATCTTTATCTGTAAGTACTCTAATGTAGCTTGCATATGGCAGTGTACAAGCAAAAGGACGGGCTCGCAGCATGTCGGTTGAAAGTGGCAGTGGCTGTTAAGGCCGCTGAAGTGAGAGTTTATGGGCACTCCGCTGTCGTAAATTTCACGTTGATGAGCTTTCGGCTGTACAAATGACTGAGGCCCCCGGTAAATATGTACCCAGGACACAAAACAGGCATAAAAGTGACCGCCGATTTGAGCAGTCACAAGCTGCAACCCCTACGACTTTCTCTTTCTAAGATGAAAAGGAGCAGATATCTGACAGCAAGATGCATGTATTCTCATGAGCCCCTGCATTCGCAGAGGCTCATGAGAATCTATGCCTCTTGTATACAGAGTCTGCTTGAATTTCAGGACAATAAATATACCTGCTTGTATTTCGCCCACCTGCTAAACATGTGCCCTTGAATAATTTGGAATATTTATCAAGGGAGATGACTTGTAATACATGGGTCTTCGGTGGCTCTAGTGTGTGATTTGAGAAGCTTAGAAAAGTAATGATAGTGGAATACACTGATCCAAACAGACTTGACTGAAGAGTCGATATTCATTGTAAATCCTCCCCCCCCCCCCCCCCAACACTGCAACTTTTGATTCGTAAGAGCTTTTTGATGTTGGATAATCAATAAATTTCATTCAACAGTCAATAATTTCTATTTACTAAAAACATACGAAAACGTAATATGGGCAAATGGGACGCAGACAACAATACCTCGCTGTGGACAATGCATTTTTCTGAATCTATATCACCATTCATAAATTGTTTTGTCTGTACAGCCTGTATCAACTTCCATCCTTTTTTTCCCTTGTGGCTCTTACATGTTACTGATCGTCAACGTGTTCAGCAGACTTGTTCTCTTTCAAGAACTGGGGGCAGGGTACTTTTGTCAGTATGAAAGGTGGAGGGGGGGGGGGGGGGGGGGTGAGGAGGAGAAGGAAGGGGGGGGGAGGGGGAGGAGGAGACGCTAGTGGTGGGGTGTGTGAAGGGTGTGTACACCCACGTAATCTGTATGACCGAGGTCTATGTCTCTTTCTAGAGAATGACGTTCTTCCGCATTATGAGTGGGATGCTAAGATCCGATAACAGCAGATCACGGTTCTACGGGTTCATCAAGTCTGACCAGCAGGGGCCATATCTTTTCCACTTCCGGCGCCAACTGCAGAAAGTGAATTGACCCAGGGGAGGGGGAGGTTGTCGACCATGACTGACCTATAATCCATGCTACGCACGTTGCCTTCTCAGTAACGCAATGAAGGTAAGCACGTCGTCAGACAGGACGAATAGTGAATCTCACGCGGCTGGCGCGTTGAGCTCACATTATATACAAATGTGAACACTTTGACTGAAAATGGACGTAGGGCGGGGGGGGGGGGGGTGAGGGGGCGGAGGGGGGAGGGGGGAAAGGGGGGGGGGGGTGAGGAGGGAGGGCGCGGCGGGCCGGGGTAGGAGCAAATGGGTAGGGGTAGGGGTAAGGGAACACCGTAGCAGTGCCGGCTTTAAATGAAGGCTGACCAACTACCTCAGTTCAAAGAATCGTGCCATACCGGTGGTGTAATATTTCTTGGGTACACGGGCAAAGTTTACTCGATTGCAAAGTATGTAGTACATGGGCCACCAGACCAAAGCCAATCCGTAGGACTGAGTGGGTTGTTCACAGAATATAAAATCAGTCCACCAGTCAGCCTATTTTACCTGTGTAAGACTCTTACGTCGCGAAGAATGCCTACATTGCAGTTCCGAAGACAGATCGACCACGATAGTTCAAGGGTGGTGCCAGAATAGCTTGGCGCCTAGAGGCGCCAAGCTATTCTGGCACCACCCTTGAAATATCATGGTCGATCCATATCTTGCTGCAGCTTGTGTCAGGGCTAAATGGCCGGATTAACCCTTTGACTGTCGGTAGCGGGTTTAGTCGCGATGAGTCCTGCAGGAATCATCGCGACAAAACCCGTTACCGACAGCCAAAAGGTTAATTACCGTCGCGTTTCAAACATCTTGGATCAGTGGTATTGCACTTGCATTCTGGCACCACAAGAACAAGGGCTGACCAACAGGGTGTCATCTAAGGCAGACAGTCCTGTAATTCGTACGATCATCAACTGAGGCTAGACTGGCGTGTGCCTTTCTAGACTACACGGTAATGAGGTACTGATGTCTTCAGGTACTTTTTACAGGCCATATGCAAGAGACGTATTCTCATGAGCCCATGTGGTCGCAGGGGCTGATGAGAATCTACGCCTCTTGATTATGCGGTATGCTCTTTTTCTTTTTCTCTTTTTACATGTTTGTTTCCCGGACGGAGGAAGAGATTGTTGTTTCAGCGAAAGACTAGTAATGAAGTCCTCAGAGGGTTGACCCGTCACATGTTGATCTGTAAAATACCAGCTACTCTTCCACTTTTAGCGCCCGAATACCTCTTCCACTCGAGGAACATTGAGATGCAAATATCGATCACAGACGCATAAATCTGCATGCGCCCCTGACCATCACCGCCGCGAGATGGCCTTAGTCGCCAAAATAACTAACTGTAACCATCAGTAATCAAGAGGATCTATGCCTATTGCAGGTTTAGGGAGTCAACTGGTTTCGTCGATCAAGAATGCTGTCCCAAAAGACATCAATTTTCCCCAAGATCACTCGCAAAAGAACGTCACAAGCTCGTTGGCACTCAGCTCTCCCGAGAACCCGTCCTGTGTTTCTCGTGTCCATTGTCTGGGAGTAAGATAAACACACGGCGTAACGACAAGCCCTAACGGTCCGTCCCAGAGTCATAAACAAGTGAGTGCTGGGGGATCCATAAAACCACAACCCGATGGTCCCAAAAAAAGAACAGTAACACCAGACATTCAGAGACCAGAGACATCCATTTGCAAGAGACATAGATTCTTATAGTCCCTGCGGTAGCAGGGGCTATGAGAATCTATGTCTTTTGCAGGGGATCAATAAACCCCACAACCTGATGGTCTCAAGAACCTGAAGTGCATTTACATTAGACATTTTATCCAGCATCTTTCTCCTGCAAGAGACATAGTCTCACAGCCCCTGCGACTGCTTCTTGCTTGCAAGGATCGAGCCCATTTCATCTAGTTCCTCTCACACAAAGGAAGGTTATGGGTTTAGCTTGTGACTGACCAGTTCTCAGTGGTGTCTGTGTCTGCGATTACGACTGCAGGGGCTCGTGAGTGTATACAAGCTTCTTGCTAGCGAGGAAAGAAGATGATGCAGGTTTAACTTGTGACTGAAAAGTTCCCAGGGGGTGTCTGAGAGGTGAATTTACGACTTGGGACAGCTCGCATGTGGCAACAGCGGAACAATAGAAATTATTTCTTTCCCCTTTCTAACGCCAGGACCCAAGGCTGCGACGCCAATCACGTACAGTGCGACAATCAATCCATTTCTTTCTCAGTCTCGGGAACAGTTGTCACTCTCTCCGTCGAGACTGGATCCAGGGCTGCAAACTTCTTTTCTGCTCCAACTCCATAGTTCAAGGGCAGTGCCTGAATAGCTTGGCGCCTGGAAGGCGCCAAGCTAATCAGGCACTACCCTTGAATTGTCAGGAGCCGTGAGCTATCGTGCGCTGTCCTGGTCGACGCTTATTCAGGCGTCAAACTTATAAGGCACAAACCTTGAGTTGTTGTGGTCAGTCTGGCTCAGTCTGACGGATCGAACGGATAATATCTCGGCGATTCTAAAATGTGACCCATGTGGCGTTGGAAGTGCAATGGCGACGGTTTAGATCTGGTTATTTCATGACGGTTTAGTGCCTTACAGTTACCACAAATCTTGTTTCTACAGATTTCTTTAGTGTCAGCTCAGCTTTTTCTGGGTTCGTAAAGCAAAGCCATTAAAAATGTTCCCCCCAACCTACAGTGTTTTAGTGTCGTGCAGTCAGCAAAAGCATTCCGCTGAACAAGCTGTGGTTCCATTTAGCTATCCGACAGCGGTGCGGTAGGCAACACGCAAAAAAGCAGCTGAGCAGCAGGCAGAAAATCGGTTCCCGTGTTTCCACATAGGAGCGCAACAGGCGGCAACGCGCTCCTGTTTAGGCTGTTTAGAATTGTTTTGATTTGTTGTCGCGTGCTGAAAACCAGACTCCCTTTCATAACGAAATCGCCTTGGAAGCGCTCCATGAGGCGAGAAAAATTTGTCGCGCCACTGTCGCCTGTCGCAGCGCAATCGAGCCACTCTCGCGTCGCGCAAATGGAAACACTTCTTCTTTGTTTCTACATGCTCGATTTGTGTTGCTGTCAGTCGCCACCGCCGCTTTCGCGTCGCTGTCGAGACGCTATATGGAGACACCCCCCCCCCCCCCCTAATTCACGACTCTGTGGCATGGTCAACTTTAACCACTCGAGGACATGGTGGATGTATTGTATGGATCGCATTAACCCTTTGGTTGTCGGCAGCGCTTTTTGTCACGATGATTCCTGCAGGAATCATCGCGACAAAACCCGCTACCGACAGCCAAAGGGCTAATAATATAACCGCTGACTACATATTGTACTCGCTGAAGCCCAAAGCTAATAGCTCATTAGCAGCATCAAGGTACATTTTCATGGATTAAACGAGCTGGCAATCACCCCTTTTCACGGTCACGTAAGCGGCATGCTTGTTTAAAAATAAACAAACAAATAAGATAAAACCAACCTATCAAGATTAAATTTGAAAACTTTGTCATTGCAAGATTTGTCACTGTCTGATAAAGTCGACGAAAATGTCCCGCCTCTTTGTGGTGAATTTGTCTGTTGCGATCAAGCACCGCGTCTCTTAAGTGCCCGCTGCTTGTCTGGCGTTAAAACGTTAAAATCTATCATTTAGGCATTTCCTAACTGTGGCCTGGTCTGTCATCACAGGCCAGCGCACATGCATAACTTGCTCGAAAAGTGTGTTCCCAGAACACAGGCTGCGCCTGCAATTTGATCGCGTCAATTCCTGAACCGCCGATGCCCCCATTGTGATGGTCCTAATGCTGTCCGCGAATCGATAAACTTTGTTCTCTTTTCTGTTCGCACACATCCCGCGCTCAAAATGATTTTTTTTGTTTGAGGGAAAACAGTGGAGGACTAGGACGGCCACTTAACCTCAGACAATGGACTGAACTCTGCAAGATCCATAGAACATTGTCGATTTCCATGCTTGACTGCTGAACGTGTTTGCTAAGCTAGTGTCTAAGTTTTGAGGTGTGCGCTCCGTTCACACAACGGTAAACAAGACTAAAACGTCTGCAAGAGGCGTAGATCCTCATGAGCCCCTGCAGGTTGCAGGGGCTCATGAGTATCTGCGCCTCTTGCCGGCAAGGATGAGACTCCGCATTTACATCTGTGGATTAACACATGATTGAAAGAGGTTTTCGAAATTTCAGTCGATTTGAGGCCGAGCTGTATGGGGACCAGAGCAGCTGCTTTACTGTTGAACTTCAGAGATCAAATGACAGCAAGTCCGAATTCCTCGCAAAACAAAATGAGCTTTTCGAGCCCCTCATCTTTCCATTAATGCATCCACCCGCCCATGCATGCATCCATCCATCCATCAATCCATCCTCCGACCCACCCACTTATTTTTTTATGTTCTTCGTTTATTTATTTACGTATTATTTATTTATTTATTATTAATTTTATTAATTTTATTTATTTCATTTTATTATTTAATTTCTTAATTGTGGTAAAGAATACTAGACCACAAACTTCGGCTGTTTTAAAAAGCTGAAACTGCACGTCCTGTCAAGTTCTCTAACAGAAGAGTAAATGAGTTATTGTGAAATATTGGCATCATCGAACTATTTATTTCTGGCCCAACAGGGGCATCTAATGTAAACTAATGAATATTATATTTTCGATTATCCTATCTTTTCTCAATTTTGAGGTCCTTTTTTTATTTTGTTGAGAAAATGAGTTCTAATCGAAACTCATAGCACAACCACAACCGTTGACCTCCTCTGTCTGTGAAGCAGAGGTGCGAGCAAGAGGCATAGGTTTGAGGCCCTGTGGCTGCAGGGGCTCATGAGAATCTCTGCTTCTTTGCAGATGGAAATGTCTGAATCAGTAATTCCACAGTCAATGGGACGTCTTGGGGCAAACACACACTTCGAGAACAGCAAGACACTTCGAGTCGATCTCCCGGGACAAAAGCCTGCTCCTTTCCATTATTAAATATGCGTTTGTAGTTCGTTAACTGTTTGAATACTGATTCTGCAAACACGAGAGTGCGACGGATGCCTCTATCTCTTGAAACTGAACATCACTTGATGTATCGATGTCTTTCTGTCTATAATCAGTCTTCTTTGATCGATGGACATTTGTGGCCAGGAGCAACATTTTCTTATGTGTTTTTCTCCTTTTTGTTTCTCCGTTTGTTTCTCTCTTTTTATATACTTTTGCTCTTTCATTCGTGCTCGCATGTAAGCCCATCAGCTTGTTCGTTCCTTCGTCTGTCAGTTCGTTCGGACGTCCATGCGCCCATCCACCAATTCATTCACTCCTCATTCACTCAATCACCCACCCATTCAATGTTGAAGGACACTTCTTTACTGTTCAGTTCTTTCTCTCAATCTCTCTTCTCACGTCCTTCGTTAGGTCACGCTTGCTAATTTTGTTCATTCTCAAGTTAATCCCTGTTATTTAGCTCCCTATCTTTTATTTATTTTCACTTCATTTTTTTCTTAAGTTTCAATTTGCGGGGGCTGTTAAAACTTTAATAAGCGAAAAAGACGTCAACCCTTTTACTTCCAAAGCCAGTTGTGCGACATCCAATATAGTCTTCTAAAGACTGACCTTCAAAGAACCGACCTTGATAGTTCAAGGGTAGTGGCAGTATTAGCATGGCGCCTTTACAGGCGCCAAGCTAATCTGGCACTACCCTTGAACTATCAAGGTCGAGCCATCTCTTGCAGTGGGCGCCCAAAGTCGGAACTGTAAGGGTTAACACAGTGAAGAGTTACTGCAGTTTTTCTCTTATTCCCCGCACACCAGCGGCCCGGTAATGCAATAAAAAGATTAATTTTTAATGAGCCGCTTCAATCAATTAGGAAGCGTGGGGAAAGGGACGCAACTCACACGTGGTACCCTACTCCCGTGTTTGCAGATGTAGGGGTGGATTGGAAGGGGAGGGGAGGGGTTGGGGAGCAGGAAGGGGGAGGAGGGTTATTCAAATGTTGACAAAGACTTGCGCTTGTGTAGTTAGGTGGGGGCCGGAAGGCGCGGGGGTGGGGGCGGGAATTGGTGTGTGAGGGGGTTCAGCATTGAAGTGATGGGGCGTGGTAGTAAAAAGGGAATACCGGGGGTGGGAGGGGGGTGCGGTGTGAGGGGGTGTATTAAGGTTGCGCAGACATGAACCCACCATCATCATCAACAACAAGAACGGCAAGAACACAACGATGACATTTTAAAAAGCAACCACGACAATTAAAACAACACCAGAAACAACACCACGACCAGCAACAGCAACAACACCAGCAGCAGCAATAGCAATGCCACCACCAATAGCAGAAACAGCACCACCATTAACTCGAGTTTTGTCTGAACTGATATAGGATTGAATACCGAATAGAATGAGATACATGTTTTACTCTTCCATGTTTCTGATAAAGCTTGTCAGCCAGCCTGTTCCATCTGCAAGAGGCATAGATTCTCATGAGCCCCTGCGAAAGCAGGGGCTCATGAGAATCTATGCCTCTGGCAAGCAGAGATCAGCTTCATTTAGTCCTCAGACTGAAGAAAGCATGGAGTGAAACCAGCGAGTGGCTGGAGCAGAAAACTGAGTCAGTATGGCGTGATGCAAAAGCAGCTTGGAAATAACACAAGTATTGTGTGACACGCAACGAACGCGTAACGCGTAACCTTTATTGCGTGTAATTGATTATACAGAATGTCAACCAATCCCACTGTGCGAGTAGGCCTGTTTCTCTCCTAGGCTTCTGTTTATGTGTCGGTCTGTCTCGTCTTCTCTTTTTCGTGCCTTTACGTGTCATATGTCTGTCTCTCTGTCTGTCTCTGTCTGTCTGCTATCTATTTTTCTGTCTGCCTTCAGATCCGTTTGTCTAACTTTGTCGAGCCGTCTTTTCGCCTTTATGTTTATTTGCAAGCCTGCCCCCCTCTCTCTCCCTCTCCCCCTCACTCTCCCTTTCCCTCTCTCGTTTGTTATTTTTTTTTTTTAAATTTCTTTGTGTGATGTGTTTGTTTTAGTTTCACGTTTTGTTATGTGCACAGGACAGATCGTATTGCTCAATAGCTTTAGATCCTGAAATAAAAGATTCATCACCAGCATCATCATCATCATTATCATCATCTTCATCACATGTAGAGAGGCACTGAGACACAGACGTATGCCTGAAAGTATTCAAACTGCATGTACATACTATTTGTTTGATGCTGTCCACAGAAATAGGCTTGTTTATGTGCAATCACGCACTAATTAACTTTTTTGCACATTGTTACGCTTTGTACGTGTGTTCTACAAATACTCACCACTCAGCCCACAATCAAAACTCCCACACCTCTCCCCCTTCCCCTTCCCCTTTTCCCCCATCAGAAAAAAAGACCGCAAGAGGTATAGATTCTCATGCGCCCTGCGGATGCAGGGGCTCATGAGAATCTATGTCTCTTGCGTTTGGAACGTCCTAGATAGGATACTGCAGTTCCACCGTCCCACCTCACCAGAAACACTTTTAATTTTTAATATTTAATTAATGATATGTTTCACACAACTTTCCTCCTTTACGGGCAAAGGGAGACTATCCTAATAAAGAACGACAACTGGCGTGCGTGATGTCAAGCGATTCCCACGCCAGTCGATATAATTTGTAGCCACAGGGGACGGGACGTAGGACCGCCGACAAAGACAATATTATGACCACTTCTTATTTCTATGTTTTGTTGTATGCCCGGGTAAACCCCTTGTGTAACTACGCGTCTTTTACCGAGTGGCATCGTCAGTAGCAGACAATAAGTTAAATTTCTCCGCGGAATAAAGCTATGCACAACGTACAAGTAATGGGGGATCGACCGTGACAGCTCAAGGGTAGTGCCTGCCAAGCTTGACATCATCTTCGAGTCAGTATAACTATTGATGGCGCCAAATGTACAAGCTAAAATGTAGTGTCTGATTAGCTTGCGAGCTGACCAAGCATTTACAAATGAGATATCGCAGACGATCGCAGTTGGCGCGGAAATTAAAAGCGGTAACGAGCTTGAGTCACATGAATCGATTTTGAGTAATATGAACTGTAGCTAGGTGGGTTTTCTTTCTTTAAAAAAAAAAAAAAAAAAAATCTTTAGAATGTCATTACTAGACACGCATTATGATCTGCGAGTGACTACAGTGATGTAATATCAAAGACGGAATTTCAATCCGGGTCACCGCAAATTTTGACAGGACCTGTCCTCACGACCTTTTGAGTGTCGGGTCCAGTGAATTCCACAGCAAACTCTCAAGATCTCCGTATACATGATTGTTATTACCTTTAATGCCAGAAACAAAAATTATCACTCTTAACTGCATTACATTGTCCTGCGTTATCGCAAGCTAAGGTCAGTCTTGTCCATGTGAGAGTTACTGAAACCCCCCATGATATAAAGTCAGAAATCAGACTGACTGACCACCACTGACCTCCTCCGTGTGAGGAATATAACAAAGACTGCGAGCAAGTGGCACAGATATTCACAAGCTCCTGCAAGATGCGGGGGCTTATGAATATCTATGCTACATGCAGATGACTGGCACTCCTTGAAAACGTGCAACACACTGAACCGATAAGAAAGGGATTTACCGACTATTCTTATCTCGCATTATTATACTGGCTTGTTCAAAATTGAATTTTCAATGCTTCAGCCGTCAAAACCGGAATTTCTACCCGGGCACAAGCTCCTGTTATCAATAAACTTTTCCAGGATTTGTCTCAAGATTTATCAACCCCACCTATGGGTAGATTCGAATACCCTGTGCAAACAGCCAACCGATAAATTCGAAAGCAAGGCTAAGCCAGCTAGTTTTCTGCACTTAAATCGTACACTTGAGAACACAACCTCGCTGATTTGCTCAAAGAAAAGTACAGAAAATATACGATTGTCACTCCCCAGCAAGAGGCATAGATCTTCATGAGCCCCTGCATACGCAGGGGCTCGTGAGGATCTATGGCTCTTGCACGTATTAAAAATCTTTCGCTGAGGACGGGAACTCTCTGAAAAAAATGTAGGACGCAAGTTTTTGCGTTGTTGTGTATATGGCGACAGCTGATTGCTGTGAGTCATGCAAAGCGTACGAATAGGAATTAAAAAGGATATTGGACAATAAGCCGAGTATGTGCGTTTCCCTGTAAATGTCGTGTGATGAACAGTTTGGTTAAACACTGGAATTATTCTAACGGCACGTGGAGTTACGCGTAAGGTGGTCCGGATTGTGACAACCGTGATGTAAACGTTGATTTGATCACTGTATTGTCAGTCAATACAACAATTCTGATCAGATATAGCATTTTGATATACCAGAGATTGAACGTTATTTTCCAGTGCCCCCATCCCCCAACCCCCCCCCCCCCCTCCTCCCCCCCCACACACACCACACACACACACACATACACACACACACACACACACACACACACACACACACACACACACACACACACACACATTCCCTCTTTGTCACTTCTCTTACTGTCTGTCCTCTCTTACTGTTCCTTCTCCCTTACTCTCCTTTCTGTCACAATCGCCATTCTCCATTGCTGTTCCTTCTAAGTTACTCTCCCGTCTCCCTTGCAGTTCCTTCTCCCTTACTCTCCATTCTCCTTTACTCTCCCTTCTCCCTAGCTTTCTCTTCTCTCTGACTCCCCTTCTCCCTTGCTGTTCTTTCTCCCTTTCTCTTCTCTTTTACTTTATTCTCTCTTACTCTCCTTCTCCCTTACTCTCCCTGCTCTCTTGCTTTCCCTTCTCTCTTTCTCTTCTCCCGTGGTCTCCCTTCTCTCTTATTCTCCCTTCTCCCTTGCTGTTCCGTTTCCTTTACTCCCTCTTCTCCCTAGCTGTTCCTTTTCCTTTACTCACTCACTCTTCTCCCTTGCTGGACCTTTCTCTTAGTCTGGCTGACCAGACTTTTACCCTTCCCCGTGAGATGGCTTTACTCTCCTGCTCGGTGTTAAACCCCAATAACTAACTAATTATCCCGTACTCTCCCATCCGCCTTACTCTCCCTTCTGCCTTACTATTCATTTCACTTACTCTCCCTTCTCTCTCTCACTCTAATTTTCTCTCACTCTCGCTCAGAATCTCCCTTATCCCTTACTCTCCCAACTCCTATCCCCTCCCTCCTCTCTCAAAGACTGACTTAGGGCGTGCCTGCACTGCGTGCGAAAAGGCGGATAAATTAGAACATTCAATGTATACATGTCGCAATAGGTCTAACAAGGGAAATAAACCCACACAATGCCGGAGACGCCGCACCTTCATGCTAGTTTCTCAAACTCCAGGTTATAGGAATGAATTCTTTAACACGACACAGGAAGAATTAATTCTGTAACTCTTGCAAGAGCAACACCGTAGCTAATTACGTTTTGCCACTGCGCGACGTGTGTTGAAACTTGGACAAAAGCTGGCACCTAGAATAAAAGAAAACTGTTTCGATCAAGACACATTTACTTTTCCTCATTGAAACGGCACTGACATAGTCTGTGTGCTCTTTCACACAGAAGAATTTCCAGCCTATACCCTTAACGACCCTCGACGATCACTAAATAAAGACATTACTAATCCAACAAAAAAACTAAGCGACATAAGAGCAAAACAAAGAACAACCATCTGCAAGAGGCAAAGATCCTCATGAGCCCCTGCATACGCAGGGGCTCAGGAGAATCTATGCCTCTTGCTCTCCGTGGGATTGGCTCTATGTATTCCCAATTCTGCTTCTCTGGCCGATAAAAACAAATTGAAAAGCAGCCCGGCAATACAAGTCAAATCGCGGCATTTGCAGTACAGCAAGAGTTTGCTTTCAAAACTGAAAGCACACAACAGTTACGAGTTGGGAAAGGGGGGGGGGGGGGGGGGTGGTGGTGGTGGTGGTGGTGGTGGTGGTGGGGGCGGGGGGGGGGGATTTTTAAATAGTGAGACGTAATTGCTGTGTTTGGTGGGGTTTGTTTTTTTTTTGGGTGACTAGTGAAAAACTCTCCTCGTGACCGTGATTCGTGAAAAATGCTATCACAAAATCTTCCTGGCTGAAATCTTACTAAGTGATTCGTGCCTACCGAAACAAGGTCTCCGTTAAGCTGTGACAGTAGCCCCCACAACCCCCGCAAGTATGAGTCATTGGAAAGCAAAAATAAAGTTCACGGCCATTCAGGGTATAAAATGAACGGGTGGACCGGCAAACCTTACGTCAGTTCCAAGATGGCATTTGCGAGAGGGTGTTTAAGGGCTGTAAAGCCCGAAAGTTACTAGACCATAACATTGTTCACAGTTTAATTCTAGATTCAGCTGTTTGCTTTAAAAGAAAGGCGCTGAGGATCTTCATATTTTGACTTGTTACTTCCGACTCAAATACAGCCCGAAGTAAAATGAATAAATGAGTTTATTACGAAAGTTAAAGTACGGTCAGCATTAATGTTTGCGAATGTGTGTGTGTGTGTGTGTGTGTGTGTGTGTGTGTGTGTGTGTGTGTCTCAAACACACACACACACACACACACACACACACACACAAACACACACACAAACACACACACACACACACACACACACACACACACACACACACACACACACACACACAGAGAGAGAAAGGCACACACAAAGAGAGCTAGACAGAGACAGAAAGAGAACTTTCAAGTACTAGCTGAAACTGTTTCGATTTTGTTCGTAATTAACTTTCCGCTCTGTTACGCGCGTGTGCACCAAAGACAACGGCTAGCTAATGGGTTGTTAATTCTACAAGACACCACCTCAGTCGCCTGAGTGAGCCTAAATCCTGCGCAAGCCACTTCCCAAGGTGCTCCGCTATAGCGGAGCACCTTGTGTAGTGACTTGCGCAGGATTTTCTCCATCTCGTGCAACAGCACCGGTTCTAAAAAGTATCACAGGCTGGAAATTGCAGTAATATTGATGTAATTGTCTGACTCCTTGCTAAGAATGGCTCTATGCAAATGTCTGTACGGTCCCAGTCAGACAGACAGCTATTGTTAACCCATTCAGCCCTGACGTACTACAGCAGGAGATGGGTCGACCATGATAATTCAAGGATAGTGCCAGGTTAGCTTGGCGCCTGTCAGCGCCAAGCTAATCTGGCACTGCCCTTGAATTATCATGGTTGATCCATCTCCTGCAACAGGTGCCGGCATAGTCGTTAGATGACGCCTCCAAAGTTTGGGAAATACGTGCGCCGGGCTGAATGAGTTAATAGTTGCCATGATATTTTAGGAATTAGGACGCATTTTACAAGTTGGTCAACATGTGGTGTGCATGCACGTTTAAAAACATGTTCAGGCCATTTTTTTTACTTTTCCTCTGCTTTTGGTAAAGCATTTGTTCAAGCCAAAACTTAGTCTGTTAGAATGTTAGAAAATTAAAACAAATGTGTGTGTGTGTGTGTGTGTGTGTGTGTGTGTGTGTGTGTGTGTGTGTGTGTGTGTGTGTGTGTGTGTGTGTGTGCGCGCGCGCGCGTGCGCGCGTGCAAGAGAGAGAGAGAGAGAGAGAGAGAGAGAGAGAGAGAGAGAGAGAGAGCATTACGCCCCAGGCGATAAGATTACAATTTCAAACCGAATGCCAAATCGTAGAAAATTTAAGTCCGCTTTCATCCTGGTGACAATGAACAACATACATTTTAACGAGCGGACTGAATCCTTTATATGTTTTTTAAACGTCAATGCTCCAAAATTGTGAACTGACCTTTCAGATGTAAATAAACTTACCCCAAGTAACTGCCTCACTGTGAGGATGTAAATCATGCTGAACTTTAACAGAGATAGGCATAGGTTCTCATGAGCCCCTGCGACTGCAGGGGCTCATGAGAATCAATGCCTCTTGCAGATGATATAAGCAGGGCGACGAGCTGTAGTGTGACACCCAACTTCCCGGCAACGCACGAGACGATCACACTATATCGTACTCCAATGGGCGAAAATGTGCTCCCCCCCCCCCCCCCACTCCCCCCACTTCCTTTCTTGATTTTTTAATTGCTTGCAAAGTATTACGTACAGCTTCAGGAGATAGATCGACTACGATAACTCAAGTGCAGTTCAGATTAGTTTAGTATCCATTAGCTGTTAATAAACCATGAGAACCAAACAGTACTTACAAATTAAAATAAAAACCCACTTTCATCAGACCGACTATATTGTCCTGTACTAAGTGGCTTCCAAGTTTAAGTGACCCGTACCACACAAGGCTTGTGCACTGTCTGTCCGGGTATGTATACTCGCACAAAATGCTTGTGCATATTCTTTGACAGTGACTGTGCATTTTACTTCGCCGGCTATCTTTTGTACGCCGTCTACAAAAAGTGCATTTACATGCCCAATGACACTATCTCACAAGCGGTTTCGTGTGAACATTCTCTGTACAATTAACGTATATCTGCAAGAGGTCTAGATTCCCATGAGCCCCTGCGGATGCAGGGGCTCATGGGAATCTAGGCCTCTTGCTGCCCATGACTGACCTCCAATATTCACTAAATTCAAGCAGATAAAACGGGCGACTGAAGTGTCCTGGTTGTAGTGAAAAGGGACAAGAGTAATGTCAGCGCTGCATTTTTTTTTCCATATTGTTATTTTTCGTGTGAGGGGAACGGGAAGGTTTATATTTCTTTTGAGGGGGATAATATTACCCAGCAATTACACACTGCCCCGTGACTCAACGGTGAGAGTAAAATAGGAGTGTAGCATAAGAGGTGGGACGGGCTGGGATGTATGCTGGATGGCGAATAGCTGATGTTCACATGAAAACATTCGGCGGTTTCAACAACTTTCAAATTAAGAATGCATGCATGCTAATTCTGTATAATCTACCGTGTAAACTTGTACGTCAAGAACTGAGCTGCCAAATCTGTGCTACAGCATCCAAGCTCCACAATTTACCTCTCATGAAAATGAGTAAGGCGTTTATCTAAAGATAACGAACGATGGAACGAACGAAGGCAGAAAACAACAACAACAACAACAAAACACAACCCAACGAACGAGCGAGCGAGCAAGCGAGCGAGCGAGCAAGCGAGCGAACGAACGAACGCCGAACTACTGAACAAACAAAAAACCAGCAAACAAGAGCGCTATTTTTGTGCTCCTCTAGGTAACATTTCGATCAACAACTCTTCATAAGAGAGCTACTCCACTGAACAAAAATGAAATTAGTTACTAATTATCTGATTAATATGTTTACTTGAATTTGTACGCCCGAGACGTGCATAAAACTTACGATGTCAAATAGCGGCTGAACAACCGAAATATAATGAATGTCAAACGCAAAAAAAAAAAAAAAAAAAAAAAAAAACATCATGCAGGGGACACACATATTTATGCTTTCAAATCCAAAGATCGTTATAAGCAGAGAAAATATCATTACAAAAGAAAAGTGTAGTCGGAACCTCAGAAAACGTGAACTACATGTAACGCAGGACATATGTCACATCCGAACTTGTCATAAGCCAAGTCGACTACAAGTTCACAAAAGGCATAAAAAGCAAGGATCTCTACTCTCTGAGCATAACTGGCTGGTATTAGCGGCTTGAAGTCTGCATTGTGGTGAAAGGATGGGTTAGGAATATAATTATAGTAAGAGTTTGGATAAAATAAGAGCGTGAGAATTTCAACCAGCGTCATCCAAGCGTGCCATAAAAAATCGTGTCGTGTCGTAACATCCTACTCTCATATCTATACAGTTCTTACACATCTCCTTCCATCTGCAAGAGGCATAGATTCTCATGAGACCCTGCATTCGCAGGGGCTCATGAGAATTTATGCCGCTTTCTACCAAATATTAGTGCTATTGATTTAACTTATTGATTTAACTTACATCTGATCCTCAGATGGAAAAGGTCACCAAGTTTAAACCTGTGGCTATATAGTAAGACCTCCTAGGAATTTGCACAAGTCATGTACATCTGGATTTTATCCACACGGAGGAAGTTATCAGGGTTTAGCATGCACTATTTAGCAGGTGTACGTTAGTAAAAATCAACACCACTGTTTGCACCTAGATCACATTTCCTTGGAAAAAAAGGAGAGACGTTTTGTCAGTGAAGATGCTGGAATTTTTCAACCTTGCCGTCAGGGCACTTTGCTTATACCGACACAAAAAAATAAAGCAAGACAAACTGCATACAATTGGAAACCCCGTTGAAAGACACCTATTTCAGACAAAGGAAATTAGACCTTTTTTCATCCCACTCCTCTTCACTACCCCGTTCCAAGTTGCAAGCTGGGTAGCGCAGGTGGTGGAGCGTTCGTCTCTTTCGAAAGGTCACAGATATGAACCTAGCTGGGGTCAAAATTTGTGCAGGTCCTTTTTCGGTACTCCGTCTCTAAAATCACTTTCGTGGCGGAAAAAGACGTAAAGCCCTTTACATTTTTTTCCCCTTTACAAGTTGCAAAGGAAATACTTTTTAATCAAAGCCATAAGTTGTCAGGTTTAGGCTAACGAGTGGTTGTTTGATTCCACGGTCAATCCATCTTCAGCGACTTGCACACTGTGCTAAGCAAGACGATTTGCATGCCCACAGGTTTTAGCAGCTGAATATGAAACGTGAGCATAAGGTCATCGGGCTGACAACAGCCGCAGTTGGCCCGCGCACGGCCGGCTGAGCGCGGGCCAACTGCGGCCGACGTCGGCCCGAGGACGCTTTGCTCAGTGTGAGTTTCTCTGTGCAAATGCAATGTATTTGAACGAGTTGCCCCCACCCGTTCCCCCCTTACCTCAGCCACCCCAGTACTCAAATATGGATAAAATGCAGCAGAGAGGAGAAGAAAGAAAAAAAAATGCCTATCCAGTCCCTTTATAGTGGGCGAGTCATTGCGCCCTAACTCAATGTCAAAAGAGTATTTCTTTCAAAGCCACGGCCATACAGCAACCGCTTGAAACGTGGTTCTCTTGGCATTACTTACTGAAAGGACTCGCCTGGTGCGTACAATACCGCAAGCTCGCGGAAGATGGATCGACCGTGAAAGTTCAAAGGTAGTGCCCGATTAGCTTGGCGCCCGACGGCGCCAAGCTAATCAGGCACTACCCTTGGGTTACTAACGGCGATCTTTCCCAGCGACAAATTAATTAGGTATGAGTACTGAGCTATCCAGGTCCATCCATCTCCTGCAGTTGGCGGTGGTGGTGAAAAGAGCCGTATCTCGGCAGGTGAGCTTACAGATTCATTCGCGGAGTGCTCGTTGCGGGTTGACAAATTTTATCACAAATCTTGCCCCACCGTGTGACTGGTCTGTTGACACACGCTAAACCCCCAACAAGCGTTGCATCGTTCGCATCACTTCAAGTCCAATGGAGGACATTTATACATACTGTTTTGGTCCAAAAGTTGTGTGAAAAAAACAATGCTTTTTATTTTTAATTATAAAAAGAATACGAATGAATGCTATTTGCTACAACTTGGGCTAACGTCACTGATGTGCTATGATGTCGTGATAATCCTGCCAACAGTCAACGCTCTCGCTACAACTAATACATTTTTGGTAAAAAGGTGTCTGTACATCGCACACCACTATGTGATGGCTTGATGTGACCAGCCGTATTCACAATCACCGAGAAAAAGACAGACTTGAGCAAAGGGAGGTAACCTCTTAATTTGTTCGCCCTTTTCTCGAGTCCTAGCGATACAGCCTGAGCACACGAGGTCAAATCAACACAATTAATTAACACCTTTCTCGTGATCGCCATGAATAAGATATAAACATAGGTCGTCCCACAAATTGAAAAAGAGTGAGTTTTCTTTTGAAGTATGTGTACTGCAAGAACGGCGCCTTTACCGATGGATTTCTTTTTAAAGAGAGAGACATGATGGGCGCACACCTAGGCTAGTAGCGACAGCAAACGTCAGCAAGCCTAAACAAAATTAATGTGTCCTGGGATGTGATTTTTACTAAATTTTGTCTGTCTGTCTCTGTCTGTCTGTCTGTCTGTGTCTGTCTGTCTCTCTCCCTCTCTCTGTGTCTGTACGTGCGTGTGCGCGTGCGTACTTGACTGCGTGTGTGTATGCCGTGTGTGTGTACGTGCGTGCGTGCGTGCATACGTGCGTGCGTGCGTGCATACGTGCGTACTTGTGCGTGCGCGCGTGCTTGTGTTCGTGCGTGTGTGTGATGTATGCAGGTTGAAAACATATCAGACCCAAATGTGCACATTAACGTAGCACAAACGCTTGAAAACCCACGCAGCATGCATGAATTATAAATATGACTGCTCCGACGCACACCGCACCCCAGTGCACTTTCTCCACTTCGGGACATAAATAACACCGACATGCCAGCAAGAGACATACATTCTCATGAGCCCCTGCGAATGCAGGGGCTCATGAGAATCTATGCCTCTTGCACACGGACGGTTTGGTTGGGTGGCTGACCACGTTCTGACAAGCTCGTATCCCAATGGGGGCCAATAACATTGTAACCTTTCCCACGAACCTGGTTATTGGCACTTGAGTGGCTATGCGCGCTTCATTTACATTAATAGACCGTGGCCAAACATTAACACACTGCTGTCAAAAAGCGGAGTAGTTTTGAACGTAAGTTAAATGAGAAACCGATGCTGTAATAGCTTCTGTAAAATTGAGAATTTAAAAAAAAAAAGGAAAAACCTTTGAAAGTTTTGAAAAAGTCAAACGCGTACCAGTAAACAGAAGGAGGGTGGATGGGGGCTGGGGATGGTGTCTAAAGATGTTTAAGTGTCGTTCCTATCACAAACAGTCTCTACTAAAGAGGACCGTGGTTTTGTGGCCACACCCTGTGCGGATTTCGCTCCATACCAGTATCATCGTCATTTTGATGACACGATGACGATGATGATGTTGATGATGAAACTGCAATGACACATATTTTTTGTTGCCAAAATGGTTATGTAAAGGACACTGAGGATGGGCGGGGGGGGGGGGGGATGTCGTGTGGGGATGGGGGAGTGTCCACAGCCACCTCCCCCACAGCCCTCCCTTTACCCCATTGGCAAAATAAATAAATAAATAAATAAAGAATAAGAAGAAAAAAATTGACTGGGACGAAACAAAAAGAAGACGACAAGTGCAAAGAATGACACAGAAACACAGAAACGAAGTGGGCAATGCGGAAAATGCTGCAGACTAATATACTGTACAGGGCACATATTGAACAAGACACTGGTGTTTGTAAAGGTGAGCACTCACTTGTTTTGTGAGTGTGAGGTACGAACAAGTTCTGTCAGCATCACCACTGATAACATAATTATCAACACTTGCTTTATGTGTAATCCACGTACATGATACCTGTAACCTACACTTATTTTCCCATCGAGTACACTGTCCTTGGGCCGATTTCGGCCCGCAGTTGGCTCGCATATTATTGTGCGCGGGCCAAGTGCTGTCGACATCGGCCCAAGGACCGTCAGCTTACTGTGTAATGTTTCCCCATCTTCACCCACTTGCCTGATTCGGATTCCACACTCTTGTAGGGGATTTACGTTGTATTGTATGTACTTTGTACTGTGATCGTACTAGCCTGTGATTTTGGATGTAAAGCTATCGGCCGTAAGATCCAAAATCACATAGGAACATACACACGCAACTCTAAGCAAACAAACAAAAAAAAATCCCGTTGAGACAATAAAGTACAAAGAAAGAGGATCTCAAACCAAAATACTCGCCGATGTTATGTTAACAGTAGTGATTAGATGGGGAAGTGTAACGCCATATAGCGACTACTTCTGTGTTACTGAATACCTACCGCTGTGTGTTATGCATACATGATTCGATTCAGCGATCTAGAGGTCATCGTCTGGGATGGTTTGGATACCGCTTGGTGCTGTATGGTACATAACAATTTTTCTTTATTTCGCAGATCGCGAGACTTTACTAGTAATCATGTGTTGACTAACCCATTCATTGCCGAGAAAAAAGTGGACATGATCAAACTGCAAGAGGCACAGATCCTCATGAGCCCCCGCAGTCGCGGGGGCTCATGAGGATCTATGCCTCTTGCTGCAACAATGTCGTACCCATTTTCCTTGGACAGGTGAGGCTCATTTGGCGTTGAATTAACAAAACAAAAACAAAACACAAAATCAGGAACACAATGTGCTCACAGTAGTTTTTCTTCTTCTAACGGCCCAAAAGATTCGAGTTCAAATGAACGTGAAATGATAAGCACAGGTGGTAGTGCCGATAAAAGGATTTTGAGTCCCTCTGTCACGTAGTTAAGCATTAAGTGTACGTCAGGCCGACTGTGACAGCTCAAGGGCTGTCGGCTGCGCCTCGACAAGGCTGTTCACCATCCCCACTGAAGTTCAACTGACTTTCCGGGAGACAAAAAAGTATGCATTTCCCGTTCTAATGCTCACTTCATCCCGCCGCGGAATCCAAGGGACGCAAACAGCTTCTTTCACGGTGACACAGAGTGATGGGACTTTAATGGCGGACATGCTTGGCAGTGGGACGACCTGACGTGAATCCGCAGGAAGCACGGTGAAGAGGCTCACATTTTCCTGAACCCCTGCGGCCTGCAGGTTTTCATGACATTCAATCCCGGTTGCATCTGCAAAGTACAGGCCTGCTAAGTGTTTTCACGGTTTTGTCGGCCAGTGTAACATTTGTTTGGTGATTCTTATTTAACAAACTCCACGAAGTCGACAGGAAGATGTGCTCTTCTCGCAAAGCTAATTCTTGCTCGTTGTGAAGTTGCTTTTCTTGCTGATCTGAGCCAAACAGCGATAATTAAACCCTTTGGCTGTTGGTTGTGGTTTTTGTCGCGATGATTCCCTACAGGAATCATGACGACAAAAACCTCTACCGACAGCCAAAGGGTTAATAATATAACTAACAAAGAAAGAAACACGCATCCAAGGAACTGTTTTGTTATTTTTTTTAATTTTACAGGCTGGGCAGTCACTTTTTGTACGAATTTCGATAATTAAGTAAAATGGTCTTTTTAAAGAAAAATGACGTTGACACATCCCGGGACAACGACAAATTTATCTCCCTTTCTATCGTGCTGGATTAACACCTTTGGAATGGCATTATGGCTGCCGTGTGAAATGGATGACACCGCAAGTCTCGACCGACACCTCAGTCATCATTAGATGGTTCTGATGAAGACAGTCTCTCTCTCTCTCTCTCTCTCTCTCTCTCTCTCTCTCTCTCTCTCTCTCTCTCTCTCTACCACTTCCTTTATTGGCAACCCCCCCCCCCCCACACACACACACACACCTCTAGCTGCAACGCCCACGTATTACTGTCTTGTTTGTTTTAGCTGGGCAAAGGCACTGCCATTCAGCTGTCAAAGATTGCAAAACTGAGTCCGAAATTGTGTCAGATTTTGGCCACTTTAAAATCGCACTGAACATCATATTGAGTTATGTTCCTTTCTCCCATACGTAAACATGTATTTAACAAGATAAGGATTTCATCCGAAAGTCTACCGTACTTTTTGAAGCTCCGATGCGTTTATCTTTTAGGAACATTCAGAGTTGTTCATATTTTTAGGCTTATTATGCTGATCCATTTCCCTCCTAGCCTCTCTCTAAGCCAACCTCTGATCAACACACACGTCGGCGCACAAAATGACGGACAACTGCGCTTCCCGCCATTAGTACGCTCTGTGGGCTCGTGTAGCCGACAGGAATCCATCTCCTTCTACTCTAATCCACCCTCTGATTCACACACACTGGCACACAGAAATAAAGACGGACACACGCGATTCCCCCCATTCGTAAGCTCTGTGGTCTGGCGTAGCATAGCTATTCTGAAGAAGCCGAATGATAGCACGAGCAGCGAAATGACGTCACTTTAAGCTACACGTCATGGCATCATTAGTCCCACGACGCCGTGTTCATAGTGACAACTCGATGCTATACGTCGCTCATCGCAGTACTAACATTCGACGTATCAGAGAATCAACTTTGCAATTTTCTTGCTGATTATCACGCCTAGGGCTTACAGATCACAATTTCCTACCCCAGGGCCGGGATAAACAGCAGGCTTATGCAAAATCATGCGGGTATTAATGAGAAAATAGTTGTTGTTTTTTTTCGCAAAAGAAAAATTAAAGTTATGTTAGCAGTTTTACAAATGACTCCGAAAAAGTGGTTGCAGAAAACTGATTTTCACACCTAGGGCATACAGGTCACAATTGACCTAATCGTAGCCGACAGCCGAGACAAACTGTAGGTTTATGTAAATACAGTATACAAAAAATCACGCGATTATTAATGAGAAGATTGGGGGTTTTTTTTCGTTAAAAAACTTCAATTGTTTTAAGATTAACCCATATAATGCGTGAAATTAATCCCCAAAACGTGAAAATATATTTTTTTCCAAAAATAACTAATTATCACTCAAAAGGTTCTAGAGGTACAATGCTGGTTAATGAACTCATTCAATATGTCCTTTCAAGTGTATCTAGCTATACGCAAAATATCTAGTAAAAATAAGAACAATTACGGACTCTCGTGTGGATCAACCTGTTTTTGTGAGTTTGAAACGGCCATTTTCTCGCCAATGAGCATCTTAATCAAAACATCGAAAAAAAGGTCCCGAAATTACTTTTTTTTTAGGGACAATATCCTATAATTTCAAGCTTGTCCGTCCTCAAAAGCGGGCTCTAGTCGCTGTCACATCCTCACACGCGCGCGCGCGCGTGCGCGTGTGCACACACACACACACACACGCGCGCGCGCGCGCGGCGCTTTGGCGCAAATAAAACGCTCTCTAGCAAGGTTTGCGTAGCTAGACGTGACGTCATTTTTATCGTGTTACTTCTTTGCCAAAATTTTTCTGCGCCGCACGCCAAAAACGTCATGTGCAAGCTCCGGAATGCGGTCCGACCCAGCCCCATTTCAAAGACTACCGTATTTTTTTAAATACGGTAGACAAAAAGGAAAACAGTACTAAATCTAAGGTTTTGTTTCCTGAAGTATATGGCACGCAGTCATTTAGCAACCTCCCACCATCTGCAAGATGCATATATTCTCATGAGCCCCTGCAGCCCCAACGGATGATGAGAATCTAGGCTTCTTCCCGGCCAATATCGGCCTTAGCTGTTCCCCAAATGTGAGGGGTCTGAACACATGTATGTACGGATCGATTGAAAGGAAAATTTCATCAACAGAAAAATATCCTTTAAGGTACGCAAAAGGTCCTCGGGCCGACCTCGACCGCAATGGGCCCGTGCACAGCTGACGTCGGCCCAATGGCCTTTAACTTACTGATTCAGCACCGGAAAATCGGTTCTAATAAGGGAAGAGAAATAGCAAAGCCAGCCTCAGAGTATGATTAAAAGCTGTTTTGTCTGTCAGCTTTTCATTCCTGCTTTTTTACGGCCATCGATCTGCAGAACAGGCACATTATTTTTGTACTCACTGCTGTTGATCTGTTGTTTTTATCATGATTGAGTTCATTACATAACTCAGGAATGACTGAAGTGAAGATTTTTCTCGTTAAGTTATGAGCCTACATTTACCATAGTCAACTCCAGTCCAATAAAGGCTACATGTTCAAAGAGTGTATGCGTGTGTGTGTGTGTGTGTGTGTGTGTGTGTGTGTGTGTGTGTGTAGGGGATGGGGGAAAGGAAGTGTGTGTGTGCGTGCGTGCGTGCGTGTGTGTGTGCCGTGTGTGTGTGTGTGTGTGTGTGTGTGTGTGTGTGTGTGTGTGTGTGTGTGTGTGTGTGTGTGTGTGTAGGGGATGGGGGAAAGGAAATGCGCGAGGGGAGAAGGGGAGGGTTGGGGCCCACGCGTGCGTCGTTGTGTTTGTGCGTACTTTGTGCGTGCGTGTCCCACACTCCATACTTTCGTCGTGCGTGTGCCGTGCGCATGCGTGCGTTGGTGCGTGTGCGTATGTATGCGCGTGTGTGTCCCACACTCTATGTATGTGCCTTTGCTTGCGCCTACATGTGCCTACATGCGCAGACTTTTACTAGTCAAAGGCCGTACTTTGTTACCGTGATAGATTCATTTTGACAGTCCCAGCGTACGCAGATCAGAGAGGTATTTCCAACACTCCGGAAATCTAGCTGACGGCATACACACATATCTGCCTATCTTAGAGCCGGTTCGCTCTCGAACTTCCATCTACAAGAGGCATAGATTCACATGAGCCCCTGCAACTGCAGGGGCTCATGCGAATGTATGCTTCTTGCTGACGGGATACTGGCTCCAGCTATCCCTCAATCTGAGGGAGTTATTTTGCCTTGAACATACGCCTGCACCGGTTCTGAGAGTCCCTTCTGACATTTCCAGCACCGAGACACTCGTGTTTCACACTCTCAGATAAAGGGAAGTCAGCCAACCCGAACCACATGCCGCTAATCTGCAGTAGTTTACCTTTTCCTCTCACATCCATTTCCACCACCGACTATAAAAGCTAGGCCCTCCTCTTCAAAAGGAAAATGAATATAAGCACGACTTGCACGAGGCATAGATCTTTATGAGTGCCCGCATGCTGCAGGAGCGCATAAAGATCTATGATTCTTGGGGACGGGTTAGAAGTTGTAGGGTTTATGTAGATCTCAGGTCCGTCTTTCAGATGGGTGGTGAGGGCGATAGGAGTGGTTTACGACACATGCATACATATATGGTTAGGACCAAAGGCCAGAACGTACTGAGAGTCACTTTACAATATGTCTAGATTTTATGTAAGTAAGCACAGGACGTGAAGGACAAAAGTACGGTAAAGTTTGATATAAGGAAATTAATAAACGTGAAAAACAGCACATTTCCTTTCCTTCTGATTTAAGCTACTTTTCTGGCACTTTTAACGTTGTGCTTGTATTGTCACTGCAAATGCTCGTACACAGGTTAAGGTTTTGTGTTGACTGACCTGTCAGCAACAACTCCAACAAGAAGAGAAAACTCGAGTTTTCTCTCAACCCCCCCCCCCCGCCCCACACACACACACACTAAAGCCGTTTTTTAAAATCTGTTCTGGATTCCGACTCCAGAATTCAGGACAGAACAACTGAGGACAGACTTCTGCCCCGAGACTCCAAAAAGTCTGGACCTCAAAGTTGAGAATTAAAAAAATTGTTAACCATCCTTCTAACAGCAATCTCGCGTGTTCTGTCATGTCCGAACCATATCAGGGACGGACTCTCTCAATAAGGGCTAGTCTACATCGCCAGATGGACCTACAGAAAGATAAATCCTACATCTGCCCACCCCATTCTCTAAATGAGGGATGCAAATACAAATGGTGCCAGCAAGAGGCGTAGATCCTGCGGGGGCTTATGAGGATCTACGCCTTTTGCAGATGGGTAGTGTTCGATTGCAAAATGATAAAAGATACGTCTGTGGAACTGCCCACTTCGTGAAAACCCCAGGCGCTGTTGGCACCGTCGGCAAAGAACCAGGAATTTCTTTGTTGTATATTAGTATTTCTTAGAACTACATTTCTGCTCTATAGTTACAAAAGACCAATCCCCAGGTCCATTATTTTCTTGGTCAGTTTTTCATCTTTCACCGACAACATGAATGTCCAAAAGGGCTACCTGCTTCAAAGAGTTCTAGGCACTCAACTGGAATTGTCTCAGTGCAACGGGAACCAGCTGTATTACCAGAACTGAATCAGCTGGACTAGCAGCTATGGTGCTGACGATAACAATATGACGACTACGACAACGACGACGATGATGATGAAGTTGACCATGACAGTGATGCTGATCTTGGGTGATGATTTTTATATTTTTATTTCAATTTTACAAAGACTGAGACAAAGATGAGACATTTTCAGTCGCACGGCTCTGAAATTCTTTGGGTTGAAAGCTCATACATATTGTATTTTGTACTGACGTGTGCTTATCCACAGCTCTCTGCACCTTCTTATCAATACAATATGTAACATTTCGTCCGAACAAGTGAAACAGCCCTTTTTTTCTACGACAGTTAAATTTAAACTGAAATAATATTTGCGGTGAGCTACAAGGGCAGGACCCCAACTGCCTTGCTGAAGATTCCGACTAGATAAGACCCGCCTGTAAACTTTGACAAATGATATTTACCTGTGACTCAAAATAACACCGCCCTACCTGTCTGCGAAATGTTCTAGGTTATTCTCTCTGGCATTTCCTCGTCCCTTAGCCAATATCTTCCACCTGCAAAAAGACATTGGTTCTCAATTGCCCCTGCAAAACAGGGGCTCATGAGAACTAATGCCTTTTGCTAGAAGAGGACTGTGGCATTTATCTTCAGACGATGCGTGTTAAATGAGAGTTTAACTTTTAAGCGTCGGATTTGTACCTGTCTTTTGTTGTAGGCATCAACACATCTCGAATCCATCATCCTTAGACCCGGTGATCAAAAGGCCAACGTGCCCCGCGCGCAGGCCGACCGCGTCCGACGTCGGCCGAGGACCTCTTGCTTCGAGAGGAGGGACGGCGATGACTGATGTTTTCCGTGGGACAAAGCCCGCATGCCGCCTTCTACTGTTGCAGAATCAATAGACGCAACAAATTTCCCGCTACCATCAGGACACACTTGGATATAAACTTCTGATATAACAAGAGGAAAACCTGGGTTCCCTGACCATGATCATTCAAGGGTAGTGCCAGAATAGCGCCATTTGTTATATCCGAAGTTTACGGTGTGTATATCAAAAAGGAAAACAGAAAATAGAGGTTGAAGCCCCTTTAAAGTAGATACAAGGAACACGACGTTTCGGATCAGAGATTCTTCTACGTTTGTTTCCATATCACCCCGGAAGAAGGATCTTTGATCCGAAACGTCGTGTTCCTTGTATCTACTTTAAAGGGTTTTCAACCTCTATTTTCTGTTTTCCTTTCACATGAAACCCTAGCGGCAACAGTTTTATTACATGTCTGTATACCAAATGAAATTGTTATTATATGTCGTCAAAATAAATAACATTTTCTATTCTTCGTTGTTTTCTCCAGTAAACATGTATTTATTGAATATTGAGAAGGCAAGAAATATATTTCCTGCAATCCTGCACAGATCTACAGGCAAGCACTCATCATACACCTATGTCCATGTATAGCTACAGTATGACTCAGAACATTTGTGCGTTTCTGTGTTAACCCTTTGGCTGTCGGTAGCGCTTTTTGTCGCGATGATTCCTGAAGGAATCATCGCGGCAAAACGCGCTGCCGACAGCCAAAGAACTAAAGCCGGCTTACTTCACAAGCACGTGTTACGTAACGCAATACATTATAACGATCCTACCATAATAAATTTCCTGTTTTTATTCCTGCTTCTGCAGTGTTCACACGCATTTGTTCAAACTGCACGCCGAGTGCAACACGTTGCGCATATATCCCCCTTCTACCGCAGTCACAGGCCAGCACACGCGTCATCACTGACGTAATACGAGCAGACGAGCTGACGTACTTGGATGATTCACAGACCTACATGACACACTTTCGAACAACGCTACTGCTTTTTGTTACCTTGTTATACATCATGAATACAGTCTTCTTCGCTTATAACAAGTTCGGGTATAACGAAAGTCTGATAAAACAACTTCACACTTTTTTTTTCAAAGGTCCCAGAACCCTTTCTTATCCGTACAATCACTTCCCTTATAACAAACTTCCGATCCAACAACGAGATTTTTTGGGTACCCAGTTGATTTGTTTTATCCAAAATTTCCTGTGTATTTCTTTCTTTGTTGGGATTTTCTTTGCATTTTACATGACTTCGATAGTCAGTCACCTGGATTGTATATTAAAATTAACGACAACGAGCGGTGGAAAATGCGTTCGTCTCAAAACTGTGCTGTCATAAGCACAGCCACAAGTCACAAGTTTAAACACTAAGTTTAAACACTTCCGATCCGAGTCTGACAAATGGAAAGAGGTAAATGGAGCCAACCCTTGTCAGCAAGAGGCACAGATTCTCATGAGCCCCTGTATCCGCAGGGGCTCATGAGAATCTATGCCTCTTGCTGATGGCGAAGCTGGGTGCGAGACTGTGACAGCTCTTTTCCGGATCGATGGGAAGTTAAAATGACTGAAGAGCGCATGAAACTTGATACAGGCACATCCTAAGCTTACATCTGCGTCTCTTCCTCAAATCCTGGCTCAGCCCCCACTATCTCACACAGCCAAAGATCCATATGGGCCGCCGCAGGTTGCGGGGACTCACGAGCATCTCTCTATGCCTCTTTTCTTCTACCACTTAACACACTTTTCTTCGAACAGAGGGCGAAGAATTTAAGTTGTTCAGCTGCATTGTGTGGTTTTAGTCCATGAGCTAGACACGTCCGTCTGCACGGGGATAGACTCTCATGTGCCCCAGCTATGGAGGCTCGTAAGAAGTCATACCTCAGATCAGCCCCCATTTGCATCCTCATGCTGAGTGAACTCTGCAGCTGATTGATAGAACAAAGGATCTCTCCTACCAGTAAATGCCACGTAGCTTAACTAACTTTCTGAGGCATATTAAAAGTTATTTGACACCAGTGCAGTTGGTTTCCCTTCTCATCCAATAAGGCGATCACGCCTACCGGGCCCTAGCTGCCGCAGCTGACGCAAAGATGCTATCTCATTGTTAACACATCCAACACAGCAACACAAAATACTGAACGACAATGACTGTGCGGCTATGGTGCAGGAATACTTAGACGCTTAGAGACCATGATTTGTTCAAGGGTGGTGCCAGAATAGCTTGGCGCCTACAAGCTATTCTGGCACCACCCTTGAACTAATGTGGTCGATCTGTCTCCTGAACTGGAATATGGTCTTAGGACATCTTTCATCTTTGCGGATTTCCACCTTAGCCGGATCAACAAGTTAAATCTTTCACTGCCAGTGCAAACGTGCGGGAGATGGATCAACTGGGGAAGCTGAGAGGTGATGCATAATTATGAGCTTGGCTCTTTGAGATCAAACAAAGTCCAAAACGAACTTGTCGAAGTTGTTGTTGTTATATTTGTTGTTTTCTTTTTGTATTTAATCAACATGATACTCGGTGGCAAGAATGCCCGCAGAAGACAGTTTGACTCTGTGCGGCGGAGGTGACTTTAGTGACTGAGGAACCGCCTGCTAAACGGCAGGTGGTTGAGGCAGACACGAGGTACGGAGGCTCAGTTAAATGAACAGTTAATGTAAGAGTGGGTGGGTGTATGGCCGGGTGTGTGTCATAAACGCGACACGAGTCAGACAGCCACGAAAACAGTTGCAGAAATAATATTATTCATTTAACTGAGTCACTGTCAGAACACAACAAAAGGCGCCCAAATGCAAGACGTATTCATCCTCGTCAGCCCCCGCAGACGCAAGGTATGTAAAAACAAACAACGATTATACGAAAATAAAATTAAAATGTACTCTTAAGTGCACTCACCAATTTCTTCAAATCCCCACGTTGAATTTCGACGGAATCGTCCACATCAATGTGCACCACTTTCTCAGATGTCATAAGTCAGTCAAAGCACTGCAACAAAGGGACAATCCACATAAAGCACGCTGAATGAACTACCAATCCCAACAATGGATCATAAACACGCTTCCTCTCACTACACACTCACTGCATCAAACTTGTAATATCTGCGAGCACACTGAGCCCTAGGGTCGCACATTTAGCTGTCCATTAAGATCACATTACAGCCCTGGAGACAGATCTGCCAGGGTGAAGTCAGAATAAAGATGAAATGTCACCCTTGAACTGTCATGGTGGGTCTATGTTTCGGGTAGCGGAGCCATTCACTGACATGAACACATATAATGCAACTGTATCCAAATCTTGTAGGTGATAAGCTTTGAACTGGATGTCTTGCAAAAATAAAAAATCAAAGTCAAAGAGTAAGAGATGAGTTGCTAAACTTCCACAAATCTTTAGACAAAAGCAACGCTCTTTCCATACCACTGTGTCAAATTGAAACTGGAAATTGCATTTCAGACCAGCTGTCGCAAGCATTTGATCAGTGGGTCGTCAAAGTGTTTTCCAGTCTTCACCACCAAAAAGAATGTGGGTCACCACTGACAAGTAATTTGCTACCAAATGCTTTTAGTTACACTTTTCTTGCGGAGGGAGACCACGTGATGACTGACTCTCCTCAACCACAGTAATAATGATTCCCTCAACACGCACAGCAAATCAAAGTTTTACAACAGATAACAGTTTGTGAACGTCTTCGGTTTTCAACTACAAGACAATCGGAAAGCACATCCGCTCTCAGCAATGTTTATGACTTGCACTGACTGATTTTCAACAACACTGACGGAAATGCATCTCACGGCTTTATCGCTTCCAGTGCCAACTGAATGAGATGGATCGACCATGATTTCTCAAGGGTATTGCCTAATTAGCTTGGAGCCTCCAGGCGCCAAGCTAATCAGGCAATACCCTTGAGAAATCATGGTCGATCCATCTCTAGCAATTGGTATCATAGAAAGTGCTTTGCTTGCTATACGCCTGTCAGTAAAACAGAAACCAGACCCTGGAATCGAAATTGATAAAAATCCAGAAGAGATGTTCACCGTGCGATTTCCGTCCGAGACAAAGCGAAAGATTAAAGAGCAGAAGATGAAGATGAAGTATCAATGTCACGGCAGAGTTTTCAGCAGCCATCTCAACTGTGTGCTAAACACACCTGACTTGCACCAGCCTGCCGCGGCTTGGCAAAGCATGCTTGTCGTGGCTGAGGCGCGCTGTGCGACCTGCCGAAATCCTTGCAAAGGTTTTTTTTTTTTTCCAGTTTAAACTGCGAATGTGCCAACTTTTTTTTAAAAGGAAATAAATCACATGAGGGGAGGGGGGAGAGAGAGAGAGAGAGAGAGAGAGAGAGAGAGAGAGAGAGAGAGAGAGAGAGAGAGAGAGAGAGAGAGAGAGAGAGAGAGACAGAGACAGAGCACGCGATGGAATGACAAGGACAGACCAGAACTGTTTTGTCCTTGGTATTCCAAACTGTGTTTTTTTTTAAACCCATCTAGCCCTGACGCACTACAGCAGGAGATGGGTCGACACTGATAATTCAAGGGTAGTGCCAGATTAGCTTGGCGTCTGTCGGCGCCAAGCTAATATGACACTGCCCTTTAATTATGATGGTCGATCCATCTCCTGCAACTGATGCATAGTTATTAGATGACACCTCCAAAATTTGGGAAATACGGCCGTCGGGCTGAATGAGTTAATACTTTTACATGTTTTCTTTTTTTTTTTTTTTTTTTTGGTTGCTGACGTGTTCTGCGTAACATGGTTTATGACTCAGAAAACATCAATTGCGAGCGTGTCAAATTTCCGGTATCATATGCTCCTGATCAAACGTGTCTAACATGTCAGGAAAGAATAGAAAGAAACAAACTTCATTGCTGAATCATACTAACAAGGACAAATCGCTCACTGCTTTGTCCTTGTTTACGCCCAACCTGTTTCTCTCTTTGGTTGGTAATTCCATAATATAATACACACAAACGAATGATACATTACACATATAATTGTAACCACGAATCGATTTTGGACCATCGGCCTACGGCCAGCACACATTCTGCCCGGCACAACACTGCGCTATCCACTTTTCCCCGCTCCACACCCCGCCCCCCACCCACCCCCACCCACCCCACCCCTTTCCCCCCGCCTCCACCTCCCCGAGTCCCTCTTCACACACTTTGCGATTCGTTACTCCATACGTAGAAAAGCAACACGGTGAACGTTAATTACTGACATATAGAGAGTAATGGACATAATTATTCATTGAAATTGCCGCGCGCAGCAGTCAAGCGGGGAAGCACATTACAAAGTTCCGGAAATTCTGGTTCTCGACCTTGTTTTTGGGATGGGATGGGATGGATGGATTTTCTCATTTGTTTATGAATTTTGTGACTGATTAATAATTGATTCGTTCGTTTGTTCGTTCCTTGGCCTATTCACTCATTCATAAGTCGTACAAATGCACTGAGACTATTTCAATAATTATCTTGTTATGTCGCAATTCTGTACTCGAGTTTGTTTTGTCTTTTTTTTTTTTAACCCTTATCATTTGGAATACACCAGTATGTGAAATAAGTTTGACTAAAATAGTTCAAGGGCAGTGCCAGAAGCTTGGCGTCTCTAGGCGCCAAGCTATTTAGTCTGGCACCACCCTTGAACTAAAGCCATTGGTCTATATCCTTAGCTGTAAGTATTATAATGTAGCTTGCATATGGCAGTGTACAAATTTGAAGCTTTTAGCCTCAGTATGATATGGGTTAAAGGATGGTTTACGGTCAACAGTGTAGCACCAATTCAATAGTCACTTCAGCGATATCTAACATACTTCACTATCATCACTCACAGCTACAATGTCCACCCACCACTAACCCACCTCCCTCTCTGCCAGATGTAGGACTTACACGGTACTGTCATATCTCTGTCCATTTTATTTTCAACGCCAACTTCAAGAGATTGATCGATCGCGATTGCCTACAGGTAGTCCCTGGTCAACTCAGCACCTCTGAAAGAAGGAAGGATTAATTTTCCAAAAAGTAACGCTTTGTAAACTTATTTTTTCTCCAAATGAACACAACCCAAATATGTCAATGACAACTTATCCTTTATCTTTCTTGTATAAAGACATGAGACAATTTCTCTAAAATTCGAGTCAATAGGCCGTGGAAAGGAAAGCGGCCCGCATGCAGGTATCATCAAACGATTGTATCTGGAGTACGACGCATGAGCTTGAACATCAAGAAACGGTGTATCACTAAGACAAAGACGAGGGTCCCCGGCCTACTTCTGAGCAATCATATCTGACCTTGCACACACTCAAACCCCCTGTGTCTCCACTATCCGCTGAACTCTGACATTACTACGGACTAGACCCTTCCATTTGCAAGAGGCATGAATTCTCATGAGCCCCTGCGGATGCAGGGGCTCATGAGAATCTATGCCTCTTGCAGATTTAAGGCAATAATGGCTGTGGAGACAGTCTGTGTGTTCTTTTGTTTTATCTGCCGCTCTTGAAGTAGTCAAGTAGACGAAGTGTAGAATGAGATAATGTACGTTGGACCGAGGTTATAAAATGATCATATTTTGAGTTCACATCAACTGTTATGTCGAAGTGACCTTTAACACACGAAGACCCAAGTTTAAATTTCCAATTTCGGGAGTGGTCCTCTGAAGACACCATTACAGTTCAGGAGACAGATCGACCATGATAGTTCAAGGGTGGTGCCAGAACAGCTTTGAGCTTTTCCTGGAGCTGTCGTGTGTCAAGCCAAATACGTTTATGTCGATTACAGTAGTATCGGCACATACGCTAATTAGCCTCTGTTGTTTTCACGCCGTAAAACAGCTACTACCCCCCCCCCCCCCCACCCTGCCATCCATCCATCCTGCCAACCAACCAATCAAATTAAAAGCTTGCATCTGTGGAAGAACATATCTTGCGGTACAACCAACCAACCAACCAACCAACCACAGTTGAAAAGCCTGCAATTGTGAAATTACAGATCGTACACATATATAACAGCTACGAAAACAGAAAGCATCTTGCCTGGCACCACCAGGGTTCGAACTCGCGACTGTTTTTGGCCACAGCTACAAAGACAACCAAGACCGACCTGCGTCTAATCACGACCTAAACTCACAGTGACAAGAACACGCCTCTGATGCCAGTGCTGACAATTATTATTCGTACTACCAACTGCATGTAACCACGGTCAATCCATCTCCCGCAGCCACTTCTGCTACAGACAAATTTCCGTAGGACTGACTGAAGACGCTCACAAAGTTTTGTCATCTCTAACGTAGTTGGAACACTGGCGCTAAACAAAACCCTTCCAAAACTGCAGACCTTGGAAAAACTACCTGCTAGCACGCAGCGAATAGTGTATTCCAAACATAGCCCGTTCTGTAGTCCTTCCGTCCTCATAACAGAATTATCATAATGCCCGCAACATGCTCACGCTAAAACTTTTTTCAAGGAAACCACGCCGCAACCCGTCATGAATTTCGGGCCCCGCGGCCCAGGACCTGCCAAGAGTTGAGTCCCCTTCAAACAATCAACGGGCACCAAAACACAGCACAGAGATCGAGGGGGGATTAGCAGTAATCCTGACACTGCCGCGCAAAACAGCACGCGGAGGGAGAGTCTCATTCAACTCTCGCCAATGACAACAGACCTGTGTGGAATTCGTGGACCGTCACTGTGTCTTCGGCGATCTTAAAAAAAGCGGCGCGGTATATCTGCAAGAGGCATAGATCCTCATGTGCCTCCGAAATTGCGGGGGCTCATGCGGATCTGTGCATCTTGCAGAAAGATGTATCTCCTTTCTTCTGCCATAAAACTTACATCCGCCACCGTCTTCAACTATCTTGCAAAAAGCGAAACTTCACGTCAGTGAGTAAGACGCATATATCTTCATCTGCCCCAGCAATTAATGGTTCTCATGAGGCTCTAAGCCTTCAGAAAGACATATCTTTTGTATCTCAATTACATCTACATTCGTGTTCTTTATACGAAGAGTGAGTTTTCAGTCAATGAGCCTACGATGGTTCAAGTTGATGTCTTACATATCTGCAAAAGGCACAGATCCTCATGCGCCCCCGCAATTGCGGGGGTTTCAAAGGATCTATGTCACTTGCCCTTTCTTCTCTATTTAATCTACATAAGAGTTCTTTACGAGGAGAGAGTGCTAGGTAATTGAAACTGCAGTAACACAAGGTTGTGTGTAGATGACGGATGCAGCCTTGGCCGTCTTCTGAACTTGAACTTAAGACTATGGGGTCAGGATGCCGGAGCCAGCGGTCAATCAAATACCTCAAGTCTTCCAATGAAAAAAAAGTTTTCAATCAAACCCTTGAAGATGCTGACAACGAGAACGCTATTCAATAGTGCATGTTCCCTTAAAACAACGTTACTCGTTAACTTTAACGGCGAACTAAATACATCCAGTTTTAATCTGCTCTTGATAATGTTGACAACGTGATCGCTATTTAATCGTGTAGTCACCTTTAAAGAAAGACAACATCATTTAACTCATTTTACCCCAACACCGAAATGCCAAAATTTTGCCGTTGTCCTCTGAAGACTGCATTGCAGTGCAGGACACAGATTGACCCTAATAGTTCAAGGGTGATGCCAGAATAGCTTGGCGCCCATAGGCGCCAAGCTATTCTGGCATCACCCTTGAACTATCATTATCGATCCATGTCTTGCTGTGGTGTGTCTGGGGTAGAATGAGTTAAAGGCTGACGGATGTACTAACAGTTGGAGCTTTGTTGGCGCAACCACTGCATGTTTCTCTGAGCGGGGAACTCTCTCTGTAGCACTAACAATAGCTTGACCGCGAACATAAAATTCTTCGGGGCTATCTTCAAACTGACCTCTTTAATTGGCATCTTTAACTGCCACTCAGTGCGAATTACAGTCCATGCTGCATTCCCAAAGCCGACGTTATTTACTTCCGGTCATTGTCGTATGGTCAGTTTTGGGGTTTAAAGCCGAGCAAGCGACTAAGCCATCAGTCTGGTCAGTCAAACGAAGAGAAAGGTCTTAAAACTTGATGTAATACAGTTTAAAAGTATCCTTGGCTGAAAGGTCGCACGGGTCAATCGTACATGTCTACGGACTTATTAAGTTCATAAAAACAGTCAGATTTATACAGACTACAAAGACACTAATCTTGTAAAACAAACTGGCTTCATTTAGAAAGCTTAAGACTTTGTTCGGGGGAACATCCCGAAACAAAATCTTCAAAGAGTCTACTGTATAGTGTTTCCGTTTTAGTGATGGCACCATGGTCTCTTTCAGTCTGTTATGATAAAGATTCTAGACCTTATACTATCTGCTGTGGAAGAGGTCAAGCAAAATAACATCTGCGAAGAACTGATCTCAACACCTGACTGAAACATGCACTTTTCTCCTACTAATAAGGAAATGCCTTGAGCTATGTGTCTATCACCATGTTTCTATCACCCACCTGTTAAAAACATATCACTGCTCTGATCACGTTTTCGTCATGTGTGCTTGTCTGTGATTTTAGACCTTACGGCCTTAAGCCGTAATGTCCAAAATCAAAGACCAGCACACTTTTCACACCGGCACGCCCTTGGTGTGGCCTACTCGCTGAAAAATTACTCCCTAAATATGGAAGCACGTCCACTAACACAAGCGACCATTCAGTCTAAATGGTGACAAAAATCGTTACATGCACACCACATCAAAACGCACAATGACAGACTCGCAAGTCAAAACGTGTGCTGTTCTGTAAGTTTAGACCTTACGGCTACAAGCCGTAACGTCCAAACTCACAGACCAGCACATACGCGAGAGGCACAGATCCTCACAACCCCCCCTCCCCCCCCCCCCCCCCCCCGCCTCCCCACGGTCTGCGGACGCTCATGAGAATCTTTGAATATCATGTTAGTGGTGTTGGCTGAGGATATCTGTTACTGGTGTACCGGTCTGTGATTCTGGACCTTACGGATCCAAACCGTAAAGTCCGAAATCACATTCCTACACACATTCAGTATAACAGGTACAAGTTGCAATCTTCGACAAACTACTATTTGTCCAGCTCACGCTTTATATACACAAGATCTAAAAGTCAAGTTAACAAATTAAACACCTACAGTTATGAAGTGCTGGTCTACAATTTTGAATTTTACTGCACGAAGCCGCAAGTCAAAAATCAGAGACCAGCACACAATAAGTTAACTCATTCTACCCCAAGTCCGAAATCCCAAGATTTTGAAGTTGCCCTCTGAAGGACTGTATTACGATTCTAGAGACAGATCGAGCATGATAGTTCAAGGGTGGTGCCAGAATAGCTTCGTGCCTATGGGCGCCAAGCTATTCTGGCACCACCCTTGAACTATCATGCTCGATCCATGTCTGGCTGTGGTGTGTCGGGGCTGAATGAGTTAAACAGGTACAAGTTACGATCTGGGGCAGACTGTCGTTTGTCAGACTCACGCCTTAGTCGCTGTATCTAAAAGCCCAGGTTGGCAAATTCAACACCTATCATGAGGTATCTAGCACGGCTCTCAAATATTCCATTCGATTGCGTTTGCGATCGAACTCGTAACCTTTCGATTGTATACTCACTGGTCTATCACACAGCCGCTCTGACTGTCAACAGTAATTAACTAGAATAGTAAGAAGCTACTGTAAACCGTTCTACGACCTGACCGCAGTAGTCAACATTACTATAAGACTAGTGCAAACGGCCACTATACTAAACACTACAAAATTCAGACATCGTATTTTTCTGTTGAAATGGTAGCCCTAGTTTGCTCGTGCATGTTTTTGATGAATGAAAAGTGTTTGCTTTATCAGTGTGATCGCTTCTCTGCTGGCCCGGGGCACGTCGCAGTCAATTGGTCTAATGTTGGCCCCACCCCTCCCACATACATATATTTCTCACAATTTCAACACGACTATCATCTTTTTCAATTTTTGTATTTTTTTCCCCTCTGTAGGTCTGTTTCTTGTACATGACCACGGCCCATCTACAAGGACCCGTTAATAGCAGTTTTTCGGCCAAAAAACTACCATCTGCAAGAAACACAGATTCTAATGAACCCCGGGAGCTGTTTCTTGTTGGGATAGGTAGGCCTATTTCTGCTCCAAGGACGGATGCAGTGCAGGTTTTCAAAGCGTGTTTCAGACAAGGGATCCTTACCAAGTGGTCCTTCAACCAGATCGCACCTCTGAAGGGGATACATAGATTCTCATGAGCCTGTGCAGATGCAGAGGCTGACGAGAATCTCTGTTTCTTGCTGGGATTGCTCAGATAACGGGTGCAGTGCCAGGTTTTCAAAGCCGCGTTACAGCCAAGGGAGATAATCACGTTCAAAGCGTTTTGTGCCAAAAACGGACATCCATATTGACTCATTAAAACAGATTGTACGTGCCGAGCTTACACGTCGAGACCTTGACGGACGGACCTTCAAGTTGAACACAAAGCACACACAAGCGGCAGCCAAATACCACAAAAAGCTGAATTATAAGAGAATGCGTGAATTCGTTATGACGTGAAGGTTAGGAATAACTTGTGATGCAATTTTGTCCCGGCTAAGTGCCTTTTCTTTCAGCTAATTGCATTCTCTAAAAGCATATTTCAAAATGTCGGTGAACGTGAATTGTGAATCTATCCTTATCCAAACTATTGATGGGGCGCAACTATCGGGTGTATTAGTAAATGATAGTAAAGTTTTATACTTAACACTGTCACACGTCAGATTTCTAGATTATGGAGAACCTTTCTTACTCTAACCGCTTGCCGGAGATAGATGAACCACTAAAATTCAAGGGTGGTGCCAGAATAGCTTGGCGCTTGGAGGCGCCAAGCTATTCTGGCACAACCCTTGAACAATACGGTCCACATGTCTCAGTCTTGAACTGCGGTGGTCTAGTTTACAGATGACAACCAAATTTCGACATTACTAAAGTTAGATATTTGTCAGTTAATCTGAAGTCACTTATTCTAGTTAGTTCGTTCATTCGTTCGTTCGTTTGTTAGTCAGTTATTATGGTTTAACAACGAGCAGGCGATTAAGGCCATCTCACGGCGGTTCGAAATTAACCGTGTTATAGAAGTGAAGACTGGTCGCCCTCAAACGATTCACCGACGAACGCATGTGGCGGAACGCATCTCGAACTGACAACTACTCCATACTTTCTTGATAAAGGTAAATATGATGGGGAGAGTGGAAATTCCTTTATACAGTCCTCCGCTCTCTGATTGTGTTATCTCACGTAAAGACGCCGCCGCGCCATCACAGGGCTGTTCACTGCGGCACGTCTCGATTCCAGCGACTTGTTACTTTCTCGAGACAAATACCTAGGACTGTCGCTGTCCGTGATGAACGAGGATTTCAGTACACACCTGCAGTGAGTGATTCTTGTCGTTTGATGAAAAAATGTCCATTCAATCGTAGTATGAACAACAAACAGGTTCTGCTGCGTTTTCACTGGAGAGATTAACCCCTTCACTGTCACGAAAATGTGCAAAAGTCTAGCTGCAAGAGTCATCGATCCTCATGAGCCTCCGCAGTTGCGGGGGCTCATGAGGATCTATGTCTCCTGCTGACGCAACTTTGTATCCATAATCCTTGGTCGGCTGGGGCTGTTTGGTGTTACATAACGAAGATTTTAGAAACATAACCCGCGTCCATTGGCAGTGAAGGAGTTTATAATTTACAGACCATTGAAGATCCTAAAACGTGAGGCATTTTGTTCTGTCCACGAGTGGTATCAGTGTTCTGCGTATTACATGTAGACTACTGGTCCAAAACATGCTTTACAAATTAAATCGACCATGACAGTTCCAAAGTACTGCCAGACAAATTAATAATTACAGTAGCGTAGAAAGATAGTTTCCATCGAGGGGAAGAGGTAGATGGTGATGGGGAGGGGTGGGGGGGGGGGAGGCAGGACGACAGTCCAACCACCGATCTTATCTCTTAGTCCAGTCTCAGAATAGTTGTCTAGCCTTTAAAAAAAATGAATGTAAAAAAAATCTATGTTCTTTTCGATTTTTTTTTCTGCCAAATTATTGGGAGGGGGGGGGGGGCGGGAGGGGAGATCCGCCCTACATTTTCTCCTCCTCCTTCGGCACACCTCACAACCCGGTTCGGCCTACGCCACTGAATTCTGGTAACCTCTGATCTCCCATCGTGGACTGTCTCGTGTCGTAGGGAGTCAGGGCTAAATGAGTAAGTCAGGAAAGCATTGTGCGTTTCCTCACGCAATCCCTCCATCAGTACAGCAGCATTTATTTTCTGGAACACGGACATTTCTCATCTCTGCTTCATCTGAGCAATAGAATGCCTCTTGTCCCAGTATGCAAAGATTATCGGGTCGAAGTCAGCCGCAGAGGGCCCGCGGACGGTCGTGCGCGGGCCCACTGCGGCCGACGTCGGCCCGAACACCTTTTGCTCGCTGGGACGGTGTTGAACAGGAAAGTAAGAGCGGCATTTGACATAACTAAAAGCATCGATCTTATGTCTCTATTAATTCTGAGTGATAAAATACGAGTCGTCCCTGAGGTCAGAGCGTGGCTACCTACATGGTATATCAAATGAATCGATGAAACTTTATTTTACAACGGTAAAGGTATTAACATCGTCTACAAAGACGTTGCCATTTAGATAATAATTATTAGGTAATAATAAGCAGCCAATCACACAATCCCCTCATCCCGCTGGGTGACCCCAGGGATGTTCAGCCCAGGAACTCCGACAACAACAACACCAACAACACAGTAAGAGTGTTGCTGCACGAAATGCGCTTAGAAAATGTTAGGCTAACTTCACTGAACACATAACGAAAATGTAGGGTATTTAGGGACGAAAAATTATCCTTATGTATAGTGATGACTTTGTATCACCTCACAGCGGCAGGGGTACTCAATAGAGGTATTCAGACGAAAACATCACTCAGACAAAGACAGGTTGTCAAAAAGACTGGATCAGGTAACAATAAAAGAGAAGACGTCCGCACTCCACAATACGGTACCCAATGGCGCGACACTGAGGCGACACTCTTGCCCCAAAGCAAGACAATGCGAGGAATCGTAGATACCGCTGTATTAGGCACACAGTTATTTAAATATAGTCATTCAGATTTATTTAAAAGCTGATTATGAGTGTGAACAAAGGTAAACAAACTAACCACAGTCTAGCTGAGCCCGGAATATGACCCTGTCAACCACCCCCCCCCCCCCCCCCCCCCGCGCCCCCTCCATTTTTACCCTTTCGACTTGTTTTCGGACCACTCCCCCATTTCTTCTCGTCGAGCTCTTGGCTGTTCTTTAAATCTGCAAGAGGCGTGGATTCTCATGAACCACTGCAGTCGCAGGGGCTCATGAGAATCTACGCCTCTTACAGATACAGATGGGTTGTCATATATTTCCGGCTTCTGAAAACTCTCTGAAGAACAAAGATCTTTTTCGCCTATGGCAGTCCTCGTCTTTGAACGAGGGACAAGCTGAAATTGTGATAGGTATGTCTTGTTTTCGTGACTCCATGAATCGCGATTTTGTGAAACTATTTTCTATAGAATTGTGCAAATGATGGTCAGTTGAAATCATGCTTTTCGTTAGTTGTAATTTAACAAGATCATGAAACCGGGATTGCATCCTCCCCAGTCCTCCCGCCCCCCCCCCCCCTCCTACCCCCAATACCATCATGCATTTTTTCATGTGTGTGCACTAGTGGGGCGTTCTGCTCTCTCTCCCACTGGGATGGAACTTTTTTTCCCACAGGCTGGATGCCCCCCTAACTACAAGGCGATGGAATAATAAGTACTCTGCTTGCATGCCTCATTTAAAGCGCACAACCACCTTTCCATATGAGCGAGTTGAAAAACTGGAAAATAATTTCCAAGTCACTTCCAACAGAAAAGGCAGAACCGACCTCAGAGCATACCCCCGTAATATGCGGCCTCACAGGGTGCATAACTGCTTTTTATCAACTCAGCTTAAAAACCCGTGAGCTCCCAAGCATGAGAGAAACAGGTATAAATAAGTCTTGCAAGAGGCATAGATCCTTAAGAGCCCCCGCATTCTGCGGGGGCTCATAAAGATCTATACCTCTTGCAGATTATGTGGACTTCTTTTGCTGTAGTTTAACAGTGTGGAGTTATTGGAGAGGTGGATTGGCTGGAGTTTAGTGATCACAGTTTAAAGAGGGTGGGAATTCAAAAAGAAGCATGCGGGTTGTGAAGGAGGAGGGCTTGAATAATTTTAATGAAAATGAACTACGGGTATTAACAGACTTCCACTGCGTGGGAAATTATGAAGTAATGAATATACGTGTATGTGAAAAGGTTGTAAAAAAATATAATCTCTCTCTCTCTCTCTTCTCTCTCTCTCTCTCTCTCTCTCTCTCTCTCTCTCTCTCTCTCTCTCTCTCTCTCTCTCTCTCTCTCAGGTTGGTGTCTCTGCTCACACGTATGCATGGTGTGTGTGTGTATGTGTGTGTTGTGTGTGTGTGTGTGTGTGTGTGTGTGTGTGTGTGTGTGTGTGTTTGTGTGTCCCAGTGTGTGCATGCATGCGTGAGTGTATGAAATCACGAGAATGTGATATGTGTCAGTGCGTGCGTTTGCGTGTGCGCATGCACGTAAATAGGATTTCGTAACAAGCGCTCGGCTTAAGTCGTTGAACCTCTTCGTCAAACAGGCATGTGATGATCCTTGCGTAATAGACTCCAGAATCAACCTACGATCATCTGTAAAACAGGTAGCACGTATACATTCCATCCTACTACGCAAAAGGCTATCTGGCCGAAGCCGGCCGCAGTGGGCCCGCCGCTCACGACTGTGCGCAGGCCCACTGCGGAAGGGTTAGGCCCTATGACTTTTGCGTACTGGACTACTATTTCTTGTAGAGATAATGGACAGCTGATTCTGCTGTCCGGTCGATTACACAATTATCATCCGATGCCTGTGCTTGGGTCACGTTCTCTCCGAAACCCATTTCATGACAGCCAACTGAACGTGACCAATCGCCGTGTTAACTTGGTATTTCTCATTCAATTCAAAAGAGTGTTTTATTTTGTCGTTATTTGACCATCATAGAGGTGTTGACACGAAATTTAGCAACGCGCTTATGACATTCGCTTCACTTAACCCATTGTGTTCCAGTTTTAAAATATCCACATTTTAGCGGAGTTGCCGTCTTCTGAGGACTGCATTACAACTAACAAGACAGATCGACCATGATAGTTCAAGGGTTGTGCCAGAATAGCTTGGCGCCTATGGGCGCCAAGCTATCCTGGCACCACCCTTGAACTATTATGGTCGATCTATACCCTGATGTGGTGTGTCGCGACTGAATGAGTTAACTCTTACTGATGCAACATAGCAACATTTCAATGACCATACAACGGATATAATATAAGTGATTATGCGTTTGTATCCACTTACTTTCTCGCGGCCGTGAAAGATATTTATAATAGCTCCGTCACCTATTTTCCCTCCACCACGGCCTCCACCACCACCACCCCTCCTCCTCCCCCCCCCCCAACCTCCCACCCCCGCACGCACGCGTACACACACAGTCACGGCACACACACTGACACTCACACACACACACACACACACACACACACACACACACACACACACACACACACACACACACGAATGGGCAAACACATACGGACTGATTAACATCGCAAGACAGGGAGACAGTCGGAAATGAAGGAATTAAGACGGACATGAAGGATACAAAGTGGAAAGACATGATAGAAGACAAGTTGTCGGGCAGACAAACAGACTGACAGGCGGACTTAGCCACCCACTTAAGAAAGTATTTCGCCAAGTTTCAAGCTTGTGTGTACAGAAATATCGTAGATTCTCAAGTTTACATACATACGCACACACTGACATACATGTGCAGGTACATACGCACATACGGCGCTTCGCAGCGAGGTTAGCGTAACTAGGCACTATGACGTAATTTTTATCTTGTTACTTCAATTGTTAGAGGTTTAGCCTGCCCGCCTTTGCTTTGACATCATGGACATGCTATTAAATTCGACCCGTCCTAAAAAGTCCCTTCTATAAATAGAAGGGATAAAAAATAAAAAAAAAAAAAAGCACGTACGTTACATTCTTTAAACATTGAAAATCGAAAATCTCTCTCTCTCTCTCTCTCTCTCTCTCTCTCTCTGGCCTTGGTTGCCTGCTCGGCGTTAAACTCAACTCTCTCTCTCTCTCTCTCTCTCTCTCTCTCTCTCTCTCTCTCTGTCTCTCTCTCTCTCTCTCTCTCTCTTACCTGAAGCTCGAAGTGATGTTCAGTCGCTGAAACTCAGGAACAGTGGAAATTGAATGTCTTGAGTAAAAACCAGTCACCTGCCACATTGAAATCAGTCCTCAAAGCCTCTTCACACTGTCAATATGAAATCCGTCAATCTAGCTCGTAACCTAAATTAATGTGAATTCATCCGAGTCCTCAGCGCAATAATCACAGCACACAAGCGGAGCTTGAAGTGACGAAGGCTTGAAAATGTGAAGTTCTCGACAAACTTTCGGTAATAACGTGCCAAACCAAGCAATGTTTAGACGGCGGCTACGCTGCGGAGTCTAACAGTTCCGCGAGGTAACAGTGATCAAAGCTGGCGCGCTCGGGTCGATACTCTAAACTGTAAGTCTCCACTTTCGCTTTTCCTGCATGAAATATTCACGATTTGTGAGTACTGGCACTGTTCCAGTTGACTTAGCCACAAGATGTCAGCTGCAAGAGGCGTAGATTTTCATGAGCGCCTGCGTTCGGAGGAGTTCATGAGAATCTATACCTGTTGCCAATATCGATCTGCATCATTTAGACTTACGCCGTTCGCACCGCGAGTGGAATAAGTGATCGAGTTTGATCAGCGAGTGTCCTGGCTTGTCTTACGCTACAAGTCAGCGCTCGCCAACCAACATCGCAGAAAGTGAACCAGGTTCGGTGCCAGAAAAATCACGCAAAGTAACCTATGTCTGGAACCGCCTCCTCTGTTGTTAGGAGTGCCTCGGAACTGAGTTTTTCCTCCTCCCTAAAGAAAACTAGCAAGGAGGGCACCCAACTGGCTGCCAACTGTCGATTTGTTGAAACGTCGCTGACTGAGAAGCGTGTGTGATGTTTGGACAACACTGTCGTCTGCGCCAGGAAGAGTCAGGCAGGCAGAGTGACAGCCCTTGCCGCTCTAATCCAGCACTATCACTTACGCACCGGCGAAGGCTCGGTACTGACGCTAATCCACTCACTTTCGATGTGTTCTGGTAATTAGATGAAAGAAATGGCCGGGACAGACATAGAGTGCCCTCTTGGCCCTACCTCGGGGGAGCTGTGGCGCGGTGAATCATACGATTTTACTGCATCGGGCGAAAGCCTGGGATTTGCACCCCGTGTCTCTCTCCATGACTTCCCCGACAAACCACGCGTGCGACAAGCGTTCTGTGCCACAGTCCCGCCCACACCTGTCACTCATAATCAAGAGGCGTGGTTAGGTCCCCTCTGGCGCAGCGGTACTTGTGACGGCGTGAGGACGGTTTGGCGGGATACTGCGAGACCGTTTGAGGCATTTCGCACCCCACTCATTGGCTTGTAAACGTCGCCAGCTGCTTTTAGAGAGAGAGAGAGAGAGAGAGAGAGAGAGAGACGCATAGCAACACTTTTTGTCTTTTAAGTACAGTGACAGCCAGGGAACTTCACTGAAATAGCTCTCTCTCTCTCTCTCTCACACACACACACACACACACACACACACACACACACACACACACACACACACACACACACACACACACTGCACACACACAAACACACACACACACACACCGGCGCATGCACACACACACACACACACACACCCTCCGATTCAGTCCTTCACCGAGGTAACGGATGATGTCAAATTGCATATAAAGGCGTCACGAGTGAGGTACCTCGTCATAGTTCTAGAAATAGTCGGATAGTAGCTCCCGGCTTTGTCAGAGGACTGATACAGTGCATAGACACTGGCCGGAGGAGCCTGACAGAGGTGTCCTGCAAGCTCTATGGGGGCCTGGAGGACCTTGCCTTGTTTAACGTCCACGGCACCGAAGTGATAATGGACGGCCCTGACGCGGAGCAGGTTATGGGGGACAGGGAAATCTATTGCCTATAGAGTACGACCTGAACACTGATCAACTCAGGCGCACTCCAACTGTGCCACTTTGATTTACCAGGATCTTTCAACAGACATGCTATTGAACAAATCCACCTGGAGGACTTGCGCATGGCAGCATTTATAGAGGAGACCGGGCTGACCATATAAGAGTGTTTGAGAAAGAAGAAGAAAAAGAAAAAGAAGATACCGTGCATTACTGCAGCCAGACTCTGCAAGCCTGCAGGGGCTGATGTAAATCTGTGTCTCTTGCACATGGACGGATAGTGAGTGAAGGCCTCGTTAGTCATGTCAGAAGGGTTCGTCACGGTGAGGACTGCTCGGTCAGAAAAGGAAGAGAAAAAGAAGAGAGGAGAAAAACAGATCTGTGAACTCTAATGAAGGCCAGGGCCGGTAGTTTAGGCCGCAGATGGCTGAAGTGCATTTATCATCATTACTCTCTCTCTCTCTCTCTCTCTCTCTCTCTCTCTCTCTCTCTCTCTCTCTCTCTCTCTCTCTCTCTCTCTCTCTCTCTCTCTCTCTCTCTCTCTCTCTCTCTCTCTGTGTGTGTGTGTGTGTGTGTCGGCGTGAGAGAGAGAGAGAGAGAGAGAGAGGGGGGGGGGGGGGTGAGAGATAGCACCTGCATTCATATTTGCTCTTGCTGTATGAACTTTAATGTACTTAATGATTCTTTGTTTATTGCTTTACTTTGTATTTTTACTCATTTTATATTTTTGTGCGTACGCGTATGTGGGTAGGTATGTCTAGAGTGCGTGTCCGAGAGCGTGTGTTTGTTTTTGTGCGTATGTGCCTGAGTGCGTGCGTGTGTAAGTGTGTGTGTGTGTGTGTGTGTGTGTGTGTGTGTGAGTGTTCGTGCGTGTGTGCATGCGTACTGAATTGCGGTGTACATGTATGTGTGTGTGTGTGTGTGTGTGTGTGTGTGTGTGTGTGCGTGCGTGCATGCGCGGGTTGCGATGTGCATGCGTGCGTACCTGAGTGCGTGTGTGGGTATGTGTGTGTGTATGTGCGTGGTGCGTGCGTGCGTGCGTGAGCGAATGCAGCAGTGCATGCAGCAGTGTGTGGTATGTGTATGTTTACATGTCTATGTCACTTATGTAGTAGATGTAGCAACGGCAAGTTTGAAAACTGGTCCTGTTACCAATAACTTCTACCGTTGGAAAATAAAGGTTCATTGTTCATTGTTCATTGTTCTCTCAGTCTCTCTCTCTCTCCAGTAGCGCAGGAAGACGGTGGGAAGAGGGCTGGGGGGGGTGGGGGGGGGGGGGGAGAAGGGGGGAGGTGGGGAGGGGGGGGAGGTGGGAGGAGGGGGGGGGGGGACGTGCCTAACTTTATGTGACTTTCAAGCCTAAAAAATCAAACGACGGGGAGAGGGATCCTTTTGGCTGTCGGTAGCAGTTTTTGTCGCGATGATTCCTGCAGTCAAAGGATTAATGCGAGGCGGCGATAGTCGTATAACCTCCAAAACAAAATGTCAAGTCTATGTGATATAAAAAAAAAGTGATATCCCAAAAACATGGGGCGGGGGGGGGTGGGTGGTGGGGGGGTGAGGGGAGGGGACAGGCCATACGCTGTCCTTTATATATATATATATATATATATATATATATATATATATATATATATATATATATATATTATATATATATATATATATATATATATATATATATATATATATATAATACTGGGGGATTAATGCGAAGCGGTAGTCGCCACCCCCCCACCCCTCCTCCCCCCCCTCCTCCCCCCTCCCCCCCCCCCCCACACGCGCCTTTAAACATACGCGTACGCAACAACTCGCTACCCCGAAGTATGGACGTATCGATAGCCATACGTGGGGCGGTCCGTGGCGCAGTGGTTAAGGCGCCTGCCACCAATGCCAAAGGTGCGCGGTTCGATACCGGGTTCCGGCGTTGGAAGTGTCACCGTTAATTCGGGCGGACCGTCGGGGGTTCTTTCTCCGGGTACTCCGGTTCTTCCACCCCCACCCCCCCCCCCCCCCCACTTTGGTACCGGTCTCAGGCCACTTTACAAATTTCAAATACAAGCGATCAAAAATTCTCTGTAACTTCAGTAGCTGACTGGCCCTTCGTTTGTCTTGTACTGTGTTTGTCTTAAATGGCGTAAATCCGTGTCTGTTTCGTGAGTGTGTGTGTTGGGTTTCAGGCGCGGCGCTTTGAGTTGATTTCCCTAAAATTGAGAAAAAGCGCCTATATAATAACGGTATTATGGTATTATTATTATTAGATACCTATTATCGATTGTTTTATGTATCGAAAGTTCTACATGTATCGCTGTCTCGATAATCCTACGTTTCCTCAGTCCCAGTTATCGATAGTCCCACGCAATTAGATTTTGACAATGTTGGTGTATTGTCCGACGTATCGATAGTCTGATGGTCGATAATCAACAGTATGATGGGCATGATCAATAGTCCTACCACTTTAAACACGATGTAAACTCGATCATGGCAGTTCAAGGGTAGTGCCTAAATAGCTTGGCGTCTTTCTAGGCGCCAAACTACTCAAGTGCTGCCCTTTAACTATCATAATGGATTCATCTCGAACGCCTATCAGTTTGAGATCCGCCAGAAATAAGGTCAACAGAATCCAGCTCACCGCGGTTTTCCGCTGTTGGAAGTACATCCATTACAGCACACACTTCTCATAACGAAAACGAAGCCTTTGTTGTTAGAAAGCAGCTCAGAATCGTACATTTGTGTTATCGTCTGCACACAACAATGCAAGCCGCCATGACACCCCGAGTACGTCACAATGAAAACTTGCTTTTATGCGACGAAACGAGTCACACATCTAAAAAATAAAATCATATAATTACAGGTCTATTTGCAATGGCACACTAACTCTCAACAAAATACATCTGCACCTTCGTAATATTTATTCAATGCGTTTTTAAGACAAATTTGACAAACTTTTGTAAAAACAGCTCACCTCAAGCATATTAATATAAGTTCAAGTACCGAGGTCCCAATAGTGTGCGTCTGACTGGAGACCGCAAGGTGCGAGGTTCGATTTCCCCCCCCCCCTTTCCCCCCGTTTAATTTCGTTGACAGTGCGAGTTGTCTAGTGTATCCGTTATTAAAATAAGTACCCAACGGAGAAAGAAACATGCTTATAAACTGTTGCCACATTTCTTCTGGGATAAATGCAGATAAGTAGCGACTGATCTCTATATTTGTTTGTTTGTCTATTTTGATGAAGGGCATTTACCCGAAATATTAATAAATTGTGTAACTGTAAGCGTGTTTCTTTCTCCGTTGGGTACTTATTTTGCATTTTACACGCTTGACATTCACCTTTTTGGTCTGGATATCCGTTATTAGTTTATGGTACACGTATATCTTTTTTGTGTGTGAGAATTTTTTTTAAAATAATTTTGTGTGTGTGTGTGTGTGTGTGTGTGTGTGTGTGTGTGTGTGTGTGTGTGTGTGTGTGTGTGTGTGTGTGTACATTTTGTTATTCTTATTTTTCTTCTATATCTTGTTGCGTGAGTGTGTAAGTTAGGTAATATAATTATGTGTGTTGTCAAGGTGTATGCATGTTAGTATGTCATTTGAACGGCGCCTAGAGCTTTTGTATCGAAAGTATAGGCGCCTTTAAAAATACATTATTATTATTATTATTATTATTATTATTATTATTATTATTATTATTATTATTATTATTATTATTATTATTATTATTATTATTATTATTATTTTATTATTATTATTAAGTAGCGCTGTCTGTGCTGCAGGAATATATTTTTTAAAAAAAAAAACCAAGATGGGATGAACCATAACCCACAAAGTCCTTTCTATATGAGAGCTGTCTTCGCCGTCAATGGTCTCTACCTTTTGTCTTTGACCTGATTCTGATGTTGAATGATCTCCTATTGAAAAAGTCTCGCAGATCTGCCAATGCGTCAGTGGGTTCTATAAGGGGCGCAGGACATACGCGTCATTGATTTGTCAAACGTCATTTGTCATGACGAAAGTTTTAGTTTTTACGTAACTTTATATTTTACTGACGTGATATGATTTTCACTTTCGCTTCATAGGCTTGAGAAAATGGTGACAAAACTAGAACTTCAAAGGTACAATTTCGGTCTTGCTATAATTTGTGTGAAAGCAGGCTGACTTTACCCAGCTACATGATATACTAAGTACACGGGTCACCTGCATGCTCTTCTGACTAAACGCTTCGATGTGTGCATGCGCGCGAGCTCCAAACATCTCTGGAGGGCGCATGAGGATCTATTCCTCCTGGAGATGCGCGCATGTTTGTGTGTGTGTGTGTGTGTGTGTGTGTGTGTGTGTGTGTGTGTGTGTGTGTGTGTGTGTGTGTGTGTGTGAGAGAGAGAGAGAGAGAGACAGAGAGAGACGTCATATTTAGAGTAGTGTCAGTGTCTGCATGGTGACGGAGTTGCTGCTTTTACGTCACCGCCACTGTCTGACTTTCTCTAGAAGTGAAGGTTTTTTAAGTGTTTTAATCCTTTTCTGAAAAGAAGTTGAAAGGATACAAAGCTGGTTAACGACCTCATCAAATATTTTTCTCCAAACTAGCTATAAGCAACAGTTTAATTAAATATGACAAAAATTACAGACTCTAATCTGGGTCAACCGACTTCCTATAAACGGTTGTTTATAATAATAATAATAATAATAATACAGTTATTATATAGGCGCTTTTTCTCAATTTTTGGGAAATCGACTCAAAGCGCCGCGCCTGAAACCCAACACACACACTCACGAAACAGACACGGATTTACGCCATTTAAGACAAACACAGTACAAGACAAACGAAGGGCCAGTCAGCTACTGAAGTTACAGAGAATTTTTGATCGCTTGTATTTGAAATTTGTAAAGTGGCCTGAGACCGGTACCAAAGTGGGGGGGTGGGGGGGGGGGGGTGGGGGGTGGAAGAACCGGAGTACCCGGAGAAAGAACCCCCGACGGTCCGCCCGAATTAACGGTGACACTTACCAGAGGAGAAAAGTCCAACGCCGGAACCCGGTATCGAACCGCGCACCTTTGGCATTGGTGGCAGGCGCCTTAACCACTGCGCCACGGACCGCCCCGTTTATGTCTTCAATGAGTCATTCAATTACAATATGCTCGGAGGCTCTCTTAGCCACCCACTTCAGTAAAATGTATTTCGCCAAGTTTCAAGCTTAGTGTGTACAGAAATATCGGAGATTCTCTTGTTTACATACATATGCACACACATTCGCACATACATACATACATACATACATACGCATATACGGCGCTTCGCGCCAAATGTACGTTCAGCAGTGAGGTTAGCGTAACTAGATATGACGTAATTTTTATCTTGTTACTTCAATTTTAGCCTGCCCGCCTTTGACATCATGGACATGCTATTAAATTTGCCCCACAGCGACCCGTCTTAAAAAGTCCCTTCTATAAATAGAAGGGACTTAAAAACGACTGTCGTTCGCCTAATCGCTTCAGAACGGTCATACCTGGTGCCCCAGAAGCCCACTGTCATCCCCATCTTGTTTCAATAGCATACAGGTTGGGGCGAAGGGGTGGGTGTGGTAGGGGTGGGGAGGGAGGGAGAGAGAGAGAGAGAGAGAGAGAGAGAGAGAGAGAGAGAGAGAGAGAGAGAGAGAGAGAGAGAGAGAGAGAGAGAGAGAGAGAGCAGCAATATTCCGAACTAAAAAAAAAAAAAAAAAAAAAAAAAAAAAAAAATCAAACAAAAACAACAAAATCTCGCATTTGTCTCCCAATTTCTTTCTCCGATCGATAAATAACAAGAAATGCAAAGCCCTTATGGCTCACGTGTATGACCAATCCATATAATAAGTGTGATTTTTGTGTGTTCACGTGTCTAAGCATACGTAAAGCGTTGGCTTCTGTACCACTGAAATCCGAGTTTTCTCAAAATGCATATATTTTTCACACATTTGTCGACCCTCCGTGATCCTTGACCTTTGTAAGGGGGCAACTAAATTAGCACGCATAAAAGGTGTTATCATCAGCTACCTTTATGCCACGTTTGATAGAAAAGATTGCAACAAAAAAAAAACTTTGATAAAAACTACAATTCTAACAAAAACTGTCATTTTTTCACACACTTACTGACCTTCTGTGACTCCTGACCTTTCCGAGGGTCATCCAAATTAGTATGCATAGTAAGGCCTTATCACCAGGTATCAATATCCCAAGTATCAATATACTAAGATATGGTGAAAATAATATTTGTGAAAAAAACAGTTTTAGTCAAAATATGGCTATTTTTGGCCTATTTATGGTCTCGACCCCCCCCCCCCCTGACCCTTGACCTTTGCGGAGGAACCACTAAATCAGTATGCATAGAAAGGTCTTATCATCAGTTACCTTTGTGCCAAATCTGACTGAAAAGTTGGCCAAAACTTTGATAAAAGCTACATTTTAATCAAAAACGGTCATTTTCACACATTGCCGACCTCCCTTGAACTTGGTCATCCAAATTAGTATGCATAGAAAGGTCTTACCATTAGGCATCTCTGAACCAAGTTTGGGTTTGAAGTTAAAAATAGTATTTGAGGAGAAACAATTTATTTCAAAATATGGCTATTTTTAACTCCTTACTGGACCCCATGTGACCTTGACCTTTGCGATAGGTCACTGAAATTGGCATATTTAAAAAGGTTTTACCATAAAGTACCCTTCGCCAAGTTTGAGGTCCGAGGCTGGGATAATCTCTGAGAAAATGCCAAAGTTAAAGTTTACAAGGGACGACAGCCCACGGACGCCGGACAGACGACGGACGACCCGTTACATACTTTTAGGCTCACTTTCGCTATCGCACGTGAGCCAAAGAGAAACATAATCAACCGATGTTTATTTCAACCTTCAAAATATCAAGCAATATAAACCAACCAACCAAACTCTCGGCCCTCCTTCCCTCCTGGCATTGTGTTGAGCTGCAGGTTATGATGTAGTACTAATGTGCCCAGCAGGACCAATTAGAGGACAGATTTCCCAGCCCCGCACTCTTTGCCCGCCCAGCCGCCTCCCAGGCAGCAAAAGTCCCTCGGGCCGACATTGGCCGTCGTTGGCCCGCGCACGTTCGTGCGCGGGCCAACGACGGCCGATGTCAGCCCGAGGAACTTTTGGTGACTGGTATTGTGCTTGTAAGTCTGGAATCTCCATTCAAACACAGACCCACTTCACTTAAAAACACACTGACACTTTCGCTTTCAGGACCAGTTGAAGGAGACGGGCCGACCATAGATAACCCAGGTTCAAGTTCAGATCATACGTTAACATTGTAGTGGTCGATCCGCCCTACAGTTACTGTAGCAGTCGGTCCATCTTTCGTTAGAAACAAGTCTTAAGATAGTACCGTGAGCCTTCAAGGAAAATCTACCTCACGCCGAATAATTATTGTGAAGACACACACACGGCGACACACACGCGCACACACGAACATACAGACACACACCACACACACACACACACACATACACACACACACATATGCAAGCACGCACACACGCACGCATGCATTCAGCACGCACACGCAGAGTACACACACACATATGGACGCACGAACACATACACACGCACGACACCCCCCCTCCTCCCCCATCCCCCATCCCGCCCACCCCTCCCACATCCCACAAAAAATACCCACATCCACCATCCCCACCCCGACACTACAGAATGGATTTATGGATTTACACTAAATTGCTATAATGCTTTGCGGATCATTTTAAAGTTTTCGTCGTTGGCTCAACAAGTGAAACGTGCGGCTGTACTGCCGTGATCTCTATTCCGGCATCTTCCCCATCCCTTTTTTAATCCCCTTTACCACCCCTTCCCCCATCCCCTGCCCCACCCGGTAAGACACTTATGCCACCCGCCAATTACCTAAATAGCGTACAGAGAGGGGTCGGCAAAAATAAATTTGATGTGAAATCGATTTTACAGGCAGCCTCATGTTTACCGCTAGACAGCTGCTGCTCAGTTTCATGCATGTTTAGCCGGTCTGCGCAACTAATTTATATGCTTTTACTCAATGTGTGCTGGTCTGTGATTTTGGACATTACGGCTGTCAAGCACACCCTTATCGTAGAATGGCTTGCGAAAATGTAAGTGGTGAGCGTATAGTCGTCGTCGCACATGTTTACCTCTAGATGTGACGATCTCACCTCTGTTTGAATGCCTGTGGCTTCAAGGTTTAACCGCTCGGTTACCCTGTCACGTACAACTGGGCCATACATAATAATAATAATAATAATAATAATAATAATAATAAGCGCATTAAATAGGCGCTTTATCCCAATTGAAAATCGGCTCAAAGCGCCGCCGCGAACTGAACCCAACAAGCACGCTTACGTGAATCACGCGCATTCACTCACACACTGTACATAAACACAGAACATTCACGTGGTGCTAAGGGCAAGCTCAAGCGAGCTACTGTAGTTTTTGGAAATTCAAAATCGTTTGTATTTGAAATTTGATTAAGTGGGCTGAAACTGATACCAAAGTCGTGGGGGAGGAAGAGCCGGAGTACCCGGAGAAAGAACCCCCGACGGTCCGCTCGAATTAACGGTGACACTTACTAGAGGAGAAAAATCCGACGCCGGAACCCGTAATCGAACCTCGCACCTTTAGCATTGGTGGCAGGCGCCTTAACCACTGCGCCACGGACCGCCCCATACATAATACACAAGGCCTGCTTACAGTAAACTTCAGATATAACACAAGACGCCTGATCTCGTGGTTATATCCGAAGTTTGTCCCAGTGCCAGATTAGCTTGGCGCCGACAGGCGCCAAGCTAATCTGGCACTACCCTTGAATTATCATGGTCGACCCATCTCCTGCTGTAGAGGGTCAGGGCTGAATGGACTACGTCTTGCCTTTAATTTAATACACACATTTCCCGATGAGCAAAAGGTGCCCGGGACAATCTCGCACCGGTCTGAGTTATCCTGTGCATGGTCACACTGTGCAAGAGGTATAAGGAGCTCCTTCGTTGACACTGATCCACAGTTTTAGGTACATGTACTTGACTGCTACGAGGACGCATGCTACAGTGATCGTGACGATCCATCGAAACGGTCCTTCTAGTCCTAACTATAAAAGGGCGCAAGCCAATGGCAACCTACTCTGTTTGGCCCGATTCTGATTAAGACTAAAATAACTCCCGATGCAATGAATCCACACTAAAAAGAACTGTTATGTGGTCATCAATGACAACTGTGCTATCAAATCTGGCGATACTGGTCGCAAAGTACAAAGTGGTAACTCTAACAGTTGGATCCACTGGACAGAGATGCAGCTTCTGTTCTGGCAAGCGGCCAACAAAGACAAACACTGACTCACACGATCTGTGTACATCTTACACGTTACACCTTTTTCACAAACAACGCTGAAACTGACAAGCCCCCGATCCGAAATTGACAACACTCTGCTCAAAGTATTCTCAGTAAACAGGATCGAATTAGCCCCGCGGAAAAAGTTACGGCGTTAACCGTAACAGGCCTTTTCCAGCCTCTTCTGCCTCACGACATCTGTAACAGACGTAGATTCTCACGAGCTTCAGGAGAACTCGTGGCTCTCGGGGGCAGAGATCGGCCCTATCACTTGCTCAGCTCTGAAGCCCACACCACCCATGTACAAGGGCAGATGCAGGGTCTCCTAGGCACGACTGAAAATGTGTGCCCCTTGCATTGCAGCCTACGGTTACACCTACGTTTTCCTCAAGCAGTGCAGGTCATAGGCCGTTCAGTTCAACCCCTTCGCTGTCGAGAAAAGGTGAACAAGATCCATCTGCAAGAGACATAGATCCTCATGAGCCCCCGCGAATGCGGGGGCTCATGAGGATCTATGTCGATTGCTGGCACCAGTTTGTATCCATGTTCCTTGAACGACCGGGGCTCTGGCGTTGGAACATAACATCATCTGCGTCTACTGATAGTGAAGGGGTTAAGAATGAATGAAGACTAATCACTGATCCTTGGGATCGAAATATCACAATTGGGGAGACTGCGAACCTCTGAATTCTGGCGAGAGATATACCATGATAGTTCGAGCGTGGTGCCAGAATAGCATGGCGCCCTAAGGCGCCAAGTTATTGTGGTACCACCCTTGAACTATAATAGCCGACACCCTGTGAGAGTGTGCCAGGGCTGGTGCGTTTTACTTTCTAGTTATCGTCTCCACGCACATGTACTACACCCTTGCAGGAACCGGGTCTCGTCGGCAAGAAATGTTTCAACAGCACTCCCCGCAAACGCACACCCTTGCTGGAACCGGGCCTCGTCGGCAAGAAATGTTTCAACAACACTTTCTGTCAGTGTCAGGGACAGGTAACTCAGCTTTTGATACCACCCATCTGCTTGTGATTGTATCTATTCCGGGCCTCTCATCCCAGTACGTAAAAGTCCTGCAGCTGATGTCGGCCGCATTGACGCTGGAAGCATCTGTCAATGGAACGGCACATAACTCGTGTAGATAGCCTCGTTCTGCGTTCTTTGTCCGCGATCACCCGGTCTCACTGAGCCTACGTTCTAGATTGGTAAATCACTGATGTCAGATTAGTTATTTCAGTTTTGTCTAATCCCATTCAGTAAAACAAAAATAGACAAAACTCAATGACACAACAAAATACAAAGTGTCTAATAAATTTAACCACTGCCAGTTATGAAAATTACAAAAAACAACAACAACAACAAACTGACAGCAACCTGGACGAAAGATGCGTGTACATACCACTTGTTTTAAATTAACACATTGTTACTGACGAAACGCTAGGCGGAAAAGTCGCGTCTTTTCCGTCTAACGGTACCGTCAGTAGCAGTCAAGCGGTTAATCAGACTACATGCAGCATATCACATGTCAGTCACGTGTAAATGCAGGTCATTTGACATAAAACACATGAAGCGCTTTAAACCCGCTTTCCTGTATAACCGGCGGTGTCACACAAGAGCAAACGCCTGTACACTAGTATCCAAACAAAGATAATGTCAAGTACTCGGAGGATGTCGCCTTTTGAGGTGCTTTGGTAGTGATGGTACCTGGAGTATCGTTAGTTTTGGTGATGGTGGTGGTGATGCTGGGCTGGTGGGAGGGGAGGTTGTTGTTACTGGTAGTATTAGGCGTGAAACAGACGGCGCTTGTTGTAGGTCATTGGTGTAGACGCAGCACCAGATAGGCTGTCGATAACGGTTTGGCAGGTACACCGACAGAAAACTGAGACTACGAGTAACGTCTCTCAACAGGTTTACCGACACCCTCTGCAAGAGGCATAGATTCTCATGAGCCCCTGCATCTGCAGGGGCTCATGAGAATCTATGCCTCTTGCTTTAAGAGCGTACTAGTTTTAAATTATTAGAATGAGAACAATTGCCCAGCTTTAAATCGTTGACGAACAACTATAAGAACTCCCATAGTGTGAGGCGTAGGCTAGTTTGTGTGAATTGGTACTCTTACACGAGACCTCCCCAATACCTCAGTTGGACAATTTACAACGGATTGTTGCCTTTCCTCAGTTTGACACGCACTCTTCTGGCACTGCCTTTATACACTAACTGCATACTCCGCTACAGCTCTAGGCCGATAGGTCCAATATCACAGACCGGCACGCAGCTGAAGAGGGCCAGTGTTGTGATGCCCCTGGGCTTGTGTTACCACTGGCTCTCTTTCCCCTACTCTTCACCTCAAGGTTTCCCCAAGCCAGACTCATCCACGAAGACCACCGGAGTTCGACAAAGCTGAGACACTGTGACTAGCAAATAGTTTCGCATCGTAAATTTCCTCCTGGAACAACAGTACTGGGGTCAGCTGCGCATTTTAGTAAGCTTAGTCCTGCGCCAACCACTAAGCAAGGTGTTCTGCTATAGCGTAGCAGAGCACCTTGGTGAGTGCGGCTGGCGCAGGACTAAGCTCCCTCATGCAACTGGACCCAGTACCTGTACTAGGCGTTGTTGCCTCACCAGCAGGAAAAACACGAACGCTCTGCAGCAACAACACTCAGAGGCCAGCACCACAACCACCAGCAAGATCTCAAGAGGTCATTTAAGCTGAGTCACACTGCCATTTATCACCAAGACAGGTTACCAGCGACCCAGTGAGCAAAACGTTACTAGGCCGACGGCGGCCCGTTGATTTTTATGCATCAATGGGGAACGCCAACGTGCAGAAATACTCACACCACAAACTTGCAGACTACAAGATAAGGTGTCACAAAAATGCAAGCTTCTCGATGACAGCATTTTCAGATTGTTCCTCAAGCAGTGAAGCCCTTGTACTTTAAAGAATCGTCTGCTGATATGGTCTTTTGCACCTTACGGCCGGAAGCAGAAAGAAATAGCTAGGCGATTTTCCAGCGACGAACATATGGTTATCTGACGACGAGCAATACCGCACCAGGTAAGAAAACACGATAGAAGCCACAAATACAATCCGGCCTTATCACCCACACTCAACACAAGATGACACGTACACAAGGTTTAACTCCTTCAGGGCTGAAAAAAATGAACAGGATCCAACTGCAAGAGGCGTAGATCCTCATGAGCCCCCGCAGTCGCGGGGGCTCATGAGGATCTATGCCTCTTGCTGAATACACGTTGTATCATTTGCTTGGACGCCTGGGGCTTCGTGATAAGGAACTAACAAAGATTTCAGGCACACAATCTGCAAAGCACACTGGCAAGGAAAGCGGTGAAAACACGATTTCGCCTCTTCAGGCATCTCAAAAGCAGAGATATAAAGTAATCAAGGATGACCCATGTAAGAGACATAGATTAGCATGAGCCCCTGCCACTGCAGGGGCTCATGCGAATCTATGTCTCTTACAGATATAAATCGACACCAACGTATAAACCGGACTGGTCCTCATTTTCACCTGACCATGATCAACGTTTTGAGAGGCTCGTGTGAATCTGTGAATCTTACAGATATAAACAGGCGTCAACATACACACCGGAGCGATCCCCACTGATTTCACCTGGCCATGACTAACGGTTTGCTCATGAGAGGCTCAACTGAATCTATGTGTCTAGCAAAATGGAAGCGCCTGAAAATGGCAGACCGGACTAGTTAGAATTTCATCTGACCCTGATACATGGTTAGCTGCCGGCTTTGGCTCGCGGCACTGGACAGAGATAGACGGACAACTGCGGGTGGCACCTCACGGACAAATCCCAACTGTTTGCTGGAATTACTCGGGTATTTGTGCTAAATGGCGTTCAAGATAATGTAGATCTATCGTTTACAGTCAGTCTTGAAGCCCTTACCATCCACAAGAGATATAGAGTTTCCTGTCTCTCTTGGCTTGACTTCACGAACGAAGATTTTATAGGAGTTGACCACGACGTCTGCAGGCTTGTTCGTGGCTGCGGAGGCCAATCCGAGACAGGCAGGTTCGACCGCAGTGGCTGCAGGGGAAGGTATGGCCAGGGTTCTGAGCTGCGGCATCTCTGTTTTAAGTTTCTCCCCAGCCGCTTGTCCTTAAGGCTAGCTCTGTGAGAGTCCTCAAAGGAGACAGCTGCCTTGTAAATGGTGGAGCGCCAGATTTTCCTGTAGTGTTTCTGCAACGTACCTCAGAAGCCAACGACATTCACATTGATATTCCACTTGTTCAGGCGTGATTAGCTTTGTAAAATACGAATGACCTAAACAAAAACGCACGTTGATGCCGATGAGAAAGTGTAGGATGATCCATGCAGGAAAAACATAGATTACATGTACACTGTTTCTTTGTACATGTCAAGTTATTATATTATCAGCGGGGAAACAAGAAGACAGGTTGCCTGCCCGCTGCAGACGCCTTGCCTTTTCACGTGTTCTACTTTGCCTATAATTATTATTAACTCTTTCGAGACGTGCCGCATCCGGATTCGCGGCGTAAAGCCGCGAATCCGGATGCGGCACGTCTCGAAAGAGTTAAATCCATTTGTAACCCCTTCCCTGTCATTTTTGTACGTGCATTTTTGTTTCTGAAATCTTTGTTCATTCAACGACTAAAATCCAAGAAAACTTCCAAGAAACATGGATACAATCTGGTCTCAGCAAGAGAAATAGATCCTCATGAGCCCCCGCAACTGCGGGGGCTCATGAGGATCTATATCTCTTGTAGTTGGATCGTGTTCACTGTTTCTCGGCAGTCAAGGGGTTAAACATTAATACTGCGGTAAGTGCATTAGGCACTACACTCGAGTTGAAATGGTCGATTCAATAAGCGTCAAACTGTTCATGCACTACCACTGATCTATCATGGACGATCCAATGATCTCCCGCTCTTTGAGCTGCAAGTACAAGATACCTCGCCTGGCATAGCCAGTGGGGTCAGCCGCGTCCTTACATGGTCATCATGCTCAGCAAAAAGATCACGGGCCGCCGTCGGCCAGAGTCGACCCGCACCGTGCGCGGGTCAACTTTGGCCGACGTCGGCTCGTGGACCTTATGCTCACCGGCACTATGTCAATCTTGGTTAGTTGGTTGGTTTGGTTCATGTGGTTAGTTACAGTTCCAGGTGTCAAAGCGGTCTGCTCCATGTCAGGATTTGATTGCTAAAATCAGCCGATACAACAAGATATCAAAATTGTCTTGCATCAGCTAAGACTTCCATACCCTTTCTTTCACAATGCATGTAATTGGTTGTATTGCTTAACGTCCCGAAAGCAACAGGACGTGTCTGCACTGCTTGTGAAAAACAACCCCAACTAAACAGAATATTCAATGTATGTCGCCTGCTGGTCTAATACGCTAAATAAACCTAAGACCATTAATTAGCAACACACATCCAATATCAAGAGCTACAGACAGCGCAGACAGTAGGGAGAGTTTAAAAAGGAAAATACAGGTGAATGGACCAAGGGTAGACAGAAACACATGCTCCAGAATAGAGGGGAAAACCCACCCTGTGTTGCTGACCAGTTAGTTAATTAGTTAGTTCGTTCGGGTTTAACGTCCACAGCACCGAGGTGATCATGGACGGCCCTGACGGGCGGGTTATGAGGGACAGGGAAATCTATTGCCTATGGAGTACGACTTGAACACTGATCAACTCAGGCGCACTCCAACTGTGCCACTTTGATTCACCAGGACCTTTCAACGGACATGCTATTGAACAAATCCGTTTTTCCCCCTGGATTGTGAGTCCAGCTACCGGGGCCGGGACGGGATTCGAACTCACGACCCGGCGATTCCCTTCGCTCTCCTGCTCCGACGTTTAACCGCCTCAGCTATTTCGGACTCTAGAGTGGCTGACCAGGGTGACCCTGGGAACTAAAAAGTAGTTAATCCCACCCAAGTCCCCCAGGGCAGACCCGGGTGGGGAACAATGCATGTGAGTAGGCACACTGACGTGCCAGAGGTTTTCTACCGCCTTTTGAGCGAGAGAAATGAAGAGCCGAAAATTCTTTCATTTTACGACAATCAAACTTCATAATTTAACTCATTCTACCCCAGACACACCACAGCAAGATAAGGATCGACCATGATAGTTCAAAAAAAGCTCAAGCTGAACGTCATCCAGTGTTATGCGCCCACCAATGACAGTGATGAGGAAAAGAAACAAGAGTTCTACGACCGACTCCAGAGTGCCGTGGACAAATGTGCGGAGCGAGACATCACCATCGTCATGGGCGATTTTAATGCCAAAATAGGGGAGGACAACACCGGACGAAGAGGTGATGGGGAGACAGGGACTAGGCTTGGAGATGAGTGAGAACGGGGAGAGGTTTGTAGACTTTTGTGCTCTAAACCGACTTGTCATTGGAGGCAGCATCTTCCCACACAGAAGAATACACAAAGCAACTTGGGTCTCACCTGACCATACAACAGAGAACCAAATAGACCATATCTGCATTAGCAAGAAATTTAGAAGATCCCTTCAAGATGTTCGAGTGAGGAGGGGATCAGATGTCGCCTCAGACCACCATCTGCTTACCTTAAGAATGAAGCTCAAGCTAAAGAAAAGCCGCACAGAGACAACAAGAAGACAGCGCTATAGTGTAGGCCTCCTGAGAGAAACTGGAGTTAGAGAAGAGTTCAAACTGGTGCTGTCCAACCGGTTTCAAGCGCTACAGGAGCTAGTAAATGAAGAGGAGGCGGTCACCACAGAGCAGCAGTGGAAGGCAGTTAGAGAGGCGCTGAACTCAACCTGCAAAGACACTGTAGGGTTCAGGAAACACCACCACAAGGACTGGCTGTCGGCACAGACCTTGAAGAAGATAGAAGCGAGGAAGCAGAAGAAAGCAGCGGTCAACAACAGTCGCACGAGAGCATCCAAAGTAAGGGCACAGGGGGAATACTGGGAAGCCAACCGCGAGGTGAAGATGAGTATCAGGGCAGACAAGAGGGCCTACACAGACAGCCTGGCAGCAGAGGCAGAAAAGGCAGCAGGCAGCGGCAACATGAAACAGCTCTACGACATTACCAGAAGATTGTCGGGTAAGTATGGTCATACAGAAAGACCAGTAAAAGACAAAGAAGGCAAGCCTATTGCAGACAGAGCAGACCAACTCGACAGATGGGCCGAGTATTTTGAAGAGTTACTGAACAGACCTAGCCCACCCGACCCCCCCGACATCCAGCCGGCAGAGACCGACCTACCCATCAACTGTGACAGACCCAGCCGGGAAGAGATCAGAAAAGCAGTGGCATTTTTGAAGAATGGCAAAGCAGCAGGGCCAGATGGCATCCCAGCGGAGTCTCTGAAAGCAGACCTAGAGACAACAGTTGAGATGCTGTACCCACTGTTTGGAAAGATCTGGGAAGAGGAGGTGATGCCAGCTGACTGGAAGGAGGGGTACCTAATCAAGCTTCCCAAGAAAGGCGACCTCAGCAAGTGTTCCAACTACAGAGGAATCACCTTGCTGTCAGTACCAGGAAAGGTCTTCAACAGGATCATCCTAGAGAGAATGAAGAGCTCCGTTGACCCCCAGCTGAGAGACCAGCAAGCAGGATTCAGGAAGAACCGATCATGTACAGACCAGATCGCCACTCTCCGCATCATCGTGGAACAGTCTCTGGAGTGGAGCTCCCCGCTGTACGTCAACTTTGTGGATTATGAGAAAGCATTTGACAGCGTGGACCGAGAGACTCTGTGGAAACTCCTACGACACTACGGTGTACCCACAAAGCTCGTCCGCCTGATCAAGAGCAGCTATGATGGCATGACATGTCGCGTGATCCACGAAGGGCAGTTCACCAGAGAGCTCCAGGTCAGAACTGGTGTCAGGCAGGGGTGTCTGCTGTCTCCGTTCCTCTTCCTACTGGCCATAGACTGGGTCATGAAGATGACCACAGAGCACAGACGAAGTGGAATACAGTGGACACTGTGGACACAGCTTGACGACCTCGATTTTTCAGACGACTTGGCATTACTGTCCCACACTCATCAACAAATGCAGGACAAGACCACGAGGCTTGCTGACATCTCGTCCCAAGTGGGCCTCACCATTCACAAACAGAAAACAAAGACAATGAGGCTGAACGCAACCAGGGAAGAACCAGTCTTGCTTGCTGGCACCCCGTTGGAGGAGGTGGAGTCCTTCACCTATCTCGGGAGCATCATAGACAAAAAAGGCGGCACTGATGCAGATGTCAGAGCACGAATCGGTAAAGCCAGAGCAGCCTTTCTCCAGTTGAAAAAAGTGTGGAGTTCCAGAGAGCTGTCACAACACACCAAAGTCCGGATTTTCAACTCCAATGTAAAAGCAGTTCTCCTATATGGAGCAGAGACATGGAGATTGACAAAAACCACAGTCAACAGAGTACAGACCTTCATGAACAGTTGCCTTAGAAGAATTTTGAAAATCCACTGGCCAGAGAAGATCAGCAACGTCAGACTCTGGGAGAGAACAGAGCAGATAACAGCAGAGAATGAAATTGGGCGAAGAAGATGGGGATGGATCGGTCACAGTCTGAGAAAGCCAGCTTCCAGTATCACTAGGCAGGCATTGTCATGGAACCCCCAGGGAAAGAGGAAAAGAGGTAGGCCGAGAAACTCCTGGCGTCGAGACCTCCAAGCAGACATCAAGAGACTGGGAACCACCTGGAGTAGAATCGAAGGAGAAGCACAGGACAGGAGTTGCTGGAGGTCTCTCGTCGACGGCCTATACCCGGGTAGGGGTGACAGGCGTAAGTAAAGTAAGTAATGATAGTTCAAGGGTGATGCCAGAATAGCTTGGCGCCTGTGGGCGCCAAGCTATTCTAGCATCACCCTTGAACTATCATGGCCGATCTGTGTCCTGCACTGCAATGCAGTCTTCAGAGGACAACGGCAAAATTTGGGGATTTCGGTCTTGGGGTAAAATGAGTTAAGTAAACCCTTTTGTCCAGCATTATTGTAAGAACAATAAAGGAGATATTATCGTGAACTAATAGCCCTTTACTGCCTGAGTAGATCGCTTCAATGTCCAGTTCCACAGGAGTGAGAATCAGTGGACGTCCTTTAACCCTTTGCGTGTCGGTAGCGGTTTCTGTCGCGATGATTCCTGCAGGAATCATCGCGACAAAAACCGCTACCGACACGCAAAGAGTTAAAAGACGGGTTATGGGGACAGGGACAGCTATTGCCATTGGAGTGAGACCGAAAACTGATGCCGATCTTGGGTACAGGACTGTCATTTAGACTGTGGTGTTAGACACACCTAAGTGGACGGCAGTGACCATTATGCTATTATTATTATTACATGTTATTTGTATGGCGCATTTCTCATATTTATAATATACCTCAATGCGCAGAATGTAGCCGCGAACCGAACCCAAACAAGCACGCTCATGTGCAACACGCGCATTCAGTCACTCACACACTGTACCGCGTAAACAGAGAACATTCATGTGGTGTTAAGGGCAAGCTCAAGCAAGCTACTGAATTTTTTTTTTTTTTTATAATTCAAATCGTTTGTATTTGAAATTTGATTAAGTTGGCTGAAACTGATACCAAAGTGGAAAAGTGGAGGGGGGGGGGGGGAAAGAGCCGGAGTACCCGGAGAAAGAACCCCCGACGGTCCGCCCGAATTAACGGTGACACTTACTAGAGGAGAAAAGTCCGACGCCGGAACCCGGAATCGAACCTCGCACCTTTAGCATTGGTGGCAGGCGCCTTAACCACTGCGCCACGGATCTTTATTAGTCTGTTTGCTTCAATCATGCTTAGCTCGATTGCGTATTATGCTCGGGCAGTATTCAAGGTCTGAACAAGAAAGTGAGGAAGAGGTGTACCCAAATCTGTTTATCCTTATCATTCTACACAACCCGGCTGTGATTTTCGCGAATACAATTGTAGGTCAGTGTTTGTCTCCGTCAGTGTCTGTCTGTCTCTTTCGTTATCTTTTCTTTTCTGTGTATGTTTTTGTGCTTTTCCTTTTGTCTAGGTCTACTAGCTGTTTTTAGTGTTAACAACGGAAACAAATGGAACTCTAGTATCATGATTGTGTTCAAGGACAATAAGCAAGAAATGTCTGAGCACTTAGTTATTTACAATGCTCTCTCTCTCTCCCTCTCTCTCTCTCTCTCTCTCTCTCTCTCTCTCTCTCTCTCTCTCTATATATATATCTATATATATCTATATATATATATATCTATATATATATCTATATCTATATATATATATATATATATTAAAAATGTTATTAAGGACAGACATGTAAAAAGGCCTGCGTGCCTACTGTCTTCATCCTTAGAAAATAAAGTTTCAATTCAATTCAATCTCTCTCTCTCTCTTGATGCTGCTGATTCTATGACACTGTCTTAGATGAATTTATTATTAATGCTATGCACTCGTTTCTTTCTCTTGCTTTTTACATCGGTGGTAGTTACAAATTCTCCATTGCAATTTTTTTTCCTCCTTTCGGTGATTCACCTATTGTGTTTTTTCCCCCGTAATTTGGCTTTTTCTTTTTATTCTTATTGTTATTATTATTTGAATGCTATGTTTCTTTTCCTGTTATGTTCTGTTTTGTTTACAGGACAGCTGTCTAATGGCTTTATCCTGAATAAAAAAGATTCATCAAAAGAATCATCTCTCTCTCTCTCTCTCTCTCTCTCTCTCGCTCTCTCTCTCTCTCTCTCTCTCTCTCTCTCTCTCTCGTTGTGTGTGTGTGTGTGTGTGTGTGTGTGTGTGTGTGTGTGTGTGTGTGTGTGTGGTGTGTGTGCGCGCGCGCGCGCGCGTGTCGAGTACCGCTGATTAATAAGCAGAGTTGTTACATTACTCTAATCCTCTTCCTAGCAGGACTGCTTTCAAGAGGTCTGGCCCTACTTGCATGAGCGAGTATAAATCCTGTGCAAGCCACTACACGTACTGCTCGACTATACTTAATTCTGCGCACGCCATTGCACAAGGTGCTCCGCGATAGCGGAGCACCTTGCGCAGTGGCTTTGCGCAGGATGTCAGCTCATTCGTGCAACTGAAGTTGGCTGTTTAGTTGTCCCAGAAGACCGATGAAAACGACAAGGCACATGCACAGCACAGACGGTTCATCAAATACTGAACACCTCGCCAACCCGACGTCTAAGGCTATAAAATCTGTCTCAATCAGTCTAAGTGCTTGAACTTGAATTATTACAAGATCCGTTCGGTGTACACACACAGGACAGTTATTCAAACCTCACAAGAGACACAGATCCTAATGAGCCCCCGAAGAATGCGCGGGCTCTCTCAGGATCTATCTCTCTTGCTGACAGACCCAACTCACATCAGTGTATTTTTAGTTTGTTGTAGTCGTGCGCGGTTTATAAAAACAAAAAATCAAGAGATTTAGAATTGTTTGCTTTTCCCTGAGATCATCATCCTATTCACGACTCAGACAAAGTAGCATAAAGTATGAATACTAAATTCGTACGACAAAAACAAATACTATGGAGGGACTGAGTCACGTACAAAAGAAGGGTGTATAACAGTTATAACTACCATTACAGTCTTTTGAAATAACGGTCGCCAGACCCAAAAAAGCGATTGCCAGGAAATAAAGGACTTAACCGGTTTTCTTTGATTCCTCACAGCAAGTCTTTGTCTTCCAAGAAAAACAATCAAAGACAAAACTTACTTAATTACTTTTCCACCAGCAAGTCTTTGTTTGGTAGTTTCTTTCATTTCTGACAAGAAATTAAAAATAAAATATAGAAACAAGAGAACGTATAATGGAGCGTAAAAATGTTCTCAGCTAATCTGACAAAACCTTTGAGCTACCACGCTCAGACCACCTACGGCAACTTGGAAGTGTTTTGCAGACAGCAGTAAATGATGAGTTATTTGCCTATGAAAGGAAACATCCTGGTCCTCAAGAAACCCACCGAGTGGCCGCCGAGAACCTATGTATGTTTTGTGACATTTCCAAATAATGAGGACTGCGGGCAATAAGTCTTGCCTACTATAGATAGAACGCCAAAGGCCTTATTAGAGTGAGTAGAACAGGGTTAAATTGGTCCAGCAAGATGTATAGATCTTCATGAGCCCCCGCGAATGCGGGGGCTCATGAAGATCTATGCCCCTGGTAGATGGGTGGCGTTCCCCTTGTTAGTGTTCTGGCCTTCCTCTATGTCTTGCAGACAGAGGAAAAAAACGTTAGTAGGATATTTTGAGAATAAAAATGATGCCTCTGGGCCGTTTCCGCGGATGTATAAAATTGTTCTTTAAACCCAGGTGATTGCCTTAATTTGAGGGTATAGATGGAACCGATGTCTAGCACCATGAGCATAAATATTTATTGAGCCATTGCGCCTACAGGGGCTCACGAGAAACTACGCCTCTTGACAATGGGAGGGAATATGGTAAGGGACTGTGTAAAGCAAAAAGAGTACGCCATGTGGAGACAGAATAGCACTAAAGACTGTCTGATTGCAAGCCAAAAACAGACCAAAGCGTATAAGCGTGTCCTAATGATGGCTTCGGCTAAGCTGGAAAGTTGAACATACACAATGTACTTCTGAACCATTATTTTTCTTATTACACAAACTCGCTAGTCCGCCATACTGCATGATTGGCCTAGATTTTTTAAATTTTTTTTTAAATTTGCTTCTAAGGTTATTTTTTGTGTGTGTTAGTTTGACTCATCATAAAAAGCACTGCGTGATACAACACCGCATCTGACATTATGCTCAAATGCTGGCCGACGTAATCTTGCTTTGTTCTGGACTAGGAGCACATAGCAAATGTCACCAAACAGAGAACAAATAAATAGAAACATCCACAGACACCATGGTCAGAGAGGCATAGTTGCTGACTGACACAATACATTTGCATGTTTATTTCGTCAGCTCTGAATCATACAGCGTTAGCGGCAGCAATTATCTGACATCTGTATTACAATCAGCGTTATTAGACGTTTCGTTAATTGCCACATACGCGTGCTCAAAATGTCAGCATGTAACTCCTTCACCGTCGAGACGGTGAAGGAGTTCCATGCTCGTGAGGATGGGTGCCCATTGCTAATCCTCATTGAATCCATGTGTTTTTCTTTTTTTTTTAAGGTTTGTGATCTCTGACGTTGAACTGACAATGATTATAAAAGCATAGCCTGCTTTCACTGGCAGTGAAGGGGTTAAACCATGAATATACACAGCGCGATCATAACGACTGGAAAAACAGCAACACAGTAATGCAACACACTAATCAAGTCAACATTGTCCGACTGCAAGAGGCATATATACTCATGTGCCCACAAAATCATGGAAATATAAGCCTCTTGCTGGAATCATTTGCCTCTGTGTCACTTTACATGGGAGAGACTACTGGGTGTTCAGTCTACTGATGACATTATTCACCAGAGTATCGGATTTCATAGCAACCCTGGCAGCAAGCCTGGAAATACCACGCAACTAATAATGTCACTCCGTTATGACGCAATCCATTCTATCTTCGTGTTTTGGACAGGGTCTGTATGAGAACATTCAAACTCATTTTCATTGCTCTTTCTCTTTTTATTTTGTGATTGCGGGTGCTTGTTTTGGTTCCCGTGATTTCTGATTGCAGTTTTTTATCCTCCTAATTCATGAAGTAAGTATTCGTCGTGAAACGTAAAGCCCCCCCCCCCCCCCCCCCAACAACAACAAAACACACACACACACACACACACACACACACACACACACACACACACACACACACACACACACACACACACACACACACACACACACACACAACATCTTCGTGATAGCTTCCTTATAGTTTTCGTCATGACACCGTGACTTAAAGTCTTGAAGTCTGTGTCCTCGTAGTCACATCTACTCCCAAATCCCCTTCTCTCCTTTAGCGACCCACCCACCCAGTTGTTTGTCGGTCAGTGGAATGAGGTTATGAATACGGTATCTTCTCTCCCTGCTATTATTTTCAATTCGCGTATCGCAAAATTACAAAATAAGTTGTCGTGAATACGTGATGGTATTCTCTCTCTCTCTCTCTCTCTCTCTCTCTCTCTCTCTCTCTCTCTCTCTCTCTCTCTCTCTCTCTCTCTCTCTCTCTCTCCCCCCCCCCCTTTCTTAACACCGCACCTTTCTTCCAAGTAAGCGATGGTCCTCGGGCTCAGGACGGCCGCACGGCTGTGCGCGCGCCCACTGCGGCCGTCGTGGGGCCGACGACGTTTGCTACTGGCGGGGTTGGCGGGGTCGAAGTGAGATTTTTATCAAAGAGGTAGCTTAAGTCATTCTACCCCAGACACACCACAGCAAGATAAAGATCGACAATGATAGTTCAAGGGTGATGCCAGAATCGCTTGGCGACTATGGGCGCCAAGCTATTCTGGCATCACCCTTGAACTATCATGGTCGATCTGTGTCCTGCACTGCAACGCAGTCTTCAGAGGACGACTTCAAAATTTGGGGATTTCGGTCTTGGGGTAGAATGAGATAACTTGAGATTCCGTCTAGAACCGAAATCTTTCTCTGCGGACCCCCCCCCCCCCCCCCCCCCCACCCCCCACACACACACACACCGCTTCATTTTGCGCATATAAAACAGCAAAATACAAGCTCTTGTGAGAAAAATGACACATTGCGCACGAAAAATAAAGTCACTCACCCAAAAAGAAAATTGCAAGTCAAGTACACAAGTTTTGAAAACGATTTTTTTTCGTGGAGGTTGACAAAGCACAGATAAGTATACGACATAATTACAAACAGTACAAACACGCTTATTTAGTTTAGTGTGCATTTGTAGTGTACGTTGTGTACTGTTGTACAAGTACATGTACCCGTCAAAGGGGAGTAACTAACGCCCCGATAGTAGGTGAGTATTGGTGCGGGTTATCACGGCTGGCACGCGAACAAAGCCACCCATCAATCAACCACTGACTGACAATACCAAACCCGCCCCCCAGTGCGCGCGAGCAGAGAGGTATGTAGATCAATGATCGAAGCAGTACAGGCTGTCAGCCGTTTCCATCTGATCTACAAGGCGACATAGATTCTCATGAGCCCCTGGGCTTAAGCCTCAGCCTCAAGGGCTCATGAGAATCCATGCGTCTTGTAGAAATGCATTCCTCTATTTCCATCTGTTCTTCAGACACAAGGTGTCATGCAGTACCAACAGCGTATACAAAACGCGCACAGTGTACAGTTCGCGCTCACCTGAAGGAAGGGAAATAACTCAGATTTTATGTTGTCTATGGGTAGAACACAAAAGCAGCGTTTGTCTATAAGAAGACAGCAGTCATTATACTGTACAGCTGTAGCCTAAAGACGTGACCACCACTTATTTAAAACAACAACAACAAACAAAAAAACAGCACTACAGAAACGAGTCGACAGCAATCTGGAACTGCATCGATCAATTCTAACTATGCATTGTTTTCACACATATGCATGACACAGAAATTGATTCATAAGTATTAATTTTAATAGGCTTTAGATCCTTAAAAAACATATGCAGCACATACATAATCGTTTACTGTTATATAACTACGGTGTAATTAGCATTATACACTAATGGTCAAAACTTAAGGGCCACTTTTTATCGCAGACGCACCGACAACACCACACAAAATTTAATAATGTAACAATACTTGGAGTCAGTACTTTGCTAATTTAATCAGTAACAATTTCATTTAAGTTTTGAGTAAATCAAGCAAATGTAACAACAGCAGTACGTTAGAATGTTCACCCACCCCTCATATGAAAGTCACACAAGACTGGTCCAGTCAGTAGCGGGCGTACCCACCGTTTGCAGACAAGCATTCAATGCAGCGTTGACGCATGGAGTTTACCAGGATTCGGAGAACATGTTGTGGGATCGCTTCCCACTCTTGATGCAGGAACTGAGTCAGCTGAGGGACGCCTTGAGGTGGGGGGTGGTTGCTGACTACACGTTGCCCCAGAAGGTCCCAGAGGTGCTCGATGGGAGCCAGATCAGGTGAACGAGCTGGCCACTCCATCCTCATAATGCCCCGTTGCTCAAGGTACTCATCTACCACACGGGCGAGATGAGGTCGAGCGTTGTCGTCCTGCAGAACAGCATTGTCGCCTATGGCTTGGAGAGCTGGCTGGATGAGGGGCTGCACAATCTTGTCCCGATAGCGCAGTTCAGTGAGGGTGCCTCGGATGACATGTATGGGGGGTCCTGCCTTCCTTGCTGAAGCCTGCCCAGACCCATGACTGAGCCTCCTCTGTAGCGATCCACCTCTTGGACGCATCCATCCGTGAATCGCTCGCCCTGGCGTCTCCAGACCCTCACCTTGCCGTCGTTGAAGGACACAGTGAACCATGACCCATCAGTAAACAGAACCTGAGTCCACTGGAGTCTGTTCCACCTCACATGTGGACGACAGCAGGCGACCCGGGCTCTGCGATGAGCTGGAGTGAGGGGTATTCTCACTGCTGCTCTGCGTGAGGCCAGGCCAGTTTCGCGCAGACGTCGGCAGACTGTGCTTCTGCTGAGTTGACGTTTGCAACTTGCATCAGTTGACGTCGTAGTTCGGTCGCGCAGAGCCGCCACACAGAGGTATCTGTCCTCCCTTCTGCTGGTGCAGCGCGGGCTTCCTGAGCAGGGTCGTCGTTCTGCCCTTCCATCCAGTTTCTTGGAATCGTGCCAGCAGCCTCTGGATCACTGAATGGGATACCCCAAGACGACTCCCAACTTCTCGTCCGGAAATTCCATCCTGCAGCCATGCTAGCGGCCGGCCTTGATCTACTGGCGTTAGGCTTCGTCGTGGTGGTATGGTTAGGAAAGTAACAATTATGCCTATGCTGTACCGGTATTTGTAGCGAAACAGAAGTGCTCAGAGTTCACGACTGACCTCTTTAGCATTACGATTTTACCAAGTTTTTCCACCTGCCTGCCTTTGGTACGCTTGCCAATATCGCACAGCTTTTCACAAAAAATGACGACGTTTCACGTGCATTTGACACGTTCGTAGAAATTGATGAATTGTTGTCTATTGTTCCCTGTACAGTGGACTTCTAAGGTCAACTTTTAACCCATTTGGATCAAAAGAACATTGTATTTTATTTGCGTACTTGCGAAGATAAACAATGACACAAAAAGTGGGGTGGCCCTTAAAGTTTTGACCATTAGTATATGTTTACTCTGACGGGGTGACAGTAGAGATTCATAATTATGCGCAAAGGAATGCCGGATAGCAGTCACCAATCACTTGACTGCTAACCAAGGGGACTCACATTTCTTGTGGTTACTATCTTGTTACATGTACTACCAAATGCTATTTGTGTCGGCAGTGGCTAAAAAACAAGAAAGCTGGGGAAGTATACGTAACATTTTTCAAGGTAGGGAACATGGTTCACCGAAAACAATAAGTTAATATGGCTTCATCGTCAAACGGTCGCTAACCTTTGGGTAAATATTCTACAGTTTAGAAATGTCCTCTGAAGACCCCTGAAACGGTACGTACTAGTTCAGGAGACACATCGACCATGACACTTCAAGACTGATTCCAGTATAGCTTGGCGCCTGAAGGCGCCAAGCTATACTGGCATCAGTCATGAAGCATCATGGTCGGTTCCTTTTTTTTTGTTGTTGCATTGTGTCAGAGCCGAATGGGTGAAAGTTTCGAATGAATTCAGAACCATCACCGCTGCGTCAGGATGGACTCAAAACAAACTGCCCCAACCTTAAGCTTAAACCTAAATACATCCTGTAGCTGAGGAACAAACAACAGCGAACTTGTAGTTTAAAGGCCCCGCCACACGTGCCGGTTGTGCCCCGATTTTGAAGCCGATTCCGATCCGATTGCGATCGGATGACGTCAATTATCCGATCCGGTCCCAATCGGCTGGGAATCGGGTGTCTAGAACCTGCTCTATTTTTCCGATCCGAATCGGCCCCGGTTGTAAGTTTCAACCAATCAGAGCGCGTCTCGCAAAGCATGTCGTTTCAGTTTGCAAATGGCGGAACACGCCTGTTGTGATCAGTACCACCGCCGTTTCTGATGTTTCGCACGCCTCTTCCCGAATATGATGCAAAACTGCTGATAATGCAAGCACATCATCATCACTGTCAAAACTAGCAGCCATTTTGCAGAACAGGTACGACTTTGATCTTCGGTTCAAACCGGTCGGCTAAACAAGTCGGGAATGTGTGGCAGTGCACACGTTTTTTTTAGTCCGGCCCGATCACCTACCGATTCGAAACTGATCGGGAATCGGCCTCAAAACCGGGCATGTGTAGCGGGGCCTTTCGACATATTAGGATCTATGTCTCCTTCACCTGAAAAGAGCAAAATTTTAATTTCTCTTTCCTGCTACTAAGTACTGCGTGTGATCGAAAGAGATGGATCTAGTAACCGTAAAGGACGAGAATTGCATGATCAGCTTGGTGTCATTGTCAAGTAGTACCCTTGAGCCGTCACGGCTGTTTCTTTTTCCCGCATACGGCTCTGGGCAGAATGAGGCTCTGCACCGAAACACCGGAACTACCACCGTCTCTGTCAAGACAATGGTCCACCTAAGACGAAATAATCTTATTGTAAACTTGAGCCACACAAGGAGCCGATCTCCGCCAGCAACTGCAGGGGCTCACGAGAATCTATACCTTTTGCAGGTGAACGGGTTTTGGCTTTAGATCTGAAAGGGCACTTTCTTCTGCTTGTCTCCTGCAGCTGGTTTCTAATCCCTCTTTAATGAACCCTCAGGATCCCGGGCTTTTGGAGAGGTGACTGTGCACTCAAACACTGTGCCTTAGCCAACCCGTTCCGTCTGTAAGAAAGGAAGGATTCTCATGGGCTCACGAAACACAGATTTTCATGAGCCCCTGCAGTCAATCAAATTCCGGTTTTTTTTTTTTTTTTTTTTTTTTTTTTGTTCTACACCTTGACTGCCAGTGAATCCTATATTGTGTCTCTAATACGAAAGCAGGGCAAAATTCAGTACCGAATAATTCATTAACTCATTCTACCCCAAGACCGAAATCCCCAAATTTCGCCGTTGTCCTCTGAAGACTGCATTGCAGTGCAGGACACAGATCGACCATGATAGTTCAAGGGTGATGCCAGAATAGCTTGGCGCCCATAGGCGCCAAGCTATTCTGGCATCACCCTTGAACTATCATGGTCGATCCTTATCTTTCTGTGATGTGTCTGGGGTAGAATTCATTAAACGAAGGAACGCGGACATGCCTAGGATCAGCAAGAGCCTCCTGCAGCTAGGTGGTGTTTGCATTTTTCTAACAGGGAAGGGGTTAATGGTTTATGGTTTTTGTTTTGTTTTTGATTCAAGCAAAGTCCCTCAGCCAAACACACCTTTTCTGTCTCCAAGACACATGGATTCTATACAACCAGCGCTATAATAATAATAATAGTAATAATAATAATAATAATAATAATAATAATAATAATAATAATAATAATAATAATAATAATAATAATAATAATAATAATAAGCGCATTAAATAGGCGCTTTATCCCAACTGAAAATCGGCTCAAAGCGCCGCCGCGAACTGAACCCAACAAGCACGCTCACGTGAATCACGCGCATTCACTCACACACTGTACATAAACACAAAACATTCACGTGGTGCTAAGGGCAAGCTCAAGCGAGCTACTGTAGTTTTTGGAAATTCAAAATCGTTTGTATTTGAAATTTGATTAAGTGGGCTGAAACTGATACCAAAGTGGAGGGGGAGGAAGAGCCGGAGTACCCGGAGAAAGAACCCCCGATACAAGAACTATGTATTATTATTATTCTCTCGAGCTCCAGGCCTGAAGTCGACTCTTGCGCGTCTGATTTTCAGATGACAGAAGTCATCATGGTTACTACTAGCGACTGTGTTGTACGCCATTTGCATGTGCGCGAGTCACGAACCTTATGTGTCTCTTGTAGTTGCATGGGTCGTGTTCACGTTTTAAGAGTCCCGAACCAGCAGCTCAGCCTCATAGCCTCTTGCTGACAGCAATTTGTGTCCATGTTCCTTTGAGGTATGGAGCCCTTTGACAGCGAGTAAAATACTTCTCAAAAACATCTCAGTGCGTCCACTGGCAGTCAATTCGTTCAATTTAAGTATGAAAATCCTAAAAAGAGTAGTCCACATGAGGGCTCACGAGCAGCATGTCCAAGAATGGTCTCTCAGAATCACCCGTTTTGTTAAAACGGAGTCAGTTCTCACAGAACTACTTACTTACTTATGCCTGTCACCCCTACCCGGGTATAGGCCGTCGACGAGAGACCTCCAGCAACTCCTGTCCAGTGCTTCTCCTTCGATTCTACTCCAGGTGGTTCCCAGTCTCTTGATGTCTGCTTGGAGGTCTCGACGCCAGGAGTTTCTCGGCCTACCTCTTTTCCTCTTTCCCTGGGGGTTCCATGACAATGCCTGCCTAGTGATACTGGAAGCTGGCTTTCTCAGACTGTGACCGATCCATCCCCATCTTCTTCGCCCAATTTCATTCTCTGCTGTTATCTGCTCTGTTCTCTCCCAGAGTCTGACGTTGCTGATCTTCTCTAGCCAGTGGATTTTCAAAATTCTTCTAAGGCAACTGTTCATGAAGGTCTGTACTCTGTTGACTGTGGTTTTTGTCAATCTCCAAGTCTCTGCTCCATATAAGAGAACTGCTTTTACATTGGAGTTGAAAATCCGGACTTTGGTGTGTTGTGACAGCTCTCTGGAGCTCCACACTTTTTTCAACCGGAGAAAGGCTGCTCTGGCTTTACCGATTCGTGCTCTGACATCTGCATCAGTGCCGCCTTTTTTGTCTATGATGCTCCCGAGATAGGTGAAGGACTCCACCTCCTCCAACGGGGTGCCAGCAAGCAAGACTGGTTCTTCCCTGGTTGCGTTCAGCCTCATTGTCTTTGTTTTCTGTTTGTGAATGGTGAGGCCCACTTGGGACGAGATGTCAGCAAGCCTCGTGGTCTTGTCCTGCATTTGTTGATGAGTGTGGGACAGTAATGCCAAGTCGTCTGCAAAATCGAGGTCGTCAAGCTGTGTCCACAGTGTCCACTGTATTCCACTTTGTCTGTGCTCTGTGGTCATCTTCATGACCCAGTCTATGGCCAGTAGGAAGAGGAACGGAGACAGCAGACACCCCTGCCTGACACCGGTTCTGACCTGGAGCTCCCTGGTGAACTGCCCTTCGTGGATCACGCGACATGTCATGCCATCGTAGCTGCTCTTGATGAGGCGGACGAGCTTTGTGGGTACACCGTAGTGTCGTAGGAGTTTCCACAGAGTCTCTCGGTCCACACTGTCAAATGCTTTCTCATAATCCACAAAGTTGACGTACAGCGGGGAGCTCCACTCCAGAGACTGTTCCACGATGATGCGGAGAGTGGCGATCTGGTCTGTACATGATCGGTTCTTCCTGAATCCTGCTTGCTGGTCTCTCAGCTGGGGGTCAACGGAGCTCTTCATTCTCTCCAGGATGATCCTGTTGAAGACCTTTCCTGGTACTGACAGCAAGGTGATTCCTCTGTAGTTGGAACACTTGCTGAGGTCGCCTTTCTTGGGAAGCTTGATTAGGTACCCCTCCTTCCAGTCAGCCGGCATCACCTCCTCTTCCCAGATCTTTCCAAACAGTGGGTACAGCATCTCCACTGTTGTCTCTAGGTCTGCTTTCAGAGACTCCGCTGGGATGCCATCTGGGCCTGCTGCTTTGCCGTTCTTCAAGAATGCCACTGCTCTTCTGATCTCTTCCCGGCTGGGTCTGTCACAGCTGATGGGTAGGTCGGTCTCTGCCGGCTGGATGTATGGGGGGTCGGGTGGGCTAGGTCTGTTCAGTAACTCTTCAAAATACTCGGCCCATCTGTCGAGTTGGTCTGCTCTGTCCGCAATAGGCTTGCCTTCTTTGTCTTTTACTGGTCTTTCTGTATGGCCATACTTGCCGGACAATCTTCTGGTAATGTCGTAGAGCTGTTTCATGTTGCCGCTGCCTGCTGCCTTTTCTGCCTCTGCTGCCAGGCTGTCTGTGTAGGCCCTCTTGTCTGCCCTGATACTCCTCTTCACCTCGCGGTTGGCTTCCCAGTATTCCCCCTGTGCCCTTACTTTGGCTGCTCTCGTGCGACTGTTGTTGACAACTGCTTTCTTCTGCTTCCTCACTTCTATCTTCTTCAAGGTCTGTGCCGACAGCCAGTCCTTGTGATGGTGTTTCCTGAACCCTACAGTGTCTTTGCAGGTTGAGTTCAGCGCCTCTCTAACTGCCTTCCACTGCTGCTCTGTGGTGACCGCCTCCTCTTCATTTACTAGCTCCTGTAGCGCTTGAAACCGGTTGGACAGCACCAGTTTGAACTCTTCTCTAACTCCAGTTTCTCTCAGGAGGCCTACATTATAGCGCTGTCTTCTTGTCTCTGTGCGGCTTTTCTTTAGCTTGAGCTTCATTCTTAAGGTAAGCAGATGGTGGTCGGAGGCGACATCTGCTCCCCTCCTCACTCGAACATCTTGAAGGGATCTTCTAAATTTCTTGCTAATGCAGATATGGTCTATTTGGTTCTCTGTTGTATGGTGAGGTGAGACCCAAGTTGCTTTGTGTATTCTTCTGTGTCGGAAGATGCTGCCTCCAATGACAAGTCGGTTTAGAGCACAAAAGTCTACAAACCTCTCCCCGTTCTCACTCATCTCCGAGCCTAGCCCCTGTCTCCCCATCACCTCTTCGTATCCGGTGTTATCCTCCCTTATTTTGGCATTAAAATCGCCCATGACGATGGTGATGTCTTGCTCCGCACATTTGTCCAAGGCACTCTGGAGTCGGTCGTAGAACTCTTGTTTCTCTTCCTCGTCACTGTCATTAGTGGGCGCATAACACTGGATGACGTTCAGCTTGAGCTTTTTTCTTGGTTCTAAAGGCTGCTGTGATAATTCTTGGCCCAAGAGGTTCCCAGCCCATCAGCGCTCTCTGTGCCACTGGTGACAGCATGAATGCTACACCTTCTGTATGGGGGGCATTCTCCTCTTCATGACCTGAATACAGAATCATCTCCCCACTTAACAGCCTTTTCTGGCCAGACTGCGTCCATCTGGCTTCACTGATACATAGCAGGGAAAGGTTGTACTTTTGCATTTCCGCTGCTATCTGGGCGGCCTTGCCGCTCTGGTACATGGTCTTGACGTTCCATGTGCCCATGGTTGTATCCCTGGATAGAGAGAGGCGGCTCGGTCCTGTGGCTTCCAAAGACTTCCGGCTTTCACCACAGGACGTCATAAGTCTTCTGGTAGAAGAACTTTCCTCCTCCAGGAAAGGAATTACTGTTAGTCTTTTCGTCGGCGTTTTTGTAGCTATTTTCTTTTATGCAGGGTGGGGAAGCTACCCCCACGCCCAACCCCCTTACTAGGAGGACCAGGGGTTTTCTGTCGGGGTCACCTTCCCTTAGACCATGTTGGTTCACGGCACCTTATTTCATTCGGTGCACCCCTCTCACGAGGGACCCCCTATCCACCACCCAGGGGACGCGCCTCAACGCCATATGGTCCCAGCGCGAGGCTCACAGAACTACTGATTTTCATAAATAAATGAATAAATGTATAAATATGTATATAAATAAATCAATCAATAAATTCTAACGACCGGGAATTACTCAGCTCTCGCCTATAACCCATGTCTTTCTCCGGAACTTAGGAAGTAGGCAGGAGAAACATACATACACAAACACGAAGGTGCACTACTAAATGGGTTATAGGCGAGACCTGATGCATCCTTTTTGAGGATGTAGATGATCGTCTTGTTCTATACCTGCGTATTTCTCTGTGGGCTGGCGATTGGGTGCCTGATAGGCGGGGACAGGGGATATAACTGTTTGTCTGTCCAGCGCTGAGTAATTCCCCTTGGTATGTGTACAATTCTGCCAGCGCTAGCCTCACCTATCTGGTTTGTGAGTAACGACCGGGAGATCTTTTTAGCGTCTATTCAAGCGCCTCCCAGCAAAACACTTTTAGGTCGACATCGGACGTAGACAGTCGCGCGCGGGCCCACTGCGGCCGACGTCCGCCCGAGGTTCTTTGCTTACTGGGCTATTACAGGACACGGAACGAACGTTACAGCTCAGATAAGACAGAGGAAGGTTTGGCCGCTCGGAAAGTAACCTCGCTCAGGCTGACCGACCTATCAGCGCCTCCCTCCCCTATTCCCTCCATTCCCCACCCCACCCCGCCCCATCCACCCATCCATCCCTCCCTCCCTCTAACCGATCTTTTCTAAAATCGGCAAGGACAAAAAGTAGGTTAACCCTTTTCATCACGATACACTACTGCAAAAGAAATAAATTTGACTATAATAGTTCAAGGGTGGTGCCAGAATGGCTTGGCGCCTGAGGCGCCAAGCTATTCTGGCACCGCCCTTGAACTAAAATGGTCGATCTGTCTCATAATCTGTACTGTAGCCTTCATAGGACAATAAGCACGTTTGAAAAAAAAAAATCAGCCTCAGTATGTAAAGGGTTAAACGCGACGGCACAACAGCATTCCAAGTGGCTGGCACTGCGTAGTAAGCAGGGGTGTTGAAACAACCGTCACCTGTCATAAGAAGATACAGAGTCAGAGGCAACAGAAGTGTCACGCTGTCTAAAAAATACAGTCACATTCACAACAGTGTCAGAAAAAGAATAAGTCCAATAGTGGTGCATAGCTTCGAATGTATAAATGGCATGCACTTTCGTAATTTTGTACGGAAAATACCAGACCATGTATGCATATTTATCTAATCATGGTAAGAGCACTGATAAAATCCCATGCTCAACCCTTTTAGCCCCCAAGGTCCCATTTGTCAAATTTGGAGGTGTTGTCGAATGATTATGTATCAGTTGCAGGAGATGGATTGACCAATCGATCTCCTGCTGTAGGGGACTCGGGGCTAAATGGGTAAAGCATGCTCGTTTTAGCACTGAACATATCGTTGATCTCAAAGCATTCTCAGTCACACACACACGCGCGCGCGCGCACACACACACACACACACACACACACACACACACACACACACACACACACACACACACACACACACACACAGACACACACAAATGCAAATTTGTACAGACTGATTGACCGATTGACTGATCGATTGACCAATTGATTCATTGATTTGCCTGATGGTTTTTGATTCTACATCTTGCGACCAAGACCCGTTACATTAAAAAGTACAGACATTTGTTTGTTCGTTCGTTCTCTTTTTCGCGCAGAAAGAGTCAACTTGCGCCAAAGGCGCCCAATGCAGATACAACAATGGGGTTTTCTTATGCAGCCTTTTAAGCCTTTCCAGTCATAGTATTTGGCACCCAGTGTGGAAAAGAGACACCTGAGTTCTTTATTTTGTGGGTGCATCGATTTTCCAAAGCCAGACCAACGTACTCAGAGAAAAACAAAATACGCACATTAAAAAAAAAATGCGCGTATCAAATTGATAATACGCGTATTATATAAATAATACCCGTATTAAATATTGAATACGCGATTTAAATAATTATACGTGTATCAAATAACTAATGCGCGTATTCAATTATGAATACGCGTCTTAATTAGTGAATACGCGTTTAAAGTATTTAATACGAGTATTCATTGTTTAATACGCGCATTTATTAGTTAACTTCCGGACAAAGTAAATTGGCACCCAGTGTGGCTAAGAGACACCCCAGACCCAAAAATCAAGGGCCAGTCTATTGTACTGATACACGAAGAGTCGGTTTGCGACACAAGGCGTCAGCCGCATAGCACAACAAATGTAACTTTTCAGTAGTGTTTCTCGGACAAAATACTTCGGCACCCAGGGTAGACGAGAGACACCCGAGACCATTGATCCGTGGATACACCAGGGTCAGACCTGTACAAAGGTACCAAAGGTCAAAGGCGCCCGTCACAATGCACAACGAAAGCTTTCCCTTGTGACGCCTTATTGCCTTCTAGACGCAGTATTTGGCACTTTGTGTGGACCCATGATCGTTGGATGCATCGAGTTCCCAGGGCCAGACCAATGAACTACTAACGAAATGGTCTTCTTTAACTCATTCAGCCTCGACGTACCACAGCAAGACATGGATCGAGCATGATAGTTCAAGGGTGGTGCCAGAATAGCTTGGCGCCTACAGGCGCCAAGCTATCCTGGCACCACCCTTGAACTATCATGCTCGATCTGTCTCTAGAATTGTAATACTGTCCTTCATACAGCAACTTCAAAATGTGTGGTTTTTGGTCCTGGGGTCGAATGTGTTAAACGACTCTATCGCACTCCGGACAAAGTACTGGCGCACAGTGTGGACAAGAGACACTCAGACTCTTGATCCGTGGATGCGCCGAGTTCTCAGGACCAGACCAATGAGGTGAGCCACAAAGAGACAACTTGCGTCAGAGACGACCACAACAAATTGAGATTTCCTCTGTAAGCGTTTCCGGACAAAGTACTTGGGCACCCAGTGAGGACAAGAGACACCCGAGACCATTGATCCGTGGATGCATCGAGTTTCTAGGTCCAGACCAATGTACTGAGACACAAAGAGTTAGCTTGCGCAAAAGGCGCCCGCCACAGAGCTCCGTGATAGGTCTCCCTTACGTAGCCTTTATAGCCTTGCAGTATTAGGCACCAAGTGTAGACTAGAAGCAGCCGAGACACTTTATTCGTGGATACACTGAGTTCATAGGGCCGAACCAACGTATTCAATCCAAAAGCCAACTTCCGCCAAAGGCGCCAGTCGCAGAGCACAATAAAAGGTTTTCCTTTTATAGCCTCCATAAGCGAGACGAGACACCAGTACTTTACTACCTATACAGAAAGGAAAAGGCAAAAGAGATCGACCATCTGTTGACAGTGGGTGTTGTACAGCAAAAGTAACTAATAACCGAGACCCAAAAAGCCAACGGCTTGCACCAAATGCGCCCGTCTGAGAACATAAGGATTGGATTTTCTTCTGTAGCCTCTACAGCCTTTCCTGGGTAACGGTACTTTGGCACCCAGTGTGGACAAGAGACAGCACAGACCTTTAACCCGCGTGCGCACCGACTTCGCAGAGTCAGACCAATGTACTGATGAAACACAGAACGATATGATTGTTTTTTCTTTCAGATCTAGTATTTGGCACCCAGTGTGTAGACAAGAGGCACCAGAGACCCTTCGTTCGTTCTTCGTTCAAAAACTTTTGTGTATTTTGTATTCCCCACAAATCAACTACATCTTGAAACAAAAGTCTTACACAGTGCGCCTCGACAATCTCATGATGCTGGAAGATTCTGTAGCCCACGCCAGGACCTTCTGGCAACTGTCATTTTTACCTTATGGTCCTTTTTCTGTCTCTGGATTTTCGTGTGCCAGAACCAAATGAACGTGTATCACCGGAGGCAGCAGAATAGAACATTGCGACCAGCATGCTAATCCCCACTTCCCCTTTCAGACGCTTCCATCTACAAGAAACACAGATTCTCATGTGCCCTGCAATTACAGGGGCTCATGAGAATCTACGCCTCTTGTTCCCGGTGATGGGTCTCATTTACTTCCACGTGTTCTTTAACACGAAGGAAGTCATGGCGGTTCAAGGCTGTGACTGTCTTGGAATAGACGCGTGACTGTAGCGACCTCTAGACTGCCCCTGGACAAAACTGGGGTAATAATCAGGGAACAGGGGCATTAATCCCTTTCTTCCCGCTCTGACCCGTGACAGCCCCCTGAGGGAGATGGGATGGGGGAAGTCTGGGACATGCAGCCAAGACGTCTGCCAGCCTTTCACCTGCCCAACCAAATTGCTCACTTAAGAAACGCCTGCTGAAGTCCAGATACGCAGTTAGTTAACCCATATCATAGTGAGGCTAAAAGACTTCAAATTTGTACACTGCCATATGCAAGCTACATTATAGTACTACAGATAAGGACATAGACCAATGGCTTTAGTTCAAGGGTGGTGCCAGAATAGCTTGGCGCCTAGAGGCGCCAAGCTATTCTGGCACTACCCTTGAACTATTTTATCAAACTTATTTCACACACTGGTGTATTCCGAATGATAAGGGTTAACGCTCCTTGTAAACAACAAAAGCTATAACACGGTGATTTCACTACTTACATGTCTTTGGAGATGGATCGATTTGGATGGTTAAACATGTAAAAGCTATATCAGCTTAGCAATGCACGTCATCGACGTGTTGGATAATGATAGCTCATGATCACACGAACAGCTTGATCCGCATGACGACCATTACAGTTTAAAAGTGTCTGATTAGCTTGAAGCCTCTCAGTAGCGCTTTGACCATGACAGACAAAGGGTAGTGCCTGTCTAGCTTGACGCCTTGGGGCGCCAAGCTAGACAGACACTTTTGTTTTAAAAACCAACATTTCCGCACTGGATAAGACACTACTACAAAGCTGTCAAGGTCGATCAATCTCTCACAGCTGGCGCTGGACTGGAAAGAGAGCCAAAACTTTTCTTCCCCCCCCCCCCACCCCCCCCCACTACACACCCCCCCCCCCCCCCGGTTTTATTCAATTACCACGCCCTTCCCGTTTACGGGCAATTGCGAGTTTTGTTTCCCCCACTGATGTGACAAGCCTTGGACATCCTATAGAGACAAAGCCTCCAGCACAAGTCATTGTCGATGGCCCAAAAAGAGGGACCGGCCCATCACTGAATTGAGAGTCAAAAGATGTGTGCGCAGACTCCTTCAGGAAAAAAGTCAATAATACACGGTAAGCAAAAGGTCATTTTGCTAACCGAGTAGTCTCTGTTATTAACACTTTCCCATCTGGGACAATAAAGATATTCGTATTCGTATTCTTAATTATAGTCGACAAAAACGGACCAGCAAATAAGAACGAGAGTCAAAAGTCGTGCATTTTCTTCTAGAATGAATTGAAAAAAAAAATGTCAGTGTAACAATCTGTGACCTGCCCTAAAGATGTATTAGCGTAGGCAGATATGTTATTGGGGGAGGGGGCGGGGGGGGGGGGAGGGGGAGGGAACGAGGGTTGGTTGTCGTGTTACTTTCGAGCTTAAAGAAAATGAAACAACAGCGGGTAGCTTGACAGGGATACTGGGCAGGGGCATGGGGTAGAAGGAGCAAGGGAGCAATGCATGCATGCATGCACACACACACACACACACACACACACACACACACACACACACACACACACACACACACACACACACACACACACACACACACATACGCACACACATACAGGCGCCAAGCTCGACAGACATGACGCATGAACTAAGTTTTGCCATCGATCGCGACAATTCAAGGGTAGTACCTGAATGACTTGGCATCTTTCCATACGCCAAGTACTGCCCTTGAATTGTCATGGTTGATTCAGCTCTTGCACCTCATAGTTTGAGGGTCCGTCAATAAGGTTAAAAAAATTCAACTCACCGCTGTTTTCTGCCGTTGACTGAAAATACATCCATTACAGCACACACTCCACCTCACAACAAGAACGTAGCCTTCAGCGTTAGAAAACAGCTCAGAATAGTATATTTGTGTTCTTGTCTGCACACATCAATACAAGCCGCCATGACACCCCGAGCTAGTTAATGAAAACTTGTATTTGTGCGACGAAACGAGTGATACACATAAAAAAAATCATAAAAGTCATAAAATTACACAACAAACCAAGGGGAATTACTCAGCGCTGGACAACAGTTAGATCCCCTGCTTCTTGAAGATGCAAATGATTGTCTTATTCTATACCTGCGTATTTCTCTGTGGGCTGGCGATTGGGTGCCTGATAGGCGGGGGCAGGGGATCTAACTGTTGTCCAGCGCTGAGTAATTCCCCTTGGTTTGTTGTACAATTCTGCCAGCGCTAGCCTCACCTATCTGGTTTGTGAGCATATGATTACAGTCTATTTACAAACGCACAGTTCCTCCACAAAATGCATCTGCACGTTCGCAATATTTATTCGAGGCGTTCTTCAAGACAATTTTGACAAACTTTTGTGAAAACAGTTAACCGCATGCTTAAATATAAGTTCAAGTTTCTTACTATCACCGCGGTCCCAATAGCACAGTGGTTAGTGCGTCTGAATGGAGACCGCACGGTGCAAGATTCGATCCCCGCCGGGGTGGTTGTAGTTGGTTGTACATTGCTTAACGTTCCGACAGCAATAAGACTTTCTCAGGACGTGCCTGCCCTGCGCTGCTTGTGAAAAAAAAACAACTAAACAGATTGTTGAATGTATGTCGCCAGACGGTCTAATGCGCTAAATAAACCCAAGACCATTTTGCAACACACATCCAATATCAAGAGCTACAGGCAGCGCAGACAGTAGGGAGAGTTTAAAAAAGGTAAATACAGGTGAACGGACCAAGTGTAGACAGAGACACATGCTCCAGAATAGAGGGGAAAACCCACCCTGTGGGGCTGACCAGGGTGACCCTGGGAACTAAAAAGTAGTTAACCCCAGCCAAGTCCCCCAGGGCAGACCCGGGAGGGGGGATCCCCGCTGGGGGTCGACAAGGAAAGGTCATGGCAAATCTCAATAATACCTTATTTATCTAGGTATACAAAATACCTGGACTGTCACATGGTATCAAAAAAAGAAAAACAAAAGCAAAACCTGGAAAAGGTCAAAGCCGGGTAAAAAATAAAAAATAAAAAAATATTTAAAAAAATGCCAAAGATAGGCCAGTAGAGGTCAACTTGGTAACCTGAGAGTGACCAGATAACGAAAAGACCTGAAAGGTGTCCTGCATATGACCGAGCTGACGACCCTGGACCAAGGAATACTGTACACCAGACAGACGTTACTATGGAGATGAACCCCAGAGACAGATGGACCAGGTGGACGGAGGGAGGTATGACGCAGGTGGTGGTGAACCACGGGGAGGTATGTGTCAGGTGGAGATGAAAGCGGGGGGTTTTGCTAATTTTGTGCATTTTATTTAATTTTTTTCCTCCTGACTTTTTTCTCCCAAAAATTATTTGGTAGGCCAGAGTCCCCCGGTTCCAACGCCACTAAGATGGACTTAACCCATTTACTGCCAGGACAAAGTGAACGTCACATATTTGCAAAAGCCACCGATCCCCATGAGCCATCGCAGCCTCTTGAAGGTTACCGTGCTGCCCACTGAGACTGATTATTTGGGCTCCGGTCTGTGATGGCTTCAGAGAGGTACTGTGTACTGGCAATGACAACGTGACTAGTCTGTTCAGCATTCATTCCATATCACTGACTGAAGCTAAGAAGAAAGAAAAACTAACTTATTAACTTTTTGACTACAGCTGACGCCATCATCTCCAAAGACCTGCATGTGCACACAGTGTTCCGGCCACAGTCATTACCGGTTCTCAAACCGTATCCAGCTGAAATGCCGCAGGAGAGGAAAATCTGCTTCCTAAGTCCCTAAGGATTTTGCATCGTTGACTGAGCACCCAACAATCGAGTTCACGAGAGGAAAAGAGACGCATAATAACGTTTCCAGTGACAGGTATACAGACTCAACCAAAGCCGACAATTTATCAGAGAACTAGAACCTTATGAGCCCCCGCATCTGCAATGTCTTTTTTTTTTAGATTCTCGTGTGCTTCACAGATCGGTGGTACCCATCAGCAAGAGACACAGATCCTCATGAGCCCCCGCATTTGCGGGGGCTCATGAGGATTTGTGCCTCTTGCTAAATGGTACCACTGATCTGCGAAGACACACGAGAATCGATTTTTTTTCGAAGGCGTAACAGTCTTTTTTCAGTCTAATGAAAACTCAGTTCCATCTGCAGCTGCTAGCCTTGAAAATTAATCCCATTTCAGATGAACAATTTAATCTGCGGGGGCTCATGAGGATCTGGGCCTCTCCAAGATTGCTCGGTGTTCGCTGCTACAGTGAATGGGGCGCCTGGTTCTGACAGGAAGCGTGATGAACAGAAGCATGCGTCTTTTCTCGTGCCGCCGGCGAGACTACAACGAGAGGGCAAAAAGAAAAAGAAATCTCGCAGTAAATGAGATTCCCAGCCACCACCCCACAATGGGGACACAATGCTGTAACAGTCCCCTGGGGGTAAGGAGCGGGACAAAAAGTGAAATTGTTGGAAAGCCAGCGGTCTTTTGGCTGCACAATAACTGTCATTGCAGTCCATCAGTTCGGATAATTTCATTTGAAAGAGACATAGATTCTCATGAGCCCCTGCTTCGGCAGGGGCTCATGAGAATCTATGTCTTCTGGCGGCAGTAATTTGGCCAGTCTACATTGTTGGACTGAGTGATCATTGGGATTTAAATATGTGTTTGACTGGGGATGAAAGAGACGTAGGGTTGCATATGGAGTTAGGGAAAGGGGGTAATTAGGGACAAACCACCAGTCTCCATATCACATGCGTCGCACCACAACAGCAAAAGAAATACAAACTTAAATTTAAAAAAGATAATAGGACAGAAAAAACAAAGAAAAAGAAAGATATACAGAATATAAATCTAAAAGCAAAAATAAAAAAACAACAACAAAAAAAAACCCCAATAATAATAAAAGAAAATAGACAAGAACAAAGGAAGTAAAACAAAAATGAAAGAAAAACGAAACAAAACCATTTAAATCGAACGGAATCAACAAACCCAGACGGAGTCAAAGTTACTAGACTGAAAGAGAAAAACAACCAACAAACCGACTGACCAACCAACCAAACAACAACAACAAAAAAAAAAAACCCCAAACAAACAGAATAGGAAAAATACTTAATGTCTGTCGAAACATCTTAGAGAAGTTCGGTTTATCGGGAGGTACTACCACGAAGCTGTCATGTTCGATTCATCTCCCATACACGGTATTCAAAGAAAATGCATCTCTTTTTCACTTATTAACTTTTAAATGAGTCATGATATCGAACTAACGGCTGACAGCCACTGGAAGAAACCACATGCTTTGTTGGAACAATCGAATAATTCAACGTGTGTGATTTCCTCCATTTTAAGCACGCAGACTGTGCCGGACTTTGGAAGCAAGAGGCATAAATTCTCATGAGCCCCGGCGACCGCAGGGGCTCATGAGAATCTATGCCCCTTGCAGATAGAACTGACCAACTGGAAGACTGTGAGTATTACTCCATAATATCACAATATTAATCACACTGCTTGAAATCCATCTGCTTTGTGAAGAAATCGGACCGTTAATAACGGCTAAACGGTTGACAGGTCCGCTGAGGAAACGAGCACCACGACTGAAAGCTGACGTGACAGGGGGTGACCAAAAAGTCACGTCATCAGGGAAAAAGAACGACAGAGAAAAGGCATATCCCGATGACGAGCTCAAAAGTAGTTTAGTGTACTACTATCAGTCAGGACCAAACTTCAAAATCTAATGTCTGGCAAGTCGTGCCGCCATTCACGCACTACTTTCTGTGAAATACAAACCGAGCACGTTTTGACCCTTGTGTATTCATACCGTCGTTGTTTAACCCTTTGGCTGTCGGTAGCGCTTTTAGTCACGGTGATTTACGACTAAAATCGCTACCGACAGCCAAAGAGTTAAATACAAGTGGCAATGCACAGCTAGGCGTCTTGTGCTGGTGTTGGACTTGCCCTTTGTCTCGGCCTTTTTTGGTCCTGACCGGTCGTATCTTGAATAATTTTGGTTTCTTCTTTCGAGAAAAAAATCTCTATGTTCAAGCAAAGAAACCCTGGCCAAGTACAAGATATGACTCGACCATGATAGTTCGAGGGTGGTACCAGCGTAGCTTGTCACCACCCTTTAATTATTATAGTTGATTTGTCTCCTGAAGTAGTCTTCAGAGAACAACTCCTACATCGGGGAATTTGACTTTCTGGTCTATTAACTCATTCAGTGCGCCCCGCATCAATACCTGCGAAAGTGTCGTATCAACGCTATACACACTCCCGCAGCTACTGATGCGAGGCGCCTTGAATGAGTTAAGGACAGGTCCAGCCAGAGAATTCTAAATCCTCCAGTTCAATAATACGGCCAGAACTGACTGACAAAAACAAAAAACAAAAACCCACCACTAACTGACATCCCCCCTGTCTTAAGTAACCCAGACGTACATCGGGTAGTAACCCCTTGAATACGCCCCTTAAACACTTGTGGGAGTTCTTGAGAATCTATCTATGACCCTTTTGACGTGGACTGATTTTGCAGTCAGACTGAAAACATAACAAGACAACCACAGCCCACGATTCCCTTCCTCTTCAGAACTGCACAGACGAACGTATGTGCTGCCAATCCCTTCCATCAAGAAATAATCAAGGAAAGAAAGAAACGCGCTTTGGAAGGACAAGCGCAAAATTGAAAACAGTCTGTTTTGTGCTTGTCTTTGCACAGATTGTTTCAGTTTTTGTTGGTTAGTTCTTCGCATTTTACACGCTTGACAGTCGTCACCCTTTTTGGCCTGAACTTCCTGCAAGCAGGAGGCAAGAGGGATAGATTCTCATGAGCCCCTGCGAATGCAGGGGCTCATGAGAATCTATGCCTCTTGCAGTCGGAAGGAGTCTAGTTGAGAGACAACAACTGAATGTGAGGAATGGTCCCGAGTGACGCGCTGAACAGATGAACCGGGGATAAACCTGACCCCCTGCTGATAGGGGTCACATGAAACGTGGCGTGGGTTGCCGGTTCGATCCTATCTCTCCCCCGGCCCGTCCCTCGCGCTAGCTGAGAGTCACGTCATTAAAACTGTCACTCCATATGTCACGACGTGTGTGACAGCCCGGAGAAGCCATCCTACTTGGTCCGCGGCGTGAGTTTGGGTCCTTACTGGACCCAGCACAAACGAAGCAGTGCGCCCTTTGAGCAGCGAGTTACCCGGTACTGAATGTAATACACCTGAAGGTCACGTTATATATTTAAATTGGGCAGTTCAGGCAGTAAGAGGATCGGTGTTTTTTCAAAATAATTTTTGCCTTGTTTGAAAATTTGTAGTAGGGCTGAATGTTGGAATTTGTGGAAATTTCTGGTTAGCTGAGAGGAGACATGTTTGGTGCTTTGATTCATACCATCCTGAGCTTATAAGGTGGACAATTGTGGGCCTATGTTGAGTTGCCGTTGACGTAGTGATTTGAGGGGCACGCTGATTTCAGCTGTGCTTGGGTGTGGGGTTGGTAAGGAATCAGGTTCATAGCCAAGAAATGAGACTGTCAATGTGCTGTTTTTTTGGTTATTTTGTGCATGGCAAATGTGCAGCTGGTGGGCGCAAGTGTTTTTTAGGGGATGCCTGGGACTGACTATGGCTAAGAGACTGGACAGTACGGAAACGGCACTGTGTTCCGTGGCCTAAATACAGTACCTGTGGCTGCATGCATAAGGGCGTGTTTAGTTGACATGAATTGACGTTGAAGCTGACCAAATGTACAAAATGAAAACGCCATCCAAATGATAGCAGGTCACAATTTTTTTTTAATTTGACTTAACCGATGGTGTCCCGCCAAGATCGAAATCCTCAAATTTTGAAGTTATCCTCTGTATACTTTATTACAATACAGGAGGCAGATTGACCATGCTAGTTCAAAGTGGTCCCAGAATAGCTTGGCGCCTATGGGTGCTGTGGTGTGTCGGACCTAAATAGTTTAAAGTTGTGCCAAAAAATGACTATGTACTGAAGCAGGCGAAGTAAGTTAACGCATTGTTATAATATGCACGTTAGTAACAGTCAAGGGGTTAAATATTTTCTTGTAAGTTATTTTAAAAACTAGCAGCGGCAGAAAACCGTTGGACAGTTTCGAAACACTCGGGTTTTCAAAACTGACACTTGTCATTTCTTCACGTGCTTTATGAAGTGAAATGGCCAAAATTGCGTTCCTTTACAAAATGAAACTGGACCTGTTTCGCTTCCAATGGAAACAGCAGGTTAGCTGAACGTGTGCCCTTGGTTAAACCGGAACCATGGTCGACTGTGACAGCTCAAAGTTGGTGCCTGATTAACAAAGTGCGTGGCGATGCGCCAGCTCGTATGTACCTTTCTTGAGTTCTTAAGATTGGTTTGTCTCCTGTGCTTTAAAAGCAGCACTTTGGAATACGATCTGAAAATGTGATTAAAAAAAAAATAAAAAAAGGGCGCATGAAATAAGAGGGCTTATAACTGTGACACAACCCTTAGCTGAAAACAGGACGATCTCCTTTATCTGAGGAACACGCGTGATAATAAGTCCGACTTGACCACGAAGTGAGAAAAAAATCTTCACAACGCGAAACGAATCGCAGCTTGCCATGAGGATCTATTGAAACCTCTTTCTAAATCCACGGAAACAATCCAAGACAATGTCACCCAGTCCTTTTTCGCAGCAAGAGGCGTAGATTCTCATGCGCCCCTGCAGCTGAAGGAGCTCATGTGAATCTATTACTCTTATAAGCACAGAGTCGGGCAAATTTACATCTTCAGCGGATTTGAGAAAGTAATTACATTAAAAGTCTTGGGTCCCAGAGGACATATCCGTCTGCATGGACATAGATTCTCATGAGCACTTGCAGATGCAGGGCGCATAAGAATCAATACCTCGTTCTGGCACAGATCTGGCGAATTTACATCTTCAGCCAGCTTGCATGTGAAAGTCATCCCATTTAAAGCCATGGGTCCCAGAGGGAAGATCCATCTGCAAGACGCATACGTTCCAAAGACCTCTTGCAGCTGCGGTGACGCGTGGTAATTGTGTAGGCACAGATCTGGCAAATTTACATCTTCAGCCGGTTTGAGAAAGTCGTTCCAATTAAAAGTCATGGGTCCCGGAGGACAGATCCGTCTGCAGGAGGCATAGATTCTCATGAGCCCCTGCAGGTGCAGGGGCTCATGGGAATTTATGCATCTTGTTGGCACAGATCTTGCAAAAATACACCATCATCCGATTTGAGAAAGCCGTTCCAATTCAAAGCCATGGGTCCGGAGGACAGATTTGTCCGCAAGAGGCATAGATTCTCATGAGCCCCTGCAGGTGCAGGGGCTCATGAGAATCTATGCCTTTTACGGTCACAGGTCTGGCCAACATATGTCTTCTCTCGTTTTTAGAAACTCATTCCATTTCAAGCCATGGGTCCCAGCGGACTGATAGAATCAGAACACGGTGGTCTATGGGACGGATCCATTCTCGCCACCTTCCGGAGAATGTGACAGTTAGTTGAAGCAACCACGCCATAAAATATATTTAGCTGTGAAATAAACAACGGAGGAAACGCCTAATTAGTCCTAAAAGAGTGCAAGGTTGTTTTTTCTCTCCTTTTCCCCGATCGTTCGTTCTTTTTGTTTACACGATTTATCACTGATTATCACTTTATTCTGACAATTTCAAGAAATGAAATCCATATGCGAAATTTAGCGATACAACAAAGGAAAAGCCTGTAAGTAACAGTCGCGTACATCACTGGGATGCAATTTAGATTTTAGGCGCGTGCGATGAATTCGAGCCTATCTGTCTCCAGAGCGACCCAATACGCAAAAAGTCACTGGGTCGACGACGGCTGCAGTTGGCTGTGTGTAGGCCGACTGCAGCAGACTTCGGCCCGATAGTCTTTTGCTTACTGAGGTATGTATATTCAGGTATGTTTGACTGAAAGCGTATCCTCCCCCCCCCCCAAAAAAAAAAAAAAAAAAAAAAAAAAAAGGTGACAGTCAAGTCATTTGTAGTTAACTCATTCATTCAATAGCTGCGAAAGTGTCGTATACGACAAACTCGCAGCTATTGATGCAGGGCGCATTGAAATAGTTAAAGAATAATCGTCTTTGCCTCCTTGGCATTAACTCATTCTACCCCAACACCGAAATCCCCACATTTTGCCGTTGTCCTCTGAAGACTGCATTGCGGTGCAGGACACAGATCGACCATGATAGTTCAAGGGTGATGCCAGAATAGCTTGGCGCCCATAGGCGCCAAGCTATTCTGGCATCATCCTTGAATTATCATGGTCGATCCTTATCTTACTGTGGGGTGTCTGGGGTAGATTGAGTTAAACTGTCTCTCTGTCACCCTAACCATTACGTCCGGCATCACCCTTGAACCTTCATGGTCAGCTGGTAGTGTGTCAGGTCTGAATGGATTACTCGTGTTACAAAATTCGGTCATCCTCACCAGCTTGACAGTAAACTAACCCTTTAAAGGTTTCTTGACTGAAAACTGACCTCAGACCTTCTTAATCTGACCTGACTAATGTAGGGGTTCTTTTGTAGTCCTACTGATGCTCTTGAATGTCTCGATCAAGTTACACACCAAAAAAAAAAAAAAAAACCCGCCATCTCACAAATCTTGACAGTAAACTGACCATTCCACCCTTTCTGAAAGCTAACGAACGCCCACTGTACGGTCCATCTGTCTACGATAAGAAAAGGTGTGGTGGTCTAGGATATTGGACCTGAGCACACCCTCTGATAAGAAAATGCGTGCTGGTCTGTGACTTTGGGCCTTACGGCTGAAAGCCGTAAGATGCAAACTCACAGACCAGTACGCAAATTATGGCAGATAGCATCAGCTAAATGATGGAGTCCAACCAAGGTCTTCCTACCAGAATGGCCAGAAACACGCACATTAGGGGAAGTTAAGCAGACTACAAAGCCGCTTATGGGCACTATAAAGTATAGCGAAAAACGACACCCGACTGCAAGAGGCATAGATCCACATGATCCTCCGCAGATTGCAAAGGCATCGATCCTCATGAGCCCCCGCAATCTGCGGAGGATCATGTGGATCTATGCCTTTTGCTTGTTTTGAGGTGACCATGACATTTATTTTTTTAATTAATATTATTATTATTATTTTGTTTTTATTTTTTATTTATTTATTTTTCAATTATTATTTTTTGTTTGTTAGGGGGGGGGGGGGGGATGTGACCAGTTTCCCCAAAGAAAAGTTTGCCATAATATTTGCTTTGTGCAGTGTGCCGTCTACGTGAACTTCGACTTCGCTTACCTCCTTACTTGACTTATTTATATCTACCTTTATCAGGCTGACGGAGGTATGCCGGTCAGTATGGCACACTAATCGAACAATGGATAAGGCCATTGTGTGGGGAGAGAAGTAAGTTTGTGAAGTGATTACGGGATCACATCAAAAGCTAAATGGCCTGGAATCCGAAGACTGACTGGTCAGGTGATCCTGAATCTGAGAATCTGAGGACGTTACAGCTCCTCCATTGCGGTAACAATCTCTCCAGGGTGACAGGGCTCAGGGTTTGAGGAAGCTGATGTGTTACGGGTTAGACAATAAGGCAAATGAGACGGTCACAAGTCTAGCACTCCCCCATTCTGAAGCCTGGAAGAAGCTAGAGAAGCAATGTAAATCGGAAATGTTTTTTAGTAGAAGCAATTTTAATACACGAAAATGGTTCACATGTTTACAAAGATAGATAACGACAGAAACAACAAACTGAGGAGGGCAGCTTACATCAACAATTAGTAACATAGCATGACGTCGTAAAACAAGTTAATAAATCTATAAGATCTGCACAACGAACCTACTCTCCTTACCCATCTCCACACATTGCTCCAACCCTTTGGCTGTCGGCAGTGGTTTTTGTCGCGATGATTCCTACCGGAATCATCACGCCAAAATCCGCTACCGACAGACATAGGTTTAAGAAAGGAAAAATAAATAACACCAGGGAAATGAAATGAAATAAACCCTTTCAATCTGAATAGTATTCTTCCCATACCTTTACCCCCCCCCCTTCCCCCTACCCCCCCCCCCCTTCCCAAACCCCTTGCCCGTCCCTGATAACAACACTTCCAGAACTACTGCTGACCTCCAATCAAATAATCCGCAATCAGTGAGACCATCTCGCTTCACTGGAGTCCGCTTACTGTCCAATGAATGGGTCAGCAACTAAAGCACGCCACCCTGTCACCCGAGCCACTCTTGTCATCAGCCCCAGTCCCCTGGGGTCTGACGTTCGAAACCAGTACAGATCTCTATCTACTCTGTCACTCCATCAGCGAACTCCGTCTATCTGCAAGAAGAGTAGATCTATACATTTTTTTCAGACGGTTTGTATTTACCTACCGGACACGGAGGAATACATATACATACTGAATTGTATCCAGTTTGTGGAAGACGCGTAACTACACTCATTTCCGTCAGTCAGTAGCAGTCAAGGTGTTAAAAAGGTGATATTTATAGATGATCATGATGATAACGATGATGTTAAGATGATGACATTATGATATATTATAATTATGATTATAATTAGTATTATTATTAATGTATTATTTGTAGTAATCATAGTAATACAAGTAGTGGTTGTAGTAGTTATTTGAATACAGAATATTTCAAGTTTGCTTTTGCGTTGCTGAAGTAGCGTGAGTATCTGCGCTTCTCGCACATTGGCGGCTTTCTCAAGAGGATGATCTCTGTCGTATTTACATCTTTTCTTTTTCATATGAAGAAGGTGACTGGGCATTTTGTGTACGACGTTGCGGATTTTATCTCTCCCTGTCTCCGACAGTCCGCCACACCCCAAACGGTCACAATAACGGAGAGAAAGGATTTAGGATTTCTTGGCGAGTCATCTCACGGCAGGTCATACAGTTTGTGCTGGTCTGTAATTTTGGAACTTACGGCTGAAAGCCGTAAGTTCCAAAATCACAAACCAGCACATTCTGGACACTACGGATCTAACCCCTCTACACTGACAAGCCCGCAAATGGTGTCACCTGGCGTACATTCTAGGCGACAAGACTGGTCAAAACTCATTCAAAGCGGTCCACATCTATAGCTGCGGAAGTGTCGTATTGCGTTGCCGCTGGGCAACCCAATACGACACTTTCGCAGCTATTAACTATCATATGACAAGGCTGGTCTTAACCCCTTCCCTGCGACTTGACGCATATTTTGCGACTCCAATATTTTGTTATAAGAGCCCCAGCAGTCAAGGTGACAGGTATAAAAAGTGTGTGTTCAGCAAGAGAAATAGATCCTCATGAGCCTCGGCTTGTGCAAATGTGCGGGGCTCATGGCGATACCTATTACAGTTGGGTGGAGTTCAATTCTTCTGAAGGCAATGAAGTGGTTAACGATCATATGATAAACGTCAGAGGCGTCTCGATTCTCCGCTTGGGGAAGAAAGATTCAAATGTCAGCAAAGAGACAGAGACGGAGAGCGATAAAAAATGTCTCCCCATTCCCTCCCCCCCCCCCCTCTTCCACTTCCACCCCCCCCCTTCACACACAAACACATATATATGTAACTCCGTGTTTATCAGTGGGACATTAAAATGAAGATAGTATCATTGTCTTTCTTTTCTAATTTTTTTTCTCTTGCTGTTGATTCTGAACAGACACTGAGCTGAAGCGTGTTTCTGTTTTGTTGGTTATTTCGGTGCGTGCTGTTTGCCTGTCTGTGAATCAGTGCATAAACTCCATAAAATTGAATCAGGTTCGTTACTCAGCATTACGCGGGCTTACAGTGTAGTTATGACGGGAAAAAAGAAGAGACGAGTCGCACAAAGCCGTGTCAAATTGCTCATAAACCATCGACTCGCTAAGGGAGAGAATCGACAAAGGGGGATCACCGCGCATAACGACGACGACAAGCGGCATTACTCTGCCATATCCCCAAATACTTCTAGATCCCACCCCTCTTTTTTCTGCAGGCTGCCTCTACTATTCCCCCCCCCCCCCCCCCCCCGTCGCCCCCCCCCCCTGCCACGCACCTCCCCCGCCCGTACCCCCACGCTTACACACACACCGTCACACTCCCCTTTGCCATGTTTTTGTCCCATGCTCACTCTGCTACTGCTAGTTTCCTCTGCAGTCATCAAGAAAGTCCCTGAGTCTCTCAATAACTGAAAATTCCTTTGATCCGAAATGGGATCGATTCAAATGTGCCTCTTCTATTGAAAGATCCATGTGATTTTATACCTTTTGGCGTCAAAGATGCACTCCATTTTCGTCAGCACACGATTTAAAAAAATAAAAAGGCTTTAACTCCTTCCCTGTCGAGAAAATGTTCAAGTTCAACAATCTTCAAGAGATAAAGAACCTCATGGTCCACCGCAGATGCGGGGGCCCATGAGGTTCTTTGTCTCTTGCTGGCTTTCGTGTACATCTTTGCTGCTTCGATGGGCAGGGTTAATCTGCTCTGGTTTCAGAGACACGATCACGTCAGCCGGCGATGAAGGTCTAATATGGAAGACTAGAGAAACGTGAAATCGGTTCTGTCAGATTTCAAACTAATATCAAGGCTTTCGCTTCCTGGGCAATAAGCTTCGTTTTCAAATCATATTACAGGGGAAGAACGAAATGAGGAAATTCCCGTTTAGTCATATTTTAATCCCCCTTCAAAGACCCCCTCCTTCCCCCTCCCCATCTTCTTCTTAAACTTCATCTTTTACAAGTCTGCAAATGCTGGACTTAACCATTTCGCTGCCAAAGACAAATAATCATGATCACATTTTTGAACCAACCGCGAAAAGTTAAGTGGAGGAATGCGTTTTGATCATGGCAGACCATACGATCATGATAATAATGTATAATATGCTGTATTTATTTATTTTATTTATCAAGGACAGCGCCGACCTGATTTCGTGCGTCAAGCAAATTAGGCACTGCCCTCCAACTATTATAACTGATGCATTTCTGACAGTTGACGCCGAGACAGTGAAAGGAGTCCACTGTTTGAATTTACAAATCGAAGTCGTCTTTTCTCCATTTCGATTTGTGCCAGCACCAAACGGCCAAAATCAAAAGTCGTGGAGTTGTCCCCTCTGCAGCTGCTCAACAAACACCCGCCATCTCCAAGAGGCATAGTTCCTCATGAGCCCCTGCGTCCGCAGGGGCTCATGAGGATCTATGTCTCTTGTCGGCAAGACTCATATCCTTTACATCCATAGATCGAGGAGTTAATCCGGGCTGGCTGTACAACTGGCTTCGAGCTTCGACGGAAAATGTGTGCAGATCTGTGATTTGTGCAGGGCCTGTAATTTGGAACCTTCCGGCTTGGAGCCGCTCAAAGCCGTAAGGTCCAAACTCACAGACCAGCACAGAAAACATGGAGCGTGAGCAATGACAGTTTAGCTGACATCTTAGGATTACGACGCCCCAGAGGATTAGAATCAAGGAACGGACCGTGGATTCGATTCACTGTTTAAAAAAAAAAAAAAAAAAAAAAAAAAGGGCTGCTATCCTTAAAAAGCGCCTTGAATTGCCTTCACAGTAATTGTATTCTGGCAGTCCATTCCAATTTTACAATAATCTAATTCATTCGTAATACTTTTTCACAGTTATTAATCTAACTTAACTGATATGAGTAAAGTAAATCGATGTAATACTATTAAGCAAATGAGAAAAGGGTATTATTATTATTATTACGCTGGTGAACTGCGCGCTTAGTGCGCTGTCGAGATGGAACCTGCACAGATTTCGCATTGTTAACTCCTTCACTGCCGAGAGAAAGGTAAACGTGATACAACAGCAAGAGGCATGGATCCTTATCAGTGAGCCCCCGCATTTGCTGGGGCTCATGAGGATCCATGCCTCTTGCTGACATCACTTTGAATCCGTTTTTCTTGAAAGCTAGGACTCTTCGGCGTTAAAAACTCAAACAGATTTCAGAACCACGATCTGTGTCTGCTGACAGTGAGAGGCTAGAATGTCCAACAGACAAACCAAAAGGGGAAAAAGTACACAAACTAGGCCAAACCAAACCAAACCAAACCAAACCAAACCAAACCGAGAAACTATAAAACAATAAGCAATGGAAACAAAAGCAATGCTTACGACTGAAAGTCAAAAACGTCTGCAAAGCAGGTTTTTTAAGTTAAAAACATCAGAACGAAGTTTCCGGAAGACATCGTCTGCATTCAGTGCCCTACGACGACAAAAATATGCGTTTCTTGACGATCTCACCCAGTGCAAGCCACAGAGAGGAATGAGCTCAAAGAATGCGCCGTCACGACTGTTCTAAATGTGTCTGACAAATCCCCGGAGCAGTTGCCGCATGAGTGAGCTTAGTGCTCCGCCAGCCACTAAGCAAAGTGCGCCGCTATAGCGGCGCACCATGCTTAGTCGCTGGTGTGCCGGACTAAGCTCGCTCATGCAACTGGCTCCTGGTCTACACTCTCATTTTTAGAAAGGGTTCACCAACTACCCAGTGAGCAAGTGGTCCATGCGCCTTCGTCGTCCTTAGCCGATGTAGGCCCGAGAACACTAATTCATTCAAGGAGCCGGGGGCCACGCTATACTGACGACACTTCCGCAGCTATTGATGCAGGGTGCCTTGAATGAGTTAAACATGCTAGGTATTTCTGACTGTCACGGAATCACGACATTCAAAGTTCAAGTGCAGTGTCTGATTACTTTGGTGCATGCTTGGGCACCAGACCATGCTTATCAAGCACTGTATCTGAGATGTAATGGTGAGTCCATCTCTAGCGATTGAAAAGAAAAAGAAAAAAAAAACTTGAAAAAAACTGGACTAATTCCAATCAAGGTAGTAGAAAAAAAATGGAAATGCGAAACATTAAAATATCAAGTTATTTGCCTCTGAAAAGGAAAGTCAAACTGTCCACCTGAAAAAGATTTTTCTCTTCTCTAGAAACATAGCAACAACGCCTCCCTCCAACCCCCCCCCCCCCTCGATCCCTACACCCCGTACCCACTCTCTGTCTCTCAGTGTGTACCGTCTGTTACTCAAGCCCCCCTCTGTCCTCGGTGAACAATACATGGGTCAAATGACACATGAAACCTGCGACATGCTTGCTGACGCGTCAGCTCCATGATTAATGTCAATGTAAGCTGGGAAACAAAAGTTAAACCACTTCACTGCCTGCGTCTCAAAAACGATGTCCCTGAAAAAGTCTTGAATATACCGATGCACCTGAGGCACACGGATATAAATGAGCCTGCAAGAGGAGTAGATTCTCATGAGCCCCGCATCTGCGGAGCCTCATAAGGATCTATGCCTCTTGTAGGTGGGTGTAGTTAGTTAACTTACGGCGGAAAAAGACTTAGGTTTCAACTTCTCTGAAGTCGCTGTGACCTGACTGACTTCTACAGCTATCTCGGCTTTTACCTTTCAGCACCGCCATATGTGTGTGACAGCGACAGAAATGAGCAAATGTACATATTTGTTTTATGCCTCAACAGAAAGACACAAGACATTAGTTACTTCATCGTCGAAACATGGCGTAAAAGGTAAAAGTGTTTTCTGATTCGGAGTTGCACTGACATGCTAATAATGGTTGGTGTATGTGTGTGTGTGTGTGTGTGTGTCAGTGTGTGTGTGTGTGTGTGTGTGTGTGTGTGTGTGTGTGTGTCAGTGTGTGTGTGTGTGTGTGTGTGTGTGTGTCTGTGCGTGTGTGTGTGTGCGCGCGCGCGTACGTGCGTGAACGTGCGAGAGAGAAAGAGGTGCTTACCTTTAGATAGGAATCACTTCCAATGCCACCACTGTGACACTGACAACTACATCATATTCATCACATCACACATCTAATTTTTCTTGATTGCACGTCTTGTCTAAATGCGTGCGCCCTCTTTCATTGTAACCTAGTGTTTCCCTAAACACGAATACACCATTGTCGCATTATAAATATCCACTGTTCAGTCATAGTCACTGTGGTCGGTACCAGTACCGCTCATGACAATCTATGCCTCCTGCCGATTTATCTCAGCGATTCTTCTGCTCCTCAACTAGAAGTCATCTTTAACCTTGCGGAAGGAAGACTGGTGAAAAGGACGCTCTCCAAACACAAACCGTTGGACTGTTGGCTATCGATCAGTCCTGTCTCTGCTGTAAATCTGCAGCATGCAAATCACTTAGCACTGCTTATCGAGGGACGCTGGATCGGATAAACGGATCAACACGCCAACGCCAAACGTCCGCACTTTTTAAACAGACAGCGGGGTCGCAAAAACATCAGACTTTTTCTTGTCTGATGACAGAGACGGGGTTAAATTAGGACTGTCTACTGCAGCAAAAGGCATATATTCTCATGAGCCCGTGCAAAGCAGGGCTCATGAGAATCTATGCCTCTTGCTGTTGGGGGAAAGGTGGAGAGTCGGAACAGGGACATAGGTGATGGATGATGGACGTATAGCCATATAAGTTGGCAGGACAAAACTCGATAAGTAGACATACGGTCCTAAGATCAGTCGCATCCTGCTGGCTGACATATTGATCCAAGAAACGTTATTGGTATTGACAGCAAGGGTTTGCGGCGCCAACTCTTGTACACGTGATCGATCACATTGAAGTAGGTCTTTCTAAAGACGTCATGTATTAAAGGATGCCGAGTTAAAGACTAGTCTGGGTTTTTTGACCAGCGACAACACGGGTCGCTGTCGGAAAGAACTGCTATCAATAACGAATTTGTTTTCATTCCTCCGAGGTATTTGAGAAAGAAAACCACCTTCATCAAGATGACGAATGCACGTTGCAATGATTTCTCCCGGGATCCCCTTCGAAGCACGAATCAGTGATGCAGTGAGGCATAGTAATCTACAGCAGCAGATGACACGACCGTATCCTCGAGTGCCCAGAGAAAGTTTATTTTGACGAAATGAACACGTGCACGCAAGTATTTGTTTTATCTGCTGTTTTAACGCTTGGCTGTCGGTCGGATCTTGACGAGATGATTCCTGCAGGAATCCTCGCGACAAAAACCGATACCGACAGCCAAAGTTTTTCTACGAAATCACAATGTAAATTGCTGTCTTGTCTTTTCTGCTGTGTATTTTTCATGACCTCGTGATTGGGTGCCTGTTGTAGGGATCCGGGACTGAAAGGTTGGTTGAAAATTGCTTAACGTCCCGACAGCAACAAGCCTTTCTCATGACGTGCCTTCACTGCTTGCGAAAAAAAAAAAAAAAAAAAAAAAACCTAAATAGATTATTGAATGTATGTCGCCAGCCGGTCTAATACGCTAAAAGAACCTAAGATCATTTAGCAACAAACATCCAATATCAAGAGCTAAAGGAAGCGCAGACAGTAGGGTTGGTTGTACATTGCTTAACGTCCCGACAGCGACAAGACTTTCTCAGGACGTGCCTGCACTGCTTGTGAAAAAATACTAAACAAAATATTGAATGTAAGTTGCCAGCCGGTCTAATACGCTAAATAAACCTACGACCATTTAGCAACACACATCCAATATCAAGATCTACAGGCAGCGCAGACAGTAGGGAGAGTTTAAAAAAAGGAAAATACAGGTGAATGGACCAAGGGTAGACAGAAACACATGCCCCAGAATAGAAGGGAAAACCCACCCTGTAGGGCTGACCAGGGTGACCCTGGAGACTAAAAAGTAGTTAACCCCACCAAGTCCACCAGGGCAGACCCGGGTAGGGGCGCAGACAGTAGGGAGAGTTTAAAAAAGGAAAATACAGGTGAATGGACCAAGGGTAGACAGAAACACATGCCCCAGCAGAATAGAAGGGAAAACCCACCCTGTGGGGCTGACCAGGGTGACCCTGGGAACTAAAAAGTAGTTAACCCCACCCAAGTCCCTCAGGGCAGACCCGGGTGGCGGCCGGAGCTAAAAGGGTTGAAGCCTTCGCTGCCAGTGATAACTGCACACTGACCGACATTTTCGTGTAGAACACAGATGCAAATGGGACAACAACAATAAAATAGCCATGAAGAACATAGGGCTAACAAGAGACATAAACCCTCTTGAGCCCCCGCAAATGCGGGAGATCACAATGGTTATGTCTCTTGCAGCTGGGTAGAGTTCGCTTTGGCCCGGCGGTTAACTCATTCCACCCCAGACACACCACCGGAAGATAAGGATCGACCATGATAGTTCAAGGGTGATGCCAGAATAGCTTGGCGCCCATGGGCGCCAAGCTATTCTGGCATCACCCTTGAACTATCACGGTCGATCTGTGTCCCGCACTGCACTGAATCCAGTCTAAAGAGGACAACGGCAACATTTAAGGATTTCGGTGTTGGGGTAGAATGGGTTAAGGGATTAAACCCATCTAAGTAACTTAGGAATGTTAGCATAATAACTTCCAGCGTGTGGACCCGGTCTTTTCAATCTAGGAATTATTTGATAATAACACCACTGTACAGGACATGCGTGCGGTGCTGATTGACCGCGCACGTGATGCCATGTCCTTTTTTTTTTTTTTTTTTTAACTCATTCTACCCCAACACCGAAATCCCCAAATTTTGCCCGTTGTCCTCTGAAGACTGCATTGCAGTGCCGGACACAGATCGACTCATGATAGTTCAAGGGTGATGCCAGAATAGCTTGGCGCCCATGGGCGCCAAGCTATTCTGGCATCACCCTTGAACTATCATGATCGATCCGTGTCTTGCTGTGGTTTGTCTGGGGTAGAATGAGTTAAACCTCGACCGCCAACTGGAGGATGTGTAGCGGCCTTGTTAGGTCAATGGTAGTGTCGGGTGGGAGGTTTTAGGGTTATCAACACAATATGATTTATGCTATCAGGGTTCATAGTTTGATCCAGCACTTGAACAAGTGACCTCGCATTTTGTTGTTGCTGTTGTTGTTTGTTTGCTTGATTACTTTTCATTTTTCGTTTGTATAACTTGATTTGTTTTTATGTACCTTTGTTCTATCGGTTTTGTTTGCTTGTTTGTTTGTTTGCTTATTTATTTTTTTGGTTTTTTGTTTCTTTGTTTGACGTTGTCTACTCCGTCTCAAGGGACTTGTTACATGGAGTTTTGGCTACTTTCTTGTATACTCTATGCGAGGATCAATCATGTAAATTAAAGAGTCCAATTTCGCCAAGCAAGAGACATAGATCTTCGTGAGACGCTGCCTCATGAGAATATATGTCTCTTGCAGATGGATTGGGGGTTGGCCTAGAACCTGTATCAGACAGTTGTTTTGGGGGTGAAATGAACTGAAATGGTCATGATGTGATAGACGCTGCCGCGTGTCACCATGTACACTCGTGTCAAAACACTCAACTGTTGACAGTCGGGTGGTGAAAAGCACTCACGTGCCTGGGGGGACACACACACACACACACACACACACACACACACACACACACACACACACACACACACACACACACACACACACACACACACACACAAACACAGAGAGGAGAGAGAGAGAGAGAGAGAGAGAGAGAGAGAGAGAGAGAGAGAGAGAGAGAGAGAGGCAGAGAGAGAGACAGAGAGACAGAGACAGAGAGAACTGCTGATCTGTTGAAAAGTGAATCTGACAATGTTATATGACAAGACTGTCCAGGTGCTTAACAGTGATGAATTGTGCTGCTTGCATCAGCAAACGATTCTTCTGGTGTTTGTTTGGGTTTTTTTGGGTTTTTTTCCCCTCCAGAACGTACCAACTAGGAAGCAGACTCGCGTGGTGTGTGTGTGTGTGTGTGTGTGTGTGTGTGTGTGTGTGTGTGTGTGTGTGTGTGTGTTCTTTGTTTTTTGACTGCTTGTTTTTTAGTCCGCCGCGAGATGGCCTTAGTCGCCTGCTCGGCGTTTTAGCTTTTGCTCTTTGTCAATTACTCCCCGTTTAGTAGTAAGTCAGTTGGTTGGTCGGTAGGTTAGTTAGTTCGTTGGTTAATTTGCCTATTAGTGTTTCTCTTTAATTACAGTGTGTTTCTTTGTTACGTATTTAACCCATTCAGCCCTGACGCACTACAGCAGGAGATGGATCGACCATGATAATTCAAGGGCATGAAATGAACTAATACGTGAAATAAAACAAAAAGTGAAAAGCGTAAAAGCGGCAGAATCGGAGACTACTGTCACCCCAGCGGCGCTCCCATGGCATCAACAGTTTAATTTCCCCCTCTGGATTTGTCTCCAATAAAGATGGCAGTAAATTTAGGGTTAGTGCTCAAATTGTCCCCTCTCTGTGCTGCCCCCTGGTGCCAGAGTTTCCCCCTGCAGCCCTCGTTATTGCCTGCGGCATTTACGTGCTGTCAACTCGCTTCATCCACGGCGAGCTACGCGCTGCTTACTTTCACTCATGCAACACTGTATCAACCTCTGTGATTGTCGACTGTAATAAACCCTTTAACTGCCGGGGCAAAGCGGCCGCTACACAGCTGCAAGAGACATAAACCCTCATGAGCCCCCGCAGTCGCGGGGGCTCATGAGGATTTATGTCTCTTGTTAGTCCTGTTACTTACATCTGTGTTCCTCCCGCAGATCATCGGTCAAGTGTGCAGTCGTTTCAGACGCGAAATCCGCGATCACTGGCAACTAAGGGGTTAACCTTTTCAGTGTTGAGAGAAAGTGAACACGATCCATATGCAAGAGATAGAGTCTTTCTGTCAGTGTGGAACTTCGGACTCGCACTAGGAGCAGTGTTCTCAGTTTATTAAGGTATTGTAACCCAACACCGAAATCCTTACATTTTGCCGTTGTCCTCTGAAGACTGCGTTGCAGTGCAGGACACAGATCGACCATGATAGTTCAAGGGTGATGCCAGAATAGCTTGGCGCCCATAGGCGCCAAGCTATTCTGGCATCACCCTTGAACTATCATGGTCGAACCTCATCTTCCTCTGGTGTGTCTGGGGTAGAATGAGTTAAGGAATTCTGGAAGTGGAGCTCGCTTTGACTTAGTAAATCTGTACACTTCGACACACTAGACTCACGCCAAGTGGAAACTAATGAATGAATAAATCAATCAATGATGAAAATGGAGTCAGCTTCACAGAGATGAAGACCATCGTTAAGTCTGTGTACCGACCACCACAACGGCCCCTAGACAGTTACCATCAGCTGTCCAGACAAGACCAGGTCACGACCATCTTCCGTCAGAGGACCGGGCACAACCGACTCAGTCAATTTCCAACTGCACAGACGCTTCCACCTCGTGCCATCTCCCCTCAGTGTGTCCTTGCGGAGAAGCAGAGCAGACCACAGAGCACATCCTCCAGGACTGTGGCCGGAACCACCAGCTGCAGCGGGAGGAGATATGGCCGAAGCCCGCCACTCTACAAGAGAAACTGTACGGGCCTGTGGAGAGGCGGTACAGAAGAACACAGATTTCATTTTGAGAGCCAAACTCCGTGACGGCGTTCGAGAAGAAGAAGAAGATGATACTTTATTGGTCACAGAGAGAGAGAGAGAGAGAGAGAGAGAGAGAGAGAGAGAGAGAGAGAGAGAGAGAGAGAGAGAGAGAGAGAGAGAGAGAGAGAGAACACAACGCTTCTTTTTGGCATCTTATCTACATTTGTGTCATACGTATGCAAACGTATGCAGTATCATTTTGTATCCCATTGTTTCTGACGATGTCGGAAAATGGCGCCAGCCCGTCTGATAGCAAGAGACCTAGATTTTCATGAGCCCCATGCCTTGTGCGGATGGAAAGCAATGTATGAGGCCAGGCTGCTTTGCTTTGATGTAAAAACTGAAAACTTCATCCCTCTTCTCTACAATTGCAAGGGATCATGACAATCTAGGCCTCTTGCAGTTGGAAAGTGTATAGTTGACGGACTGCGATGCTCTTTTAAAATCGTATTTTCATGGCTGCAAAAACAACTCTACCCCTCCTTTGTGCGGCTGTTTGGAGAGGAAACTGACAATGCAACTGACACGACTGTCAGTCACGCGCGGGACCAGGGAAGGACGCTAATTTAGACGTAATGGAGCAGATCAGTTTCTCTTGCAACAGAAATCACTCAGCGGAACAGAGCTGCAGACACAAACCTCTCTCTCCCTCTCTCTCTCTCTCTCTCTCTCTCTCTCTCTCTCTCTCTCTCTCTCTCTCTCTCTCTCTCTCTCAATGCCGAAATGAGGTCTTGCTGGTATCCATATCCCTTGGACGAATATAATTTATACTGTCAATGCTTTTCAAAAAGCTAATGCGGCAAGTAAACAGTGGAAATGTGCATCCCCCTTAAAAATCCAGATGGGCGTAACTGACAATTATTATTAGCTCGCACAGCGCATAAGTAGGACAAACATTTCACAAACTTCAGTCCGAGGATTCATTTAGCCGGCTCAGTCTAAAAGAGGTATAATTTATTCTCTTAAGAATCTGCAGCCATGAGAATTATATGCCTCTTGCTCGCAAGGAGTTGCCTCTGTGCCTCACTGACAGTATTGTACGATTGCTGTGAGGACAACACGCCTCAGTGACGGGTGATCCAAAGAATTTTTTTTTTAGGTCCCAACTATAAAGGGCGCAACCTACTCCATTACTTCCTATAACGGGGCTCAACCTAATGCCTTGGACCTGATTCCGATTTAGGAATAACTCGTGTTTCTCACTGACTCCCCAAACCTTTCAGTGCAGATGGAGTCAAAGCTGAGCGAGGACCTGCCAGACGTCAAAACAGAGACAGAGCGAGTTTACCCAGAGGCTAGCGCAATAGATTCAATATTTTCTCACCCAGTTCAGTGCAGAGACGCAAGGTGCGGGTAAGAAAAACAGCAGATGACACCAGCCGTGGCCCGATTTGAAATTTTGCAAGAGGCATAGAGTCTGATGGGCAGTTGCAGGGGTTCATTAGAATCTACGCCTCTTGCTGACATTCATTCATAAGCATAATGATCATTCTCAGTCTCTCTTCCTCAGCCGGAAGGAGTCGTATTCGCGGGTTACGTTGAGTGATTAACAGATGATTCCAGCCGGTGGGTACTTCCCCAGTGTGTAAAAGACCCTTGGGCCGACGTCGACCGCAGTGGGCTCGCGCACTGTCGTGCGCGGCCCACTGCGGCCGACGTCAGCCCGTCGGCCTCTTGCTTTCCGGTTCTGCGCAAATACTGTACGGGCTCATGATAGGTTAAAACAGCGAACTTTTTGTCTTTTATTTAATTTTCTTTCCTCTCAGTGCATCAGCATGCACATCCACAGAGCCAATGAGATCAGAGAGAAGGTTCGGAGCGTGATAGCGCTGGATAATGCCCGATTGCTTTGTCGTATCGCAAAATGGCACAAATAACTGGCAGTTCTAGCTTTTAACTGTACCACTGCCGATCTGTCTCCATGTTTTGTCTCCTCAATTATGTCGCCAAGATTCAAAGCTCAAGAACGCTAGCGTTTTATGTCCAACGACACAATTTGTGTTCGGTGTTCAGACACTACCCTTCACCCCACCCGGGTCTGCCCTGGGGGACTTGGGTGGGGTTAGGTATTTTTTAGTTCCCAGGGTCACCCTGGTCAGCCCACAGGTGGGTTTTCTCTCTATTCTGGGGCATGCGTTTCTGTCTACCCTTGTCCATCACCTGTATTTGCCTTTCTAAAACTCTCCCTACTGTCTGCACTGCCTGTAGCTCTTGATATTGGATGTGTGTGCTAATGGTCTTAGCTTTATTTAGGCCCCATGTTGTAGGTTTATTTACGTATTGGCCGCTGGCGACATACATTCAATTTCTGTTTAGTTTTTTTTCACAAGCAGTGCAGGCACGTCCTGAGAAAGCCTTGTTGCTGTCGGGACGTTAAGCAATGTACAATCAACAGACACTACCCTTCAACTGATTATTTTACGGTCAAATCTATCCATACGTTCCCCCCCCCCCCTCTTCCCTATCAACCCTCCTCCCCCCCCCCCCACCCCCCACCACCCCCTCCCTCGTTTGCTGTCGTCGGTCTCGCGCGGTGTAGTGATTTAGAGATTGGTAATTATGAGGGACTTGCACTTGGCAATGTCAGTGAAAAGAAAATGCCCCTCTAGCAACATGACAGTGCCAGAGACTAAAGTTTTCTCTCGTCAGTTGCTGCTTGTCATGGATGCAGAATACTCCATTCAACTTTGACACTCTGCTTTCAGAAAGTGTGCTGATCGATCTGGGACATACTCATGGACGGCTCAAGGGCGGTGCCAAGCTATTCTGGCACCATCCTTAAACATGATCGATCTATCTCTTGTAATTTAGTCAGCACAGGCCAACTCCAACACTAAAGTTTCAAGTACCTCAATGTACGTAGCGTAAGGTCAAGTCGCCATTGAATGAGCTGGGTTTCTCGATAGCGCAAATGTACCATCATCGTACCTGGCTTCTGTAACAGCATGGTCACGCAGCACACCCAAGTCCAACGACATAGGGCATCACGATGAAAATATACGTGATTACTAGTCGCAAACTTTGGATTTTAACTCATTCGCGGCCAGCCGCATCCGGATGCGGCTGGCCGCGAATGAGTTAAGGCTCGCATCCATAAGGTTCAAATTCACAGACCGGCACCTGACCAATTCAGCTTCAGTTGATTGCATCCATCGATACATTGGTCTACACTGATTCCTTTGTTCGGTGGCTTATAAACTAACTTTATGGTCGCCTTTTGTATAAAAAAAAAAGATGATAATGATGCTGACACATTGTAACAAAAAAAAATCGCCTAAATGAATTTTTATTTTTACTTTATATGGACCTTAGCCTTTTAACGCTCAAAGCCGCGTGTCCACAATTTGAAATCCTGCTAAGCGGCACAAACTGAACAGACCTAGCCCACCCGACCCCCCCCGACATCCAGCCGGCAGAGACCGACCTACCCATCAGCTGTGACAGACCCAGCCGGGAAGAGATCAGAAAAGCAGTGGCATTTTTGAAGAATGGCAAAGCAGCAGGGCCAGATGGCATCCCAGCGGAGTCTCTGAAAGCAGACCTAGAGACAACAGTGGAGATGCTGTACCCACTGTTTGGAAAGATCTGGGAAGAGGAGGTGATGCCAGCTGACTGGAAGGAGGGGTACCTAATCAAGCTTCCCAAGAAAGGCGACCTCAGCAAGTGTTCCAACTACAGAGGAATCACCTTGCTGTCAGTACCAGGAAAGGTCTTCAACAGGATCATCCTAGAGAGAATGAAGAGCTCCGTTGACCCCCAGCTGAGAGACCAGCAAGCAGGATTCAGGAAGAACCGATCATGTACAGACCAGATCGCCACTCTCCGCATCGTCGTGGAACAGTCTCTGGAGTGGAGCTCCCCGCTGTACGTCAACTTTGTGGATTATGAGAAAGCATTTGACAGCGTGGACCGAGAGACTCTGTGGAAACTCCTACGACACTACGGTGTACCCACAAAGCTCGTCCGCCTGATCAAGAGCAGCTATGATGGCATGAAATGTCGCGTGATCCACGAAGGGCAGTTCACCAGAGAGCTCCAGGTCAGAACTGGTGTCAGGCAGGGGTGTCTGCTGTCTCCGTTCCTCTTCCTACTGGCCATAGACTGGGTCATGAAGATGACCACAGAGCACAGACGAAGTGGAATACAGTGGACACTGTGGACACAGCTTGACGACCTCGATTTTGCAGACGACTTGGCATTACTGTCCAACACTCATCAACAAATGCAGGACAAGACCACGAGGCTTGCTGACATCTCGTCCCAAGTGGGCCTCACCATTCACAAACAGAAAACAAAGACAATGAGGCTGAACACAACCAGGGAAGAACCAGTCTTGCTTGCTGGCACCCCGTTGGAGGAGGTGGAGTCCTTCACCTATCTCGGGAGCATCATAGACAAAAAAGGCGGCACTGATGCAGATGTCAGAGCACGAATCGGTAAAGCCAGAGCAGCCTTTCTCCAGTTGAAAAAAGTGTGGAGTTCCAGAGAGCTGTCACAATACACCAAAGTCCGGATTTTCAACTCCAATGTAAAAGCAGTTCTCCTATATGGAGCAGAGACATGGAGATTGACAAAAACCACAGTCAACAGAGTACAGACCTTCATGAACAGTTGCCTTAGAAGAATCTTGAAAATCCACTGGCCAGAGAAGATCAGCAACGTCAGACTCTGGGAGAGAACAGAGCAGATAACAGCAGAGAATGAAATTGGGCGAAGAAGATGGGGATGGATCGGTCACAGTCTGAGAAAGCCAGCTTCCAGTATCACTAGGCAGGCATTGTCATGGAACCCCCAGGGAAAGAGGAAAAGAGGTAGGCCGAGAAACTCCTGGCGTCGAGACCTCCAAGCAGACATCAAGAGACTGGGAACCACCTGGAGTAGAATCGAAGGAGAAGCACAGGACAGGAGTTGCTGGAGGTCTCTCGTCGACGGCCTATACCCGGGTAGGGGTGACAGGCGTAAGTAAGTAAGTAAGTAAGTAAGCGGCACAAGTTGTGTGCTGTGAAACGACCATGACAACTCACGTGCAGTCGTCATGTGGAGACGCAAGATTTATTAATTAAGGGCGTCATCATGCATTCGGTATAACTGTTTTCTTTAGAAGGCAAATCTGTCTGCCAGCACCTTCCGTCTGAAAGAGGCATAGACAGATTCTCATGAGCCCCTGCGGATGCAGGGGCACATGAGAATCTATACCTCTTGCTGGAAAGGTTCAGTCCAATTTGATATATATACTCACATCTCTCTTCCTCAAACAATGAACATTATGGGAGTTCAACCTGTGACTGACAAGGACTCCATGGCTTTGACAACGAAGATGGGGAGACAGTGTAACTGTCTCAAAAACTGTTTGAACTCTTTCAATCCGAAGATGTAAATCGACCCGAAATTTGTCAGCAAGGGGCATATAGTTTCATGAGCCCCTGTAATTGTAGGTGCCCATGAAACTCTATGCTTCTTGCAGGTGGAAGTGGTTGGCTACTGGGGACATCAGAGGGTGGACCAACATTTCGAAGCCAGACTTTATTTCCTGGCCCGGGGGAGCATGCTTGCAATGGAAACACGGCGAGAGACGAGGGAAAACACCCACCATCGCTGCAGACTGAAAACTAAGCCATCTCCTTTAGGGAAGGAGAAACAGATGAAGTTCGACGGTCCACGATGCAGAACATCCTTCGCAGATTGAACTTTATAAAGCTAATTAATTAAACTATTATTCAGTAAAAAGAAATACAATGACAGCTCCCTAAATTTTAAAATAAACTTACACTCGAAAAGAGAGAGAGAGAGAGAGAGAGAGACTGAGAGAGAGAGAGAGAGAGAGAGAGAGAGAGAGAGAGAGAGAGAGAGAGAGAGAGAAATGAAATGAAATGAAACTTTATTTTCCAAGGATAAAAGAGAGAGAGAGCGAGAGAGAGAGAGAGAGAGAGAGAGAGAGAGAGAGAGAGAGAGAGAGAGAGAGAGAGAGAGAGAGAGAGAGAGAGAGAGAGAGAGAGAGAGAGATCATGACTGCGATTTACACTCACATATAACTATTTCACCTCACCTCTCATTCAATTCATCGCATTACACGTACATCTTATATACTGATACTTCGCAGGCTAAGTGGTACATTACAGCTCAGTTTTTATCCTCTCAGATACACGGTGTTCGCTGTTACTATCCATGCATCTCTCAGTAGTGCGCGCGAGAGGCTCTGAAAGTCCTTTCATCTGCCGTGACGTTTCTTGCCTGAAATATTCCCTTCTGACTCACGGTGGCATGTTACACGCTCTGTCTACAATGAAGGGCTCACGCGGGCAAGGAAGACACAGAAAGGTCACAGACTTATACGTGTGCTGGTCTGCGATTTTGGCCATTACGGCCCGTGACCGCAAGGGCCAAAAGCACAAACCAGCACATAATAGCAATATGCAATCGGTGATTAGCAGCCGACTGATGTGCTTCGGGTGCCGATATCTGGGGTGGTCTCCTTGGGGTCATCTCGTTTTGGCATGTTCCGTCAGCAAGTGACATAGATTCTCATGAGCCCCTGCATCGCAGGAGCTCATGAGAATCTATGCGTCTTGCCGAAGGAGTAGGAACAATGTATTTCATTTGTCAGTAGTATGCAGGAAAGGCGTTGGAGTTGAAGCCTGTGATTTGAGCAAGATCCAAGGCTGCTGCTCTGGGCGTGAAACAACACGACCAATGCTTTCCTAGCCTGGATTGAATACTGAAAGACCCTCTGCAAATTGAGTAACACAGATTAGCACATTATGTCCGTCGAATCCCTAAGGGTGTAAATGGGATGTTCGCGCTGGTCTGGGCTAATAATTAGCACATTGAGGCCACAAGCCGAATATAGAGGTTAATTCTAAATCCGATTCCGTCCAAAGACAGTGAGATAAGTCCCTGTACAGTGAGGAAAAGAGAGCAAGTTGCGTCCCTTTAAAGTAATGACTCCAGAGACCGTTTCGCTTAGCTGGATTGCTCCGATCACTGTGGCATACGTCCTCGTAGCGGTGTTACTGTTAATCAACGTGGATGTCCTGGATGTCAATGAGGCAACTTCTCGCAAGCATTTATTTTAATCTCATGAGCCCCTGCGGCTACTGAAACCGAGTTCTAGCAACCATATTTCTGACTGCATCTTTTACTGATAGCTGCATACACTGTTTTCACATCGCTACAATTTCGGCCTAGGGGTAGTGTCAAAAGGCTAGAGGTCCAACCCGTTCCTCTGTCGCTATATTCCTTTCGGGCGTTCTCGTAATGTTCTCCTGTCTGAGGATGTACTGCCTCTGCCAGCAAGAGGCAAAGATTTTCATGAGCCCCTGCGAATGCAGGCGCTTATGAAAATCTTTTGCCTCTTGCAGATGGAACCCGTGAACTGTGACTATCACTGCTCTTGAGATACGAGTATTTTTCTTTGGCCTGATCGAGCAGTTCATTCATGTTGCAGCAGCCCTGCAGTGTGTTTGCTGGCTGTAATTTCACTCAGAGGCATAACGAACCGAAGAGAACCAATTATGACCAAAGCTGTAAGAATGATATTCAGTTAGAGATCGAGATATCGGTGTTGCTTTTCCCCCCTCCACTTTGCTTGCTAATTTCTCTCATTTTAGAAGTGAATCGTTAACAAAACGCCGCGTCACACTGACATGCGTTACTTATGTTGAGGCATACGACCTTTATCCGAAAAGAAAAAATTGTCATTGCATAAAAGGAAAATTTCGCTTTTTATAGAGATGTAAAGAAAATGTCGCTTTTCACCAAAATGGACTCACCGGAGTCTTTTGCCATCACAGGTCAATACGAGTAAGGACTGACATAATTATATTATTGCATTTTCAATCAAAATGGTCTTACTTTTAAGCAGCGTGATGAAAATATTGCTTTTTACAAAAAATGGACTTTTTCTTTTCAACTGCCGTGAAATTAAAGGTCGCTTTTCACACACACACACACACACACACACACACACACACACACACACACACACACACACACACACACACACACACACACACACACACACACACACATACACACACACACACACACACACACACACACAAACCCAACAATCAAACACGCAAACAAGTAAACAAATAAACAAACACACAAACAAACAAAAGACTGTATTTCGTCTCCACAAAGCAGAGTAGACCTACATACGCTTTTTCCAAAAAGGGACTTACTACCGTCTTTTTGCCGGAACATGGCAGTTTATGTAATGAAAATACCGCTTGCCATAAACAATGAACACTGTTGGGTTTGGTCTTTGCTCTTACACAGCAGTGGTATCAAAGAGTACAGCCTCCAAACTCTGTGTTGGTATGCGGCGTGATCTGAATATGAACCGTCTGAAACGGTCTTAGTCTGCCGATGGTTTCAGACCACATTCATTGCACACATCCCCAGAGGTCACAAAGCGTCGTTTTAAATCGCAGCTAAAACTTTGGAAGCTGTTAGTTTACTCGAGATTTAACAACACACCTGCCGAGGGAAAACCCAGGTTTGCCTGAGACGTAGATCTTGCGAGGGCTCCCTTAGGATCCCCAGTACTGCGAGGGCTCCCTTAGGATCCCCAGTAAGGAAAAGTCCTCGGGCCAACGACGGCCGCAGGTGGACCCGCGCACGGCCGTGCGCGGGCCCACCTGCGGCCGTCGTGGGCCCGAAGCTACTCTGCATACGTGTCCCCAGGACGTCTGGGACTCTTCGGTGTTCAATCAACAAACATCTCAGAAGTTTTACACGATCTGCAGGCAAATAATGTGTTGTTTATTTATTTATTTATTTTGCTTTGTTTGTGTGTGGTTTGTTTGTTTGATTTTTTTCCTTGGCGACAGAAGGTCAAGGGTTCTGCTTGATTAGCCCGAACGTGACGCTCTAATCATGCACGAACATTTAGCTGTCACAGTCGATCCGTCTCCAGCCGTGGGCGAGTGAAGCGTATGGTAAAAAAAAAAAAAAAAAAAAAAATTAAAAAAAAAAACACTTTTTTTTTTTTTTTTTTTTTTTTTTTGGGGGGGGGGGGGAGATTTGTGTCAGTCTGGAACGCCATCGGACGATCAGTCAAGCTCTCTGACGCTGCACACTCATTATGCAACTTTCTTTTTCTTTTTATAATTTTCCTTTTCTGTTGATAAAATTACAGTCACGCATGAAACCCAGACGTAAAAGCTAACCTTCAGTTGCCATTGAAGCGAGATTCCATGATGGATTGGGCAGTATTATAAATTACAATACTGGAATGGATCGTAAATAGCCTTGATGCTTAGTAACAAAATGACTCACATAGGACTTCTTTGGAACACAATTTTAAGAGTGGGTCGGAGACATAATAGGTTAAGGATTCGCTTATGACTGCAACGAATATGTATTGACCATGATAGTTCAAGGGCGATGCCAGAATAGCTTGGCGCCTGTGGGCGCCAAGCTATTCTGGCACCGCCCTTGAACTATCATGTTCGTTCTATCTCCTACAGGTCTATGCCGCCAGCCTTCAAAGAACAATCGTCATTTCTGGGAATTACGACCTTAGGCTCAGTGTGCTCAATGAAAGGCCGATTGCAATGCCAAGACAGCCAGAGTGGGCTACTAAGCACATACAAGTGAAATCAGCATCTCTCCGCCTTCAGTATTACGAGACAAAGTACTGGCCATAGTACCTCCTTTCAGCAACCACCTTTTTTAGACCAGAAAATAAGTGGTCTGACAAGAATGGGTTTCTGCTCTAATCAAGAAAAGTTATGAAGGCTGAAAATAGTGTCACCTGTCATTAAAGACCGTCATTTGATTTATGTGTAAACAGCCCCCCCCCCCCCCCATTTTTTTTTTTCAAGAAAAAGTGGTCTTACAAGACAGGTACTATGCCGTCTCAAGAGAAGTCTAGAAGGACAAAAAGTGTCACCTGTCATTAAGACCGCTGTACACCCACTCATAAACGTTGTCCCTCAAAAACACGTCCCCTGTCTGTCCAAGGTAACTCCTTCGCTGCCCGCGTTGATGGATAAAATATCTGTGAAACCATCGCTGACTAGAAACCTGATATCTGTTCTGCGTGAGGAACCCAGATTAAAATGTAGTAAGCAAGAGGTGTAGATCCACACTAGCCCCCCCCCCCCCCCTCCCCCCCCGCGACTATTGGGACTTATGATGATCTAAACCCCTTGCAGTTGTCTGCTGTTTGCTCTGTCTCAGTAGGGAAAGGGTTAAGTCATTCAACTCCGAGCGTGATAGTTCAAGGGTGGTGCCACAATAGCTTGGCGCCCGTAGGCGCCAAGCTATTCTGGCACCACCCTTGAACTATCACGCTCGATCTGTTTCCAGAAGTGTAATACAGTCTTCAGGGAGCAACTTCAAAAGTTGCGGATTTCGGTCCTGGAGCAGAATTTGTTAATGAACATGAAATGATATTTACACATTCTTGTGGCTTCACCCAAGGACATCTGTCATCAAAAATGAGAAAGGACTTGTAAAAAAAAAAAAAGAATTAAACTCAAAGTGAAAAAAAAATTAGAAAAAGATAATGCGATTAGGATTGAACAATTCAAACATTCTCCGACAAAGTTTCGTTGAAAGTCGCAGCAAAACCTTTGCTGAACTGCATTGAGCCTTATAACAAATTGTCTTTTATCTGCAACAATTGCGTCAGTTTTAAACATCTTTTAAATACACAGAATTTGCACAGATGTTTCAGCTGGATGGACAGTCACAGAGTGTGCATCGAAATGGTACGTCACTTATTATTTCTTGACATATTTCAAGCTATTTTAAGTCCACTAACTTTCGAAGCCTTAAACTGAACAAAGCTGCGAATCCGTTGTCAAGCAATATACGTTGGAGGCGGAATGACCATGTTAGCTCAAAGATAGTGCCTAAAATAGCCTGGTGCGTGTGTGTATCGAAAATGGTTTACTGATAGTTTCAACAAATAAACTGACGAGCAAACGAAATGAGACATTACTGAATTACTTCAGGCCGGTGTTTGCGATGATTCGAATAATGTCGCATTTCTGATTATATTTCATAATCAGCTTTACTCAGTGTTACTTCCAAGACTCAGGGAAAATGGTTTTCGCCACAGGTTTTGCCGGAATACCCTGCCAAGCCAGGGGCGGATCAGTTATCTCGAGGGGGGGAGGGTCCGGGGGGGGGGAGGAAGGGAGAGGGGAAGGGGGGGGGGGGGCGAGCGCGTGTCTCAAGACTCGCCAAACAAGGATTGGGGGGGGGGGGTGAAGGGGGAGTCCAAACACCCCTAAAAGGGACTTTGTTATAACATTTTAAAGATTTTTGACTGGGGGTTGGTGGGGGGTGGGGGGGTGGGGGGAGAGATTCCGGAACCCCTACCCCCCCCCCCCCCCCGATTTGCCCCTGTAAGCATTAAAGTTTGTACTCACGTAACAGTTACAAGAGGAAGGTTAGATTATCTCCTGGTCACAGCTCACCGCCTTGCACCGCCCTTATGCTGCCGCTCTCGTCATTCTCCGTTTAGCTGGCTCTGGACGTAGAAGAGGCACTGAAAAAAGCGCGTAGAGCCCAACAATCAAACATGGCGCGCTTTGGACAGCACTCACACCAAACATCCGGGGATCTAAGGCGTCCAATTCCCCGGATGCAAGCCGGTGGTTGGCAGACTAAATATTATTTCGTGCATTGTAACTGTGTCATCAGATCAGAGAGGTTTATGAAGTCTGTAATAATGACTACTTGGGATGCTTGTTTTTTTTCTTTTCTTAATTTTTTTTTTGGGGAGGGGTGGGGTGGGGGGGGGGGGGAATGGGTAGTCGTTAAGGAAGAATATTGGTTGACATAAACCGAGAGAAATATTAATTTCCGGCATAGTGGTTGTGACATCACGAATTATCAAGGGTTATGACAACTGCAATAATTATTACTTGAACTGTTGTTTGGGGCGGGGGCGCAGGGTGGGAAGGGAAGAGGAGGGAAAGGCACTCGGGGTGGGGGGGGGGGTGTGGGGAGGGGGGGGGGCGACTCCTGCTCCAGCGAAGTGGCAAGAGTACAACAGAAGGTTTAGGGAATACGAGTTGAATAACGACTACTTGGGGTTACGTTCTGTGGCCGTGATGCAAGTGGGTAAGGGGTGGGGGTGTAATAATAAACATTCGAGACATGCTGCATTCGGATACGCGGCCTTATGCCGCGTATCCGCATGGGGCACGTCTCGAATGAGTTAAACTCATAATGAATTGAAACCTTTGATTATTCTTCCCAACTCTGGACGCTGTCTTCTAGGCCAAACAAACATTCATGTTCAGCAGACAGCTTGGTAGTTCAAGGGTGATGTCAGAATAGCGTCCAAATACTTTGCGACAGTTTGAGCATGATACTTATGGGTGGCGCCAGAATAGCTTGGCGCCTATTAGGCGCCAAGTTGTTTTGGTACCACCCTTGAACTGTCATGATCATTCTCATTCTATTTACCGCCAAATTTTCTCAGCCTTAACGCTGTACTGTCATGGTCGGTCCATGTCTTGTTGTAATGTGTCTGGGGTTAATGCGTTGAGGATTACTAGTGTTCTAAACCCTGAAAAACTCGTTAGAGACGGGACTTGCTCGTGGAGGCCCCCGAGAGGGGGGGGGGGGGGGCGGGGAGGGGGAACGGGGGTGACGGCAGGCAAGGGTAGGGACATGACTGAAGGGCGGCACCACATGCTCTGTGGGCTCTTACAGCTCTGGAGAAGGGGAGCTGGTTGAGTAGGCTGCTTGTGGCACGAGAGTTGATGAGAAGAGAAGAGAAAATCTCACGGTCAGAGAGAGGAGAGAGGGTTCAACCCCCCCCCCCCCTAAAGCTCCCCCCTCCCTGCTCGCCCTCCCTCCCACCCCCTCCGTCTCTCAAATTAATGAATAAATGAATGTGTAACTTTGCTTGTCTCTGTGTAATGTACGTGAATAATATGCGAATAATAAATCAACTTAATCAATCAATCAATCAATCAATCAATCAATCAATCAATCAATCAATCAATCAATCAATCGAGTATGTATATGCAGACTTTAAAACTGAAACAAGCTAACAATTGACTTTCTCCGCTTGGCGCATGTGAAGAAGCTACTACACTGAACTGAACTGTCGAAAATAAAAATATATTAAAAGAACATGTCGCGGCGGAAAACTGAGTGAAACTGATTCTAATGAAAAGAAGACTTTAAAGAGAACTACGTCTGTGTCAATTAACATCAAGTTTCTGGGCCGGGTGAAAGGGAAAAAATGAAAAGGATAAGTGAGATACAAAAACAGAAGGGCAAAACAACATTTAAGAAAAGGATACGGAAGAAGGCGGCAAATCCCACCAGCTTCCGCACCCTCAATTCCAGTGAGCAAACGACTCTCAGGCCGACACCAGCTGTTGTTGGTCCGCGCACAGCTGTCGAGGATATTTTGCTTACTGGGAAAACCGTCCTATCGTGCAACAGATTCCGACAAAAAGCACAACACGGCAAAGTTGTAATCACCGATCATCTCCTTAAAAACTACACTGACAGAGAGATTAAGTGAATGGGGCTGAAATGTAACCCTGGCCATAGGCATAGATTCTCATTAGTCCCTGCATTCGCAGGGGCTCATGAGAATCTATGCCTCTTGCTAACTGAAGGAACCGGCTGAAGGACTGAATAAACTTGACTTACAAAAGAAAGGCTGGAAACGTAAGACAGAGTATACTTGTAGAAAAACACATAATGAAAGAAACTGGCAAATACTGAGAAAGGCAATCCCCCATAGAAAAACACAAAAGCACTCCCACTCCCCTCCCCCACCCTCAGCGAACGACTGTGACATGGGTAGAGACACATACCGCTAGAAATCCAACAGAAACGATAACACACGAGGACATGTGGTCCTTGCTGCCAACATTAAAATTTACATCTGTGTTTTGCAGGCGCGTCAGCGCTAATTTCGGGCGTTCAACTTAGTTGGGCTGCATTTAGTTCAGGCGTCGGTGTCTCGAAATTGAACTGATGATAGCATTCAGGCTGTACTGAACAACCACCATGGCCTGACCAGCTGTTGATGTTATACTGATCAAATCACCTCTATTGCTAAATTGTACAACTCCGCGAATTAAAACGCCAAGCACAAGCCAAGCATGTCACTATGGACGGTCGATGTGCTGCCGAGTGTGAATGGTGGGTTGTACAGTCATGCACCAAATAAAACCCAACCCGGAACAACCTTTCAGTGTCGACTATATCCGTGGCGATGTTATACGTGTTTACACATCTCAATGAAATAGTGAGAAACTTGCTGAATTTTTTTTTTATATACTAAAGGTTAATCCTTTGCTTGTCGGTAGCGGTTTCTGTCGCGATGATTCCGACAGGAACCATCGCGACCTACACCGTCAATTATCGCCAACGACAGCCAAAACTGGAAAGAAGATGTGTCAGTTCTACTTCAGGGGTCAGTTGCTTAATTAGTTCTGCATCAGCCACTAAGCAAGGTGCGCCGCTATAGCGGCGCACCTTGCTTAGTGGCTGGTGCAGGACTAAGCTCGCTCATGCGACTGGCTCCAGATCGGTTTCACAGTTTTGTGTGTCAGTGATTGCTTTCGTCTAGACTTCTAGACGTCCAGAGAACAAGAACACCATGCTAGGAGGACATGTCTTATTGCTGCCAGCATTTAATTAAAGCCGTGTTTCTCAGGCAAGTCAGTAGCCCCTGTTTCGGGTGCTCATCAAGTCACTCCTGCTGGAGGAATCAACGCGACAGAAACCGCTACCTACACCCAAAGGGATAACGTGTACAATGTACACAGCCCCGTCCGAAACATGAAACGAACATGGATTGGAAGAACGCACAGCTGGACTGACTGCATGAGAACTGAGGGGTGGGCGAGGAGGAGTCAGTGTTGGCGGCGTTTGATTCAGACCAGAACATAGGTTTATCTACATCCGTTTTGTATCCCTGAAAGCCCAGTGTTTTCAGAACAAACTGATTCTTCTCCATTCACTTCCTTCTGTTATTTCTTATCCGTTTTTGTCTTGAGTTTTCTGACGTGATTTTCCGCTAAGGAGAGTTGTATGTTCATTCGCTAGACGACCTCTCGGCTCGTTCTTAGTAGCAACAGCACTTTAATCCAGGTACGCCAAGCCTGCAAGAGGCATAGATCCTCATGCGCCCCTGCATTCTGCCTGGCTCATAAGGGTCTATACCTCTTGCGGATGGACGGCGGTTTGAGCTGATCAGTTGTACCTGGCAACATCTTTATATTGGCCACATGTCCCACCACTAATGATCTCCCTTGGGAGCGGAGCTCTCCTGTTTTTGGAAGCTTGTAGCAAAATGTGTTTGGACTTCTAATAGGACAGGCTCCACGCCGGAAAAAAAGGAAGAGAGAGAGAGAGAGAGAGAGAGAGAGAGAGAGAGAGAGAGAGAGAGAGAGAGAGAGAGAGAGAGAGAGAGAGAGAGAGAGAGAGAGAGAGAGAGAGAGAAACTGACGAAATTTGTAAAGGTTTTCCAAGGATGAAAGAATAGGTGCGCAGACCTGCTTTCATTCTTGTCCTTGCTTACTACACACAACACAAAAACACACGGAAACCCAAAGAACTGTAGATAATTGCTGAAATATCTCTCTCTCTCTCTCTCTCTCTCTCTCTCTCTCTCTCTCTCTCTCTCTCTCTCTCTCTCTCTCTCTCTCTCTCTCTCTGAGAGAGTTCGTAATTATGCCACAAGAACGCAAGGCCCGGCTTTTCAGCTTCCAAGTTGCAGTAAAAAAAAAAATAATAATAATAAAAGTGCCTCCTACCCCACCTGGGTATGATTAGCCCAAATGGCTGACTGAGGTATTTTTGGACAACGTGGCTCATTTACGCTACCGGGGACTTTCTTTCCCTCGTGCATTTTTGCGAGCATCACTAGGACACGAAACGCACTGGGAGTCTGCACAGTATTAGCTTACTGGAAGAGGGAGCTTACACAGTTAATTACCCGCAAACACATACACGTCATTTTCATAACGGTTTTCACTTCACAGTCACACACACAACCCGGACACTTTTCTCCATTTGAATAGCGTAATATGTCCTCAACCAGCAAGAGCCATAAATTCTCATGAGCCCTTGCGGCTGCAGGGGATCATGAGAATCTATGCCTCTTGCATATGTCAGGAGGTCAGCTTATGCAATGTTCTGTGTCGGAACGCTCCATGAGCTCTGCCGCGAATCAGAGAAGTCAAAACTTCTGGGTGAAGGCAAAACTGAAACCTCGATTACGCTCTCTGCGTGAAGAAAAATATGTAAAATGATCGGATCGATTCCCTCCAGCAGAAGCCTAGATTCTCATGAGACCCTGCGTCTGCACGGGCCCATGAAAATCTATGTCACTTGATGAGAGTTGTGGAGAGATGGGGGCCACAGAAAGCTCCCGAGACATTTTGATGGCTTTATTGGTCCAGGATGCTTTCCATTACTTTCCCTGCCTGACAGGGCGAAAACAGCCAGATAAACCAGCAGAGAAAAATATCCATGTCTGGATTTCAGACAGGACACCGAGGAATTTTGAAAGAATACGTCATATTATTTAATTATTTACTTATTTATTGCTTTGTTTATTAGTTGGTTGGTTGGTTGGTTGCTTAATTCAGTTCGGTCAGGCAGTCATTGGGGTCGTCATTTTTTTCCCAAGCGGCAAAACTTGTTACTTAGCATTAACACGTGTTGCATGTGAAAAAAATAAGTTAACCCCTTTGTGCATGCAGCCACCGACACTGTAAACAGTACCGATGGCTGCCTGAACAAGGGGGTTAACTTAAAAAGACGCAAACATGACTACTGACTCGGTAACCTCTCCCCGCAAAAAGGTACAGGTATTACTTCCTTACATTTCCGGCATCGAGGCTTAGTTCTAGTATAATTTACATCAGAAATGTCAGCTGTACGAAGCCGCATGCCTACTAAACGTTCACATTACCTACGCTGTGTCCACACACACACACACACACACACACACACACACACACACACACACACACACACACACACACACACACACACACACACACACACACACACACACACACACACACACACACACAACAGAAAACAAAAAACAAAAACAAACCAAAAAATAACCAACAACAACAACAACAAAAACCACCAAAAAAATCAACCAAAAGAATAATACAAAGTATCTGAGAGTTTTGTACTCTCAATGCAGAATACATCGTTCAGCGGAGGTTTCCTCAGCGGCGCAGTTGTACGCTCAAAGTGAACCCCAAAGAACCGCAATTTGAGGCGCTAATTGAACCGATCCCTGTCATCAAGAGACAAAGATTTAAATGAGCCCCTGCGAATGCAGGGGCTTATTTAAATCTATGTCTCTTGCAGACGGAAACGCATGGATGGGATATAAATCGTTTTCCTGTTGATGAGACCACAGGTCGTTAAAATTGGTGGAAATGTGTCATCCACCCTCACTTTATCCACGGGCACGCCTCAGGGGTGCGTGCTCTCCCCTATGCTCTACTCCCTGTTTACTTATGACTGTGCTTCATGCCATGCCAGTACTAAAGTTCTGAAATTTGCAGATGACACCACAGTGGAAGGGTGCATTACAGACTCAGACGAATCCGCTTACCGTAGTCAGGTTGAGACTCTAATTAGTTGGTGTAATAACAACAACCTTGAACTGAACTCTGGCAAAACAAAAGAAATGATTGTGGACTTTAGAAAGAAACAGTCCCCTCCCCCTCCCCCTCTTGTGATCAATAGTGAAATCATTGAAACAGTCCAGAACTTTAAGTTTCTTGGCACTACCCTGTCATGTGACCTGAAGTGGGAGGAAAACACTCGCCTTATCGTCCAAAAAGCACAGCAGCGCTTGTTCTTCCTGCGACGTCTGAAAAGTTTCGGTCTCGGTGCCCACATGTTGATGCAATTCTACCGAGCTGTGATTGAGAGCGTGCTCACCTTTTCGATCACGGTTTGGTATGGTTCCATCACGGCCAAAGAGAAAATCAGACTGAGTAGGGTGGTCAAGACCGCTTCAAAAATCATAGGCAGAGATCTTCCTAGCCTGGACTCACTGTACCAGCAGCGTCTCTTACGTAGAGCACGTCTTATCTCCAGTGATTCCACCCACCCCGGCAATGAGCTTTTTCAAATTTTACCATCAGGGCGCAGGTACAGGTCCATCAGTACCAAGACCAGCAGATTCCGCAACAGTTTTTTCCCTCTTGCTGTTCACGCTCTCTCTGATCAACCGGACTAATTGGAGAGAGCGCGAGTGGCGAGTGAGAATGATTGTGTACAGTCAGTTTCTAACTGTATCAGATCTCTCTCTCTCTCTCTCTCTCTCTCTCTCTCTCTCTCTCTCTCTCTCTCTCTCTCTCTCTCTCTCTCTCTCTCTCTCTCTCTCTCTCTCTCTCTCTCTCTCTCTCTCTCTCTCTCTCTCTCTGTGTGTGTGTGTGTGTGTGTGTGTGTGTGTGTGTGTGTGTGTGTTTAGTCTTAGTAACTGACATCAAGACAAATTCCAATGTTTTTATTGTTTTGTACATGGAAACATATGGCAATAAACCATCTTATCTTATCTTATCTTTCTTTCTTCAGACAGAAAAGGCTGGATGAGGCTGCATTATCTTTTCCCTGCTTCTGCTGTAAATCGCAAATGCCATTTCCAGCTGCTGTTTTATTGTGCTGCTTCACACTTTAATTTCGAGAAAAGCTGCCAAGAACGCCCTTTGTTAGCCCGCTGACCACCGATACCATCTTACTGCAAGACAGTTGTTTCTGCCTTTTGGTAGTAAACAAATCAAAAACTCCATCCACGGCCATGGGAAACAGAAAATCTTTTGCCCATCGTGTATCAACACCAGTTGACCAACATCTTAGACTAGGAGCGAGAAAATAGACGAAACTGGGACAAGCAAGAGGTATAGATCCTGCGAGCCCCAGCAAACTGCGGGGGCTCATGAAGATCTATGCCTCTTGCAGATGGATGATTTTAACAATAAGCGTTCCTCAACAAAACGTCACTGTCGTCATAAACCAACACGTACAGCATCGGTCCAGAACCAATCAGTCTGCATGCTAAGGAAAACATTACTCACGTGTCCTGTCCACTTGAAGGAGACACAGATGTTCATGATTCCCAGTAACCGCAGGAGCTCGTAAGGTCATAAAGTTCTAAGCCTGCTGTCGCCAATTTGTATTGGTCTTATATAAAAATGTAAAAAAAAGTTCTTCTTCTTCCTCGATCGCTTCCTCTAGACTAGCCTGTGTGGCCCTCGTGAATGCTGCTGTCCTCTTCAGGTCCGCAAGGTCGCCGTTGAGTTGTATAAAAGTTATTGTACTTCCACATTGAGGTGAAAAGGGTCTAAACTTTAACTCATTCTACCCGAACACCGAAATCCCCACATGTTGCCGTTGTCCTCTGAAGACTGCATTGCAGTGCAGGACACAGATCGACCATGATAGTTCAAGGGTGATGCCAGAATAGCTTGGCCCCCTTAGGCGCCAAGCTATTCTGGCATCACCCTTGAACTATCATGGTCGATCCTTATTTTGCTGTGGTGTGTCTGGGGTAGAATGAGTTAACACGTTGCCAGTCAAATTGTGACACGCAGAAACTTCTGTTGCTGGCTGACCATCGGCTATCTAGGCTTCAAACAAATCAATTTGACGTAGTATTTCGGAGTCTCAAAGTAAATTACGTTTCTCGAACCAAAAAGTGGACGTACACTCAAGGGTCTCTTTTCATCAGTTGTTACCTTGTTATTAGTCACTCAACATTTGCAAAGTCACAGAACGTCTGGACAGTATTGTGTCAGTGATTTACATGTTTATATGAAAGTACTAGTTCAATACTGACGAAAACAGCACAAAAAAGATCAGTTTTGATCGATTATATGTTTTAAAGAACCAAAAGCCGGCTATACTTCGATGGTGCTTGCATACACTGAACCTCGTAGGTGACATTTTGGCATATTTTCAGGTGGTTGCATCCTTTGATTTTGTTCCATTTTCCCGACGAAACATCTAAACTGTAGATGCACAGGAAATGCTTATAACCGCCTTGGGAAAAAAAGCCTCGGCAAACATATCACTTCTGACAAAAAGGTAAACATATTTTCGTGTGTTTTTTCGTTAGTTCAGAAGAAAGTTGAATGCGAATAACGTTGACTTAATTAATAAAACATTCGTCGAAAGTTTGATTAACATATTATGTTTATTATACTGTACATGAGACTAATACGCGCAGTATCGGTTTTATTTATATTAGACAATTTTGGACAATGAAAAAAATAAATAAATAAAAGACAAAACTCCACTTAAAACGCAGTCCAGTGGATGCGTCATACAAGACCTTTGATTGGCTGGCTGAAGGACGGAGCTAGCTGCTGCACCAATCGACTTTGCCCAAACTTGCTGAGCATCTTGCAGCAGGAGACAAACGAGCGGTTGTCAGCGTAAAACACGGTACAAACGACGTGTCGACATGTCATTCGCCAAATGAATTGTAGTCTTCCGGATGCAGACTAACAAACCACTCGCGTCTGCGAGAGGCATAGATTCTCATGAGCCCCTGCGGATGCAGGGGCTCAAGAGAATCTATGCCTCTTGCTGGTCACGGTTCGGTCTGTTTTGTATTTACCTAGGATACTGAGAGATGACTGATTAGGCGCCCCAAGTCTGCGGCTGAGTGGTGAAAGGAATTGTTGTCAGCTAAGTTCCCACGATGCTAATTTTCGTCTACGGTTTGGGCAGAGGAGGCCCAGGAGGCCCAATCAATCAGAATGAAAAGGCTCTAGGACTGACGATAAGCTTGAAGAAGTGTAAATTTGGAAACCTACCAACAGAAAGTGCTTATTGTCAAGGGTTCTGAATTACAAGCATATACGTCATAATAGAGGAGGCCAGGAGTGCACATTACGTATATTTTTCATGCAAATGTCAAGCGGCGAGCAGTGCACAAAATCTAACTTTGCTAATCAACAAAAGAAACTGAGGAAAGTCAGTGTGAAGGCGTGGAACAGTTCTCAGTCTATGTCTCGTTTTATCCTATCAGGACGTGGAATGAAACTCAGTCGTGGGTGCAAACATTAGTGGCAGTTCCTCCACCGGAAACCTTGCTCACACACACACATGGAGACAAAAGCCTCAGAGTGGGTTACCTAACCATTTTATGTGAAAATGGGTTTCCATATTTCTATTTATTCTAGGGCTCTGGAGTTGATGCGAATGTTTAGAACTCACCTTATAACTTAGCTCAACAACTTAAAATAAAATAGACATTTTCTAGAAACAGAGCCACTGGATGGAGAAAAAATGGGTTTCTACCAATAAAGTGTGTGCCTCTCACACAAAAACTGGCATTACAGTGAAAATGGGTGTCCTCTTCAAATCATTCATCTTAGCATGGACTATCTTAAGAAAATTAGGCGTCTGTAATAAGTTCACGGAATATTTGATGCTTCTTTTCCACATTTATTTGATTGTTGTCATTCTTTTTTCAACTTAATGTAAATTCCTTCTTTTTCCTGCCTTAAAAATGTCAAGCACAATGACACAACACACAATGAACAAATACCTCACTAAACATACCTCTGGTTGATTTTATTATGATTGTTGGGTGGGGTTGTGGGGTGGGGGGGTCATCACGTTTGGTTTTATAGAGCTGCTGAATGCTCTCTTATGAATGAAAGATTTTCATTATCAGTGGAATCAGTAGGTCGTTTCATAGGCGCGCCCCGAGTTGCACGTCAAACCACTCACAAATACACATTTGGAGTGCACCAGGTGGATCCAGTTGGCCAAGCCCCACATTCCACACTATAGGACAACTAAGACTGAGAAGCAATCGCGGCGTTTATGGCGCGGTACAAGGTTTAAAACTAAGAAACTGTTATTTTAAGAAGCGTGTCGGGCAAATTTGTTTTATTAAATCTGTTTTAAAACACCTTTTAACTCAACGTTTGTTAATGTTAAAAGTGTTTTAAGTTACAAGCGTGTCGTAACTGTTATGCATCTATTGCAACGTATAGTCACGCTGGATATTTTTCCAATTGTCGCCTTCTCTCTTCGCTCAGCACTCGACTTTCCAGTCCTTCCCTCAAACGGGCAGCATTCACACAAACATTACTTTACTATTACACCTTTTGGCAACATTAGGTTTATATCTCTGACCTAGCATTACATCCGAAAATGGCCCACACAAGCCTGCACTCTTTCTACTGCACTAAACGACCGACTGCAGCAGACGACGCACGTAACGACGTTGACTGTGTGATGTCATTTGCATTCAATCAATTTGTGCATGCAATCCAAGAGGAGGTGCAGCCAAAAGAAAAAAAAGCATTCATAACACCGACAAACCTACAAACAAAGCAACAGGTTGAACCAAAAGGTCGGGCAGGACACAAGACAACAGCAACCTCACCCAAAGTCTATAGTCCTCTCTATCACACTGCACACTCATACAATCACTTCACTTCACAGGAAATTGCTCAAGTACAAAGACATTGGCCAAGTCCCTGGCGCACAGATACATTGCTCTCAAATTTGCCATTAGACATCACCTCCCACCACATGACCCCGGAACCACAACACAACTCAACACTTTTTTTTAACAAAACAACCACACCCTCAAATAATAAACCTCATTTTGCAGCAACATAAACAATTTACTCCCTCACACAACTACAATACCCCCCCCCCCCCCCCACACACACACACACACACCCCTACCTTTCGTATCTCTCCGTTTCACTTCGGCTCACAGACGCAGTCGACCAATCACAGGTATTAAGTTATTTATAGCTGAGAAGGGTGATGTCGCACACACACACACACCCATTTTAGGGGTTTTGTGCACACACACACACACACACACACACACACACACACACACACACACACACACACACACACACACACTGCTGGGACAAGTTCAAACACACTAGTGGAGTGTCTTTTAAACACAAAAGTGCATGTAAAAACGCCAAAAATAGAAAAACTGATTATTAGGAAATTTTTATGACTTTTTACCGCAAGACAATGTAGGAACAATTCTCAGGAAAAAATGGGTGTCTGACTTGGGCACTCAGAATTTTACACACACCCATTTTCCATAAGGATGGTAATGACAGTCATCCATTTTAGGGCTTTTGTGTACACACACACACACACACACACACACACACACACACACACACACACACACACACACACACACACACACAACATACACACATACAAACACACACACACACAAACACACACACACACAAACACACACACACACAACACACACACCGACATCCACACACAAACACACACACACACACACACACACACACACACACACACACACACACACACACACACATCTAATCGAAAGACGTTTTTCATTGACGTGGCCAACTTTGCCTGTTACATTTTGGCCTAAAACAACAACAAAAGAACGAACAACTGAGTGGGGTGAGGGTGGGGAGGGGGGGGGGCACATTCAAATTCAACAATAATTGTTCTCCAATATTTTTTTTTTCTCCAAAAATATTCGGGAGGAGAAGGGGGTGGGTGGGTTTCAGGGGATACTCTGATTCCACCCTCCCTCCTCGCCCGCAACAATTCTTTGGGGGGACGGGCAGCCCGCTACCCCCACCCCCTCTCTTCTTCCTCCCCCCATCCACTTCCCCCTGGTTCCTACGCCACTGCAGATTGATTTTTACCACAACTGTCCTGTTGCTGTCTTTCTTCTTTTCACACCGCCCATGATGGATGGGGCCTGATGGGAAGGCAGCACAAGGGAGAGAATTGTGAGTGGGGGCTACTGAACCGGACAGTTATCTGTTCAGTGGAAAAACACTGCAACACTCATGACCTCCTCCTGCAAAGTTAAGTGTGACCAGTCTCTGTCATCACGAGGCATGGATTTTCATGAGCCCTCGCGGCCGCAGGGATTCATAAGAATCTATGTCTCTTACAGAAGCTAAGTGTTGGCGGAAGGTCTGTGCTGTGGAGATATTAAACAATCTTCCCTGTGTTCTTGGTTTTTGGTATGGCTACTCCAAATGTCAAGCTTTTTTTTTTTTTCTGCTGGTCACTTTATAACAAATATATTATCCCATGGATGCAGGAAAAAATCTGACTGCCTGTGGGAAACCGTGTTCCGACGTATGACCTAAATACAATGTTTGGCCATTTTCTTGTTGTGTTGTGTCGTGTTGTCACCTGTTGTGTTGTGTTGTGTTGCGTTGGCAATGGTGTTGGTTGGAGTGTTGTGCTGTATTGTGCTGTTTCAGTTATTGTGTTGTCATGTGTCTGCCCCAGTCATGAACTGTCGTATTGTGTTGTTTGTTTATTAGTTGTTTTTTGTGTTTGTTTTGTTTTTTGTTTTGCTGGTTTATCGTCATTCGCTTTGTACACTACACAGATCCTCACTGAAACGCCGACAAAATTACACCATACATACCGCCATATCGTTAGAGGAATAAGGCGATATCCGGACAATACCCATGAGACACCGAGGGTGTCTCTTCACTCATGGACTCTAGACGCACCGTCAGGAACGTGATTTGGTTTCTAGCGAGTTCGCGAGCGGCCATTTGTCTTCTAGGCGTGACGCCTTTATGAACATTTCTGCGGACAGAAATTTGCCGATACTTTCACGAGCTTTAAAAAATGGAATGCGGGGCCTTGGCATGACCATCAGACCGGGAAAATAATGGATAGCTCAGAGAATTCCCGAACTCCTGCTGTTGTCGAGAGATGGATCAAGGTCATAATAATATAACTATGATGAGGAGCAAAAGAAATGCGACATTTTTTTTTAAATTATCGGAAACGCTAATGTGTTTCGATGATTCCAAAAATAACGCATTTCTTTTTGCTCCTCTCCTCGGTATAGCTTAGAGTTTTTTTTTTTGTTTGTTTGGTTTTTTTTTTTTCTTCGGGGGCACCCAATTAGATTTAACTAGGAGTAATTCGGCAGTCAAAGCGCAGTGCATCAATAGCCGCGGAAGCGGGTCTCGTATATCCTTGTGGCCGGCATCACTATTCGACACTTTCGCAGCTATCGATGCGGGTTGCTTTGAATGAGGTAACTGACAATTGATTTGTACGTATTTGCATCGGAATACTAAAATTATAGACCATAGGTTAATGAAGTGTGGCAACAAAAAACCACCACACCCAACTCATTCCATCTGCAAGAGGCGTAGATTCTCATGACGCCCTGCAGTCGCAAAGGCTCATGAGAATGTATCGGGTCCCTAGCTGACCTAGACCGTTTTCTGCCGTTCCTCAAATTGAGGATGTTTCTCTGGACGACTAGCTGTGCCTGACAGGCGCAGACTGAGACTGATATGCAGGAATTAGTAGGTAATATACTGACGAGCAAAAGAAATGCGACATTTTTCGAACCGTCGGAAATACTTTAGTGTTTCCGATGGTTCGGAAAATGTCGCATTTATTTTGCTTGTCGGTATGTGTTCAGACTGGAGGAACGGCAAAATATAAAATATGTTTACCTTGGCCGCGCTTCAGCCTTTCAACTGCAAAGTCTTTGAACCGCAACCTGCGGCAAAATCTGTCACTGAGTGCTGGTCAGTCAGTGGTTCCAGCTGCCCAGCAGTCGTGTCATATTTCACAAAACTTCACGGGAAGCACAGCAAGTTCCCAGAGACAATATTATTTCTGTCCGGCCGCTTGGACGCTTTTTTTTTTTTTTTTTTTGCTTTTTTATTTTTAGGAAACGTTCCTGGGTGTCTGAAGATCTCTGAAGACCTAAACAGTGAAGTGTCCAAGCTAAACCATGAGGGCTACCTTCTTTTGGGAAGATGTGATGGCACCAAGAGGCATAGATTCTCATGAGTCCCTGCGGCTTTAGCCGCAGGGGCTCATGAGAACCTATGCCTCTTCGAGACAGATTTGCAAAGCAGAAGGATTCGAAAGCCGAGATAGTGGCAATGCCCAATGTGATACTGTCCCGAAAAAAATATTTGGTTAAACGGTCCACTTCCCAATCAGATGAAGGTCGTTACATTTGTACACACAGCCGGAGGGGGCATCGCTTCTTAGTTACAAGGAGGTCTTGCTTGAATAGAAATATGATTCCAAGGCTGGCCAATGTACGTTTATTTCTAAGATACGCAAACACCACCGATAAACACTACACTCCTCGCACGAAATAACTCATTTGAATAACACGACTCTCGTGAGGTGCGGATCCTGCTGTAGGAGTACCCGTAGAAGAAGGAGGTTACCTGAAATTTAACCCATTAATCCTTGGTGTTAATTTTTTACAACTTGTTTATTGTCTTATGAAGGATCTGTTCCATATTAGGATATATATCCACCCACATTTTAGCTAAAGTGGTGCCTCAGGCGCCAAGCTATTCTGACTTCACCCTTGAACTGTTCAAATTTATTTCAAGCAGCCGTGTAACAGGATGAAAATGGTTAGCTTAAGAAAGTTCTGCAAACCAAAGGGGAAAGTGGCGTCGCGACCTATTTTTTACTTAGTCTGCCCACCGCCACTCCCTCCCTTCTCTAAGTTAAGTTACTTTTTCCATAGACTGCATTCCACAGTCTATGGGTTTTTTCCGACATGTTTTGCAAAATTTGAGCCCTGGCACAACACATCTACTGAACATCCAAGTCCCACGGCAGCGTCAACTGATTTTTTTAAAAAGAGGCCGGTATTTTGTTTCTCTCACACTCTTTGAAACATATTGTTATACGTTTTAAATCGTGAAAAGAGATAGTCGTGTTTTAGGTTAAAGTGACTCGTGACACGTCCTTGTATTGATCTGTGATTCGTGAAAATGTTAAAAAAAAAAAAAAAAAGAAAGAAGGAAGAAAATCGTGATGGCTCAAATCGAGTTTCATGCTTCGTGATAAATAAAACGAAATCGTGAGCTCGTGACAGTGAGTAGCACCTAATAAGCCCCCTCCGTAGAAGCCAGCAAGAGGCATAGATCCTCATGAGCCCCCGCAGTAGCGGGGGCTCATGGGGATCTATGCCTCTTGCAGATTGATGGCGTTCGCCTAAAGACTGACAGTGCGTAAGTAACATGAACTCTAACGGTTCCAGCGGGTGCTCAAAGACTTGACCTCAATAACTCGGCAGGCTGTAAGGGGACACAAATCAAAGATGACAGGTTTGTTGTTTCCCTTTACGCAAAATGGCTGCACTTAATGAAGCGAGACGGGACTCTAGAACCAGATGACTTCATCTTTCATTTGTCTCACGTTGAAACCCTTACACTTTCCTCTTTCTAAGGGCCAGTGCGGGCATAAATGGCAGGGAGATCTCTGCCTTGCAGCAAGATTCATATATTTTCATTGACGAGAATCTATGTTCTAGCCGATCATGGGTGAGGGCCGGAGGTTTTTTAGCGGAGATGTTTGCTGAGTGAAGCTTTGCCCACCCTCAGATCTCAAGTCGGCACCCACTACACTTTGGGCAGAAATGTTTTTGAAGTGGTGCTGCGAGTGTGTGTCAAATGAAATAAGGGCAATGTAGTCGGTGCCAAACATACACACGCGTCATTGTAGGCAAGCGGTGGGCACGCACCTATGCAAATTTATTCAATACTCAAAAGTATACGCTCGCATATATTCACAACGTGGACGACTGCATGTGTAACACAAGAGATGAGCCATTGCGGGCTGTAACATGTTGACCATAATTGCAAGCGGGTGTTGACACAGCAGAGTAGATACTATCGTATGAACAATAGATAAGATAAGATAAGATAAGATAAGATAAGATAAGATGAGATAAGATAGTTTATTACCATATGTTTCCATGCACAAAACAATAAAAACATTGGAATTTGTCTTGATGTCAGTTACTAAGACTAAAATCACACACACACACACACACACACACACACACACACACACACACACACACACACACACACACACACACACACACACGCACACACACAGACAAACAGTAACACCTAATTCAGTTAAAAGCTGACTGTACAAAGTCGTTCTCACTCGCCACTCGCGCTCTCTCCAATCAGTCCGGTTGATCAGCCGAGAGAGCACGAACAGCCAGAGGGAAAAAAACTGTTGCAGAATCTACTGGTCCTGGTACTGATGGACCTGTACCTGCGCCCTGATGGCAGAATTTGGAAAAGCTCATTGCCGGGGTGGGTGGAAGCACTGGAGATAAGACTTGATCTACGTAAGAGACGCTGCTGGTACAGTGAGTCCAGGCTAGGAAGATCTCTGCCTATGATTTTTGAAGCGGTCTTGACCACCCTACTCAGTCTGATTTTCTCTTTGGCCGTGATGGAACCATACCAAACCGTGATCGAAAAGGCGGGCACGCTCTCAATCACATCTCGGTAAAATTGCATCAACATGTAGGCACCGAGACCGAAACTTTTCAGACGTCGCAGGAAGAACAAGCGCTGCTGTGCTTTTTGAACGATGAGGCGAGTGTTTTCCTCCCACTTAAGGTCGCATGACAGGGTAGTGCCAAGAAACTTAAAGTTCTGGACTGTTTCAATGATTTCACTATTGATCACAAGAGCGGGAGGGGGAGGGGACTGTTTGTTTCTAAAGTCCACCAATCATTTCTTTTGTTTTGCCAGTGTGCAGTTCAAGGTTGTTGTTATTACACCTGCTAATTAGAGTCTCAGCCTGACTACGGTAGGCGGATTCGTCTGAGTTTGTAATGCACCCTTCCACTGTGATATCATCTGCAAATTTCAGAACTTTAGTACTGGCATGGCATGAAGCACAGGCATAAGTAAACAGGGAGTAAAGCATAGGGGAGAGCACGCACCCCTGAGGCGTGCCCGTGGATAAAATGAGGGTGGATGACACATTTTCACCCATTTTAACGACCTTTGGTCTCATCAACAGCAAATCGAGGGTTCAGAGGCACAATGCTTCTGGAACTACGATTTGCTGGATCTTCTGCCGGTACAATTTGGATGGAATAATGGTGTTAAAAGCAGAACTGTAATCATCAAATAAAATTCCGGCATAGGTGTTTGGGATTTCGAGGTGTTGTAAAACATAAAACAAACCAAGTTACACCGCATCCTCCACGGAACATGTTTCGCGATACGCGAATTGAAAACAATCCAGCAGAGGATCGGTAAGTGTTCTCAGAAACCGGAGGACCAGGCGCTCAAGCGCCTTCATGACAACTGAGGTCAGAGCGACCGGTCTATAGTCGTTTAGGAGGACACTTTGGATTTTTTTGGAACAGGAATGATGGTGGACCTTTTGAAACAATGAGGAACAGTGCACTGAGAGAGAGAGACATGTTGAAAATGTCAGTAAAGACGCCCGAGAGCTGGTCCGCACAGTTTTGAGTAAGCGTGGAGAAATGTTATCTGGAACGGCAGCTTTCCTGCTGTCTAGACGCTGAAACATGCACCTGACATCGGCGATTAGAATAATGAAAGGTGGGTTCTCAGTATGACTCCTCTCCACAGAAGGAGGTGGGTCGTATTCTTTTTGTCAAAACTACTATAAAAGTCATTCAGTGTCAGGGAGAGACGCATCTGTAACATCAGCAGTCTTGCGGCATTCAGTCAGCACAGAAAGCGAAGAGCATACTCTGATCACCTTCGGTCCGTGGCGCAGTGGTTAAGGCGCCTGACACCAATGCCAAAGGTGCGAGGTTCGCAAACGGGTTCCGGCGTCGGACTTTTCTCCTCTGGTGTCACAGTTAATTCGGGCGGACCGTCGGGGGTTCTTTCTCCGGGTACTCCGGTTCTTCCCCCCCCCCCCCCCCCCACACACACACACACTTTGGTACCGGTTTCAGGCCACTTTACAAATTTCAAATACAAGCGATCAAAAATCTCTGTAACTTCAGTAGCTGAACTGGCCCTTCGTCTGTCTTGTACTGTGTCAGTTTGTTTTAAATGGCGTAAATCCGTGTCTGTTATGTGAGTGTGCGTGTTGGGTTTAAGTCGATTCGTCCAAAAATTGAAAAAAAAGCGCCTATATTATTATAATAACGGTATTATTATTATTATTATTATTATTATTATTATTATTATTATTATTATTATTATTATTATTATTATTATTATAATCTTGCTATTGGTAATTTTCTGTCAGTTCTTTAGGACGCGGATAGTTTGTTTGTGGTTGTCTTTTACATTATATTACATTGATTATTACATTGTGGCTGTTCCGCCACTGCACAGGGTGTAACATATGACGTATTTCAACAGAGCTTTTGCTCCGTCCCGTTTCATCTGCAAGAAGCATAGATTCTCATGACCCCCTGCACCTGTAGGGGCTCATGAGAATGAGAATCTATGCCTATTGCCAGTAGAGACGGGGATCGTGCACTGACAATTTCCGACAGCGAAAGTCATCATGGTAAACAAAACAAGACAAAACTCCAGAAAATCTGCGTCGACTGACTTCAGCAAAAAAGCGACAATGTTGTTTTGTGTAAATTAACTCTCTCTGGAGAGGTAAGAAAGGAGTGACATGTTTTGACCTCTCTACTCAACCGTTCGCCAGCCGGGCGCGGGGAAAACGGTCTTTCAAACCCGCCATCACTTAAGAGTGGCTGGCAATTACGGAAATACAAGTCTAATAAAAAATACCAACACAACAAGAAGCCCGCCAGTTGAAGGGGCTCCCACTATGCCTGGTATGTTGCCAATCTGGAAGGCCAGTCTTTTGCTGAAGCCCCAACAACCTCCTCTGGATGAACAAAGTAGACGTAATTAGCTTTCATCTTACGAAACTCTCACTAAAACAACCAAAGTTTTATGAGTAGCTTTTTATTTAAATTATTTTTTTTCCATCCGTGACTAGTATATATATTAATTAAACACTGCGATTTCCGGCTGCAGACGGTAGTGGTGGAATACTGAACTTATTACTAAAGTCTATTATAAAAATAGATGCGAAAAGGAGGATGAAGACTATTTGAATTTGCTTGCAAGAGGCAAATATTCTCATGAGCCTCTGCAAGAATGGGCTCACGAGGATCAATGCTGCCTCTTGCAGATGCGAGCAGATTCTGCGATGGTGTTGTCAAGGGAGGGAACTGAGAGAGAGACGTCAAAAGCGTTCAGAAGCCAAAAACAAGTCCTTCATCTGCAACAGGCACATATACGCATGAACCCCTGCAGTAGCATGGGCTCACTCGAATGTATATCTCTTGCTGACTAAGATCGGGCATAGTTGTTTCTAAAATTTAGGGCGTTTTTTTTTTTGTTTGTTTGTTTTTTTTCTTTCGGTGTAACGCTTACCACTGAATTGAAAATATGCATGTGTCAAATTACTGGCGCACAGAAGGCGGAGAGGGCTTAGAATAATTGCATGGAAAACCCTACAATGTACTCCACATAAGAAGCACATATTTCAATCATTGGCCCAACCCCTTCTGTACAGAAAAAGCATAGATTCTCGTAAGCTCCTCTGTGCGTCCAGAAATGTGAATGAGAAGAAATTTCTGTTCAATGAGAGTTAATTCTTTCGAGTGATTGCCAGTGTAAATCATATAAGGTTTTCAATTCTTTGATTTAGAACTGTACGGCTCCTAGTCATATTGTCCAAAATTATAGACCAGCGCTCATACTCTGCCAAACTTTGTCCACCGGCTGACTACATAAATTCTCCCCAGAATCTTTGCCTCTTTCACTGAGACGGCAGATCTGGATGAATTTGTAACCTACCGAAGTATAACTGCGTAAATTGGCCTGACGGGATGTACATAGAACAGCAAGAGACATAGATTCTCATGAGCCCCTGCGAATGCAGGGGCTCATGAGAATCTATGTCTCTTCCAGATACACAAACTATTGAAATATATATGCAGGCCTGTGTCGTGTCAGATAATATTTGCAGTTTTATATTTTCCTCCCTCAAAGGGAGTTAATGGGGAGCCATCAAGGTTCGGGTCTGTGCCTCTACATCAAAGTCATTCTTGGCCATTTTTAACAGTCTTTTAGTGTGAAAGCCAATAGCCCTCCGCCTGAGGAAGTTAGATGTAAATGTGTGCTCGTCTATGATTTTGGACCTTACCGCTTCCAGCCATAAGGTCCAAAATCACAGACGAGCACACATGTGTTTGGAGACCGTTTGCAGGCATGGTTACTGTGACTCGATACATTTGTACGTGCATCTTATTAAATAAACCTTGGTGGGAAGATGCATGGATCGGTATTCAGTAGTGAAAACAGCCTGGTGCCACAGCAGAGTCATGAGGATTTATACTGCATGGATCGGTATTCAGTAGTGAAAACAGCCTGGTGCCACAGCAGAGTCATGAGGATTTATACTGCATGGATCGGTATTCAGTAGAGAAGACAGCCTGGTCCCACAGCGGAGTCATGAGGATTTATACTGCATGGATCGGTATTCAGTAGAGAAGACAGCCTGGTACCGTGTACCCCCGCAGATGTCGGGGATCATGAGGCTCTATGCTTCTTGTTTTTGGATATAGCTTGTTAGTTTCCGGCAGTCAGAAGCAGTTAAAATCTTTTCCTGCGTGTTTCTTGAAACCCTGATGTTTCCCAGGTGCCGTCCTCCGAAGACGAGTAAACTGTCTGTCTGGGTGTCTGTTTGGCGTCAAGATTATTATGAGGGGCTTGGATGTGTGAAAACAATTATCATTATGAGATAAAAGGCGAAGTTGAATATTGTTGTGTCGGTGACGCGGCAGCGGCGGGATACAAGAAACAGAACTCGTACAAGAAACAGAATTCATGAAGATAAAAAATCCATTATTCTGTCATCAAAACTGAACGCCATGCCACTCAAGACTCAACACAGTCATATTAACTTCACACGCAGACTTGCATTTGAACGACAGAAAGGCGTTCTTCTAGTGGTGTGTAATTCCGAGTCAGCAATGAGGACGACGATGACAACAAAAACTTGAGAGGAAAAAATGTTTGCTGGTTTGTAATTGTGTGTGTGAGAGCGATTCAATGATTCAATGAAGCTTATCAACGGTTGAGGCATTGGCATCGTCATAGACATAGCCATTTTTCAAACCTGGTGTGTGTGTGTGTGTGTGTGTGTGTGTGTGTGTGTGTGTGTGTGTGTGTGTGTGTGTGTGTGTGTGTGTGTGTGTGTGTGTGTGTGTGTGTGTGTGTGTGTGTGTGAGAGAGAGAGAGAGAGAGAGAGAGAGAGAGAGAGAGAGAGAGAGAGAGAGAGAGAGAGAGAGAGAGAGAGAGAGAGAACAATGAACAATGAACCTTTATTTTCCAACGGTAGAAGTTATTGGTAACAGGAACAGTTTTCAAACTTGCCGTTGCTACATCTACTACATAAATGACATAGACGTGTAAACATACACATACCACACACTGACGCATGTATGCACTCGCTCACGCACGCACGCCCGCACATACGCACGCACACGCACGCTCACACACACACACACACAAACACAAACTTGCACACGCACGCACTTAGACACACACGCACACATACACACACACGCTCTCGGACACGCACTCCAGACATACGTACGCGCATAACGCGTACGCACAAAAATATACTAAAAATGAGTAAAAATGCAAAGTAAAGCAATACACAGAAAATCATTAAGTACATTAGAATTCATACAGCAAAGGCAAATATGTATATATGTGCTCCCTCTCTCTCTCTCTCTCTCTCTCTCTCTCTCTCTCTCTCTCTCTCTCTCTCTCTCTCTCTCTCTCTCTCTCTCTCTCTCTCTCCGTGTCTCACACACACACACACACACACACACACACACACACACACACACACACACACACACACACACACACACACAGCATGCACACACACAGCATGCACGCACACACACACACGCACACACACACACACACACACACACACACACACACACACACACACACACACACACACGTGCCACGTGAACGCGCGCCCAAAAATATCGCGTACACACATATGAAGGCAAAAACATTATACATAGAACATGCAATATTCAATGTACTCTTGACACTCAGATATTATGGTCCACTGTATATTATATATAAAAAAAGAAAAAAAAAAGAAAAAAAGAGACGCTCTCTCTCTCTCTCTCTCTCTCTCTCTCTCTCTCAGAGAGAGAGAGAGAGAGAGAGAGAGAGAGAGAGAGAGAGAGAGAGAGATGCACTTTTAAAACCGGGCAACTACGACACTTCTTAGTCTGAGCATTTTAATTCCTTCGAGACGTGCCGCATCTGGAAACGTAGCATAAAGCAGTGTATACGAATGCAGCACGTTTATAATGTCGGTCTATGTCAGCAAGAGACGGGGGCTCCTGAGAATCCATGCCGCTTGCAGATGAAAGCCCCCGTCAGTATGAGGAACCCTTCCGTCAAATTCTGTTAATTGCGAACGTTGCGGTTTAAAATAAATAAAGTCGCTGAACCTTCTTCACCCGCTGCCAGATTAGAACTAACGAGCGCTGGAAATACAAGGGGAAGTAAATCAAAGACAAGAGAGCTAACTGGCGTTTTCATGTAACACAGAGCTACAGTTTCCTTAATCAGCGCTACGTCTTGATTGAAAAACGATGATGATGCATGACGAAGGGCATAGGAGCCGTACACGAAAACCATTCAGTCATTTTTCTGCCGACGGAATTCTTGAGCTTCCAGTACAAAGTTCTAGTGATGAATTGACCGAGGCGGCTGAAGGGTAGTGACTAATCAGCTTGGCGCCTGGAGGCACCAAGCTGATTAGGCACTACCCTTCAGCACTCATGGTCGATACATTTTGTGTCTGCAGTATAATATTGTACTTTTCGCACGTATGTATATATACCCTCACCTGCCCTCCACCATCCCCTCCACCCCTACACGCGTAGGCCTACATACACACAAATAAATAATCAAAATCCAGACCAAATAGATGACTGCCAAATAAAAAGGTGACACAAATAAATAAATACATAATAAATAAATAAATAAAATCAGAAAATACGTAAAGAAACAAATAAATAAACAAATAACTAAAGATTTTTGCCTAATTGCAAGCAGTTCTCAGCGGCAGAACGTTCTAAATTGCGAGCTGTTTGGTTCTGGATAAGAAAAAGTAATTTTCCACAAACTCTGTCTTTTCTTCTGATTGCTAGGTGGTTAGAAGATCTTTTAATCACTTGCGGTAACTAGCGGCGGAAAAACATATCAAAAAGTGTGTGTGAGAGGAGAGAGAGAGAGAGAGAGAGAGAGAGAGAGAGAGAGAGAGAGAGAGAGAGAGAGAGAGAGAGAGAGAGAGAGAGAGAGAGAGACCACACCACCAAAAACCGTTCACGTAGCACCACCAGAAGTACCCTCACCACCACTATAATTATCTACCATTACCCCTACCCCACCACCAACAGTAGTACCACCATCCCGACACCCCTAACATTCTTGTCCTCAGCCTGCCTAACAAATCACCGTTACCAACAAAGTAATTATCATGGTCCAGTTCACACACTTAAACCGCGACGACGTCCTCTGTCTAAAGAACACAGAAATAAATAGACAGGCCTGATATCTACAAGTAAGCATAGCGGCGGCATATTAACCCCTTCACGGCCGAGAAAGAAAATGGACACCACACTACTGCAAGAGGTATAGATCCTCATGAGCCCCCGCAATTGCGGGGGCTCATGAGGATCTATGCCTCTTGCTGAGACCACTTTGTTTTCAGCATTCCTGGGACGGCTGGAACTCGTTCGTGTTGAATTTACGCAGATTTCGGACGCACAATGTACGTGACGTGGCAGTGGTGGGATAACCCTTCTCTCTCCGTGGAAGAGAGATGTACAAAAAAGTTGGCAACTTATAGCAAGGACTGCACAACATAAAGAGTGTTGTAGGATCCCTGCGCAGTCTAATAAACAAAAGGTTCTAGGGCCGATGTCGGTCTTAGCTGGCCCGCTGCGCGGCCCAGCTGACGCTTACATCGGCCCGCGGACTTTGTTCTGACTGACAGTGTACCAGTAAAAGCATAAATTGTCATCAAATCTGGAACACTACACTACGGCGATCTTGTTTGTCCAAAGAAAACAGATTATTGAAGAGTATTTTGGGTTGTTCATATAAATTATTCTGTTGCTGGTGTTTGGTTTTTCTTCGCCAACGACAAAATCGTCCAACAGACATAATACTGAACTAAAACTTTAATAAAATAAAGCTCCCCCCCCCCCCAACACACACACACTAACGCACGCACGCGTGCACACACACACAGACACACACACACACACACACACACACACACAGACACACACACACACACACACACACACACACAGACACACACACACACACACAGACACACACACACACACAGATTCAATTTGCTATCAATAGGCACATGTTTTTATGCGCCCCTGCGACTTAAGAGGCTCACGAAGATCTATGCCTCTTGCTGATTAAGGGTGTTTCCTCGTTCGCACTTTGTCTGGCGCTGGACAAATCTAATTGCGGCTAGCGAGTAATGATCGGGTGAACAGACGTGCTATCGATATCACCCTCACGCACAAAGTGACCACTGTCCACACTGGTGACGGAGTGATGGAGTGGCGACAAATACTGGGGTGTCTAGACTAGACAGTCAGTGGAGGGGCGCACAATGTGACCGCAGTGAGGGAAGGGGAAGCGGGTGCGCGTAAGGGGGGAGGGGGAGGTAGGGAGTAGGGTTGTGTTGGGGGAGGATACCGAAAGGGGTGGGGTTGGGAGGGTCCAGGGGGATTTGATTGACAGTGTGGTTGTGATTCAGTGTGAGAGTTATAAGTTAACATTTTTCTTCATTGTGTGCCACCGATACGGGGACCTGTTTATTTATTCATTATAATTACATTGTAAAGGGACTTAACCCATTCCCTGCCACTGTACGTACATTTTTTTAATTCTGAAGACTTTGTTCATTCAAGGACAAACCACATGGATACAAATTGGTCTCAGCAAGAGGAATACACCCTCATGAGCCCTCGCTCTTGCAGTCTCTTGCAGTTGGATCGTGTTCATGTTTTCTTGGCAATGAAGGGGTAAACAATTCAGCCGGAGCCATTGCAAGTAAACGATTGCAGCTACACTTATCTACCCATCTACCATACGTTTCCGCCAACCGCCGTACTGACTGGTCATTCGATCAACCAAGAGACAGATCCATGAAAGCGAAGAAAAAAACAACAAGCGGCAAACAAGCAACCAATTGACCAACTAATCAACCAACCCACCAACAAACAAACAAACAAACATGTCCTTTCATGGATCTCACAGCAATGTTGTTTGCCACTGACATGTCTACAAGCAGAGCAATAGGTCCTCGGGCCAAAGTCTTTCGTTGATGGCCGCGCACAGCCCGAGGACCGTTTGCTAACTGGGTGAGGACTAGCAGAACATCACATTTATCAACTAGCAGAACATCAACTTATCAACTGGGGCGGTCCGTGGCGCAGTGGTTAAGGCGCCTGCCACCAATTCCAAAGGTGAGCGGTTCGATACCGGGTTCCGGCGTTGGACTTTTCTCCTCTGGTAAGTGTCACCGTTAATTCGGGCGGACCGTCGGGGGTTCTTTCTCCGGGTACTCCGGTTCTTCCACCCCCCACACTTTGGTACCGGTCTCAGGCCACTTTACAAAATTTCAAATACAAGCGATAAAAAAATCTCTGTAACTTCAGTAGCTGACTGGCCCTTCGTTTGTCTTGTACTGTGTTTGTCTTAAATGGCGTAAATCCGCGGTTGTTTCGTGAGTGTGTGTGTTGGGTTTCAGGCGCGGCGCTTTGAGTCGATTTCCCCAAAATTGAGAAAAAGCGCCTATATAATAACGGTATTATTATTATTATTTCCCCACAGCACACGCTCAGACACTGGTCATTATGCCGTCAACTGGAGATCTCAACCAATAAATTTAACGCCAACCGTCACATACAAACTGACCGTTCAATTTCCACTCCACACTATATGTGATCATAAAGTAGGCCTATGCCCGTTCAGTCTGCGGGTGAATGAATTTTACTTGAGAACGCATGCAAAGGTAGTTTTGATCCGATTCTTACAAATGTGACAAGCGCCTGCAACGTACTGTATGTATTGCCATTGCTTTAAAAAACGCGTTGATCCATGTACTGAGGCAACTAAGCTTCACTCTTCAACTATCACGATCAACACTTCTCTTTGAACTGTATTACGTTACACTTCACAAACGATCACACTCAGAATGAAGAACATATTGGCACCGGAAATAAAAGCCATAAAACTGTCAACTTGAAATCTCACACAGTATTGATGGTCGAACTATGGTCCACGCATCTCCCAGCTACGTCCATCATCTGGCTTGACCACTAGCTAGCCGCTGTCTACAGCACTTCATCTCCCATTAAACACGCTCCGTGACAACGAAAGGGCTAACGAATTCAGCCCTAAGAAACACTATATAACAAGAAATGGTTTGACAATTATAGTTCAAGGGTTGTGCCGGAATAGCTTGGCAGCTGTAGGGCCCAAGCTGTTCCGGCACCACACTTGAACTAACAAGTCGATCTGTCTCCTGAGCATTTTATGTAGTATTCAGACAACAACTCCTAAGTTTGAGAATTTCCAGATTAGGAGACAATGTGTTAATGACATTCAGCAGATACAGATGGACAGCTGTTTCATTCACTTTGACAGCTACTGTCACGTGATTAGATAAATATCCGGTGATTAAATTCGCGTCCAGTTAATGGTCCGTCCAGCAGATAGTGACAACATTTTGGTTGGTCCTAAGTCCTATCGCGTATTTTTATCAGCATCACGTGATTAAGGTCGCGTCTAATAATTGGCTCGTTAGCGGACGATAGAGCAATTGTCGTAAATGGCGTTAAAAATACCCCGACAATGATATGGTCGAGTCCGCTGGCAAGATGCTTTTACCATGGAGGTTGTATGTATGAAACCATTGGTTCCAATGACAGTAAACTCCGGATGTAACAAATCGCCATGTTTCTGATTGTTCAGTATAGCCAATGTTTCTTATAAGCGATGTAATTTACGCTGAAAAACTGATGTTGGAACCTTTGAACATTTAACATTTAACATTTAGCTCACCTCTAGTTAACTGTTGACTGACTGCCTTTTATTCTGATCCTAGAGGGAAGTGGATGTATAGTGTTGGGAAGAGATGGGGGTGGTTGAAAGTAGTGTATAATTGTGCGTGTGTCTGAGAGAGAGGGTGTGCTGTTGTGCGTGCGCAGTGAGTCCAGTGTTTTCCTGGAGAACAGCGCTATACAAGAACTATTTATTATTATTATTATTATTATTATTATTATTATTATTATTATTATTATTATTATTATTATTATTATTATTAAAAAGTGTTGTTATATGGGACCTTGTCATAAGCGGACTGTATGCCCACGAATCCTCAGGTAATATCACATGCAGGGTACAAAACAAAAAACTCCGTGAACAAAGAATACTACATGACCACGACCTCACGCACTCGTATGCCAACTATATTCATCTGCAAGAGACATAGATCCTCATGGGCCCCCCGCGTTGGCGGGGGCCCATGAGGATCTGTGCCTCTTGCTATTTTGTTACTACTGCAAAAGTTCCTCGAGAGAAGGAGGTAAGAAGACCACGTAGGAAGATAACCTGTAACTAGTGCCAGCAAGAGGCACAGATCCACATGAGATCCAGCAATTGCAGGAACTTACGATGATCTACAGGCGCGGATCAGATCTATGTCTCTTTCAAAGGCTGGTGTTTGAGAAAGAGTTTACTATACTGACGAGCAAAACAAATGCGATATTTTCTGAACTATCGCATGTCGCGTTTCTTTTGCTCTCAGTTGATTTCTCAGTTGACAAAACTAAAGGCTAGTCTCTTTCTTGTTTAGACCGCGAGTTTGATTTCGCTTGAGCGGATAAACTGCCTGACTAAATGCGACATCGCCGCAGGGTTTTAGTTGGAAGGCAGTGTCAAGTTTCCAGTTTTTGTGACATATTTTTCACACACGAGAAATTCCGTTTGGAGACATGTGGCAAAATACACCATCATGTGCTGTTTTAATGACCATTATGACATGTGAACGTGTCAGAAAAATAACTAGGATTTGATAAAGTCATGTTTTTGAAATGAGCCTGCAGAAACTTCTTTTTAACATCTCTCTCTCTCTCTCTCTCTCTCTCTCTCTCTCTCTCTCTCTCTCTCTCTCTCTCTCTCTCTCTCTCTCTCTCTCTCTCTCTCTCTCTCTCTCTCTCTCTCTCTCTCTCTTCTACCACCTCCTTTTATGGCTTCACTGTTTGTGTACTCACATGCATGTGCTTTATGAGGTAAAAACCAGACAGACCAAAAAAGGTGACTACTGACCAAGAGAGTTAAATGTATAACACAACGAAGAAAGAAACACACTTAGAATAACAGACAGTTTCAACACAATTCGTTGATCTTTACTTTTCAAAACAGACAAACAACCATCTATGCAGTTCGCTACTTGTCTTTACCAATCTCGTAAGCGGGAAGAAGCTAAGCTTGCTTGTCTATTTTGAAGAAAAAAAAATGAAATATCAATAAATTGTGTTGTAATTGTCTTTTCTAAGCGTGTTCATTCAGTCGTTCTTCGTTGGGTTGTTGTCGTATAGTCCTTTCACACACACACACACACACACACACACACACACACACACACACACACACACACACACACACACACACACACACACACACACACACACACACACACACACACTGAAAATTGTGAATGGAAGACAAGAGACTTCCAAAAGGCTTTTGCACTGGGAGTTCGACAGGCCTCCCTGTCATTTCCTCGGCTGGCTGCCGCATGACTAAATGACAAAGTGTTCCTGTTCGCGAGTTTTGCGTTCTCCCAGACAATTCACCAACGCACGCCTCTGCGCTCCTTTCTAAATGAGCAATGTGAGTTGAGGAGAAGCTCCGCCGCATAATAAAGAAAAGTGTACTGGCATGTGAGTTTGGACCTTACGGCCTCTGGCCGTAAGGTCCCAAATCACAGACCAGCACACATTAATGATTAACGAGAGATGACAAATTCTTGAGGCTTTCATATTCCATTCCTTCTCTCGCTCCGCCCTCTCCTGTCTGAAAGAATAAAGGCAGCGATAAATCATATTTCTTTCCTTGGCACCGCCATCTGCTTGAAATGAATGGACCATAATGGCTCAAGGATACTGAGAATACATCGCTTATGTCTTGGAGCACCAGCTAAGTAAGTCACGCAGATCTGATTTCGTTTGATCTGAACACGTACGTTGCTTTATACTGGTTAACCACTTAACCGCCAGTGGAAGCAGATTGTGTTTCTGACATCTTTGTGAATTCAACGCAAAACAGCCCCAGCAGTAAGAGGAATACAATGTGGTGTCGGCAAGAGGCATAGATCCTCATGAGGCCCCGCAACTGCGGGGGGCCATGAGGATCTATGTCTCTTGGACTTGGCTAGTGCTCACTTTTCTCTGCAATAAAAGGGTTAGTACTTGAAGACGCAAAGCTATATAACTGTCTAGCACGGTAGAAGAACCTTTGTCAATAGGATTCCGTCTTTTATCCTTCGTGTTGCGTCACATAAAGAAAATGTTACTATTATTTCTGGCGCAGATATAAGATTTTTCTAACAACCCAAGGCTGCCATTATATTTTTTAAATAATTATTTTGTTTCCTTTGAAGTGACACAATTTCTTTTTGTTCCTGAATTAAATGGCCCACCAGCAATGTAAGACCTTTTTTTTTGGGCCAGTAGAACGCAAAAAATATGTCTTTGAAATTCAGCACTGAATAAGCCCATGAATCCAAGGAACATGGATATGAAAAGGGTCTGCAACAGGCAGAGAGCCCCGTGAGCCCCCGCATTCGCGGGGGCTCACGGGGTTCTCTGCCTGTTGCAGTTGGAGAGTGTTCGCTTTTCTCCGGCAGTATATGGGCTACGATCGTCAGCTAAAGAGTGAGTGCACGTCGCTGAAGATGGATTGACCATAACAGATTAAGAGATTAGGAGTAGTGCCTGTAAGGTCTGGCATGAACATCAAGGATTACGAGCCCAGCCCCCCCCCCCTCCCCCCTCCCACCCCCCATCACCCCCTCCCCCCTTCCCTCCTCCCCCCCCCCCCAAAGCATAGCTTATACTGTGTGGTGATTTTAAGAGCTTAAGCTTACTTCTGAACTGTCCTAAAAGCACCATTACGCGTAAATTTGAAGACGCATTTCAGCACCATTTGTGTTTGTTATGCCTTGTCGACACACTTAATGAACTTTAACAGCAGTTGGGACACGCAGTAAAAGCACACGCCCAATCGCACTTATTTATTCTGCCCAGCCGTTAGCGTGCCAATCTTTTTTTTTAGTTGTGTCTCGTACTGAAAGCGTTGCATTTATAGAACGGAGTGGAGTCATTGTCAGATTACTTGATATCGAAACGACGTGTGCTGAACTGGATTGTCCTGTGACGGTCTAAATGAACCACATCTAGACCTGTGTGTAGCGTTTCGTAACCATCTGTTACAGAAGTGTATCTTTGAACAGTTACGGCGGTAGCGGCGGGCCTTCAATAAGTGTTCGTAGTATATCTTTCAATAATACTGAGAGAAAAAAAGGCTAACGTAAATTATGAAGTTTAAATGTCGTAAAATAGAAGACTTTTTCTGCTTTTCTTTTCCGTGTGTACACAGAAGAGTTCCTTCCATTATGCTCAAAAGGCAGTGGAAACCCTCTCGTACGTGTGCCTACTTACATGGATTGTGAACAGCCTAAAGGCAGAAAAGTCTTAGAGCTCATTCTAACCCAGACACACCACAGCAATATAAGGACCGACCATGACAGTTCAAGGGTGATGCCAGAATAGCTTGGCGCCTATGGGCGCCAAGCTATTCTGGCATCACCCTTGAACTATCATGGTCGATCTGTGTCCTGCACTGCAATGCAGTCTTCAGAGGACCGCGGCAACATTTTGGGATTTCGGTGTTGGGGTAGAATGAGTTAATTAACTGAGGCAAGACAGCCTATAATATGTTGTGTCGGCGAATTCTTGCAATTACAGCCTGCCATGGCGCAGATCGCTTTAATGTCAACACCCGAGTTGTAAATTAACCCAGCAGGTCCTATATTATAGCCCTCTGCTGAAGGGTTAAAAGTTGGCAATATCTCCTTCATAAATACAAACTGTTCTGCTCTGTTTCGCCTCCTACGACACGTGCAAGGGGCAGCAGAAAACCGCTGTTTTCCTACGTGTGCCTGCTCACGTGGGTTGCGAAAGAAGAAAAGGGTAGTAAAATCGTAGCTGAGGCAAGGCAAAACTAAAACCCATTCTATAGGCACATTTAAACAATCAAAGCCAACCCTGGAACACTACACTTTACATCTGATTTCAAATCGCAGGGGAAAAACAGAACTGTTAAAAATAATTAGCCTTCAAACTTGGCTACAAACGCAAGAGCAGAAAAAGCAGAGATGGTGTTAACCCTTTGCGCGTCGGTAACGGTTTTTGTCGCGATGATTCCTACAGTCCTCACCGTCCCATTTGAGGACCCTTTTTCACGCGACACATAGATTCTCATGAGCCCCTACAGCCGCAGGGGATCATGAAAATCTATGTCTCTTGCTAAACTAGAGTTCTTATAGTATTACCTCAGCTTGAGGGCGTTATTTGGGGCTGAGTCTAAGCTGGATGGTTGACAAGTCTTTTAGAGTGCTGGACACAAGCCGTTAATCACAGCCGGTCAGCCGGTGGTTAACGTAACACTTACCACGCCATTTTAGTAGAACACCGTCTATCTGCAAGAGGCATAGATCCTCATAAGCGCCTGCAGCATTTCCACTAGCACTGTGTCAGTGTGGTCAGCGGACGGTGGTCCGATGACCCCCTTCACTGCTTTGTGTTTGCAGCTATGTTTGGCTCTGGCGTCTGTATAAATTCAACGCCAAAGAACGCCCTCTAGAATCTGAGGCAAAAACACAAGGTGGAATGGAATGGAACGGAACAAACGAACGAACAAACATTATTTAACTCATTCTACCCCATCACCGAAATCCCCAAATTTTGCCGTTGTCCTCTGAAGATTGCATTAGCAGTGCAGGACACTGATCGACCATGATAGTTCAAGGGTGATGCCAGAATAGCTTGGCGCCCATAGGCGCCAAGCTATTCTGGCATCACCCTTGAACTATCATGGTCGATCCTTATCTTGCTGTGGTGTGTCTGGGGTAGAATGAGTTAACGTCTGTTCACATCTTGATGATTTTAGACAATAACAAAAAATAACTGAAAGAAGTATAAATCTTCATGAGCCACACACCTGCAGTACGTCTCTCGCAGCTGGATCCTGTTGACTAATCAGTCTCGACGGTCAAAAGGGTTAACATTTCAGCCATAGGCCTACAGCGAACACCCTCCACCTAAACACGAGTTTCTCAAAGAGTGTTTGTCCAGATGATCTCTTGCTTGTGGGGAACAAAGCGGATTTTGAGGTGGGCTGGACACGGGTCGTTTATCATGCAAGCTTAGACAGACAGATTTGATAGAAGCGCGCACTTTCGCGAGGCGACAAGCCCAGTACGTAAAAGACCATCGGCCCGAAGGTGGCCGCAGATGGCCCGCGAGAAGAGAGAGAGAAAAATTGATGGAAGTGTCCACTTCCTCAAGGTGACACCCCCAGTTCATTAAAGTCCATCGGGCCGACGTCGGCCGCAGTTGGCCCGCGCGCTGATGCGCGCGAGCCAACTGCGACCGACGTCGGCCCGATAGACTTTCACTTACTTAGGAAGCCGAAACATGGGAATATGATGATACTGGGAATGTAAATTCGAAGTAGAGCGGAGTTGTTGAGTGGGAGTGGGCAGATGGCAGGGCATGAAGGCTCGTGGATTTGGGACGGAAAAAGGTAAGATAAATGACACCACGGTGAGGAAAAAGAGTGTTGGGGTGCTCTGAGGAGGGGGGGGGGGGTGGCAGGGCGGGGGGGGGGGGAGGGGTGCGAGGGGGAAGGGAGAAGAAGGAGAGACGGTGCTGCATTGTCGGTGCTGAAAATCTCAAGGTGGATCTCTTCTGTGTGGAAAAACAATGAACACTATCAATCTGCAAGAGGTATAGATAGATTCTTATCAGTCTCTGCATCCTCGTTGCAAAATTCAACTTTCTCTTCAAAGGTTGACCCAATTATTTTTCCCAGCTGCGTTTTCCAGACAGAAGGGACACAGTGAGCAAATAATCCTCCGCCTACATCGGCCGCTTGAGTTTGCCCGTGCACAAGCATGTGCGGGCCAACCCAGAACCACGCCGGCCCGATGATCTTTTGTTACTGTCGTGAGTAATTTGACGACTGACTAACGGCGCAGAAAGTAACTATAAGTATCTAAGCTACTGAGAATACTTAAGCCATCCATTCCATCTGTAAGAACCACAGGGACCTAATTTCCCCTGCAACTGCAGGGAATCATGAGAATCTATGCTTCTTCTTGTCCAGATCGGATCCCGTTCTAAAGGGATATCCTTTTAAAGAGGAATTTACCCCGGTTTAAGTCTACGCCAGATCTCAAGCCTAACCATGAATGTTGACAGAAAGAGCCCAGTCCAACCACCGAGACGGCGTCTTCGAAAGGCTAAAGGGCTCTACCTCATTCATCTCCATGCACAGGTAGTTAGCAGTGTCCGTTTTGACAGGTGAGTCAAGGGGGGACACAGGGGCGTGAAACATTACACCTGTCCGGCACAAAAAGCACCCAGTGTGTCGTTTGATAAATGGCATTGGTCATTACAATAGAATGATCCCTTTAAGTGGATTACTATGCTAGTCGCGGACTTTTCAAACCCAGATGATCTGACTTCTTCCGAGAAAAATACAGATCTACATGGGGACAGATGCGTGGGGCTGATAAGAGCAAGAGGCACAGATTCGCATGAGCCCCTGCTGTCGCAGGGGCTCTTGAGTATCTATGCCTCTTGTAGATGGAGGGCTATTGCCAATGGACCGTTACCTGAAGACGAGGCCACGAACAAAAATGACCAGACTGCCCTCGCATTGATTGATGAGGGGGGAGGGGTCGGCTAGAGAGGCAAGCAAAACGGGGAAGGGGAGGGGTGTGTGTGTGGGGGGGGGGGGTGGGGGGTGAGGGGGGGGGGTGGGGGGGGGGGGGGCGATGGATGAAGGTAAAGGGGCGGTTGCCGAACATCATCTCGGCAAACTTTTCCTGACATATTTTCTACCATCCTGGTCTTTTTCATAAAAGAGAAGCTCGTAAACAAACAAAAAATATACTTAAAAAGTAAAAGAAGAATGTAAGTATAGGGCCTGTCATTACATGTAGTGCTTTTCATTGCGGTGGTAAAAGGGTACAGGGATGTAAATTTATTAACACATAGTCATCGTTTCACAGGACGTCAGGTAATATGTGAAACTAAAGGCTCAGCCCGCCACCGACTGCTGCTTCGATCGGCCACGATGTCTCAGTGGTACCGTGATATACCTGCTTAGCAAGTTTTCTGGACATGCACCGACAAGCCTAACGGTACACTAAATACATGAATACTTTAGACTTATAACACTTGTGCTGGGCTGTGATTTTAGACCCTCCGTCTTTAGTCTGTGATGTATAAAAATCACAGACTATCACACATGTATACTACTAACAAAGTTTATATCAAAATTCAAACAAAATCGTTTAATAATCTAGACTGCATGCACCACAATAACCCTAAACGATCAATCGATTAAAGAACTATTAGACAGCAGACCAAATGAGACACCGTTTAAATTTCAAACAAATATCCATCACTCAACTTCCGTCCCATGAGTCACACATTTCCATGCACTCATTTCGGTTCTATACAAGCCTCTGGACTGTGAAAAACCGAGACCCAGGAAAGCAGCGAAGCTAATTTGTCTTCAGGACAGGTCGTCTGGTGGCTCTCTCACGTCTAACGCCACGCTAGTCCGGAAGCTGAGACACTGCGACAGCTTTAAAGCAGTTCCTGACTAAGTTGTGCTTTTGGCTAGGATGATACAAGCAGCGAATAGGCAGTGCTTGTTTAAATTAGCACGGTCACGTTTGCTCTAGGGTAGTGTCTGATTAGCTTCGCGCCAGAGGCGCCAAGCAAATCACGCACTACCCTAGAGCTTTTATGGTCGATCGTCATTCTGCGACTTGTTCGTGTAGTGGCCCACAGAACACGCTAACTGTAGTTGACTGCAGCAGGGAGAGAATCACCTGAGAACTACCTGGTTGCATGCACGCGCGTCTGTTGACAATGCTCTTGGAGACCCTCCATCTTACCGTGACCTTTGGGTGAGGTCATGCCATCTGTCTTGTATGAGGTCACGTCCGGTGCGTGATGAATGCCGCGACAGGTGGTTGGAGGGTTGGTCAAACACACCAAGATGTTTGTCTCAAGTTAAGATTTTTAGCTAGTTCTTGTGGAGACACAGACTTCGTGTATTTTGTGTTTGCAAGCTCTTGGTGCTGAAGAACTCAGTTTTGAAGAAGTCAGTACCGACAAATTGAAAATCATGTGCTTTTTCTTGTCGTGTGACGGACAGAGTATGATAACTTCACGCGGCAACCGGAAATAAGGGCAAGAATAGTGAAAATTATAACGAAAAGGTATAGTTCAGCGCTTGACATTAATGTCATTTTTAAGTCCTATTTATAGAAGGGACTTTTTAGGACGGGTCGCGGTGGGGCGAATTTTATAATCAAAGGCAGGTAGGCTAAACCTCTAACAATTGAAGTCAAGATAAAAATTAAGCCATGTCTAGTTACATTAACCTCGCTGCTGAACTGACGTATATTTGTCGCGAAGCGCCACGTATGTATGTATATGCGTATGTATGTAAACAAGAGAATCTCCGATATTTCTGTACACACAAGCTTGAAACTTGGCGAAATACCTTCTTAAGCGAGTGGCTAAGAGAGCCTCCGAGCATATTGTAATTGAACATGTCACACTGAAGACATAAACAACCGTTTATAGCAAGTCGGTCGACCCAGATTAGAGTCCGTAAATTTTGTCATAATTATTTACTTGAACTTTTGCATATAGCTAGTTTGGAGAAAGACATTGGATGAGTTTGTTAGCCAGCTTTGTATCCTTTCAACCTCTTTAGTAAAAATTAATTATTTTCATAAAAGAATTAAAATACTAAAAAAAAAAAAAACACTTTCAGTGCTTCTAGAGAAAGTCAGACAGTGGCGGTGACGTAAAAGAGGCAACTCCGTCACCAAGGAGACAACACTGACAATACTCTAAATATGCTGTCATTTTGTCATTCTCTCTCTCTCTCTCTCTCTCTCTCTCTCTCTCTCTCTCTCTCTCTCTCTCTCTCTCTCTCTCTCTCTCTCTCTCTCTCTCTCTCTCTCTCTCTATAACAAACATGTGCGCATCTCCAGGAGGAATAGATCCTCATGCGCCCTCTAGGCGCATGAGGATCTATGCCTCTTGTAGATGTTTGGAGCGCGCTCGCACGCACGCACTAATACGCACACGCACATCGACGCGCTTTCAGAAGAGCATACAGGTGACCCGTGTACTTAGTATATCATGTAGCTAGGTAAAGTCAACCTGCTTTTACACAAATTATAGCAAGACTGAATTGTACTGTGAAGTTCTAGTTTTGTCATCATTTTCTCAAGCGTATGAAGCGAAAGTGAAACTCATATCACATAAAATATAAAATTACGTGAAAACTAAAACTTACGTCATGACAAATGACGTTTGACAAATCAATGACGAGTATGTCCTGTGCCCCTTATAGAACTCATTGACGCATTGGCAGATCTGCGAGACTTTTCAATAGGAGATATTTCAACATCAGAATCAGATCAAAGACAATAGGTAGAGACCATTGACAGCAAGGACAGCTCTTATATAGAAGGGACTTTGTGGGTTATTGTTCATCCCATCTTGTCATATTTGCTGCTGCAACCGTGCAATGCATGCAACTGAAAGATAATACTTGAATTAACACACTTTAGGACTTTCTGAAAAGAAACTATTCAGACCTTTTGTGAGAAACCGCACTTTAGAAGAAACTATAAAACTATTAGGAAACTAACTACAGGACCTTTTATGAAACTATTAGGATTTTTGTTATATTAGACATTATTAGACTTTGTCGAAACTATCAGGATTTTTTTTTTAAAATAAAAGGACTTTAAAAAAAAATAGGACTTTGTAAAAACTATTATAGAACTATTTGTACTTTTTATGAAACCTTTAGGTTACTTTCGAAACCACCTAGACTTTTTTTCCCAAATAATTAGGACTGTTTCGAAGCTATGTTGACTTTTTCGAAACTATTAGGAATTTGTTTTAAAGTATTTAGGACTTTTTCGAACTATGTTTACCTTTTCGATACGAACTAGATTGTTGTTTTATAATAATAATAATAATACCGTTATTATATAGGCGCTTTTTCTCAATTTTGGGGAAATCGACTCAAAGCGCCGCGCCTGAAACCCAACACACACACTCACGAAACGGACACGGATTTACGCCATTTAAGACAAACACAGTACAAACACAGTACAAGACAAACGAAGGGCCAGTCAGCTACTGAAGTTACAGAGATTTTTGATCGCTTGTATTTGAGATTTGTAAAGTAGCCTGAGACCGGTACCAAAGTGTGGGGGGTGGTGGGGGGTGGGGGGGGGGGTGGAAGAACCGGAGTACCCGGAGAAAGAACCCCCGACGGTCCGCCCGAATTAACGGTGACACTTACCAGAGGAGAAAAGTCCAACGCCGGAACCCGGTATCGAACCTCGCACCCTTGGCATTGGTGGCAGGCGCCTTAACCACTGCGCCACGGACCGCCCCAAAACTATCAAAACTTTTTAAGAAACTATTCTGACTTTGTCGAACTATCCGGGACTTTTTTGGAACTATCCGGACTTATTTCGAAATTGTGTTGATTTTTCCGAAACTATTAGGACTTTATTTTTGGGAAAGTGCTAGTTTTATTAGGACTTTGTCGAAACTATTATGACTATTAGATCGAAACTTTCCGGACCTTATTTTAAAACTATGATAACCTTTTCGAACGTTTTACGACTTTTCTCGAAACTAATAGTTCTAATAGTCCTTGCTTTGTTATATAATGGATCCAATAACGATGAACCCTAATAACCAACTAACGATGAAGCAGAAACTCAAAAATGACTCACTTGTTGAAACGCTCTGTATCTCAGCTCGCACTCCCATAATAGGTCAAACACGATGCGCGAGAAATTATGCAGATTTGAAACATACTATTATAATTTCGGGTCAACATTGTAACAGGATTTTCCAAAACTGGAAGATTTTTCCGACTGTATTATAAAGGCTGGATAGATTAAAGCGACATTGTACAGACAGAAACTTCTTCCGGTCGTATAAATGTTCCCGGTGTGGCTTACATTAACCCCTTCACTTAGAAAAAAACTGAAAACGATCCAACTGCAAGAGGCATAGATCCTCATGAGCCCCCGCGACTGCGGGGGCTCATGAGGATCTATGCCTTTTGATGAGACCAATTTGTATCCATTTTTTTTGTGTGGACAGTTTTGGCTTTTTGGTCGATGAATGAACAAAAATTTTAGAAATAAAAATTCACGTACAGTGCACGAACAGTGGCAGGGAGGGGGTTTAATGCTGCAGAAAAGGACTACTACACGAAAGGGCAGGAACAACATCTTTGTTTTACGTGTGTATAGACAGCAAAAGTGGTTTGGTGGATCTGAATCAGTGATAGTTTGATGTCATAACTATGACGATGTTGGCCTATCGAACGATTAATTCATAATAATTGTGACATCATTAATTTCTTTGTATTCGGACACATGCCGAGTGCGCCTCGTACATTGTCATTTTTATTGACGTCATCGCTGGAGTGGAAGAGGCGTGACGTGAGCAAAAGGAATCTGTGTATGGGAGTGACCGTCGCCTGACCACTGGCCTGCTCCAGCATCATCTCTTTGACTTGTCAAACTCCTGGTGCAGTTAGTAGAGACCGCTGGTCATCTGTTCACTTTCAGAGCCAATAATAACATTGATCAGTTTGACTGAATAGAATCAGAAGGCAGATCAGCTGCGATAACTCAAGATTGGTGCCAAACTCTTCCGGCACCCCAGAACGCAAAAGGCTATTGGGCCGAAGTCTGCCGCGGTGGCCTTCGCACAGCCGTGTGCGGGCCGACCCACGGCAGCCGACCTCGGTCCAAAGGTCTTTGCGTACCGGCACCGCCTTTGAGCTATGTAATGTCAAAGAATTGGTTAACCATTTCACTGCAACTTGCCGTAGATTGTGTTTCTGAAATCTTTTGTAAATTCAGCGCCAAAGAGCCTTAACTCATTCAGCCCGACGGCCGTATTCCCCAAATTTTGGAGGCGTCATCTAACGACCAAGCACCTGTTGCAGGAGATAGGTCGACCATGATAACTCAAGGGTAGTGCCAGATTAGCTTGGCGCCGACAGGCGCCAAGCTAATCTGGCACTACCCTTGAATTATCATGGTCGACCCATCTCCTGCTGTAGTGCGTCAGGGCTGAATGGGTTCACTGTGCAAAAAAAACATGGATGCAAGATGTCAGCAAATGCAAATAAATATATCCTTGAACCCACTCGCCTGCGAGGGCTCGTGAGGATCTGTGCCTGGGTTCACATTTTTCTCGGCAGTGAAAAAGGGTTAACTTGGATCTGTCGTTCACGATAAATACCGGCCTATTGTGTGAGTGATTGTAAGAATTCCCACACGGCGATTTGTCTAATTAACACCCATGCAGACACGCTTCAGCATCGCGCCTTCGTAAATCTGCCTGACCGCCCTTTTGTGTAGTGGGCACGTTCCCTCGGCCAGCGCTGCATGACCACAGACCTGCAAGGGGCATAGATTCTCACAAACCAATACAGCTGCAGGGGCTCATAGGAATCTATGCCCCTTGCTGGTGGGAGTGGTCCATTATACCGAACACAAATATCTCAAGGTTTGCTCAGACACAGTTAAAAATCATTAAGATTGTGAAGTCTTTATGTGATTTTTTCCCCCTTCGGCTGATTGCAAGAATCATAGATCTTCATGAGCCCCTGCGACTGCTGGGGCTCATGAGAATCCATGCCTCTTGTTGCCAGGGGTCGGCATTTATATCTATTGAAATTACTACTCCTATGGTCCATGAAGTCATCCCGGTTTTAGACTGCGACTACACGGAAGACGTTCCGTTCCTTGATCATCACGACCCCAAACAATGGTAGGCGGTCACCAGAGAGTCCGTCACTGTCCGGTGCGGTCGTGCAGCCACCTGTCTTGAAGGGTCATCAACGTGACCACACAGAAGACGGTCTGCGGCCAGCGTCCGGTAGTGTCCAAGCCATATGCTGGCCGTCCGGAAGACGTGCTATCTGTCTGTGGCGTGCGGATTTTGGTGTGGTCATTCGCTAATTTAGCCTCTAAATGTGTGCAAGATGTACATATCATGAGCCCCTGCATCTGCAGGGGTACATGATAATCTGTGCCTCTTGCTGGCAGAGCTCGACACCATTTGCATCATGAGAACGAGGAAGGCAGCGGCTTTAAGTCGACGACTGTGGTCCGCCGGTCCGGACCTGCTTATACAATGATATCTCTCAGAAAAAAAGAGGGCGCACATTTCATTTTGACAAACTGGAGAACGAAGCGCCCCCAACTCTTCCTACCCCACCCCACCCTCCCTCTCTCTCTCTCTCTCTCTCTCTCTCTCTCTCTCTCTCTCTCTCTCTCTTTCTCTCAAATGCCCATCCCTCCCCCCCCCCTTCCGCCTCTTACGCAGCCATTCTGCCTCCTCTACTCTTCTCCCCACTGCCCAAAACGACTTTGAAATGACCATGTGAGTAGTCCACCAGAATCGATTTGTTTTGGATGTTTCGCGCTAACATACTGTATACTAGTCTGTACTTATGGACCTTACGGCTAGGAGCCGCAAAGTCCAAAGTTTTAGATCACGAGACGTATCACACGGGTAAGGCTTCTTGTGTGTGTTTATCGCAGATTTCCTAGTTTCCATCACGTCAACAAAAAGGAAATTAAAAAGATAGCATTAACTCATTCAGCCCGACGGCCGTATTTCCCAAATTTTGGAGGCGTCATCTAATGACTATGCACCAGTTGCAGGAGATGGATCGACCATGATAATTCAAGGGCGGTGCCAGATTAGCTTGGCGCGGCCAAGCTAATCTGGCGCCGCCCTTGAATTATCATGGTCGATCCATCTCCTGCTGTAGTGCGTCAGGGCTGAATGGGTTAACTAAAACCCCTCACACGCACCCACCCTCTTCCATCCTCCACTCCACGAACTCCCTTCCCTCTCTACCACTCCCTGTTTCTCCCCCTCCCCTCAGCCCCCCCCCCACCCCCCCCCACCCACCCCCACCCCCACCCAACCCTCCACAAAAAAAATGTATTTGCCTCGTTCGTTTCAAAATGAAAGAAAGAAAGCGAACACTGCGGTTTGAGGCACGTTCAAATTGCATCATTTGATTTCTCATATCGACATTTCTCCCGGACAATCGAATGGTTTAACTACAAATAATCTTCTCAGTTGAAGAAAAGCTTGGCATGCAGCAAGACACATAGATTTTCATGAGCCTGTACGGATGCAGGCGCTCATTAGCATCTATGCCTCTTGCAGTTGAGAAGTACTGGCTTGCACAACTCTTCTTACACACACTTCAAAAAACCTCGCCGGCGCAAACCTCGCCGCAGTCACGTAATACTACAATGTTAGAAAATTGATGCCGGTGCGTGTGTGTGTGTGTGTGTGTGTGTGTGTGTGTGTGTGTGTGTGTGTGTGTGTGTGTGTGTGTGTGTGCGGTGTGTGTGGGTGTGTGTGTGTGTGTATGTGTGTGTGTGTGTGTGTGTGTGTGTGTGTGTGTGTGCGGTGTGTGTGTGTGTGTGTGCGTGTGTTGGAGGGGGGGGGGGGAGAGCGAGTGGAGTGGTAGGGAAGAGGGAGTAATTAGAGCGGGTTGCGAGAATGAGTTAGCAGATCGACCAACACTTTGAACTTCGATGTCTTCTCTCTCTGTCGTCAGAAATAAATGAGTCAATCCTTGCGCAGCAAAAGGCATAGATTGTCATGAGACCCTGCGGTAGCAGGGTCTCATGAGAATCTATACCTTTTGCCATCGGATTGGGATGTATCCGAGAACTGTTTTGAAAATCCATACCTTTTTCAAAACGTACAACAAGACCGACTATGGGGCTGCGGAAGTCCACGATTCTTGGAGACGCAATGGATCCCAAAGACGCTCACACAAATTTCTGTCTCTGCTGATAAAATAGGGCCAGTAAGTACAGGTCCTCGGGCCCGCGACTGCCGCAGCGAGCCCGCGGGCTCACTGCGGCTGTCGTGGACCGGAACTGAGACGTTTTGCTCCTGGGAAAGAGATTCATGAGACTCTGTTCCTATGGCAGATTGTGTTAGCTAATACAATCTGCAAGAGGAACCGAGTCTCGTCATATGAGAGAGAGGCACGATGGGGTCAGGACAAAAACTGACCCCTCTTACCCCGTGGGAGAGGACCATTTTGACAGAAGACGTTTATTTGAGGCGCGGTACGTGTTGGTCGTGGCAGTTCTTTAGTCGGCAGCCATTGTTGTCACCCCGCAGAAAGGAGATGAGGCAATGTGAGTCATGTTTGGACTTCAGAGCTTCCAATTGCAAAGCGTCCTCCCTCAAGAATGTCGTTAACTTTATGACTCTCCCACCGTTCTACGTGATGATTTTTCTTTTACAAAGCGTGTTGTGGTTTTTTGAATACTAGTTTGATGTTGAAAATAATTCCCTCTTGTGTGTTATAGCCCATAGGCATTTATTAGACTGCAAGTCATGAATATCCTCCCCACGGACATGTCACTGGAAACACGACATGAAAATGACAAGCCAGCGTGCACTTGCACTACAGGAGAAAATAAGCCAGCTATGCATGAAAGAAACACACCCATCGAGATTCGGATATATTCGCTATGGCAATAGTATCCATTTTTGATTAAAGTTCATTGTTATAGAATGAAATTTGGCAAAACCCAGTATGTCCGCCATTTTTGCATAAAGCGATGTTTTCCTTGTTATACAATGAAAATCTCGCTTTCTCCAAAATATTGGCCAATGTCATATAACAGCAGCGCTTCTAAGTTCTTTGAGTTTTGAACGGGGTACTTCGTGCGTATGATCAGTCTTCCCGGGCCGAACATACAGTGCACGTGTGTATGCTGGTCTCGGATGAAGTGAGCAAGATCCGTCCTTGCGCCAACGTCGGCCGTAATGGGTTCGCGCACGTCATTGCGCAGGCCCACTGCCGCCGATGTCAGCCCGAAGGTGATTTGCTTATTGGTTTGTGGGCTTCGCGGAACTTGTGGATCACTTCAATTCTCGCCATCTCAACTGCGGGATGTAAACAACCAGCAAGAGGAAAGGATTTTCTCACGAGACATTGCGGCGGTTACATCCCCTGACCTTCTCCTTACTTCAGTCCTGCTAATGTCATCTCCTCGTTATTCCGGCGTAACCTGATTTTACAAAACAACATCCTTAGCCGCCGTCCAGTGACCAGATCCTTGAAAAAAGGAAAGGAGAGAGTATCGGGGGCATTGTTGGCACATTACAGTTTGTCATCAACCGGAGCGAAGCCCAGTGACCAAAACGTCAAGAGGCCGACGTCGACCGCTGATGGCCGTCAGCAGCCGACGTCAGCCCGATGACCTCTTGCTTAATGGAAGACGAGCAGGTGAAGAAGACACACTGAGAACATCTCTGTCCACAAGGCGAGGAAAAGATGACAGTCGGTATTTGAGGAAAAACGAAGACAGTGATACAAATCTTGAGGACAGTCTCTGGGGATATACCTTGAACTGGTGACTGCGTACAAGAGGCATAGATTCTCATGAGCCCCTGCGTAGGCAGGGGCTCATAAGAATCTATGCCTCTTGCAAGTGGTAGGACGGGAGGAGGAACTGAGTGGAAGTAAGGTGTTGATCTGTTGATGTTAATGTTTCCTCGTCATGCTTGATCAGTAAATAGTCCTGTCCTGACGGCCTTCAAACACGCACGCACGCACGCACGCACGCCGCACGCATGCACGCACACACACACACACACACACACACACACACACACACACACACACACACACACACACACACACACACACACACACGGGGCATGCATGCACATAAACTCAATCACTCAATAATAAAATACACATATATAATTAAACAATAATAGCACCACCAGCAACCATTAAAAAATCTGTAAACCACGGCGGGCGGTCTGGAAGATGAAAATGAAGACAAGGCCACAGCAACCCCCTCCCTCCGCCCGTCACTCACCCCCACCCTCAACTCCCTGCTCCTTCTTCCCGTCAACCATCTCTATTACATCCGCCCTGCCGACTAATATTTGCCCCTTGGATTATTACGTTGGTTTTGGCATTGCCGGTCCCAGACTAAAATACACCCAGTAGGCAAGAAGTACTCGTGCCGCCTGCGGCCGCCGTCCTACCGCAGGACCTTTCGCTCATTGGGACACGCGCCAACACCAACACTTAACCAACGTCCTTCATCGCAAAGAGACCGAGACTCTCATGTGGTCCTACAGGCTCATGAAAATGGCCGGGAGGGGTTAGACATTGGTAGACTATTGTTTTGTTTCCGTGACTCGTGAGAACAATTTGTCGTAACTGGTGATTTGTGAAAATGTAAAATCATATCACGTGATATCCCTACATATATATATTAAAAAATGGTACTGTCCTTTTCGTAATTTTTCAGTGACAATTTTTTTTTTCTCTTTTTTTTTTCAAATTGACGGAAACGAAGTCCTCGTGCAAACGTGACAGTAGCTACTTGCAGCATCTCCTCGAGGATGATTAGTATGCACGTGGGTGGCATGGAAAATGTTCATTTATGTCTGTAATCCTCAGGGACCGCAGGTCATAGCGGTATCGGACTACCGCCCTGGCAGACAAAAACACTGCTATTAAAACAACGCAAAACGTGAGCGCTCTGAAACAAACCTCAGCCCTGATCGATCGAAACTTGATTCTAATCCATCTCAAACAACCAACCCAGTGCATGAAAGGTCCTGGAGCCGACGTTGCCCGCTGCTAGTGCGCGCACAGCCGTGCGGGGACCAGCAGTGGCCGACCTCGGCCCGATAATATTTCGGCGCAACAAAACACGCCCGCTTTGGGAACTTCGAGTGCCGCTGCTAAAATCGCTGTTGGACCCGCAGGCTTAATTCCCGAGAATGTCCTCTTTCTGAAAAACTAAATAAGCTAAACTGTTTCTGCAAGATGCATAAATTCTCATGAGCCCGTGCAGCCGCAGGGGCTCATGAGAATCTATGCCTCTTGCTGATGGACGGGCCTGGTTGCAGGACATTTTTTCTCACCAAAGTGAGAGGGTTTTGGAGGCTGGACAAATGTTGACGGGTGATCACTAATCTGCTTTTTTGAAGGCGCTAGGAGGAGACAATCCAGAAATCGTCGCTGATTACACGGCACTGGGGAATAAAATTCCATACAACTGGCAGGATGCACCGTGCTTTTCAAGGACCGGATCTAACGCTTTAGCTAGTTTAACAACTGCAAATAATGAGGTTTATGTTATTTAAACATTTCGCAAAATGTTAGTTAAACACAAGCCTATATCAATTCGCAGTTTCAACATACATGTTGTTTTAAAGTTTTGTTTTTTTGTTTTTTGGTGTGGTTTTTTTTTTTTTTTCGTGCTCTCAACACAAATTCTTAGAAATACATTTCTTGTGATAACAGTCTCCAGAAAGCCAATGTGTTTAGCAAGAGGGATTGCATTTTATGAATCCTTTGCTAATCAGAGGCCACATTTGAGCCACCATGGTCGACCCATATCCAGCAGTTGACCATATAAAAAATATATATATATAGTGGTCGTTCAGCTATTGCAAAATATTCCGCCATTATTGTCAGATTTACGGCTGGAGATAATAATATGGATAATGATAGTTCAATGATAGTGCCAAATTAGCCTGGCGCCTGTGATGGCGCCAAGCTGATCTGGCACTACCAGTGAACTGTTTGGGAACATAATTGACACTTTGCAGCTAGATATAAACAGACAATGATATTTCAAGGGTAGTGCAAAATTAACTTGAACTAACCTTGAACTATCATGGTGCGTCCTGTAAAATGGCCGGTATGTAGTCAAGAGAAAAACGCTTCAAAGTTGAACTGGCACTACCCGGCTCACACTATCTGGTTCCATCCATCTCATGTAGCTTGTTTGGTGCGACAAAACCTCCCTATAATTTGGCAAACTCTGTTGCCGGTTAATTAACTTTGAAAAAGTCAGATGAAACGTGCGCTTCTTGTATTTCAGAAGAAAAAAGACGAAGCGGTGACTGAAACTGCTTTGACGAAACCTCAATAATTTAATAATAAATTATTTGGTCCAAAGCAATTAAGAAACAGCTACAGACGAACAAGCTCAGCAAGAAGCATAGACAGTCACGAGCCCCTGCAATACAGGGGCTCATGACAATCTATGCCTATTGCAGAGGGGAGAAAGCGCCTACGCATGGAGACGTCAGATGACGTTATGTTGGAAGGTCCGCAGCGCTTGAAGACGAGCGAGGTTGACACAGGCACGTGCTGATCACGAGACGCCGCGCGCGCCCGCTGACAGCACGCGCGGCAAACACGCTATGCATGTCGGGAGTGACGTTTCCAAGATTTGAAATAACGATCCTATCCATGCCATTTGCACGAGGCATAGATTCTTATTAGCACTTGCAACTTGATTTTTAGTAAAGGAGACTCCAAGAACTCTGATTATGCCCAGTGACAGAAACGTAAAATGTGAAATGCCCTACAAAATAAGTGTCATGTCATACTAGATATCTCTCAGCATTTGCAACTACACTAAAAGTACGAGATCGCTTCCAATACTGAAGCAGGGTTAGATTCGCACCATCATGGTGGCTTGTATCTTAAGTTTTCTCTCTGCCCAGGTCTGTGTAGCACCATCGTAGCGGCACTTCCGCAGTACTGAACATCAAAACGCACTTGTTAGCTGCCAATGGTTTCACGTTTCATTGTGTGTGTGTGTGTGTGTGTGAGTGTGTGTGTGTGTGTGTGTGTGTGTGTGTGTGTGTGTGTGTGTCAGTGTGTGTGTGTGTGTGTGTGTGTGTGTGTGTGTGTGTGTGTGTGTGTGTGTGTGTGTGTGTGTGTGTGTACGTGTGCGTGTAGCTTAATTCGTGTAAGGCTTGTGCTTGGTTCCGTGTACATGTATACAGTGCAGTTTTAACTTCTAGTTTTAACGCGCTTGGAGCTGACCGAGCGGAAAATGCTCTGTATTATTATTCGTATTATTATTCGAATAATAATACGAATTATTGACTAATGAGCCCCTACGTACATAGAAGCGACCCCTTGCAATTACATGTTTGTGAGCCTGCTGCATCACCCTACCTGGCTGGATTCATTCCTATGTTTGCTGTGTTCCCGCAGGGAAGGGGTTCAGTAACCGTTTGGCTGTCGGTAGCGGTTGGTGTCGGTGCAGGAATCATCGCGACAAAAACTGCTACTGACAGTCAAAGGGTTAATATGTACATCAACTTTATATCGACTGTTATCAGTATACATTGGAGTTTTGAGTTCGGAAGGTGGGGATGGGTAACGGGCAGCCAGGGCGAGAAGATGGTAGTGGTTAAAGCACCGACAGCGGGTGGACGATAGTGGGCGCGTAGAGGGTTGTATCTGCAGGTGAAACTGATACCCAGGGTGTGTGGTTTCGCGGCGTCCGAAGGATCTGAAGCATTAGCAAGCTGGAAGGGAATGTTTGACGTGTCAACAACTAGACTTCTGTACCTTTTGATTCGCGCGAAAACGTCTAGGACACCAGGGGAGACCCTCGTTTTGTGATCTCCTTCAGTCTTAGCGCCAAGTGCAGGAAACTGACTGACCATAATAGTTTCAGAGTTATCCCTGATTGGCGAGGTGCCTGTTAGAATCAACTATAATAGTTACAGGGCACTGCCTGATGACCTTGGCGAATTTAAAGGCGCGGCCAAGCTCATCCAGACACGGCCCTGGAACTATCATGGTCGACCAATTCTAACCACCGCTAATAACTTGTAGACTGTGCTGTTTGGTCGATTTAAATTTGAGGCTTTGCGTTCTCGGCATGTAAAAGGTTACTGTTAGAGGTGAGAACCAACAGAAATAAAATCCTTGTCAGTATTGAGAACATCATGTATCGGCCATTTCCTTCTCAGCGCAAAATAATGATTGCCAATTATAAAGGTACACACTACACAGTCAAAACGCCCGTTTTTTTTGCATCTATAAGAGCCATAGATTCACATGAGCCCTGCAGGCGCAGGGGCTCATGAGAATCTATGTCTCATGCTGACCTTGATCATCTCTAGCTATTCTTCAAAGTGGGGGCGTAGTTGAGGGTCTATACGCGCCGCACGACACTACCACACTACTCAGTGGCATGCTTGGCTGTTGACTGGGAGAGTTTAGTTTTCACCTGTTGATGATCTGTGAGGTCTGAAAGGGTATACAAGATTAAAAAGTGTCACGAGTGCTCAGAGTTGACCCAAAGTAAAATGGGTGGGAGAGGCCGGCGCGCGCGCGCGCGCGCGAAAGAGAGAGAAGAGAGAGAGAGAGAGAGAGAGAGAGAGAGAGGATGATGAAACATTATTATAAACAGTAAAAAGTTTTGACAGAAACAAATCGTAATTTTAAAAACTTGCCGTTGATAACATCTACAACATAAAGTAGGTTAAAAAAATAAATTAATAAAATAATAATAATAATAATAATAATAATATAATAATAAAGCCATTATTTTTACACACATTGTTTCATGCAACAATATTTTTTTAAAAATAGAAGCAAAATAATAATAAAAGAAAAGAAAAATTATATACACAGAATAACAACACTCAACATTCATCTTATACCCCCCCCCTCTCCCTCACACACCCACCCACCCACACCCACATAGTACACGAAAGTATTAACCATCAGGGTTTGTTTAAATAAATGCCCAGTGATGTTATGTTTGGCTCATCAGGTAATCAAAAAGTTTCGTTTTAAAGATTCCAAGCGAGGCTATAGTCTTCAAATGTGCAGGAATAGTGTTCCATACAAAGGGTCCAGAAAATGATAAACTATGTTTTAAAGAGGTCAATTCTAGGCAGAGGTAGGGGTAAAGTATTGTTTCTTGAGGTCCGTTCGCGTTCTTGCTGTGGCATAAATTTGGTGGTTAGATACTGCGGTGTCATGTTATTTAATATCTTGTGCATGAGGATGCATTTGTTGAAACTAAGTTGTTGATGCAGACCGAGAATGTTTAGATGTCTAAATTTGTCTGTGGTAGGAATGGGCCGCGAGAGAGATGATGATGATGATGATGATGATGAAACTTTATTTATCAACGGTAAAAAGTTTTGACAGAAACAAATCGTCATTTTACAAACTTGCCGTTGCTAACATCTACAGCATAAAATGGATTAAATAATAATAATAATAATAATAATAATAATAATAATAATAATAATAATAATAATAATAATAATAATAATAATAATAATAAAGAATTATATTTACACATATTATTTCATGCAACAATAAAAAAAAATTTAAATTACACAAAATAATAATAACACTCAACATTCATCTTATACCATACACACACACACACACACACACACACACACACACACACACACACACACACACACACACACACACACACACAAACAATATAGATAAATGCATATATTACATGAAAGCATTAACCATCAGGGTTTGTTTAAATGGCCAGTGTTGTTATGTTTGGCTCATCAGGTAATCAAAAAGTGAGAGAGAGAGAGAGAGAGAGAGAGAGAGAGAGAGAGAGAGAGAGAGAGAGAGAGAGAGAGAGAGAGAGAGAGAGAGAGAGAGAGAGAGAGAGAGAGAGAGAGAGAGAGAGAGAGAGAGAGAGAGAGAGAGAGAGAACATACTGAAACCGTATGCGACAATCAGAATGTACAACAACAGCAAAAAGACGAGCGAAATAAAGGATAAATCAAACGACCATTGTATGTCAATCTATACGTTATCCCTGCAGATTTGACAATTTCAAATCTACTGAGTATGATCGCTCCATCCTCTATGACTGGGCTGGAATCAGCTGACTCACCCTTTGGTACACGGTACTGTACGGCTTCAAGCCATTCCCCCATCTCATGAGCCCTTGCAGGATGCAGAGGATCATGAGAATCTCTGTCTCTTGCTGGCATCCTCGGACTGAATGAAATAACGCTGGATACTGAATCCCTTCCCTGCCTGTCGCTAGAAATGATGTCTAGACAATCACAGACTCCGACTGCCTTGATATACATGAATAAGTTCAGCAAGAGACACGGATCCTCATCAGTGAACCCCCGCGACAGCGGGGGCTCATGAGGATCTGTGTCTCTAGCATCAGGCTGTTGTTCGCTGTATCCCAACATAACAGCACAGCTAACTGATCTATACGCACGCTGAGTCTGCGATCACATTAACTGATGCCAATTGCGATTAAATTGCGAAGGACCGGGGCTCGGGCCTTTAATCAAAGTCAGATTTATTCTGCACTGTTCTTTAATTCACTTGCGCACTCCAGCGTATTGACCTGTGTGGTCGAAATTCACGAATTTGGCAGCTGCCCTCTGAAGACTACCTTACACTTCAAGAGTCTACGATAGTTCAAGGGTTCTGCCAGAACAGCTTGGCACCTAGTGGTCCTGTAGTCCAACTGTTCAAAATTGAAACTATCCTCGGAAGAGTACACGCCTGTTCAAGAGGATGGGTGTGAGGTGCAGATCGACTATGCTAGTTCAAGGGTGGTGGCAGAATAGCTTGGCGCCTAAAGGCGCCAAGCTTTTCTGACACCACCCTCCTTGAACTAGCATGGTCGATCAATGCGCTGAATAAGTTAATTGCTGACTGAGCGTCCATCGATACTTCGGGGGCATGGGGAAATGAAAATTTCTCCCTGCTGTCAAATGCACGTTTTACCACATTTACTTCCAACGCCAAACGGGCTCCATCTTAAAATACTCTGCATAACAATTGAGCTCTCAGAGGTCTGTGCTAATCGTGAACCACACACAAGGTGGAAGTGAAGTAAATGGCAATTATGCTGTTGGTTTATGTATAATAGGAATCTGGACAAGCGTGTGAAAGAATGAAAAACTACACAAAAACCAAATACAGTGACTGACCGTACCGTTTGCGGGAGTACTCGCCAATGAGACAGACCCTCTCAGGGAGTACGCCACAAGTACACTTCTATTCAAATGAGATGCTAGTACACTTCTACGTTTAGAATTTCATTTGAATAGAAGTGTACTTGGGTCTATGTGGGGAGTACCCTTGCAAACCGTGCGGGTGAGATGTCGACCTGATTCTATCCTAGTCTGGCTGACCATAGTCAAACTATGGTCACATTCATGCGCAGAGCCTCAACACAATTGAATGACACGAGCGTAACTCCTTCACTGCCCGAGAAAAGTGACTCAAAAGTCGACGCCACTCAACTGCAATAGGCTTAGATCCGCATGAGCCCCCCGCATATGAGGGGGCTCTTGAGGATCTATGCCTCTTGCTGGCCTGTTTTGTAAAGATGTTCCTTGGACGGAGGGTGATCTTTGATGCTGAATTTACAAAGATTTCAGAACATAACTCAGTTGTGGCGAATGGCAGTGAAGCCGTTAACCCTTTCTCTATGGGAAGAGCTTTTTGTTGAGGTGATTCCTGTAGGATGTACAGAAATGACCTCGACAAAAAGCGCTACCGACTGTGAAAGTGCTGGTGCTTGTGTCTTCGAAATATGTGATGACTCTCCTCTCCCCAACACACACAGCAAAGAAGAACTCCCGTCCGCTTTTTCTATCTATTTTTCGGACAAAATCCAAACTCTGCGCAACACACTCGACACTCTGCCTTCTCCGCCTTGCCCTCCCGACCCCACCTTTTCCGGCACTCCCCTCTCGTCCTTCCGCCCCGTCTCTCAGGATGAAGTCCTCAAGACCATAAAGTCCATGCCCTTCAAAACCTGCGAACTAGACCCCCTCCCAGCTTCTCTCTACCGTGACGGCCTTCCAAAACTTCTGCCCTTCATTACCGACATCATCAACGCATCTCTAGAAAACGGCTCCGTCCCCGATATCTTCAAGTCCGCCATCGTCCGTCCCCTCCTCAAAAAACACAACCTCGACCCAAACGAACTCAAGAACTATCGCCCAGTCTCCAATCTCTCTTTACTATCCAAGCTTCTTGAGAAGGTTGTTCTCAACCAGCTCAACCTCCACCTCACCGACGACAATCTCCTCAGTCCATTCCAGTCTGCCTATCGCAAACATCACAGCACTGAAACAGCCCTTCTACATATCTTAAACGATCTGCTTCTCTCCACCGACTCGGGCAACATCTCTCTTCTTACACTACTCGATCTCTCTTCCGCCTTTGACACTATTGACCACTCTATCCTTCTCCACCGACTCCACCACTCCTTCGGCATCACCGACTCTGCTCACTCTTGGTTTCTCTCCTACCTCTCCGACAGACAGCAGTCCGTCACCATCAACGGCGTCTCTTCCAACCCAGTCACGCTCTCCTGCGGAGTTCCACAGGGGTCCGTGCAGGGCCCGGACCTTTTCACACTCTACACCTCTCCCCTGTCCAACATCATCCAGTCTCACCACATACACCACCACCTCTACGCTGACGACTCACAACTGCTAGACAAAGACAAACTCGACAACACTCAGTCACTACTGACTCGCACGGCTGACTGCTAAGAAGACGTGAAAAACTGGATGACAGCAAACAAGCTTAAACTGAACGACGACAAAACGGAAACCATGCTGGTAGGCACTCGCCAGAAACTCTCCCAGCTCGCTCCCTCTCTCCACCTTCAACTCGACAGCACCCCCATCTCCCTCTCTGACTCGGCCAAGAACCTCGGCGTTATCCTCGATTCCTCTCTGTCCATGACCAGCTTCGTCTCCGCCACGGCCCAGGCATGCTATTTCCACCTCCGCCGCATCAGTCAGATCAGAAAATACCTCACTACCGAAGCTGCCACCAAACTTGCTGTCTCTCTCATCTTATCTCGCATCGACTATTGCAACTCTCTCCTTTCCGGCCTCCCTCACTCCACCACTTTCACTCTCCAACGCGTCCAGAACAATGCTGCCCGCCTCGTCCTCAGAAAGAAAAAATCCGACCACATCACACCCCTGCTCAAACTCAATCACTGGCTCCCCATCCCCTAACGCATCAATACAAAATTCTGTCTCTCTGCTACAAATACCTGAACAACTGCGCTCCTGCCTATCTCTCCAACTTACTTTACCCCTACACACCTTCCCGCTCCCTCCGCTCTGCCTCCGACCCTCTCCGCCTCCACATCCCTCGCACCAAACTCAACACTTTCGGCCCCCGCTCCTTCTCCGTCTACGTTCCATCCACCTGGAACACTCTCCCACTCTCTCTTCGTCAGAAACACCCTCTCTCTCTTCCTTCCAGTCCGCCCTCAAAACTCACCTCTTTCAACAGTTCTAGCACTATATCACCACACTCCCCACCGCAAGCTGACCGTCGTAATGTTTTTCACTATTTGTGGTACGTGAGTCATTGTCTAAAGCGTGTGCATGCGTGCGCGAGTTGTGAGTGCGCGCTTAGAGTTATAATTATTATAAGATAAGCGCATTACAAATACCGTAATTATTATTTTTTTATGACGTTAAGTAGATAGACGCAAGTTACTGTCTCTGCCGTCCGCAAGCGACTAAAACGTGTTAGTCCTTGCGAGAGTTATGCGCCCTGCCACAAGTTATTTCCCTTCCAACTGTCGCGCAACACTCGAGAGATGTCGTAAAACTGTCGTCGGAGTTCAATTTGTAGCGTCTTGCACAATCAGTCCTGGAAAAGCGCGATGTCATACGTAGACAACAGAGACGCCGAGCTACTCTCCTCGGCCGTGAAAGTGAAGGCGATGACATCCATGAGCGTGCCATTTCGTGTGTCGGTTGTCGTAAATTAAGTTAGCACGTGCGGCGTGGTGGTTACGTTGTCTGGCGGTTTTGAACCGCTGTTTCCGGTGTTATGACGTGATAGGTGTGACGTGTAGCGTGATGACAGATGACGCTTGTGTGAATCCCTTAACCTTATTCACTAAGTGATGCAGGAGACATACTCAAAAAATTATTTCTTGGACTATTAAGACTAGTAGAACACAAGCTGCAAAAACTCATTCTACCCCAACACCGAAATCACCAAATTTTGCCAATGTTCTCTGAAGACTGCATTGCAGTGCAGGACACAGCTCGACCATGATAGTTCAAGGGTGATGCCAGAATAGCTTGTGACGCCTATAGGCGCCAAGCTATTCTGGCATCACCCTCGAACTATCATGTTCAATCCTTGTCTTGCTGTGGTGTGTCCGGGGTAGAATGAGTTAAGCCTTTAAGCCCCAAGGTCCCATTTCTCAAATTTTGGAGGTATTGCTTGACTATATGCCAGTTGCAGGAGATGGATTGACCATGATAATTCAAGGGTAGTGCCAGATTAGCTTGGCGCCTGAAGGCGCCAAGCTAATCTGGCACTACCCTTGAATTATCATGGTCAGTCCATCTCCTGCTGTAAGGACTCGGGGCTAAATGGGTTACGTAGCCTCCTTCATTGATGGCAGTGAGTTGGACAGAAAGAGAGTGACGAAAACAATTGAATTGTGTCAGCAAAAAGATTACATAAGGTTGCAGTTGACAGTAACGACAAACTCGGAAATCATGCATGGTCTTTCCTCTTCGCACACTGGTTGTCTCCCTCGGTTCGCTACCGCTAATCGAGCTAGGGAGGCAACCAGTGTACTCTCTTCGGTGCTGGAAACAGAAGGCCCATCCGCAGCCACTAACTCAAGTTCTTCCATATAGACAACAACAACTAAAAAGGCAACAGTCGCTCATCCAGGCCGATTCTTGACTAGCAGAGGTTACGTTTGGCAAAAAGGATTTGCTCTAAATCACAGACTGCAGGGACTCATGAGGATGTATGACTTTTGCAGTTAGATCGTCTTTACTTTTCTTGACACTGAAAGGGTTAGGGCTCGTTTTGTTAACGGCGCTGTCAGATGGCCGTCGGATTATCCAGCGTTCTGTGTAGGTAACCTTGTTAGTTCATCAGGTCAGCATGGGTCAAACACAGCACTAATCAACACCGCCTGATCACGCCAGACTTTCACACGGTCCCTCAGTCAGCTTATACCGCCTTGCAAGAGATATAGATTATCATCAGCCTCAACAGCCGTCTGGGTTTCAGAGACATTTAGATATATGTCACTTTCGCAGCGAGTTAAACTAATTAGACGCAATTATTACACAATGTTATATTAGGTCTGTATCATTGTTTTCTCACAACTGAAGTGTGAAATTTCCTTTGTACTGGTAACTGTACTTTGAAAGATAAATAACCTTTGAAAGGTAAATAAGCAAGATGTGATCCAATTACCCCAAACCAGCTGGAAGCCGCAAAAGTTCTAAACTCAGAAAATCTCGGTATTTGGCAGGAGCATTAGAGGTAGTGAGAAACAGGTGAAGGCAATCCGTGAGATGTTTTATTTTCTTCTGACGCTCAAATAAGTCTTTGATAATGCGTTTAGATAAGCAAACTGTTTAACCCTCATGTGCATGCAGTTACCGGAGGCTGCATGCACATGGGAGCTAATCCAATCACTGCTAGGAAAAGTAAAAAATAAGTAAAGCGGTGCGTTCGAACTGCAAGAGACATAGACCCATACGAGCCCCCGCAGTTTCGGGGACACATGAGGACCTATTCCCCTTGCTGACGCCATTTTGCTTTCATGTCCCTTGTATTGCTAAAGCTATATGAACTAACGAAGGTTTCAAAAGCTCAGTCTGCGCCGAGTAGCATGGAAGGAGGACATGCGAGTGTTGTAAGAACAGTTAAGTGCCAAACTCGAGACAATTTCTTTGCCTGAGCAGCACAGACGTCTATCAACACAGGTGGTAGGTGCGTGCGGCAAAACAGCAAGCTTTCACCCAGTCACTAGAAAACATAAACAAACATACCGGCCGCTTTGAAGCGAATAAAAACACAATTAACCCATAAAGCCCTGACGCGCCGCTACGACAGAATTGATATGGATCGACCACAATAGTTGATGTCAGAATAGCTTGGCGCCTCCAGGCGCCAAACTATTCTGACAACATCCTTGAACTATCATGGTCTATCTATCTCCAGAACTGTGACGTCGACATCAGAGGATCTCTAAATGAAGAATGATAATTTCGTCCTTAGAACTTAATGAGTTAAAAGGCGAAGTGTGGGGGCGGGGAAGGGGGTCGTCAAGTCTGGGAAAACTGACTGAGTAAAAGATGTACAAATTCTTATCATCTACCGCCGCTGGCAGAGATCCGGCTCCCATTCACATCCTCAAAATGAAGTGAAAGAAGCTAAACTGCCTACAATCTCAGCCTAGGACCGCGTAACGTTTCGTCACACGTGCTGCAGGGATTTTGACGAATGCAGACTGTGACAGTTCCCGACGTATTGGATCCAAGTTGCTGTGTAAATTGTCCGTGAAAAATGAATTTTGATGAGTCTGCGAACAGCATATGATTACAAAACCAAAATTCAATTTCCTTAAATCAATTTGCATCCGTTCACATCGCGCACGCAGCTTTGGACTGAATGGCACGGGACGTTTCGCATCAATCTCACTACGCTGCCCTAGAAAAAGTGCGTGCCTTTTGGGATTACTTCCCGCGGAAGCTCACAACGCCGCTTCACATCCTTGCGGTAAACACTCGAGGAAGAAAGATTACGCGCTTGTAAATAGTCCTTGATCGGTGAAATTACATTTGGAGAGTGCTCGTGTCTGATGGATTGTTTTCACCGGACGCTGTTCATTAATTTCAGGGTCGAGGCTGACGTAAAATAAACTGAACCCAGGCCGGCCGTCGCAAGGACTGAAATGTTTCATGAACGGACAAAGCGTTCTCACTGTCATGTTGTCATTGAAACATGGGGCAGTCTTACAGCTGGTCCAATTCATCTGCAAGAGACATAGAACTTCATGCGCCCCCGCAGGTGCGGGGGCTCATGAAGATCCATGTCTCTTGCGAACTCGTTTATACACGAGTTCCCCAAGCTGAGGACGACACTCAGGATTTAGTTTGCAATGTTTGCTGGAAAATCGAAGTTTGCTTGGGAACATAGCATGAGGTTGGCAGCTAAAGCCACTTGACTGAACGGCACAGTAATATCACTACAGTCACAGACTTCAGCCCTGATGACTTACCTCCGTTTGAGAGAGGTGCCGGTGTAAATGGTACTATGAGAAACAAATGCTACTTGCCACACTGAAAAAGATAGGTACCTGTAGTCGATTTCCGCCGTCTGTGCGTCTATTTTGAAGGAAAAAAAAAGTGTTTAAACCCGACCCCGTAAATAAATTCTGTTGTACTTGTCCTTTTTATACGTGTTTCTTTCTTGGGAATTGTACACGATTGGCAATCACCTTTTTTGGTCTGACTACAGTAAACTCAGTTCGATATTTTTTTAACTTGCCAGAGGCCTCTATGATAATTCACAACTGTTTGTTTTATCTGAAGTTGTGCAATTTCATGATGGACTTAATGAGAGCGATCGGAACCTCTAGAAAGTGTTGTTAAATCCGATCTTGTTAAAAGCGAAGTTTACTGTAAATGGCAGCCGATTGCCATCTGCGCTTAGAGATACAGATTATCAATAATGGCCCCTCTAGCTGCACGTGATAATATACGTTTCTTGTAAGATTACAAGAGGGTCTGGACTCAGGGGCTGAACTGCGTCCCGATTTCTTGTTCCGTCTCTAAGTAGTGTGTACGAACCACAGTAAATCGAATGACAGTTGACCGAGCTTATTTCAGGAACAACGCTGAAAACGAGATCATCTTGCAAGAGGCATAGATCCTCATGAGCCCCCGCAAACGCGGGGGCTCATGAGGATCTATGCCTCTTGCAGATGAAAACTGGCAAAAACGATTATAAGAATGAGCCTATCGAGTTTTGGAGGTCACTGACGCCGAGTATGATGCAAATAAATACCAGCGCATTAAGCCATAAGCTGTAAAGCCAAAATTTCTAAATTTGGGAGGCTGCGAGGGACCAGAGAGAATTGCGAGGACCACAGACCAATGCAGAGGTTAAATCGACCATGCAAGTTCAAGGGTGGTGCCACAGTAGCCTGACACGCCTATGGAGACGCACATTTCTCCCAGTTCACAAACAAGAATGGTGTTTGAAAAAAATGTGTGACCCGACATCCCGTGAACTTGAAAGGGCATGTCAGACGGACCTCGCACCCGGGGATCACACCAGTAATTACTCAAGCGACACCGCCAGCCAGTGCGTCGAGGATGCTCGGACCGACTTCGGCCGAAGTTGACCCGCGCATAATCGTGCTCGGGTCAACCTTGGACGATGTCGCCCTGCGGACTTTCGGCACACTGGGTAGCCAATGCGCATGCAAACACAGACCCAATCTGCTAATGACTGAAACCCCGCGGCAAACTCTCCGTGCATAATAATAAAAAATAATAATTAAAAAAAAAAACCCACAGGAAATGATATAAGGTAGTGGCGCGTGAAGCAAAGATTTGCACGAGTCCCTGCAGCTTGTAACGTTAACCCCTTTCCTGCCACTGGACGCTTATTTTGTTTCTGAAATATCTGTTCAATGGCCAAACGCCACAGCCGTCCAGAGAACACAGTAACATTTTAGTGCATGCATGTGGTAATTATCAGACAGGCTCTATAGTCCATAAGCCAGTCCTGGCTACCGTGCACCCCCCCACCCCCCACCCCCACCCCCCCCCCCCCCCCCCCGCCCAAGTACTCAATAAGATGGGTTTCAAAGTGTACCTTAGTATGTCCTGAGATGTTTAAGCCATGTTCCCCTAAAATCCTTGGGAACACACCAGAGTTATAGCCGATGGCGCAAGGGTACCCCCATTCACGCTCTTCGCGGATGCTAAAATGAGGTTGAGAAACATTTTGTTGGTACCACTCTGTATCCATGCTTTCCGGACAAGGGCTGGGATTTTAGAAGCATTTTTTTTTACCACTGGTAGTGACGACAAGTTTATTTCATAAAGTATTTTCCGTCTTCTATTTAGCCACCATTTAAAATGAAGCCGATGTGCTGATTGTTTACTATGATAAAATGGGGACCGAGGATTCAGTCTAACACCACTGCTCGCTGTTTTTGTCGTTCTTACTGTTTTGGTCAAGAATCGGTACTTTCAGGCACTGTAAATCACGTCCAAGTTAGGAAGAAAATCGAGACGAGGCATCGGGGTCTCAGGTAATTTAACCCATTTAACCAAGGCCATTTCGCAGTTTGTGGAGAAGATACCTAACGCCATCAGGCGCCGAGCTAATCTGGCACTACCTTTAATTATCATGGTCGATCCATCGCCTGTTGTAGTGCGTCGGGGCTAAATGAGTTTATATCTTGATTTCGTTTATTTACGTTTTATTCTTTTGGCCCGCTTGCAAATAACTGGTATGCCGTTCTGAATGCTGGTCGACTTTACAAAGGCCAAAATATTTTTTTCTGTGCGAAAATCGAGTTATATTTTAATGCGGAAAACCTTGAAACACTTGATTTTCACCAAAACGGAGTTTGATGTTTGTCCAGTCAGAGGAGGGTATGACGATTGTCCGAATGTGGCGGAGGTTTATTATTATTGTGCATTTGACCGTTGTTTACAGTACAGGCGGTCGCACGCAGAAAGGAGTTCACAGACTTAGCAGTGAAATGAGTGTGTACGCTGTGTGTGCCATTGGTTTGTGGAATGTGAAGATGCTTTCGAAGAAGTAATTTCAATTCCATGGAGAAAGGTTCACTGTAGTCTGTTAAGAACAATCTGCGTGCAAGTTGTGGTAGACTGACTTACCAGAATGTCTCCTTCGCTAGGCCAATAAGGCACTGCTTGTGAGCACTGAAAGAAGCAGCGAACTAATAGATTTCACCCTTGAGTTATGGTGATTTTTTTCAAGCTCGGCAGGCACCGGTTAATACGTGGGGCACCACTCTGGACCTATCGTACGACTCGATAGGCTAAACAGCCACGATATCATTCAAGATGTGCCGCATACAGATGCGCGGCAATGTGATGCGCATCTGTATGCGGCATATCTTAACTCATTCTACCCCAACACCGAAATCTTTGTCCTCTGAAGACTGCATGGCAGTGCAGGACACAGATCGACCATGATAGTTCAAGGGTGATGCCAGAATAGCTTGGCGCCCATAGGCGCCAAGGTATTCTGGCATCACCCTTGAACTATCATGGTCGATCCTTATCTTCCGGTGGTGTGTCTGGGGTAGAATGAGTTAAATAAGGACCCTCCAGCAAGCGCGATTTATTTTGTCAACGAGAGCTTACGATGGGTGAGGGGCGGCAACTGTCCGCTCGGTGGCGCACGAAAAAGCGAGTTGATATCAACAGTTGAGTTTTAACCGTTTCAAGACGATTTAGTACAGGATACAGTAGTTAACATTCTTTTACTTCAAATATGTGCAGCGTTTTATTTTATAATGCGTTGTATCCGTCCGGCATTATTTTAAGGGGTTGTATATTGGAAGTGTAACATTTGAAAAAGAGTGGAAGATTGTGCGAACGAGTGATTGTAACAGGGTGTTCGGTAAAGGTGTGATCGATTCCTTTGTTGTATGTATGTGCACAAAGGCTATAAAATATTTTGTACTCAATGTTGCTTACAGATCAGCGTTGAGGTGGTGGTGTAACCTGACGTGGGCACGTATGACGATACTGAAAGGCTACTGAGGCGTAGGAGGCTGGTTCGAAGGTGGAGCGTCTGGCGTTGCCATGGCCGAGGTCTCGTTTCTCGCAATGGTGCGCGCGCACACACACACGCCAGACCCACACCACACCACCCCACACCACACCCCCCACACACACATTGCATTTCACGACTCTAAAATACCCGTGAAATTCGAAACCACAGACCAAAACACAAACTGCTCTTAAACTTGGAGAACTAAATGACTTCCATTCTACAGAGTTAAAAACCGAAACAGAGACAAAACACCACAGAAACATCACAAACTCACCATAGACATAAACAAACACACAACAGACGACAAATGATACGAAACAAAACAAAAATTACACCAAAATCACTCGTAACAGTTTTAAAATAGCCATTATATTACATATATTCGTCAAAGTATATACAATAAATCTTTGACGCTTTGTACGAATGCAATATTTTAAAGTATACATATTCCACATGCATTTTACATTTTGAATTAGTCACATAAATGTGATTACATCGGATCTTAGTAGATCGCCCCAGATGTGCGAATGAGGTAACCCATAAATCCCAAGGGCTTATGTGCAAAATTTTGAAGAGGTCACCTAACGTCTATGTACCATTTGCAGAAGAAATATCGACCATGGTAATTCAAGGGTAGTGCCAAATTAGCTTCGCGCAATCAAGCGCCAAGCGAATCTGTCACTAACCTTGAATTCTTATGGACGATACGTTTCCTGTTCTAAATAGGTTACCCCCTTGTGCATGCAGTCACCGGTATTGTTTACAGTAGTGCGAGATGGAGATAGAAGGGGGGGGGGGGGGAGGGCTGCATGCACAAGGGGGTTAACCCATTCAGCCCCGACACTCAAGATATTGGATCAACCTTGATAATCCAGTCAATAACATGCGGTTTTTGCCGCGATGATTTCTGCCAGAATCATCGCGACCAAAACCGCTACCGACAGCTGAACGGTTCAATAACCTCCTTTCACCCGCAGCCACCTATACTGTACACAGTACCTGTGGTTACATGCATAAAGGGTTAACTTGTAAGAAACGGCATCAATAGGGCAGATTTAAAGGGACATGTCAGCACAGTGCTGAGAAATCGCAGATTGAACTTTGGAAGTAAAATTTTATGATATTTTAACGAAAAATGAAGTCGCAATTTCAAGTATGGCATCTAACAAGCACAACACGATTTCCGTGAGAAAAAAAATTGCCAGTAAATCCATTATACATGGGATCTTCGATCTTATTCTTCTTGTTTCTTCTTGTCGTTCGCAGTGGGCTATACGGTCAGTCCAGCACCGGCGATGAATGACGTCGTTTTCTCCAGGTCTTCTCGACTGCCGTAGAGTTTGGTCTGCAGTGGAGTTGTCGACGGCTACACTTCTTTTCTTTCCTCGTCCAGTAGGGGGCAACTCTGGAGAATATGTTCCGCTGTTTGGTCTTCCTGACCACAGGCGCAGGTTGGTGATGGCGCCAGCTTGAGCTTTCTGTTCATGTGGGATCTTCGATAGAATACAGCATTGTCTGAAAACATGAATTAACCCATTTAGCGGGGAGTCCCCACAGCAGGTGATTGACCATAATTCAAGGGTAGTGCCAGATTAGCTTGGCGCCTTCAGGCGCCAAGCTAATCTGGCACTACCCTTGAATTATGGTCAATCAATCTCCTGCACCTGGTACATAGTCGTTCAGCAACACTTCCAAAATTTGGGAAAAGCACCCGTGGGGGCTAAAAGGGTTTAACTCGCCAATTCCGGCTTACGACTGTTTTGTCACCCGCTGCGGCCCCAAAAAGTTTTTAGCCGAGCAACAACACGCTTGCCTTGTGAAGGCAAAAGGACAGCAAGTCCTGAATGTTACAAGTAAGATTTCCATTGTATTTCAAGCCTCGCTTTGGGCCATGATGGACTTTTACTGTCTTTTCGCCGCCACAGGACAAGTGCGTGCGTGCCGGTCGGTGACTTTGGGTATTACCGCTTACTGAGGGCAAGTCCTTCGCCGCCACAGGACAAGTGCGTGCGTGCCGGTCGGTGACTTTGGGTATTACCGCTTACTGAGGGCAAGTCTTTTCGCCGCCACAGGACAAGTGCGTGCGTGCCGGTCGGTGACTTTGGGTATTACCGCTTACTGAGGGCAAGTCCTTCGCCGCCACAGGACAAGTGCGTGCGTGCCGGTCGGTGACTTTGGGTATTACCGCTTACTGAGGGCAAGTCTTTTCGCCGCCACAGGACAAGTGCGTGCGTGCCGGTCGGTGACTTTGGGTATTACCGCTTACTGAGGGCAAGTCCTTCGCCGCCACAGGACAAGTGCGTGCGTGCCGGTCGGTGACTTTGGGTATTACCGCTTACTGAGGGCAAGTCTTTTCGCCGCCACAGGACAAGTGCGTGCGTGCCGGTCGGTGACTTTGGGTATTACCGCTTACTGAGGGCAAGTCCTTCGCCGCCACAGGACAAGTGCGTGCGTGCCGGTCGGTGACTTTGGGTATTACCGCTTACTGAGGGCAAGTCCTTCGCCGCCACAGGACAAGTGCGTGCGTGCCGGTCGGTGACTTTGGGTATTACCGCTTACTGAGGGCAAGTCCTTCGCCGCCACAGGACAAGTGCGTGCGTGCCGGTCGGTGACTTTGGGTATTACCGCTTACTGAGGGCAAGTCCTTCGCCGCCACAGGACAAGTGCGTGCGTGCCGGTCGGTGACTTTGGGTATTACCGCTTACTGAGGGCAAGTCCTTCGCCGCCACAGGACAAGTGCGTGCGTGCCGGTCGGTGACTTTGGGTATTACCGCTTACTGAGGGCAAGTCCTGCGCCAAGCCACTAAGGAAAGTGCTCCGCTAGTAGCGCAGCACCTTTCTTAGTGGTCGGCGCAGCACCGAGCTCACTCATGCACCAGGCCCCAGAAACGCAAGATCCGAAACAGCTCACCGGCACATTTAAAACCACACCTCCCGCCCCACTTGGCACGTGTTGCCGCACCACTTTAACCCTTTTAGCCCCCGATCCCTACAGCAGAAAATGGCTTGACCATGATAATTCACGGGTAGTGCCAGATTAGCTTGGCGCCTGAAGGCGCCAAGCTAATCTGGCACTACCCGTGAATTATCATGGTCAAGCCATCGTCTGCCACTGGTACATAGTCGTTAGGCAATACCTACAAAATTTGAGAAATGGGACTTTGGGGCTAAAAGGGTTAATTTTTGGTGGCAATTATATTAATTTTGTGGCATTGTTCAATTAAAAAACGTTTAATAATACATCGAAATACACGCATAAACCACGACAGGGATATTACACGTATTAACCACGCCAGGGGAATATGCACACCTTTTCCGTGTTAACCCATTTAGCCCCAAAGTCTGGATTTCCCAAATTGTGCAGGCGACACCCGACGAATTCTATTTTATGCCCAAGTTGCAGGAGATGGGTCGACAATGACAATTGGAAGGGAAGTGCCAGATTAGATTGGCGCAATCAGGCACTACCCTTGAATTTTCATGGTCAATCCATCTCCTGCTGTAGTGCTGTATTGCTTTGGGGTTAAATGGGTTAAATTATAAAAAACGTTTAGGCCAATTAGGTCCCGTAATAACTATTTAAAATATCAAACTCTCACAGCAACTTCTTATTCACATTTTTGCTGGTGACCATTCAGTTCCCCCCCGATGAGAATAATCATCACGTGTTGCCTTCAGTAGTGTGCTAGTCCGTGAACTTAAACATTACATCAGGGTCAAAGGCCTGACACATTAGACGATGTACAATTTGACAGAGAAAAGGTGGACATATTTTCCTACAATAAAAGTAAATGAACGACCATACCGAATTGTTACAGCAGGCAGACACTGGCCAGTAAGCACAAAATCCTCGGGCCGACATCGGCCTCGGTAGGTCCGCGCACAGCTGTGCCAATACTTCGGCGTCGGCCCGGAAACCTTTGCTTACTGGGTAGCGAGGTTACGCTTACGCCGAACAACGGTGGATGACGTCTGTTTCCATATCACCCCGGAAGAAGGATCTTTGGTCCGAAACGTCGTGTTCCTTGTATCTAATTTAAAGGGGTTTCAACCTCTATTTTCTGTTTTCCTTTTAACGGTGGATAACCAGCGTGCGTCATAAGCACAAACACTATGCTAAAGCCAGCGACTCAACCAATACGCAAAAGGCCATCGGACCGACGTGGGCCGCCGTTGGCCCGCGCACGGCGGTGCGCGGGCCAACGGCGGCCGACGTCGGACCGATGGCCTTTTGCTCATTGGGCATAAACACGAATCGGCAAATCTTTTTCATGTTTGGGCGTTTCTATATGCCTGATGCCGAAACGAATTCGAATCAAGCTTCAAACTAAAATGTCGCAATTTTTGAAAGAAAATTGCATCACAGCATCGGATTCGTGCTTATGGAACCGTAGTCACTAATTTTAAGTCGCAAATACCACCACAGGCTACAGACGAGAGATGGGCCTTTCATTATCTACTCAGTCATTTAGCCATTTACAGTATCCGCCTCCCCCGTATCACCGTCAGTCAGGCCGCATTTCCCAAATTGAGTTTGTCACCTAAGGACTGCGTACCGACAGTTGCAGGAGATGTATCGACCGTTACAATTTAAGGATAGTGCCAGATTAGCTGGCGCCAAAACTAATCTGGCGCTATCCTTGAATTATCGTGGTTGATCCATCTCCTGCTGTAGCGACTCGAAGCTAAATGGATTAAGACATCGATCCACATAGTGAAAACGCACATTTCGTCCGTAGCCTGCTCGATGTGAAACAGTTGAACCTGTACCGAGCGACCACCCTTACGAGAGACCACCTGTTATCAAAGACCATTATTTACTTGGCTGTAGCCCCCTCAATGATGGTCTGCAATGACCTAAGCCACACTTCTTGTCCTTAATTTAAGCCTTAGTTTAAGATGTCACCTGTCTTTTAACCCTTTGGCAGTCGGTAGCGCCTTTTGTCGCGATGATTCCTACTGGTATCATCGCGACAAAACCGCTACGGATAAGCAAAGGGTTCAGTCGACCGTTTTCTTGTAACAACAAGGGCGCTTGCTCCGAACTGGTTCTACTGTTCTGACTGTGCAAGACGTAAGCATACACAACACCGCACCGCGTATGTGTTCAATCCTCATAAGACCCCTGCAATCAACAAAGGCTCATGAGCATCTCATAAGCTTCTTGCGGATGGACGCGTTTCAACAGAACTATGAGACGTTGTACTGTGCTTTCACACGGTAATTTTCAATTTAACCCATTTTACCCCGACACACTACAGCGGGAGATGGATCGACCATGATAATCCAAGGGTAGTGCCAGATTAGCTTGGCGCCGTCAGGCGCCAAGCTAATCTGCCACCACCCTTGAATTTCTATGGGTCGTTGGGTGACAGCTCGACTAGTTGGGAATTGAGGCCGTGGGGTTATATGGATTAAAATGTACCTGATGAAAGTGCAGTACAAAACGTTTTAGACCAAGTTTCACTGCAGTTAAGAATCCTCTTTCTCCAACATGTAGAGATATTTATGACTGAGCCCCCAATGTCTACGAGAGCTCATTAGGATCTGTCCCTCTTGCAGAGTAATCGACGTCCTTGCTTTATGATTGGTTTTGAAAGGTACTAAGTAGAAACTGGCGGTACAATGCGAGATTCTGACTTTGTCGCCAAGACCTCCTAGACTGGATGTAAATGAGTGCTCACGGTTCCACGACGCTGGTTTCCGTAAAGATGCACTACTAAAGGCAACCAGGAAACGACAGGAAACCCCAGAAAATCAAGAGGACCAACAAAACCGATGATAACAATGCAAAAAAAACTGCAAATATAAACTTGCCAAGAGTCACAGAACCTCTCCGACACATGGAGAACAAGAAGACTATTGACAACTTCACAGTGAAAACACCAGAAGAACTCGAAGGAAAAGCCACTGAATGGCGAGGACAATGGAAAACAAAGTGCCAACGAAATTCAGCTGATCACAGAACAGGCACACATTCCCAGCCAGCCAGAGGAAGGCTAAGTGACGGGATCAAACGCTCGCATTGTACGGTAGTTCTAGACCATTTTTTAAACCCTTTTTTCGTCATCTACATGTTATTTACATATCATTCAGCCCGACGCACCTATTTCCCCAATTTTGGAAGCGTCATCTAACGACTATGCACCTGTTGCAGGAGATGAGTCGACCATGATAATTCAAGGCTAGTGCCAGATTAGCTTGGCGCCTGTCGAATTATCATGGTCGACCCATCTCCTGCTGTAGTGCGTCAAGGCTGAATGGGTTAAATGCAACAAATCAACGTTAACCGCTGCGGGTGATCACGAATTTTGCGTCTGAAAACACCGCACACCGGCCGACATTCGCGTGAGGAACACAATGAGCCTGGGACCAAAAACAGGCACATAGACCATAAGACTAGCAAGAGATATTATAAGTTATTGGTCGGAGGGGTTCGTTACACGAACATTTGTAAGCCTGAGGGAGGTCAAAGGAATCATTGTACCCCGAAGGTCGGAGGGGTTCAGGCCTTCGGCCTTCGGGGTACAATGATTCCTTTGACCTCCCTCAGGCCTACAAAGGTCCGTGTAGCGAACCCCTCCGACCAATAACGAATTTGTTTTCCTTCCTCCGTTTATTGTTTAGAAAAAAATCCAGTTTATGAAGACGGCCGCTTCTGTGGCGGATAGGTGACACCATTGAATATACATGTTCTGCCGGGGATTCCCAGTCTTTACGAGACAGAGTGTGACGTAGTATGATTCCGTGTGAAGCGCAAGTTTCGCGAGTAAAAAGCTAATCTTGGCTTGTGTACAGAATGATTCAAGCTGCAATGTCTACAAAAGGTCGTCAAAGTATGACAGTGACAGTGCTTCTTGACTGCTGTGTGATTCAGAAATATTAAGAACTTTTTGATGAAGCGATCGGCATTTGACCACTGATGTGACAGTTTGTGCAGGTTAGCATGGTGCCTTGTGCTTTTAGATTCAAGATGACTGAAGGGGATGCTTCGAGTGTGCAGCAGATTGTCGTTGTTATATTCTAAAGTGTCATGTGTGTTTGGATATCTGGAAAAAGGAATACCAAAAAACGCTCGTTGTTAACAGCAGGACTAGTGCTGAGATGGAATTTAAGGTAAGATTTTATTTTACAGCGTTGACATGATGTCAGATAGTCTTCGAAAATTCGTGAAATGTTTTTCTTCAGATAGTCTCATATTGAATGACGTGAAGAGAGAACTTTGGCAATATCGTGCGTTGTGTATAGTGTTGCTGGGTGTGTATTTTCGTTTTAGTTCTTGAGTTTGTTCCTCTGTGCTTTGGTGAAATTGTGGCATGTTGGTGGCTGCGCAGACGACAGTGTGTTGTTTGCAAGGATTGCTGTCTCTGATTGGTTAAAAAAGAACTCGGAAGCTATTTTTGTTCCGTGGTTTTCACGAACTTTAAAAATGCTCGGCGCATGACGATGAGATGGGTTTGGCGAAGGCTTTTGCTGTTTGCGCTGTGTAATTAGTGGTGAAATATTGTTTACGTTGGCTCCTCACGTCGTAAAAAATAAGGCAGAGGATGTGTATTACGTCAAATGGACTACTTTAGTGCGTTATTTCTGCTGTTGTGTCGAACCGAGTTGCTATCAAGACTCGAAAACGAGGTCCTAACGCGTCATCGAGAGGGCTATTTAAACGTCCGCCATTTTTCGCTACAGGGGTTTTTATATCACGGTCACATGGTACAGTTTGCGCTAAAGTGACTGGTCGGGTGACGTAGGGAGGAAAACAAAAAAAGTGACACCCTATAAGCCCCCGCGTATCGTTCGCCTTGCCCCTGCAGTCAAAATGTTGGCAATAATTAGTATGTGTGCTGGTATGATTTCAGACCTCACAGCCTTCAGCCATAAGGTCCAAAATCACAGAACAACAGTACTCATTCGCGGCCAGCCGCATCCGGATGCGCGGCATAAGCCGCGCATCCGGATGCGGCTGGCCGCGAATGAGTTAAGGCCACACTTTGGTAATGTTGCTTTGGTTTTTTTTTTATCATCTCTCTCAGACAGAATCCCTTGGCTGTCAGCGATTTTTGTGGAAGGGGTGCCACTCGACAAAAGAGCTACCGACAGTCAAAGAGTTAACCCTTTGCGTGCCGGTAGCGCTTTTTGCAGCGACGATTCCTACAGGAAATCATCGCGACAAAAAGCGTCAATGGCGCGCTAAAGGCCAGTACACATTTTCTAATTTTATTACACATTTACTGAAATCAGTTCGATATCTTTCATTTCCCGCACCAACCGCAGAAAACGAGCCAACGATGACAGCTGAAACAGCTTTTGATTAGTTTGGTACCTGCAGAGGCGCCCAAAATAAGGAACACTGCACGAGTGACCTTAGTCCTGCGCCAGTCACCGCTACAACTACAACTGGCTGGCACAGGACTACGCTAAATCGGGGAAGGCAAAAGGCAAATCCATGTTATGAAAACCGTGATTTTCTCTTACAAGGAAATTTTCACATTTCCACAACGGAGACAGAAACACGCTTAGAAAAGACGGTTACAACACAATTTATTAATATTTCGGGTACTGAATACACTTTGTCAAAATAGACAAACAGAGATCAGTCGCTACTAATCTTCATTCGCATAAGGAATGTGGCAACTGAAGCTTCAGTTGCCACATTCCTTCTGCGAATGAAGATAAGTAGCGACTGATCTGTTTGTTTGTCTATTTTGACAAAGGGCGTTTACCCCAAATATTAATAAATCGTGTTGTAACCGTCTTTTCTAAGCGTGTTTCTTTCTCCGTTGGGTACTTCTTTACGTTTGCAACAACTATCAAGAACGAACGAGAGCGAAATCTGGAACACAATCAGCTCTGACCTTAAGCATAGACAACACTCCTAACGTCCTGAAGTGGCATAGACCCTCATGAACCCGAAGGGCTCATAAGGATCTATGCTTATGGAACAACTTGATATGGTATCAACCGCGATTTTGTTTTCATTGATTGTCCAATGTCGTTCGCTGCAAACGAAACATCACTAATCTCGGTGACAGTTGAAGAACGTTCGTCTGGTGACAGTTAAGTCCCGCTCTAGTAGATGTCACTGATGTCTCTTTAGTGTGGGTCTCTCTCCACACACCTGCGCTTTGAAGGCGAAAGACAGCATGTCTTTTATGTAAAAAGCGAGATTTTCATTGCGATACAATAAAAATCCTGCTTTTCACAAAAATGGACTTGTTTTGGGCCATTCCAGAGCCAAATAACTCGCATATTGGGTGTTTAATGACTTCGCAATGTCGTTCGTGTTGGGTGCACAATGATAGCTCTATGGTACTGGTTTGATAAGCTTGGCGACTGTGCCGATACGACTGCTGATGTAGATATTCAGTGAGCACTGTCTTGTTCGGCTGTGGAAATGAGGTTGTGACGCAGTCCTGTGTTGTCACGTCCCTGTCGTCGATGAAGCCCACAGGCCAGTGGACGTCGCGAGGTAGTTTCTGTCCACATTTTCCTACAGATAATTCACGGTGAATCGATGGAGAGCAGTCATACTTCGCGCACTGAAATCCTATTGTCATTCCCTCTAAGAGGAAATGACAGTGGGATTTCAGGGCGCGATCACTGTCAAACAATTCACCGTCAAATGCCTAGTAAAAGTGTAACTCAGGCTGGTTCTTTCTCGCATCATTAGTTCCCGTTCTGTTCTTCCTTCCTCGCGTTGCTTGCAGGTCGATGGTTTGCGAGGTACTTTCTTTCACTTCGTCCCACAGGCGCCGGATGGCGATTGAATGGTGTTTACAGAAGATGGCGTCACCTCCCTTGTCGACGGTCTGCGAAAACTGCATTCCGAACTAGCGCGAGAGGAGTCAGGGCCGGGGGGTCGGGGCGGAAGTCTACAAATGCCTGAACAGGGCGGTCATACAGGTAGCACTCACCCTTCAATTCTGGCGGTAATCCATTCGCTGCTGTCTTTGGAAAGAAAAACTTTCTGCTCTTGGACTAACCACTTTAACTCATTCGCGGCCAGCCTTATCCAGATGCGCGGCTTATGCCTGGAATATTACTGGGTTGTTTTTTTTGTTTTGTTTTATTGTTTGTTTGTTTGTTTTTTTGGGGGGGTTGTTGGTTTTTTTCCCCCAATGAAACCATAAGCAAATTACGTAAACTAATGTTTGTTTCATTCCTACATACTTATTAAAATTACTAGCGATGTAATCAGTACCTGACAGCAACAGTAAATTGGTACAAATTAACTAATTAGGTCACCGTATCGTACTTTCTATAGACATTTCTGTCTGCACGATATCATACCCACACTATGTCTTAAAATGTGCCTATTTGTTCCACAGGCTATGGTTTTATTGGTGTAGGCGTTGAAACTAAAACAACTTTGTACTTATCATATGTTATTGTTCCAAATATTAACATAGGTATTTATCTCAGCTCTGACAATACACACTACGGAAACGGATACTAAGTACGGAACACAAAATTACTGACCGCAGAGCTTGACGTAGTGTTTTTGGCCTCCTGTAAAACTATAACACATTCACAATAAGGACTTTAATTCGAGCTATTATAACATCTCCGGTTTACCATTGATTATAACCATACTATAACAAAGGTGGCGGGAACTTGCATTCACAAGCGCAGGGTATGGAAACCCGCTTTCGTCAGATCATTGTCATGTCCTTAGTTTAATTAATTTTTGGTAACTTAATTAAAATGCTGTGGACGTGGTTCCCACACTTAAAAATCAGTATTATATGTTTACAACACTATGTGGTGATTAGTTTGTCTCTAACATTTAGTGCAGGGTTCATATGTTAAGCCCGCCCCCTCCCCCTCCCCCCCTCCCCCCTCCCCGCCCCCCCCCCCACACACACACACACACTACTGGGGGTGGGGTGTGGGGAGGGGGAAATGAGTGGGTGGGTGGTAGTGGAAGTTCGGGGGATTTAGACCAGAGGGTCTCTCGTATGTAGTGAGCCTGCTGCCGAATAAATAAATAAATAAATAAATAAATAAATAAATAAATAAAAATTGACGACAAACAAAACGCGGAAAGTTAATGTCTAGAGTTTGAATCATGGCAGAGTCAAATACTGTGGTGACTCTTTTCAGTGACTCTCATTGATTAACCCATTAGTCCCGACGCCCTACAGCAGGAGAAGGGTCAACCGGCCCAAGAAAGTTCAAGGGTAGTGCCAGCAGGCGCCAAGCTGATCTGGCACTACCCTTAAATTATCATGATCGATCCATCTCCTCCAGCTGGTACATAGTCGTTAGCTGACACCTCCAAAATGTAGGAAATTCGGCGGTGGCCGAGTTAAATGGGTTGTGTCAGTCAGACGGTATAAAGGAAACAGCTGCTCCTCTACTCCCAGCGTGAACTGCCTCCATGTGGTGTCCCTAACTTTGAAGATGTAAATGGTTCTAATTTCTTCCGCCATGAAGCGTAGACCCTCGTGAGCCCCTGCAGGCGCAGACAGTTAGCGTGTAAATATAATGTCAGTTGTAAGAATCCGTAACCCTGGGGATGTTACATAGATGGAGTCGACTCTACTAGCAAGTTACTCATGAGTCACATGCGACCCTACATCAGCCAACCTCTTTCGTCGGCAAGATGCATATATTTTCATTGAGACCCTGTGGCTGCATGGGGCTCATGAGAATCACTGCTTCGCTGAATTAACGAAGATTTCAGAAACACAATCTGCGTCTATTGGCAGTAGGTTGCAGTGTTATAATCTCTTAACCCTTTGGCTGTCGGTAGCGCTTTTGGTCGCGGTGATTCCTGCAGGAATCACCGCGACCAACAGCGCTACCGACAGCCAAAGGGTTAAATTGCCTTCTCCAGCCTTTCCATGCTCACTCTTCTTCATAATATACTCCCGCTCCTTCCCTTGTGTCCCCAGACCTTGTCCATTCCGGAACAGGGACCAAAATTGAACTCGTGGCCCTCCGAGACGCCAAGTCCATTGACAGTCATCCATCTACATCCTTCCATCTGCAAGAGGCACAGATTCTCATGGGCCCCTGCAGCCGCAGAGGCGCATGCGAATGTGTGCCTCCTGCCGACACAATATCACGGTTTGGTGTTCCTCGGACGTCGGGAGGCCGGTGGGGTTTGTGTACGACTAACTGTCCTGAAGTAAACGACGCGACACGTCTGTAGAGAAAACAGGATACAACTCTCTCACTTCTTTCACCAACCGCGGGAGATGGATCGACCGCGAGAGATCAAAGGTCAGTGCTTTCTGTACTTGGCACCTGCTTGTCAGGCGTCAAACCGATGACGAGTTTCCTTTGACTTGTCATTGTCGATCTGTCGTCATATCTCGAAGACGCCGCGAGTTACGATGAGACACAATCCAGCTGCATTTCTCGACTTTATCAAGATAGGCCTACTGCATTAAGCAAAGACAACTTGGTTCTGAAAGCGAAATGGTTAACCGCACACCCGGCTGTTGCTGGTATGTCGTACTGACGGGATTCTGCAACCAGACGTGAAGAAGAACTGCTTAGGCACGAAATACCATTGAAAGACCCAGATCGAGTAGAGGATCATTCGATAAGGCCGAGTAAGCGACGCTAGCGGAAAAACTGTTTTAGTTTGATGAGCTGTGTGCGAAATGAAGGTCCGGCTTCGGGGTCCCCATTAGACGCCGAGGAGAGGACAATTCTCCACGGACACGGACCAATCTGCAAGAGGCATAGATCCTCATGAGCCCCCGCATTACGCGGGGGCTCATGAGGATCTATGTCTCTTGCTGGTGTCAATTACATCAGGGTCCTTTGGCGGAGTAAAACGTTGAACGATAACTGACGGTGTGGCTAAAAGTAATAGGGGCAATGAATGTGTTCGGCTGGAACCAACCCCGGTGTGATGGATGTCAGCTCTTGGGCGTCGTGATGAAGGGATTAACCCCTTCACTGCCGGTGTACGACGAAAAACATCCAAAGGCAAGAGACACAGCTTCTCATGTGGGCAAATACTAATAATACCGGTTATTATATAGGCGCTTTATCCAACTCTGCGGCTGAATCGGCTCAAAGCGCCACGAACTGAACCTAACACGCACGTTCACGTCACACACACACACACACACACACACACACACACACACACACACACACACACACACACACACACACACACACATTCACTCTGAAGACAAACACAGTACAAGACAAACACAGGACATTCACGTCGTGCGAAGGGTCAGCTCAGCTACCGAGGGATAGATTTACGCCTCCTGCTGGACTCATTTTGATTGAGGAACTCAGACAGTTAGCCGCAGGGAGTCAGTTACGGCTTCAGAAACATTGTTTTTAGGAGATGGCGGGAAACGGATTAACTCTTTCACTGCCGGTGGTCGTCAGCTCTCTCTGACGTCCTCAGTTGCAGGCGGGCTGCCAGTTGTAACCCCTTCACTGCAGGAGTGCGTGTTGGCAAAGTAAAAGTGATTACTGAGACGCAAGCAGTCAGGCCGCGCCAAAGCCTCCAGCCTGAGAGCACATTGATACGTCTTACTTATACCACCTAGTCTTTACGGACAAAGTACTTCGGCACCCAGTGTGGACAAGAGACAGCAGAGGCCCTTGATCCTTGGATATACAGTGCCAGACCAAGCAATGTGCAACAAAGAGTTAACTTCCGCCAATGGCGCCCGTCTGAGAGGGAATACATCGAACGGTTTTCCTGACAGAGCCTCTGAAAGCATTTCCAGACAAAGTCTTTTCGCACCCAGTGTGGATAAAAGACACCCCAGACACATGATCCGGGGATGCACCGAATTCAATGGGCCAGAACAATGTACTGAGACACATAGAGTAGCTTGCGCCAAGGCGGGCACCCGCCTCAGACCACAATGATACAATTTTCTAATAGCCTGAATAGCGTTTCCTGACAAAGTACTTCGGCACCCAGTGTGGACCTGAGACATCGAGACCCTTGATCCGCGGATGCACCGAGCCGTCAGGGCTAGATTAATTTACGGAGGCAGAAAGCGTCAACTTTCGCCAAAGGCGCCCGCCGGCTAAGAGAGCTCAACCAAAGGTGATATAGCCTCTATAGGCGTTTCATCACAAAGTGTTTTGGCCCTGACCCAGCGCCGTGTACAACAGACATCCCCTACGCATGATCCCAGGATGCACCGGGCTCCCTGGGCTAGACCACTGACACTGGTACTGACACACGAAGAGCCAGTTTGCGCCAACCCGACCGCCTGAGAGCGCAATGATAAGTTTTCCATATATAGATATCCCAATGCACAACTGAAAGGCCATCTGGCCGACATCGGCCGCCGTTGGGCGTGGGCCGACGTCACTGATAATCTTTTCAGACAAAGTATTTCGGAACACCGTGTGAACAAAAGACTACACCCGAGACCCTATATCCGTGGATGCAACGAGCCCCATGGTCAGACCAATGTACTGCGGCACAAAGAGTCAACTTCCGCCCAAACCGGTGACCGGCTGAGAGCACCACTAAAGCCTGAAAGGTTTTCCATGTGTAACCTCTATAAGTGTGACTGGACACCAGTGCGGCAACCACCTTCTCAGAAAAAAAGGCAAACGAGATGGACCGATTGTTGACAGTGAGTGTTGTCAAGCAACAGTAGCTTACTGACACTACACAAGCAGTCAAGCTGCGCCAAAGGCGCCCGTCTAAGAGTCCCCGCAGATGCTCATACTGCCGTGTATCCATGCTACTTGCGTTCATACTGCTTTGTATACTAACTTGTATCCATCTTGCTTATATTCCTCTGTATTCATGTTCTTTGGACGGCAGGGGCTCTTCGGCGAAAATTAACACAGATTTCAAAAACACTGGCAGTGAACGGGTTAAATCCGTCTGTCCGAGAAACGTATGACAGGGAGGGGGCGGGGGAGAAGGGGGGGGGGGGCGGACTTGCAAAAGGCATAGATCTAATATGCTTCCTGCGACTGCGGGTGCCGGACCTCGCAAGTACAAGTAACCATGCAATATCCAGACCATAAAGGTGACTGCCAAGTGTGCAAAATGCAGAGAAGAACCAACGGAGAAGAAACACGCTTAAAAAAGACAGTTGCAACATAATTTATTAATATTACTAAATAATTTTTTTTATTAAAAACATGTCTAGAATTCGGTTGCTACTTATGTTGTCAGCGAAGAAGGAAAGTGGTCACTCTTCCTTCTTCGCTGACAAGAAAAGTGACGACTGAATCCTATACTTGTTTATTCTCCATTTTGAAAGAAAAAAATAATTACCCGAAATATTAATAACCGTGCAATAGCCGTGTCCAGACGCAAAACGCGACAATGACCCAGGCGTGGTCAGTTTCGTGTTTTGCCAAGTCGACCCGGGGTCATGGTCACCACAGAGCAGCAGTGGAAGGCAGTTAGAGAGGCGCTGAACTCAACCTGCAAAGACGCTGTAGGGTTCAGGAAACACCATCACAAGGACTGGCTGTCGGCACAGACCTTGAAGAAGATAGAAGTGAGGAAGCAGAAGAAAGCAGTTGTCAATAACAGTCGCACGAGAGCAGCCAAAGTAAGGGCACAGGGGGAATACTCAGAAGCCAACCGCGAAGTGAAGAGGAGTATCAGGGCAGACAAGAGGGCCTACACAGACAGCCTGGCAGCAGAGGCAGAAAAGGCAGCAGGCAGCGGCAACATGAAACAGCTCTATGACATTACCAGAAGATTGTCAGGCAAGTATGGCCATACAGAAAGACCAGTAAAAGACAAAGAAGGCAAGCCTATTGCAGACAGAGCAGACCAACTCGACAGATGGGCCGAGTATTTTGAAGAGTTACTGAACAGACCTAGCCCACCCGACCCCCCAGACATCCAGCCGGCAGAGACCGACCTACCCATCAGCTGTGACAGACCCAGCCGGGAAGAGATCAGAAGAGCAGTGGCATTTTTGAAGAACGGCAAAGCAGCAGGCCCAGATGGCATCCCAGCGGAGTCTCTGAAAGCAGACCTAGAGACAACAGTGGAGATGCTGTACCCACTGTTTGGAAAGATCTGGGAAGAGGAGGTGATGCCAGCTGACTGGAAGGAGGGGTACCTAATCAAGCTTCCCAAGAAAGGCGACCTCAGCAAGTGTTCCAACTACAGAGGAATCACCTTGCTGTCGGTACCAGGAAAGGTCTTCAACAGGATCATCCTGGAGAGAATGAAGAGCTCCATTGACCCCCAGCTGAGAGACCAGCAAGCAGGATTCCGGAAGAACCGATCATGTACAGACCAGATCGCCACTCTCCGCATCATCGTGGAACAGTCTCTGGAGTGGAGCTCCCCGCTGTACGTCAACTTTGTGGATTATGAGAAAGCATTTGACAGTGTTGACCGAGAGACTCTGTGGAAACTCCTACGACACTACGGTGTACCCACAAAGCTCGTCCGCCCGCCGTGAGATGGCCTTAGTCGCCTGCTCGGCGTTAAACCCAAATAACTAAACTAAACTCGTCCGCCTGATCAAGAGCAGCTACGATGGCATGACATGTCGCGTGATCCACGAAGGGCAGTTCACCAGGGAGCTCCAGGTTAGAACTGGTGTCAGGCAGGGGTGTCTGCTGTCTCCGTTCCTCTTCCTACTGGCCATAGACTGGGTCATGAAGATGACCACAGAGCACAGACGAAGTGGAATACAGTGGACACTGTGGACACAGCTTGACGACCTCGATTTTGCAGACGACTTGGCATTACTGTCCCACACTCATCAACAAATGCAGGACAAGACCACGAGGCTTGCTGACATCTCGTTCCAAGTGGGCCTCACCATTCACAAACAGAAAACAAAGACAATGAGGCTGAACGCAACCAGGGAAGAACCAGTCTTGCTTGCTGGCACCCCGTTGGAGGAGGTGGAGTCCTTCACCTATCTCGGGAGCATCATAGACAAAAAAGGCGGCACTGATGCAGATGTCAGAGCACGAATCGGTAAAGCCAGAGCAGCCTTTCTCCAGTTGAAAAAAGTGTGGAGTTCCAGAGAGCTGTCACAACACACCAAAGTCCGGATTTTCAACTCCAATGTAAAAGCAGTTCTCCTATATGGAGCAGAGACTTGGAGATTGACAAAAACCACAGTCAACAGAGTACAGACCTTCATGAACAGTTGCCTTAGAAGAATTTTGAAAATCCACTGGCCAGAGAAGATCAGCAACGTCAGACTCTGGGAGAGAACAGAGCAGATAACAGCAGAGAATGAAATTGGGCGAAGAAGATGGGGATGGATCGGTCACAGTCTGAGAAAGCCAGCTTCCAGTATCACTAGGCAGGCATTGTCATGGAACCCCCAGGGAAAGAGGAAAAGAGGTAGGCCGAGAAACTCCTGGCGTCGAGACCTCCAAGCAGACATCAAGAGACTGGGAACCACCTGGAGTAGAATCGAAGGAGAAGCACAGGACAGGAGTTGCTGGAGGTCTCTCGTCGACGGCCTATACCCGGGTAGGGGTGACAGGCGTAAGTAAGTAAGTAAAGCCAAGAAAACATCAGCATGTACACAGACAGCCAAGCCATTGAATCACGCTTCAAAATTACCACGCCAATGTGACCCTGAGTCAGCTTCGTCAGTAGGCAAAACTGACCAGGGTCGTTCTAACGTACGCTTTGCTGACCCTGGGTCGATCTCGCTAACGCAAAACTGACCCCGGCCATGCTTCGCCGCGTAGCAAACCATTCTCGTGTGCTAGACCAACAGTGATATGCGTGCCAGCGGACACAAATTATGACTTTGAAACCAAGTCAAATTCAACGCCAATTAATCCTCAGGCCATGAAACACGGATACAAATGGAAGCCAGCAAGAAGCAAAGAACCTGATGAGCCCCCGCATCCGCGGGGGCTCATGAGGTTCTTTGCCTCTTGCAGTTGGGTACCTTTCGCTTGTTGGCGGAAACGAGGGGGTAAATGACAAAAAGAAATCGGATGCTGGGGATGTAATGTGACTTCAAAGTGATTTCAAAGACGACAGCACCGGAGAGCCCAGGACGTCGCTAAACAACAAAACAAAAAGAACCAGCCGCCGATCCCCCTGCCCACACAAACCCTGATGAGGGACAGAGAGTGTGAGAATCTTCAGAATTCGCCTCACCAATATCATATGTCGGTGTTTTTGTGTCAGGATAGCTGGAGGAAGGCATAGATTCTCATGAGCTTTTATATATGTATTAGCTCATGCGAATGTGTGTATTTGTCGCTGGAGGAGATCCTTTTATATTTGATAAACATTTACACCTGCGGTTTGTTTTTTATTTATTTTTTTTCCTTCAAGTGCCTTCCAAAGACTGAGTCAAATCGCTTTAGACAGTCTTTCATTCAAAACCTTCCGAACTGCAAGAAGCATAGATTTTCATGAGCCCCTGCATTCGCAGGGGCTCATGAGAATCTATGACGCTTGTTGGCTTAGATTTTTTCCAATATATATCAGTGCTTCGTCAGATGAGGCGGTCATCGCGGTTTAACGCTCGCTGTGTTGATATTTTCAGCCAGACGCGGAGTTCAACAAAGTGTGAATACCAGGTGGATATGATATGCGCACACCCTTTGACCTCTTGTAACCGCCATCACGAGCACTGAATAGCATAAACAATACCAGAAGATAAACAGAAATACACACAAGAGCGATGCAAGATACCGCGAGGACATAATTATGACAATTCAGTACAGTGGCTCAAGATGTGTAACTTTCAGTCGGCACGTCTAAAAAAAATGTAAATTAGAAACATGTTCACTGAAGAGGTAACAACAGAGAGTCTCCCAGTACACAAAAGATTTTGGAGCCGACATCGGCCCTAGTGGCCAGTTAAGGCTGAAGTTGACCCGATGACCTTTTGTTCTGTGCGTATAAGGTAATGCAAAGCAGCTAATGCAAGAGGCCGCCACTGCACAACCAACAGATAGGCCTGAGTTAGCGCGGTAGACCGACTGCTGCCGGTAGACTCTCTCTAATTCCTTGTATCGTCGGGGCATTAAATTAATACTTCCCAGTCCTACTTCGACTGATGAAAAATTAAAATCTCTCAAGTTACTAACATTGAAGAAACAGTTTGAATTTAATCGCTGTGTTCTACTGCACAAGATCATGCACGGAAAAGCCCCACCCTATCTAAAAACTCTATTTTCCGACAATAATAGGAAAAACACGAGAAATAGTTTGATCCACCTTCCAAAACGTAGATTAGACATCTGTAAAACCAGTCTGTCTTTTTCAGGCGCTAAAGCGTGGAATATGTTACCTCCACACCTGAAATCAATTTGTAAGGTTAGCGTCTTCAAAGATCGCCTCCATAAATATTTACTTCAGAAGTAATAGTATGTTCGGCTCCCTTAAGCATGTTCTTAATTAAACGAACTTTAGTTCGCGAACTCTGACGATCTAGAGTTCACGATCTCGGGCGAACCAGGTTGGTTCTTAATTGGACGATCTAAAGATACGGAGAACCTAGTTCGAAGTAGTTCACGAACCTCGGCAAACCATAGTTCGCTGTCGGAAAACGTTCGCTCAACGTGTTGAGCAAACAAAGGCGAACCTTTTCTCTGATTGGTCAAAACTTTTACCCTCTTCTGCGTTGGAGATAAAAAGATAGTCACCGATACAAACAAATATGGCGGACGGCGATATTTCACTCGTGCGAAGAACAAGACCTATTTTTTATTGATTTATGGGAGGCGCAACGCTGTTTGTGGGGTCGCTACTGCAAGGAGTACAAAAACAAACATCGTTCAAATCGCGAAGCGGCATAGCGGCAGCCATTTTGAACACCTTCGCAGACAGTAAGTACGCCGAATCAAGCACTTCAGTTAAGAAAGAGAACCATGGCAAACCTGGTTTGCTGAAGTTCGCCTAGGTTCGTTAAACCTCAATTAAGAAACAAACCAAAAGATCGCCGATCTTCTCCGATCTAGGTTTGTCGATCAAAAGTTCGTCCAATTAAGAACAGCTCTTATGCTACTATTCGTATAGTTAGTTAAGTTAGTGACAAGTTTCCTATTACCTAATACTCTTCTACTGTTGCTACAGATTATGTAATAGTTCGACTGTCTGCATTAACATGTCAGGTTCATACCTGTGTATATAATTAAATATATATATATATATATATATATATATATATATATATATATATATATATATATATATATATATATATATATATATATATATATATATATATATATATATATATATATATATATATTTAACAACTGCTCGGGAATTGCCTTTCTGCTTTCAGGGTCAATCAGTCGCTCCAACCGACTTGGCGCTGGAAGTAAAAATGGTATGTGTGTACAAACCCGTGGGTCGTGTGTGTGCATGTGTGTGTGTGTGTGTGTGTGTGTGTGTGTGTGTGTGTGTGTGTGTGTGTGTGTGTGTGTGTGTGTGTGTGTGTGTGTGTGTGTGTGATGGTATGAGTTTGCGTGAAGGTGTCATCAACCTCGCTTGTTTAATTGGCATAAACTCGGCGACGACTTACTCAGGCTAGCTGCTGATGGTTGTCATAGTTACTATGGATTAACCGATTTTTTGGTGACAGAGACACATGAACGATGACCACATCTGATGACAGAGACACATGAACGATGACCACATCTGATCATTAATGCACTACTGCTCTGTGAAACAGTGTTTCTAGTACAGTGAACAAACCGTAAACTATCCGTGTAATGTTTTATTAATGACCGGAATCCACTTTGTCGGACAGTCGGAACACCCGACTCACAGTGCACGATCATTGCGTGAACTCTTTTGACTAGTAACCTTACTCAAGTTCTCAGGTGACTGAGATTATCGCCTGTCTTACATTTTCAATGAAAAGCGAGTGTGTTGTTATAACATATGGACTTCGTTACACACGAATTCTGATATAAACCCTTTCTTTATAGCGGGTTTTTCTCAGATCGTACACTTGTCGTTTCTTACTCTTTACTGCAAGTTTTTGTTTTTGTGCTCTTTGCGTGTGCTGTAATATACGGTTTCCGGCGTAAACCGCCGTTCAGCTGACGTACTGAGACTAAAGTCGAATTAGTCTTTATTTGTTTCATCTGATATTTTACTTGTACATGTAATTTCTTTCCTGGTTTAACTGCGTAACCTTCTACTATTTGTATCCTGTACCTTAGTTTTGCCCCCTGGTTCTTTACCTTATTAGTTTTTATTTGTTTCATCTGATATTTTACTTGTACATGTAATTTCTTTTATTATTTGAACAAGATTTATACAACTATGAACAGACCCTCGAAAAAAGACCAACAATTTCGTATCGGTCACCTAAATATCTACCACCTGGCAAACAAAGTTCAGGATGTCTGTGTTTATGTTAATACCCCCAACTATTTCCATCTCTTCGGTTTAACTGAGACTCGTTTGGCCGCCCACATCAGTGATGAAGCCATCGCCATCCCGAATTATTCTATTATCAGGAGAGACTCGTCAGTACAGGGTGAGACAGGTGTAGCGGTATATATCCATCAATCCATTCTACACATAACCCGCAGGCGACAAGACCTAGAAACTGGTGATGTAGAATGTATTTGGGTAGAAATCAAAAACTCTCAATCCCCGCCCTTACTTGTTGGGTTTCTGTATCGAAACCCCGCAGCCACCTTTGAGTGGTACGATAGCTTTTTACACATGATCGATAAAACAGACATTCACAACAAAGATGTTCTCCTTCTTGGAGATTTTAATATTGACTTTCTTAAACCCCATCCATCATGGGAATGTACTACTACCCTTGTCGGTCTTCACCAATTGGTAACATCGCCCACCAGAATTACGCCATCATCAGCCACTATTATAGACCATATTTATACCAACAAACCTCAAGCAGTTAGCAACACTCAAGTAAATAGTCTTAGTGTAAGTGACCACTATCCGGTTAGCTGCACATGGCTGTCAAAACTTCCAAAGCTAAAAAAGCAAGTCCACACTTGCATAACTTACAGATCGTTTAAAAACTTTAATGAAAGTGTTTTCTTGGCTGATTTAGCCACCGCACGATTCATCAGCGTGTATAACGATAGTGACCCAAATAAAGCATTAGATACCTGGTACCGGATTTTTCTTGGTGTGCTGAACAAACACGCGCCTCTGAGACACAAAAGAGTGAAATACGCTACCGTTCCACCATGGCTGACTGCGGATCTGATCGAGGCAATGGAAATTAGAGACCAGCTGAGAAGTGAGAAGCGGTTTACTGAATACAAAACACAGCGTAATCGTGTTAAATATATGGTTTTAAATGCAAAGAGGTCTCTTTTCGATAAAGTAGTTAAACAAAGCAAAGACTCATCTACTGTATGGCGTGCCATTAATTTAGTAACTAGAGGTACAAATAAAAATAGTGCGCCTGTATCACCCCACCTCACTGCAAATAGGTTTAATGACCACTTTACCTCTATAGCCGAATCGTTAATCCCAACAGGAAATAACTCATGTGAGTATGTTTGTCCAAACGCGCTAGTACACCACTGTAACCGGGAAAATACGGACAATGAACCATTCACGATACCGCCTATAGCAGTCCACGAAGTGGGTAAATTAATTTCCTCGATGGAAAATAAAAAGTCATCCGGGCCTGATGAGATCAGCTCAAAAATACTCAAGATATCTCTTCCATATATCGTCGAAAGTATTACATATATTTACAATCTCTGTATAAACCAAAACTCTTTTCCGGACGCATTTAAAGACGCAAAAGTGATCCCCCTACCAAAATCGAAAGATCTGAGTGAAATCAACAACTTTCGCCCCATATCACTATTACCTGTTTTGTCGAAGCCTTTAGAGCGGCACATCCATAAGCATCTATCTGAATACTTAGAAAACCAAAATCTCATCCATTCACTGCAGTCAGGCTTCAGACCAAACCATTCCTGTCACACTGCCTTGATAAGGATGGCAGATACCTGGTTATCATCTATTAATGATTCCAAACTAACAGGTGTAGTGTTCTTAGACTTCCGGAAAGCCTTTGACATGGTGAACTATGACATACTTATAAAGAAAATATCCTTATATACTAAAAGCGCAGCCGTGTTTTTCAAATCCTACTTAGAAAACAGAAGACAAAAAGTTCTCCTTAATGGTACATATTCTAGTCACTGCAAAGTAAAGCATGGCGTGCCCCAGGGCTCTATTTTAGGCCCTCTTTTATTCTGTTTGTTCATTAACGACCTTCCACTCACAATTAGTGATGAAAGTGTTGAATGCGATATGTTCGCTGATGATGCTGCGATACACACTCCCGATAAGGATTTGTCAGTAATTGACACGTGCCTACAAAACACATTACAGGACATTAACAGCTGGTGCAGTAACAATTCCATGATCTTAAACCCTGCAAAGACTGAATGTATGGTTGTAAGTACCCGCCAAAAGCACCAGCTCGGCACTCTCTCACTCAGCTTGTCCCTTCAAGGCAAATCTATCAGCCAGGTAACGGAACATCGTCTTCTCGGCGTTACTGTAGATAACCAGTTTAAATGGCAACGCCATCTTAGTAATATATGTAAGACAATATCAAAGAAACTGTTTATTTTATCCAAGTTAAAACATATAGCTAATGTAGAAACACGAAAACTGTTCTTCAACGCCCACATCAGGTCACATATAGATTATGCTTCTACGGGATGGCGCAAGCGAGGTCCAGTTAAAGAGACTGAACTCTCTTCATCGTAGAGCCGCGAAGCTTATCCTTTCAGACCCTAACTCAAACTGAAAACCTTAGAATTTCTCCCCTTGAAAAAACATTTATTATACAATAAGGGAATAACGATATTCAAAGTATTGAATAACAGACTCCCCGAGTATATTAAAAAAATGTTTTCCCTCACGGCATCAACATACTCCAGATCAAGGCAGTCCATTACTGTGCCACGACCTAGAATCGATCTCTATAAGACAAGTTTAGCGTTTTCAGGTGCTAGCATGTGGAACACATTGCCCAAACATGTTACAACATCAACAACGCTTTCGTCTTTTAAAACTGCTCTCTTCAAGTACCTCACCTCAGCATCGTAAGATTTTCACAGAAATCTGCACTTGCAGTGTACGATTTTCCCCTTTCTAACTCTTCAATTCAGTTATATTTTTACTTAATACAAGATGCTAATGCTGCACGTATTGTGTGTGTGTGTGTGTGTGTGTGTGTGTGTGTGTGTGTGTGTGTGTGTGTGTGTGCGTGCGCGAGTGCGTGCGCGCGCGCGTGTGTGTGTGTGTGTGTGTTTGTGTGTGTGTGTGTGTTTTGTGCTCGTGCTTGTGTTTATGAATGTATGTATGGAGATTTATACCTTTACAATTGTGTGTATGTGTGGGATTTTCTATGTTTATTTCTACTTTTTCAATGATTTCTTCTTCTTTTTTAAAACTTTATATTTCAATTTTTTGTTAGTTATATATTTAGTTTTTCCCAATTTAATGATAGTATTTTGTGATTTGTGCATTATATGTAAAGTAGATTAGCAACGGCAAGTTCGAAAAATGGTTTCACCAAAACTTTCACCGTTGTAAAATAAAGAATCATTGTCATTGTCATTGTCATTGTCTCTCTCTCTCTCTCTCTCTCTCTCTCTCTCTCTCTCTCTCTCTCTCTCTCTCTCTCTCTCTCTCTCTCTCTCTCTCTCTCTCTCTCTCTCTCTCTCTCTCTCTCTCTCTCTCTCTCTCTCAATGTTTTCGAAACTGATTCCGTCAAACATATTTTGGTAGTACGAGGTATCGAATAGCGGTGCAACACAACTTGGCCAGTTTCAGTTCTATTGTGTTGAAGCCACGACTGAACCCAATGCACAAAATTAATTAATTTGTCTCCATTCCTTATTACAAATGGCCTCGTTGAAGAAAAAACTAATTTTCCCGTTCACATAATGACGACATTTGAGCTGCTTGTTAACCCCTTTGTGCATACAAGAACCAGTACTGTGTACAGTTCCAGCGGCTGCACGCGCAACTGGGGTTAAATCTTGCACATCGAGGAGGGGTCATTATTGCTGATTACGTCACTGCAATATTAGCTGGCTTCTGAAATGACAGACCGCATACACAGAGTCGTTAAAGCAGTTAACGAAATTGCTTCTGAGTGCAAAGGGGGGTGGGTGGGTGTGTGGGGGGGGGGTGTGTGGAGGGGGTGGTGGTGGTGATAGAGTGTGGTAGCGGGGGAAGGTGGTGGGGGTGGGGTGGGGGTGAGGATCGGATTTTCGTTTGGGTTGTTTGTGGTGGAACAAATATTATTATACTGATGTGTATATAATAAAGAATGAAACATCTCTTTGGGTGTATCATATGAAAAAACATTAAAAAAACATCTGATTATTTTAACTCATTCACATTCGGTTCAGTTAAACTATAGAATGAGATACACGGACGACGACAGTTCAAAGGTAGTGCCGGAAAAGTTTGGCTGCCTTACAGGCGCCAAGCTTATCCAGCACTACCCTTGAACTATCACTGCCGACTGGTTCATAGACTTAATAGTGTTAACACCTTCAGCCCGAGGACCGAAATCCCCTCTGAAGGACTGTATTACAATTCTAGAGACAGATCGAGCATGATAGTTCAAGGGTGGTGCCAGAATAGCTTGGCGCCGATAGGCGCCAAGCTATTCTGGCACCACCCTTGAACTATCATGCTCGATCCATGTCTTGCTGTGTTGTGTCAGGGCTGAATGAGTTAAAGGGATCTGCTCCCTGGCCGATACGTCGGGTCGTTAATGTTGTCTGGCATCAGCTAAGACCTTTCTACCCTTCTTTTCACACTCCATGTGACAGAGGTTATTCACGGCTTTTTGAGCGTACCGGAAGGAACTCTCCTTCGTACAAAGGAGAAGAAAAGCAGAAGACTTTTATTGTACGACATTCAAGTTTCATAATTTAACTCATTCTACCCCATCACCGAAATCACCAAAATGTTGCCGTTGTCCTCTGCAGACTGCATTGCAGTGCTGGACACAGATCGGCCATGATAGTTCAAGGGTGATGCCAGAATAGCTTGGCGCCCATAGGCGCCAAGCTATTCTGGCATCATCCTTGAACTATCATGGTCGACCCATATCTTGCTGTGGGGTGTCTGGGGTAGAATGGGTTAAGTTAGTCGTGCAGCGTTATTCTACGTCGAACTGATACCGTTTATAACGGGGATATTGACTCTATTAACCCATTATTGTCTGGTGTAGGTCGTTTTAATAACTAATTACGCCCCAATTGCAGATCATATGCAAATTCCCTGCAGCCTATTGTAGGTCAAGTCTCTTGGGATCTGATGTCTTTTGGACAAAATATGGCACAGAGCCCTAGTAACGAAATGTCCATCTCCCGTATTGCTAGTTGTGCATGAACTAACAAGAAAACGATCCGTGCTCGGCCGTCGTGTATTAATTTTACCCTCCGCTGGGGATAGGTAGCTTCATTATTTGAGCAGGCTATGACTTTCTTGTCGATTTTAATTGACACACTAGAAGGGTCGGTTTCCGTCATGCTTTTGTCAAAAGGTTTGGGTTTATTTGGGTTTATCCTAGCTGACAAAACATGTTAAGCTTTGAGGTAGAAATTTTTACAAATGGTGAGGTGTTTTTTTTTTTTTTTTTTTTTTTTTTTTTTAATAACAATTCAGGATATAATTTGACCAAGACAGTTCAAGTGTGATGCCAAAATATCTTGGCGCCTTTAGGCGCCAAGCTATTTTGGCACCACTCTTGAACAATCATGATCGATTCATATCATGTTGTGGTGCATCAGGGCTGACTGGGTTTGCGGATGGTTTGGAGTTTTGTCAGTGATACAATGGACACAACATACAGAGAATCACAGGTTCAGTGTCGCAATAAGGTTGGTGGGTTGTCAAGTTTTTGTTGGTTTTAAGATGGTTTATGTCCCTGTGATATGAAAAACATCGCCGAAGGGCTTGACATGGGTCAATGAAACGTACTCTTTTCTGCTGACAAACCCTTACGCATAGCTCCAAATGTTATACGGCCGCTTCCCTACATCTCAGACATCTCAGACAACGAGAACAGAGACTCACACACGTATATATCATCATCGTCAAATTTATGAGGCCACACCTCTTGCAGATGGAAAAAGCTGGCTCTTTGCTGGCTCTTTGTACACACCTAATGTCGGGGTTCATTGGGTTCAGAACTGTTGTGCACTATAGATCAGGATCATTTTTGTGTCAATAATGCCTCAGGCATATCGCAAGCGCCGACAGACACACCACACCGTGACGCAACGGGATATGTCTCAGTGATCAGTCTGCTAGACCCGCCTCATAAGCAAGACGCGTAGATTCTCGTGAGCCACTGCGGCTGCTCAGGCTCATGAGAATCTATGCTTCTTCCTGAATAACATCCAGCTCTAGAACCACCTCAGACTGAGGGGTTACTTGTGGATAAGTGTTTGAGTGTCTTGCGCTTCTGTTTTCCTCTCCCTCCCTCTCTCACTCTCCCGATAACAATTACACTGAGTGTCTCCGGGTGTAACACGAGTGTAAATGAACCAGTTAGAGGCATAGATCCTCATGAGCCCCCGCAACGTGCGGGGCGCATGAGAGTCTATGTCTCTTACAGTAGGATGCAGGCAGTCGTCTCTGGTGCAGGTGGCGAGGAGTGATGAGGCAGCGAAGCATCCCTACTCTCGAGTGAAAAGGAAACAGAAAAAGACGCGCCTTACCAATGGATTCCGCAAGATTACGTGGCCAAGGAATGTAACCTTTAAAAATAGGGCCACACAAAGTGCACGTCCTAAGTTCATTGATGAACTTTCTCACGCGACACCCACAACAGCATAATGTCGACAGGATGAACCTTTGTACATTAAGGACTAAGTCAGTCCACCCAGCGCAAATCTACCCAGCGCAAATCTACCCAGACATGTGCATTAACCCAGTGTATAATATTTGCACTGTCTTTATTCCTTCCTTATTTGATCGACTGAAAATCTGCCATGTTTAAGTCGACTCATCGACCCAGCGTGAATTCAAGTTATCACAGGCTTAATTCCTCCAAGTTTAAAAAATTTCATTTAAAACGGGGATTTAAAACGCTTTACGCTGTTCTTTGTGAAACAAAGGCAACACAGATCAATTTCATTCATTTACAATATGTAGATCCACGCGCTGTCACGTATAGATTTGCAGAGTACATTCACGGTGATTAAATTTATACGTCTAAATGTCATTCATACTGATTCATTCAGCCTTATTAACCCATTACATCCTGAGGCCGATTTTGTAAAAGAAAAAAAAAAAAAAAGCTTATTGTCCTATGAAGACTACATTATAGATTAGGACATAGATCAACCATTTTAGTTCAAGGGTGGTGCCTGAATAGTCAAATTAATTTCAAGCGCGAGTGAAAGGGTTAATCAGAAAGCTAAAAGATCCCCGGGCTGACGTCGGACGCAGGTGGTCCGTTGTGTGCCGTTTGCGTTCTGCAGATAATGACGCCGACCTTACCGAGTGATACCGAGTGATCCGTTAGCTTTGGAAATGGGACACTGCACCATGCGCGTGTCAAAGAAGCAGCCCGCATATCGGTGTAACAGAGACGAGAACAGGTAATAATTATATCAATGTTCATGATCAACTGATTCGGTCCCGGGACAGTGATGCAATTAATGTTCAAGGTCGGCAGGATGGGGAAAAGTCAATACCTGGTAATGTGAGACTATGATTAATCATATGTGCCTGGTTGTTGTTTGGCTCTCCGGAAACAAAGAAAACAATAGAGAGAGAGAGAGAGAGAGAGAGAGAGAGAGAGAGAGAGAGAGAGAGAGAGAGAGAGAGAGAGAGAGAGAGAGAGAGAGAGAGAGAGACAGAGAGACAGAGAGACAGACAGACTGACAGACAGACAGACAGACACACAGACAGACAGACACACAGACAGACAGACAGACTCACAGACATAGGAAAGTTGTAAGCGTTTAACGCCGAGCAGGTGACTACGGCCATCTTGCGACCGAGAGAAACAGAGAGTTTGTGTGTGTGTGTGTGTGTGTGTGTGTGTGTGTGTGTGTGTGTGTGTGTGTGTGTGTGTGTGTGTGTGTGGGTGGGTGGGTGGGTGCCGGTGTGCCTGCGTGGGTGGGTGCCGGTGTGGTGCCTGCGTGGGTGTGTGCCTGCGTGGATTTGTGCCTGCGTGTGTGCGTGCGTACGTAAGTGAGCGTGGCATGTCACGAAAAGAGAAAGAATGAAAAAGTGTTCATTTTGAAGCAGCAGCTGTGATCTGCCCAAAAAGCAATTTGCAACAACCGTGTCTCCGGCGATTTTTCAAATTCTTCCTCTGTCTATACAGTCACAGGCTTAAAATGACTTCATCCGTCTTAGCAAAGTTGTAAGCAGGCATAAATAAGGCCGGCTTTTTCCAGCAAGAGGCATAAATTCTCATGAGCCCCCTGCAGCTGCAGAGGCTCATGAGAATCTATGCCTCTTACAGGTTGAAGTTGCTAGCGGGGGGACTGCATATTTGTCTAAAACTGCATGGGAGAGAGACCATTACCTCCGAGACACAAATTTACAGTTCTGCTCCGATATGCATCTGCTGGCATAAATCCTTATGTTTAATCTGAAGCTGGCATTTTCCGGCAGATTTGGGTAAAGTGTTGTGACCATTTGTCGTCCTTTGTGTGACACCTCGTAGCTTCCCACCCCAAAATGTCCATTTACTACGATACCGAAAATCCACGCCCTCAGACGTCTCCGTCTAAATCTCTGTGCAAGAAGCAAAGCTTCTCACAAGACCCTGCAGCCGAAGAAGCTCAAATTAATCAGATGTTACTAACTGACAGAGACTGGCGTCATTTAGGTCATGCCAGCAAGGAGACCGTAGCGGTTTCAGTCTACGAATGCCAGTCGGCTATCCAGAAAGTGTTTTCAATACACTGAAATGGGAATGTCTTCAAATCTTAATCAGGTCCTAAACTAAACTGCCGCCATCTGAGCTCAGAGTCAGACCAGTGATTTTTTTCTAAAGAGTTGGAGACTGCGGATCAATGTGTTTCTGACCATGTTGCAGAAATTTTAATAAGTAGTTGCGTATTAACAACAAAAAAATCACCGGTATAGTTGCTTGTTTCCCACAGATTCGTATTACTCAGGAGAGAGGTGAATCAGGTAAAACCTCATGTACAAAAAAAGTTAAACTTTTAGGGCTTATAACTTCTTTTGTCCACCACGAAGGTGCTTTCAAAGATGGGGCTCCGAAAAGAGGTCTGTACAATTTTTTTACCCCACCTGCGTTCGAACCCACGACCTTTTGGACGATATTTGAGTGCTCTGCCACCGAGCCACCCTGCTTCCCGTAAAACCTCATAACAGGCTGCTGCTATACCGCTGCAAATGGGCTAACGAAAACGCCTCATACCAATCAGCATCAGCATCCACTTGGAATTGAAAATAGAGGGAGATAAGTCTGTGGCACCGCAGATTTACTTCCCTTGCCACACGTGCTCCACAGAGAAAGTCTTTGTGTCAGTGATTCAGTGAGGTTTAGGTGCTTTGCGGTGGAGCTTTAGGCATTTTCAGGTAGAAATCACTTGATCTGTAACGTTCCTCACCCAGATTTTTTTTCATGTTGGTGCAAGAGGCGTACATTCTCATGAGCCCCTGCATCCGCAGGGGCTCATGAGAATCTACGCCTCTTGCTTGCAGGTATCAGTCCAATAATTTCGACTTACATCCCTGTTCCTCACTTATACGGAAGACGTGGGCGGTATTTGAGCGTGATATCGCATAGAATGATCTACGTGCTGGCACTAGAAGCACGCAAGGTCGGTCAGAACGCATGCAATTGGCTGAGATTTGTCCAATCCAGCTACGTTCGTCCATTAGACTGTAAGAGTGTGGTTTTAGGAGTTGACATAAGCAAAAAGGAATTAGCTTTGATTCGGCCCACTAAGACAAGGAGGCGGTCAAACTGACAGATTTATTGTTAGTTCAGGGTGTGATTGCAAAATAGTAACTCACTGCGCGAAAGGTCCTCGGGCCGACGACGGCCGCAGCCTTGACAGAAAAAGAAGCATATATCCACAAAGGTCTGATACTGTTCGGTTTTGTTTGGTGTTTTTGAATTAAAAGTGGCATATGCTGCCGTGTCTTTTAAACACATTCGTCTTTTCAGCGTCTTGTTCAGCCCTCACACTCAACTATATATATATATATTTGTTTTTGACTGATGTTTAAGAGTAGTACTAGGATAGCTCGGCGCCTTTAGTAAATTCGCCGAGCTATCCTAGCACTACTCTCAAACTATCATGGTCGATTCTTTTGGAGCCGAATCACAGTAAAGAATATCCGCGGAATTTACCCACGCTCTTCTAGTCCAGTCGTTTTATAGGGATTTACAGCGTCGTTCAAAGGAACATCTAGAGCCGCTCTTGGTCAACCTGAGGCATAGATCGAACCATCTGCAGAGGTTGCTGTGAATCTATGCCTCTTGCAGATAGAAAGGAATAAAACAGGGACTGCTCAATCTCCACTGTAACAAGACATTGTGTTTGTTTTTTCTAATACCGACCCAAGCCCGTAACTTGGGCACAGAAGACAACATCTGCTGAATCTTATCTAACGGGAGAGGGGGGATTAGGGGCATTGGCTGACACGGGGTTAAAAGGCGTGACGTTTTCCAAAACAGATGTTTGCTAATTAATGAGTGGAAAATGTTTACCTTTGAACGGAGAAGCGCTGACAGACATGTGCTGAAAAGGCTTCCGCTTTATCCCAAGAGACCCCTTCATTTTCACAACAGCGCTACTAGCTGGAGCCCATGGAGACAAGTAAGAGGCATAGATTCACATGAGCCCCTGCAGACGCAGGGGTACATGAGACTCTATGCCTTTTGTACGTGGAAAGGTTAAGAAATGTCTGCACGAAAGCAGGATTTGTTTCTTCGTTGCTGGGAAAGTCTGTGAAGTTTGAGACCATAAAGAGTTGTACGTGTTTCGTTTTTTTTTTTTTTTTTTTTTTTTTTTTTTAAATATTACTCACTCAAATGCAGGGATATTTTTTGTACATTTTCAGATAAACTTGTAAGTGGTTCGTGCTTGGTATGTGTAACAAGAGTGAGGATTTCATCCCAAAGTCTACCGCCGTATTGTTTGGAGTTCAGATGTGTTTATCTTTTAGGAACATTTATGGTTGTTCATATTTTTAGGCTTATTATGCATATCCATTTCCCTCCTCTTTAAGCCAACCTGTGATGATCAACACACACGTCGGCGCACACAAATAAAGACGGACACACGGCGCTTACCGCAATTAGTACGCTCTGTGGGCTCGTGTAGCGACAGGAATCCATATCCTTCTACTCTAACCCACCCTCTGATCCACACTGACACACTGGCACACACAAAAAAGACGGACTGACACACGGCGATTCCCGCCATTCGTAAGCTCCTTGGTCTGGCGTAGCATAGCTATTCTGAAAAAAAGAAAAAAAAAAAAAAAAATAGCACGAGCAGCGAAATGATGTCACTTCAAGCTTTACGTCATGGCATCATTAGTCCCACGACGCTGTGTTCATAGTGACGACTCGGTGTTATACCGACGTCACTCATCGCAGTACTAACATTTGACGTATCAGAGAATCAACTTTGCAATTTTCAAGCCTGGGGCTTACAGGACACAATTTGACCTAATCCTACCCCAGGGCCGGGAAAAACAGCAGGCTTATGCAAACACTGTTTATAAAAAAATCATGCGGGTATTAATGAGAAGATATATTTTTTTCGTAAAAGAAAAATTAATGTTATGTTAGCTGTTTTACAAATGACTCCTAAAAAGTGGTGCAGAACATTGATTTTCACTCCGACACCTTGCGCATACAGGTCACAATTGACCTAATCGTACCCGACAGCCGAGACAAACTGTAGACTTATGTAAATACCGTATAGGAAACATGATGCGATTATTAATGAGAATATTGGGGTTTTATTCGTAAAAAAAGATTAAATTGTTTTAAGATTAACCCATATATAATTCGTGAAATTAATCCAAAATACGTGAAAATATATTTTTTTTCAAACAATATTTAATTATCACTCAAAACGTTCTAGGGGTTGAATGCTGGTTAACGAACTCATCCCAATATCTCCCTTTTATCTAGCTATTCGCAAAATATCTTGTAAAAATAAGAAAAATTAAGGACTTCAGTGTGGATTAACCGGTTATTGTGAAACGGCCATTTTCTCGCCAATGAGCATCTTAATCAAAACATAAAAGAAAGATCCCGAGATAATTCTTTTAGAGATAATATCCTAAAAGTTCAAGTTTGTCCGTCCTCAATGGCGAGCTACACACGCACACACGCACGCACACACACACACACACACACACACACACACACACACACACACACACACACACACACGCACGCACGCACGCACGCACGCACACACACACACGCGCGCGCTTGGCGCCAAAAAGACGTTCTCTAGCAAGGTTTGCGTAGCTAGACGTCACGTCATTTTTATCGTGTTACTTCTTTGCCTGAATGTCTGCGCCGCACGCCAATGTGCATGCTCCGGAATGCTCTCCGACCCAGCCCCATTTCAAAGTCTACCGTATGTTTTAAATACGGTAGACAATAAAAGCATCTGCACACATGCAGATTCAATTCAGTTTTTCTTCACTTAGTACCTGTCGCCGCTGTAAAGATCTGTACGTTAAAACTTGTAATATCATTTTAAATGACGTCAATAACTGCAATAGCTTTTGAATCTAAGACCTATCGCTAACCCCTCCATTCCTTTAGACAATTCCGAAGCAACACCTTTAATCCCGGCCTTTTATGACACCGACCCGCTTCTGCATGCATAAAGGTGGTAAATGATTGATATGTCATTATGACCATAAATACTCCTCTCCAACATTTACATCACCGAGGCAGTTTACGGTGGCCACAGCCCGGTTAGCCTCACTCGAGCAACCTTAGCCGGCATCACTCCGGGAGGCCACTATCCTTTCACGCTCAAAGATTTATACCTTGCGTCCAGCCCTCCAAACTATATCATCATCAAACACGCTTCTAGACCGAGCTTCTCAATCAGCAGTTTCCGTCTGCAAGAGGCATAGATTCTCGTGAGCCCCTGCATTCGCAGGGGCTCACGAGAATCTATGCCTCTTGCAAAAATGATGTACATGTGTTCCGCAGACTGTCGTGGAGGCTGTCGATGTCGCGTGTGTGACGGCAGTTTCAAAGCGAAGTCTCGACATCACTGACATGCTTCTCAAAGAGAGAAACTCCTCGAGTGAAATATGGAAATTAATATCAGCTGCTAGCGCCCCTTATCATAAAGAGTGCGCAGGACAGGAAGTGATTCATTTCACAGCTTACACCAGAGGGCGACATGAGAAACGTCAGTGTTTTATTGGTGCGATAAACCTGACATGCGCACATAAATTACGGGTAGAGTCAAATTATGACCTGCATTTCCGGTTCTCATAATGATGCAACCGAGTTGTCAATTTAGTTTTTTACTCCCTAATTTTGACCCGAAACTGATTAACCCTTTCAAACCACTTTCACCAAATTTTAACAACTTCAGCCAGCAGCTGACTCAAAATTTGAACCAAATTGTAAAGTAAACATGCGCTTTTGCCATTTTTACAGAGGTCAAACAGGACAGTGTTGAACTTTGGATTATGCTCTGTGTCTCCGATGATTTGCTGCCTGTATTTTGTGCATGTCTTAGATTGTCTGCCATTTGTTTGGAAGTAACCAATTAATTGTGTCTCAAGTTAAAGGACATTTTACCAATACTTCCTGAGAATCATTCCCTGATGATAAATGTCGTTAGCCAATTCTAATGCCAGCAGACGAAAAATAATGTTTTTGAAAACAGGGCAAAATCAACATCAAACAATCCCCAAAAATCCAAGGAACGCGGACACGAACAGGATCAGCAAGAGGCAAAGAACCTCATGAGCCCCCGCATCTGCGGGGGCTCATGAGGTTCTTTGCCTCTTGTATCTGGGTGGTGTTTGCGTTTTTGCGGCATCCAGGGTGTTACGTTCCGGAGAATCACAAATAAATGCACTCGTCTCTGTTTCTTTCTGTTCTCATTAATCTCACTTCAGTTAATACGTCTGAAATCTATTTCCATCTCCATCACTGACAAGACCCAAACCAGTCGCCGCTATGGTCTCGGTTGGCTCTTGCTCTGCTTATAATTATCAGAGCAAGCGGCATAGATTCGCATAAGCACTGTAACGATCGACGACGCATAATCTATTCATGTAACCTCTTCCCTGCAGATTGTGTTTCAGAAATCTTTGTTGATTCGTCGTTATAAAACCTCTTGTGTCCAAGTAACAAGGGTACAAGGTGACGTCAGCAAGAGGCATAGATCCTCATGTGCCCCCGCAATTGCGGGGGCTCATGAGGATCTATGTCTCTTGCAGTTGGATCGCGTTTACTTTTTCTTCTTTTTAGACTCTTTTACTACCAAAACCGGCATTGACAAAACCAAAACGCAACAGGCGCAGTTTCTAATGACGCACCGCTGTTGCAGGCGGGCTCATTATGTTCTCTGCTTCTCTCTGGAATCCATTCACATCCGTATGCCTCAGGCAGGCGTAGCTATCCTGGGCATTTTACGCTTGGGTCTGCTAATGTTTCAAAATACACGCTATAGTTCAGACGGTTACCGTACGGGAGCTATTATAGATCAGTGTCTGCTCCTTAAACGGAGGCTTCCTGTAGGAATTAGGTCAGCCGAGTTTTCAGGTCACATCTCAATTAGTAAAACGTCCTCGGGCCGTAATCGGCCTCAGCTGTAGCCTAGGTGGGCCTGAAGACCATTTACTCACAGAGATTGCGTGACCGTATCGGCGTCACGTCAGGTATTGTAGGCATTGCATTGCAGACACGGCATGAATGACGCCACTGCATCGCCATCCAGTCTGTAAAAGGTCATCAGGCCGACGCCGGCCGCTGTTGGCCCACTACGCACTGCCGGCCGTGCGCGAGCCAACAGCGGCAGACGTCGGCCCGAAGACCTTTGCTCACAAGACCCGCACTCCACCGTTAATTACCTTGCTCTCTATTTTATTATTTTATCATCATGACTGAGTTGAGCTGCCAGGCGTGCATTACTTCCCTTGCTTGGCTCGTTCGAAACGTCAATCCCAGAGGGCGCCGGGGTACGCTGTTCGCCGCTGGATTAATCGCGCCCTCTATTGTTGATTACCTCAGGTGTCGTTGACGCCCGATTGCGTGCAGGTACGCACTCTGAAAATGTGCACGCAGGGACGGAGAGAATTCATAATTATGTCGATTGCCGGTGTTAAAACACATTTATACCGCATTGTCCATTTGTTCTTGTGGAGTGGTGGTGATGATGACGGGTGTGTGTGGGAGACTGACGGTGATGGGTTAGGTAACGTGTTATATCAGGTTAGCTCTAGAGTGGGGGCGGGGGAAGGGGGTGGTTGATCAGTAATGGGATGAGGGTGGATCAGTGACCGTCAGCATAAGAGAGAGAGAGAGAGAGAGAGAGAGAGAGAGAGAGAGAGAGAGAGAGAGAGAGAGAGAGAGAGAGAGAGAGAGAGAGAGAGAGAGAGAGAGAGAAATGAAATGAAACTATTTTTCAAGGATAAAGAGAGAGAGAGAGAGAGAGAGAGAGAGAGAGAGAGAGAGAGAGAGAGAGAGAGAGAGAGAGAGAGAGAGATGATGATGATGATGAGGATGAGGATGAGGATGAGGATGAAACTTTATTTCTAACTGTAAACGTTTTTGACAGAAAATTTCGTCAATTCACAAACTTGCCGTTGCTACTCGCTACGAAAAATGAAGACAAACAAAGGAGAAAAAAACATGCAAATATACAAGACATTATCACTACATATCTTACATCTACACACCATGAAATTTAACTAATCATAAGCATGAAAAACATTTACAAAAAAAAGATCAAAATAAAACATTAGCATTAGCGTTGTTATTATATCTGACACACATATAGCATCATTAAAAAGTGTTTTTTTTTTTTTTTTTTTTTTTTTTTTTTTTTAAATCTGAGAGAGATAGAGAGATGCGGAAAGGATGTGACCGCACAGAAACGTCTCCTTAAAGGCTGCAAAACTCAGAGACGGTATATCAGGAAATGTACAGGAAATATAAACTCTAACCTAAGTCCCGACCTCAGTCACATTAAACGCAGCCCATACTATATCATAATTAACTGCTACCAGCCTCGTCCCCTCCCTTATCCACTCTCACAGTCTTTCCGACATCTGATCTAAAATGCACTACCCTCAACTAGAGAATCACTCGGTGAGTGGAGCGAAATCTCGACAGGCAAGAGACATAACTCACACGATGGGCCCCTGCGGGTGCAGGGGCCCATGTAAATTTATGTCTCTTGGAGATGGAAGTGGCTGGATGACGAACCTCTCAAGCAAATAAAGAAATAGTGATGAAAAGAAAGAAAAACAGCTACCCGGAGGAGGCGCCGAGAGGCGGGCAATGGCGGGGCAGCTTTATGGCCCATTTTCACGTTTTAAAGGGCACACGTGCAGCTCGGCTAAAATGGATGGTAGTGTCCCAGTCAGGGCTCCAGTGCCCCCCCCCCCCCCCCCATCCCCACACCACACAAGTCTAGTCCGTACCAAACGCAAACAAAATGAGAGAGGTTACGTTTTCGCCGAACGACTCCCAACAACGCACACGAGAGTTAGTTAGTTAGTTGGGTCGTTTAAGTTTCGCCGACTCAAAGCGAAACAAGAGAGGAACGAATTTACGGCGGATAACCAGCTTGTACCATAAGCATAGACAACACTCCAAACATATCTAAGCGGCATAGAACCGCATGTGCCCCCCGCAGACTGCGGTGCTCATGAGAATCAATGAGTCAGTATGTCTCTTCCTTTTCTCAATGGTCACTTCCGGCCATCACGAAAGGACTCAGCAATTCGTGTACTTGTTAGTGTCTCTATTCCGATAAATGGTTAAAACACAAAATATTGCGTAAATTGTCTTTTCTAAGCGTGTTTCTTTCTCCACGAGGGCGTTCTCTTCCTGGCTTGAATTTCATCTGTTTTCGTTATGTTGAAATAGAGTACATCGTAAGCTTGCTTCCCACGACCGTGAAAGCGGTTCTGCTTGAAGAAAGCACAGGCCGCCGGTGGTGTACCGCGAACAACACCCAAATGCAAAAGACTGGACATAGATCATCACTGATGTGCCCGCGCATTCGCGCGGGCGCATGAGGATCTATGCCTCTTGCTAACAACATTCACAGTCATGTGCCTGGGGTAGAAGAAGTGAATCTAGACTGCTGTGGCTTAAGAGGCACACTTTCTAGCTGTGGGCAGTTAAGGGCGATTCAATGTGTAGACCAAAATGTGACTGACAAATGTGACAAGCATACATGTACAATGCAAGAAAACAAATAACAAGAAAAAAAAAAAAACAGGCTTAAGCAAGACTACGACAAACATTTTATGCTTTGTCTTATTCTTTCTTCGTCTGTTTGTTTTTCTTTTTTCCCTTGCTGTGAACTTGTCAATTGGGGGGTGGGTGGGTAGGGGGGAGGTAGGGGGGGTAGGGGGGGGGGTAGGGGGCGGAGGGAGGTACTCGTCCGTAATAAAGATTTCAACTGCTAAAGAGCTCAGGATCCATTTCATCAACTTTCCCTACCCTTTCCATACCCCCCTCCCCTCCCCCTTCCTATATTCCCTGCGGCCACCCTGAGAGGGAGCCTAGCTATCTAGTAAATTAATCAATTTTTGTGATCAGTTTATTAGCGTAATTGGCTCCCTGTGATCACGGCATCGAGAGATCGCGCTAGTGCTCGGGCTCTCTATTCCAATTACGGAATTAAGCTCGCTCTGAATTATTTATTCAATTTAGCGAATTTGGCTTGGCTTGCGTGGTGTTATGAAATTAATCAAAACAATTTGAGATAGCGAGAAGTTGGAAGTGTGTGTGTGTGTGTGTGTGTGTGTGTGTGTGTGTGTGTGTGTGTGTGTGTGTGTGGTGTGTGTGTGTGTGTGTGTGTGGTGGGGTGGGGTGGGGGAGGGAAGGAGGTTTAACTCATTCAGCCCGACGGCCGTATTTCCCAAATTTTAAAGGCGTCATCTAACGACTATGCACCAGTTGCAGGAGATGGATCGACCATGATAATTCAAGGGTAGTGCCAGATTAGCTTGGCTAATCTGGCACTACCCTTGAATTATCATGGTCGACCCATCTCCTGCTGTAGTGCGTCAGGACTGAATGGGTTAAGGGGGCACATCTCTTCATCTATTGCTCTCTCTGGCAGCGTGCACAAGGAGACTTCCTCCCCCCACCACTGAGTCCACCCCGCATTCTCTGTCAGAATTGATATGCATCACTGACATTGATATGGATCGCTAAAATCGGGTCAGTGCGGTGGCGGCAAACCCTTTTCGGATAACCCCAACACGCTGAGTCAAAATTGATAATCTGTCAGCGACCACAATGTCCTACAGCATCCTCCCAAAGAAAAACATCCAAAAAAGACCCGTTCGCAAGAGGTATAGAACCTCATGAGCCCCGGCTGGTTGTGGGGGCTCAAGAGGTTATAGTCCTCTTACAGAGCCCATTAGCACTCATCTTCCTCTAAGGGAGAGATCTTGTGCCATTCGTTCAACATCACACGGCTTTTCTATGCTCTTTTTCTCTGTGTTGGTGCCACCAGTGTGGATGAGGTGTGTGTGTGTGTGTGTGTGTGTGTGTGTGTGTGTGTGTGTGTGTGTGTGTGTGTGTGTGTGTGTGTGAGTGCGTGTGTATGCGTGCGTGTGTACGAGTCGAGAAGGAGTGAAGGGAATCAGCTGAGGAATGTGTGTTTGTGCGTGCGTGCGATCGTGTGCCTGTTTACCTCTGCGTACGCGTGTGCGTGCGTGTGTGCGTATGCCGTGTGTGTGTGGTGTGTGTTAAGGTATGTGTGTGAGGGGGGGAGGGGTGGTGGTAGGGAGGGGGCGATATGGGGGTGTTTACGTGTGTGTGTATGTGTGTGTGTGTGTGTGTGTGTGTATGTTTGTGTGTGTGTGCGCGTATGTTTGTGTGTGTGTGTGTGTGTGTGTGTGTGTGTGTGTACGAGAAGGGGGGGGGTGGAGGAAGCTATGGGAGAGCGAATCCGGAGGAAACGCGGCAGTGAAGCTAGCTTCCTGTAGCGTTTAATGGCATCCGGCCTGGAGGTCTTTTGGCCCGAGACAGAATCAGTCCATAAAACACCAGCAGTCGGCCCGCTCTCAACCAGCTGCTGTCATTTGGTGTGGTATGCATTAGCTCAGACTAAAACGGTCGGCCTGGTCAAAGACAAAAGTCTCAGTTTACTATTCTAACAGTAAGCTGGGCTACGCTCCATGAGGTTCAGTTGCATGAGCGGGCATAGTCCTGCGCAAGCCACTAAGCAACGTGCTCCTCTTTCGCGGAGCACCTTGTTTAGTGGCTTGCACAGGAAGCTAAGCTCATTCATGCAACGGTCCCCTGGCTTAGACAAGGCAGACTCTTGCAGTACACGTTCATGTCATAACAGTAGGCTACGTCTACTGGCTTGGGGCAGGCCGTCCATTTCATTCCACGTTCATGCCTGCCTACCACTACAATAGGCTAAGACGTCTGATGTCTTATTAGACCAGGCCGATCTGTCCACGTTCAAGCATACAACTCCTGAAGGAGACACGCTTGTTAGTTGTAAACTCTTTAGGTCTAGGTTACAGATCCCTCAGAAATGAACGAAACCGGAAAGGCACGAAAGCACGCTATGGTACCGGGGACGAACTTGAATTAACCGCCTTGCGCATGCAGCCACCGGTGCAGCCAGTGCTGTTTACAGAACCGTTAGCAGCATGCTCAGTGGGGTTAAATGTGCGTCGGGAACAGCCTCGTGTGCGATTTTGCAATCACGTGCTGAGGTCAACTGAACTTTTATACTTTCATAATCGGGTGTGTTTAAGTCTACCTCCAAATAAGACACGTCGGGGGTTCTTTCTCCGGGTACTCCGGCTCTTCCTCCCCCTCCACTTTGGTATCAGTTTCAGCCAACTTAATAAAATTTCAAATACAAACGATTTCCAAAAACAACTTCAGTAGCTCACTTGAGCTTGCCCTTAGAACCACGTGAATGTTCAGTGTTTACGTACAGTGTGTGAGTGAATGCGCGTGATTCACGTGAGCGTGCTTGTTGGGTTCAGTTCGCGGCTACATTCTGCGCATTGAGTTATATTATAAATATGAGAAATGCGCCATATAAATATCATGTAATAATAATAAAGAACAGGTAAAACCGGTCTCACACAGAAAGGGCCATGGGTTGGTTAGTTCGGGTTTAACGTCCACAGCACCGAGGTGATCATGGACGGCCCTGACGGGCGGGTTATGGGGGACAGGGAAATCTATTGCCTATGGAGTACGACCTGAACACTGATCAATTCAGGCGCGCTCATGAATCATCTTTGTTTCAGGAGCTGTTGTGAGTCTACGATTCTTGCAAATGGAAGGCCGGTGCGTATCCCACGTTTCAGATGCTGGACGTTTGGTTTAGCTCATCATGTAAGCCCTGGCGTGGCCTAGGACAACAAAATATAGATCGATCATGACAGTTCAAGGGTGGTGCCAGAATAGCTTGGTGCCTGTAGGCACCAAGCTATTCCGGCACCACCCTTGAACTATGATGGTTGATCTATCTCCTGAACTGCAATGTAGTTTTCCGAGAGCAGCCCCCACACTTGGGGATGTCGACTTTAGTGCTCATCCGCCATGCAGAATTATATACATATTAACCCGACATTTTCCTTTTATTGATCGCGGGAAAGCGTTGGCTACAGCAAAAACCACTTTCCCGCTAATCGGCACTATGCGTTTTTCTCCCGATCCATGGCAGTAATAACGGATGGATTTCAGCTCAGTGACCCTTACGTTTCACCTATCAAAACCAGAACAAAATAGCAACAGAGCAAGTGAGTGTGCTTTGCACAGACAGGAGAAAGAGTGGACCAAAATATGCATGCACCATGAGGCAAGCAACAAACACAATGAACAAAAGCGTAGAAACATATGACCCCCCTACCCCCCCAACCCCTAAAAAGTGGACACAAAACAGAAACACAACGGAAAGTACAACATAAATGGACACAGAGATAAACAGCGGAAATTAATGAGTAAACGAACAATGAAACAAAGAGAGAATCAAAATATGGAATATCCGAATTATGCTGCAAACTTGTTTTCCGTGCATGGTCGATCTAGAAAAAGGCGGGGGATGGAGGCGGGGGGGGGGGAGGAGGAGGAGGAGGAGAGAGAGAGAGAGAGAGAGAGAGAGAGAGAGAGAGAGAGAGAGAGAGAGAGAGAGAGAGAGAGAGAGAGAGAGAGAGAGAGAGAGCGCAACCCCGAAAGCTACGTATTATATGAGTTGCATTTACATCAGGAGTAATATGTGACTCAGTCTTCTGTGTCATGAGATACACGTACGATATAGCTAATAGAGTTATTTTGCCGTTCAGAATTGGCGTTATAGATCATGACGAAAATGAAGTTATGGCACAATTAGTAATAACAGAGAAAAACCACGGCCACTTCCTTCCCTCCTTCAAATCTTCCGGTCACTCCCCTCCCCCCCTCCCCCCTCCCCCACCACCACTACCCCAATCCCTTCCACCTTCAGTCTCAGTTTGTAAATCTCCGAAGACCTTCATGTTTCCGTGAGAACTGAAGATGTAAACAATGCGCCTGACTGCTACCAGCAAGAGGTATAGATTCTCATGAGCCCCTGCAGCTCCAGGAGCGCATGAGAGTCTATGCCTCTTGCATATAGGAGAGGACAAGTTGAAGGAAGGTCTTTTGCACAAAAGGCACGTCTGGAACGACCGCAGGAGCTGCAGAACCATTCCTCAAGTAGTTCTTTCCTTCAACAAAAGGAATATTTTTTCATGAGCCCCTGTTTGCAGCAGGGGCTCATGAGAATCCATGCCTCTTGGTGAAAAAATGCTCCATTTCCATCCTCCAACGGAGAAAATCGTGGAGGGATAAGTGTCGGACTGATGAGAAGCCGCCATTGCAGGCACGCGCCTAATTACCCGGATCTTTTGTCATGCAAAATGGCGCCCGTAATGACACGAGGCTTGGACGCGAGAAGCCATGACGAACTGCCGGCACCTCGCACTGACACGGAACAGCACTCAGTTTTTTTCCTTTTTTTTTTCTGACGGAACGATCGTCGAGAGGCCAGTGGTGTAGGAACCCTAGGGTCCAGGTATTGCCTGCCATAACCTCCACCGACCTTGGTATGGCGAGAGAACGTGTTTTGCCATTCCTCCTTTCTTGACTGGGTTATACCCCCTGGGCCATACCTATTAATAAAAGTATGCTTAAGTTATACCTTCGCAAAGCCCATCAGAGAACTGAGAACTTTTTGATACATGCAATTTTTTTTCCTTTAAACAAAATAATTTTTTTAAAACACTTTGGTTGAGGTGGGGGTGGGATGGGGGGGGGGGGGAGGGGTGGAGAGGAAGAAATTAAGAATGGTAATGAAAAAGCACTTTAAAGTTTACTTTGGGTATTCAGAACATGGTGCTTCTGTTCGGTGTTTACGTTATCACATCCCACCGTTAGTTGTCGTTTGATTCTCTAAGAGGATGGGACATAGCTCTTCCGTAAACCTTCCTGCGCCACTAGAATGTGTACTGAAAATATAGTCGTAAATAAAATTGAAAGGTAGGTAAGCTAGAGGGGGGGGGGGGGTGGGGGTGGGGGGGATAGAGTCATGTTGTTAATGGGATAAGTGAAACCCTTCTCTGACAGTGGTCGCAAAATCATGTAATTCAATGCAGGAAAAATGATAACATCCGTCCAAGTAACACGGATATAAATAGGGCCAGCAAGAGGCAAAGAACCTCATGAGCCCCCGCATCTGCGGGGGCTCATGAGGTTCTTTGCTTCTTGCAGTTGGGTGGTGTTCGTATTTCTCCGGCAGTGAAGAGGCTAACGTTTTAACCCATTGTACCCCAACACCGAAATCCCCAAATGTTGCCGTTGTCCTCTGAAGACTGCATTGCAGTGCAGGATACAGATCGACCGTAATAGTTCAAGGGTGATGCCAGAATAGCTTGGCGCCCATAGGCGCCAAGCTATTCTGGCATCACTCTTGAACTATCATGGTCGATCCATATCTTGCTGTGGTGTGTCTGGGGTAGAATGAGTTAAATTATGTTTTTGATTCAGTTTTTAGCGTCGATTACAAAACTTGAAGTATTAAGCTGTCACTTATGACGGCACGATTGTGCCCCACGCCTCGCAGTCTGACTGAATCTCTCGGCTGCATAACGCCCAGGAACGGCCCAGTCGGCAATGACATTGAAGGGGTTAAAGCCAACCCATTAATCCACACCCAACAACCAACGGAAACCGCTACAAGGTAAAAAATCAGGGGAGGGGGGTTATTAGAGAAAAAGAAAAGAATGAGGGGGAACGGGTTCATTAGAGAGGGGCTGTATCGGAAATCGATGCAAGCGTGGCTCAGTAAGCGCACGGTCCTCGGCCGGACGTGCGCACGAGGTGCATTTGCACACTGGGGTGGTCGTTGCGTCTTGTAGCTCTGACTGGGGCCGGCAAAAGTGCGGTGCTTTGTGATGTGAACGTGCGCTGGTTTGCAACTGAAGAACAATGGGACAATGGCAGGTTTCAGTGGAAACGTAACAACTGCCGACAGTTCGAGGAGGAGCTTTTCCGCAGTGCCATCATATTCGAGCAAGAGGCATAGATTCTCATGAGCCCCTGCAGGCGAAGAGTTTATAGGACAGCAGACTCCTTTGAGACTCTTTTGTCGATACCCTAGAAGTCACTAATGTACCGCTCAATACTGGTACCGCAACATATACAGACTAGCTGTATTGGGACTGTACAAACGTAAGAGGCATAGATCCTCATGAGCCCCCGCAGTCGCGGGGGCTCATGAGGATCTATGCCTCTTAAACACTTTTATGTAGAAACAAAATGGGTGGTGGGAACCTCAAGAAAATGTTTGTTATATTCGACTTTCCTTTTCCCCAATTGTGTTATAAGCGAAGTTAACGGTATTTTCGCTCTTTGTTTTTGTTGTTGTTTTTCGTTATTTGAGCCAAGAGTATTTAAAACATCAGGGGAGGAGGTTGGGGGGCTGGGGGGGGGGGGATCTTTCACGGATCTTTTTTTCCTTCTGAAAACTGTTAGGTTAAGTTTACCGTAATAGAATACAAATCGAGTTAGTGCTTCTGTTGACATGTAAATTCAGATATCACTGTTGAACAAAATCTGAATGTGCCTCTCTTATCTCTCTCTCTCTCTCTCCCTCTCTCTCTCTCTCTCTCTCTCTCTCTCTCTCTCTCTCTCTCTCTCTCTCTCTCTCTCTCTCTCTCTCTCTCTCTCGTGGTGGAGAAGAATGAAGTCTTTACAGTGAAGTGGCTTTTCAGACACATGAAACAACACACTTAGTTATTGTTCTGCGTGCACCATAGAGCCTCAACGTGTCACAAACTGACACACAAACTGAAACCCGGTCCAGTGGACCCTTCGCTTAGACCCCGACTACTCCCTCTGTTTCGGAGCTGAGTCTCGGCAAGCAAGAGGCATAGATTCTCATGAGAATCTATGCTTCTTGCAGATGGAAGTTGTTTGTTGTAGATTGCAGTTTGACTGACGACTCTGTAGACAATAGGGCGCTGAAATGCCAACACCACCGCCTTGTTCCGCTGACTGCATGGTCTTTTTGTTGTAGGCACCGTGATGAATGGCCAAGTATCAGGTAGAGCGGCAGGTAGTCTTGTTTACAAGGTGGTTACACGAAAAAACTATAATGTAAACACAGTCACTATGAGAAGCCCGAAAAGTTACTACGAATGAGGAGCAGATATACATGTAGGCAACTGGATATACTCATATGCATATCAAGAGCCTCTCTCTCGCTCTCTCTCTCTCTCGCTCTCTCTCTCTCTCTCTCTCTCTCTCTCTCTCTCTCTCTCTCTCTCTCTCTCTCTCTCTCTCTCTCTCATATGCATATAGCCGCACATAGAAACTGCCTGTAAAACTATTTCAAAGAATCTATTTTTATTATCCAAATTAAGTCGTATAGTTGACATTGATGCTCGAAAACTATTCTTTAACGCACACATCAAGACACATTGTAATTATGCTTCCAATATCTGGGACGGCTGTGGAGACATTCATTTGAAAAAAATTAATTCCCTTTACCGGCGAGGTATTAAGCTTATTCTTCCTGGTTCGTCCCCTACTGATGAAAGACTGAAGGCCCTTAATATTCTACCACTCAGTAAACAATTGGAACTTAATAGATGCTTACTTGTGCAAAAAATTCTAAACGATGCCGCCCCTCCCTATCTCCGTGAGCTGTTTTCCCACACGAATAGAGAGAACACGAGGAACAGCTTACTCCATCTCCCAAAACCGAGAATCGACATCTTCAAATATCATTTTCCGGTGCTAAGTCATGGAATAACTTGCCCTCGCATTTAAAGTCTATTTCAAAGTTATCTATCTTCAGAGCTCGCGTCCATAAATATTTGCTGTCGATGTGAATGTCCTATTTTTCTGTTTAGTATGTTGCTTCAGCACAGCAGATTGCTGCAGATTATGTAATAGTTTGACTGTCTGCATTAACATGTCAGGTTCATACACGTACATATATTGTTTTAATTCTTTTTTTTTTTTTTTTTTTTTTTTTTTTTTTTTTTGTGATGGTGGGGGGGGGGGGGGGGGGGGTATGGGTACTTATATATATTTTATCTTTTGCTGTATCGTCTTATGTATTTTTATATGTGTAGAGTAGCAGGACAGTTTGGAAGATAGGCATTGCTATGCCTAAAACTTTTTATCCTGAATAAAAACGTTTCATCATCATCATCATCATCTCTCTGCCCCCCCCCCCTCTCTCTCTCTCCCTCTCTCTCTCTCTCTCTTGCTCTGCCCCTCTCCCTCTGTCTCCCTTTGTCTCCTTCTGTCTGTCTTGTCACCCGCAATCCTTCCTTATACTCATTCCCAGTTGCGCAAAAAAAAAAACCTCTTGTGTGTGTGTGTGTGTGTGTGTGTGTGTGTATGTGCGTGCGTGCATGCGTGCGTGTGTACGTTCGTACGTGTGTGCGTGAGTGCGTGTATGTGTGCGCGCGTGAATGAGTCATAAATAAAACCGTTTAACCCCTTGACTGCTACTGACAACACCGCTCGGTATAGATACGCGTCTTTTCCGCCACGCGGTATCGTCAGTAGAAATCAAGAGGTTAACCCATTTAACCCCAATGCTGCACTTCTCCAGTTTTGGAGGTGTCGCTTAAAGGCTGTGTAACATTTGCAGGAGTTGGATCGACCATGATAATTCAAGAGTAGTGACAGATTAGCTTGGCGCCTGATGGCGCCAAGCTAATCTGGCACTACCCTTGAATCATCATGGTCGATCCATCTATTACTGTAGGGCGTCGGGGCAAAATGGGTTAATCAGCCAAGCAGGTTTAATGATTGATTACGCTCCTTGCTAATTGTGACACCAAAGACCTACTAGCCTCAAAATCATCACGGACACCGGAGAAGTAACAGCCCCCACGAGGCGTATCAAACACAACTTCACTGGAACGCAAAATCGTCAGTCCATTATCATTACCATTTCGTCTGCAAGAGGCATAGATTCTCATAGGCCCCTGCAGTAGCAGAGGCTCATGAGAATCTATGCCCGCGTTGGCATGCAACCTGCAGTCTCCGTGCATCCTCTGACTGAGGAACTGATCAGAGTTTAATGTTTTCGATGGCAAGGACAACTAACTGCGCAACCGGAAAGGAAACCGATGTTAAGGGACGTAAATCTTATCACTTCCGACTTCAATGAAATCTTTTGCTAACCGCGTTGAAACCTAAACATCAAAGGCAGGGCGCTGACCGTAAGCCGCATGTCAGAAACAAATTTGTCCAATCAGTGCAGTCGACAGGAAAAACCAATCAGCGTTCAGTTAGGCAAGATTGAGAAATGTCGTCGTGACACAACTGTGGCGGATCTGTGTGACTTTGAACTTCAACTTTAAGGGTTGTCGTGAGTTGTGAGGAAAGCCGTGTAAATGCGGACTTGGTACATTTATTACTGAACTTGTAACTTGTTTCTTTCTATTTTATTTCATTTAACACTGAAATTTTACAGCAGAAGAATGGTAGACCACGAAGGTTCAATAGTATTGCCATATTAGCTTGGCGCCGTATACTATAACGGTTGTTCCCTCTCCCGAAACTGGGACTTACTTGTTTGTGGACACCTTAAATTTGGAAATTTCGGCCTTTTTTTTTTTTAGACTAAAGGTAAACATTTTCTAATATCTTTCCAATCTATTGGATAATCAAAGATTGCGAACTTTTTTTTTAAAAAAGTCCTTACATCAAGTGTTTACTTTTTCTTCTCCTCTTTTCCTGCACGAGAAAAAAAAAAAAAAGAAATTGGGCCTTTCAAAAAGAGGGCGCTGAACAGACTGATTTAAATCGTCCTTTAAATCAAATTTGTCTTCAAAGCCGGTCTTTTAGCGCTCTCTCAGAGAAGGTTTTCTCCTCCTTTTCTCTCCCTGATAAAAGAAACAAATTGCCATTTCCAAGCCCGACGCCGAGAATGTCAATACGACGTGATTTCAGCCACAAAAGAAAAACTCCCTTCCTGTCTAAAAGCGCCGAAAATTGCATAACGCGTCCGCAATTCTTCCGAAGATTGCCGGAATTTGCCGAGGGGCGGAAAGACGTGCCTGCAAAAATGTGTGCTGGTCTGTGATTTTGGTCCAAATGACTACAGCCGTTTGGTCCAAAATCACAGACCAGCACACAAACATGGACAAGCTGCAATTGGTCAGATCTCGTCAGACCTGCACGTGGCGCGTGCAGTGGAGCAGACTGGTGATTTCATTATGGACACACACGACGCCTCCCAGCGATCACGATAGCTCATAGGTGGCGAATTCGGTGGCGCAACGATCTCTTACGTCGTGATACCAAGTTTCCTTTAGACCCCAAATGGGGCACAGTTATAGATCTTTTCTCGAGATGACCACAGGAGAGAAGACTTTAACGAATCTGGTTAGTCCGTAGCTTGGTTGTTTTTGTGTGCTTGGTTGGCGCGTGCCGCATTAGTGACCAGGTGGATGAGTGAGCGACGGCTGCCTGGGAGTTAGTTGCTAGTTAGTTAGTTAGTCCAAAAGACGTGCAAACGGCGAAGACTATCTGAATAACATGCAATAGACAAGCAGAAAAAAACCCACAGGAGACAAACTTACCTAAATATCAGCTGGAACAGAGATCTGTATTGTAGTAGGACACTTTGTCTTTGAACTCTTACAGTCGACCTCTGTTAGTTAAGTGGGGAGTCACCTAACACTGTGACAATGCTCCCTGCAACAGAAAGTTAGTACCCGTTGTCAGACGGTCTCTTGAATTTATTCGAGACGTGCCTCATCCTGATACGGATTCGGCTCATCTCGACATATAGCCTGATTAAGGTATCACTGCCTTTGCACATTAATCACAAGCGCTCATGCTGAGAGATAAATGTGAGTTTTAACGAGCACTTTATCTGTCAGCCTGTGCAGAGTGATATGTTTTGCGTATGGGAAGGTCAGTCAAAATTTAATTTATGTACACAACGGACATAACTCAGATTTCAGCTCCAGTATATATGTCTCTAACTGCTCACGGAAATGAATCTGAAATGTTTGTGTTTCATTCACAACAAGACATTCTTTCGATGTCATTCTTTAACTCATTCAGCCCGACGGCTGTATTTCCCAAATTTTGCAGGCGTCTTCTAATGACTATGCACCTGTTGCAGGAGATGGATCGACCATGATAATTCAAGGGTAGTGGTAGATTAAGCTAATCTGGCACTACCCTTGAATTATCATGGTCGACCCATCTCCAGCTGTAGTGCGTCAGGGCTGAGTGGGTTAAATGTCCTTTTATTGTTTCAAATTGTGACCACTCTCGATGGCTCGCATTTTAGAATCATTCGGCAAAACGTTACGAAAATGTCCAGGAGGATACACCGTCCATCACAGTTAAAGGATGGCCTGTCTCTCTCACAGTTGGCGCTGGACGTGATGGGGCTCATTGGCGTGTTCTCAATCAATCAACTCAGCAGCAACCTAAAATTTGACTACCTCCGCTTCCGGACACAAAATCATTTTCGTCCCTCTCCGTAAACCCCAGCAAATTGGTACCTGTCCAGAGATCACGAGGTTTGGGGTTATTTAAGAAAAGAAACAGCTGCTTCCACTTGAAACGCCTTTTCCAGGACAGCGTTTCAAGCTGATGCCATTTTTTGCTGGTCCGTGATTTCGGATCTTACGGCTTCCAAGAATACACAGTCTTATGCTAAAATCTGACTTTGTCCGCTCTGAGAAGAACTGCGCAGTTCGTTTGCGGAAGCAGGTTATCACTAGCCTTTGTGAATGCAGGGGCAAATGTACATATTATATGCTAGGACTAGAAGCGGTATATTGGCCTGTCTCCTGCACGGTTTCAGTTTCAGCAAGCATACTGGCCTGCAATACCAGCTTGGTGAAAATACATAGATTTTAATGAGTCTGTGCAAGTTTTGAAAACCTTCGGTGGTAAACCTCTCTCGTGATTTATACTATAGTGCTCCTCAGTTCCCGCATCAGAGTAGGGTTTGTCTAACGTGTAAACCCCGAGGCGGCCGGCGAATTTTCGCAAACGAATGCGGGCGCTTTCGGGTACGTTAGAAGCCTAGTGCCTGGGCTATAGGATTCAAATAATGGCCCAAAAAATGCATACTTTGATTGTGCAGTATCAATCTAACGCTCGTAGCACGTGAGGTCAACACAATACACTCAAACAAAAGTAATTTATCAATAGCTGACCATTTAAAGCATTCTAAATAAAACATTTGATTTTAAACACTTCGAAACATTGCTACAAGTTTCCTGGCAATATAGCAATAGATTATCAATTTCCACAGTATCACATAAAAAAAGAAAAACAACCGAAGAGAGTAAAACCAAGATGTCGGACCGCGTCGTTAGCAATGGAATCAGCGATCGCTTTACCGACTTGAAAAGCTGAGAATTTTTACAAAGGAAGGCCTCAGAGTAAAAATAGACTGTACAGAGACCTCGGGAAAGGTTTGGGAATTTGTTTACAGTACACATAAACACGCCGGCACGACCAGGGAGCAATAAAGCGGCAGCGGCGAGCTACTTAAAGCGGCCGAGGCGTTGACAGTTTCTGTCGTTATGTTGGGGTAAGAGGCAGTCTGGCACCAGATTCTAGTGAGGCCTTGTTTCGGCATGGCCTAAACATCTGGGTCACGGACATTTGACACTGCTCTGGGTGTATCAATTTACAGGTCAGTGTTGGCCGGACAGGTCGTAGGACCCCCCCCCCCCCACCGCCCCCACCCCCACCCCTGCCCAGCATTTAGTGAAACCAGATGGGAGGCGGCGCGTGCCGTCCCTATTAAAAGGTTGTCTGTCAACAAAAGGGCTACTGGGACGCTATATAGGAGCTTGTGATGATATGAAGTCCTTAAAACTTGAAACGCATCCAAGTGAAAAAAATGTACTATTCCTATTCTGTTTCGAATTAGAAAGATATGGTGAATTCTTACAACTGACCAACCGACCGACCGACAGACGCACAGGAACAAACCAGAACGATGCCTGTGTTTTATGTTGAAAACAGATGCGGCAGCAACATCTGTATAAAAAACAATACGAACATCATAACAATAATAACTTCGTCATCAAGACCATCGTTATCATCAAACGTAACAATTATTTTCATCACAATTATCAAATATACGGAAAAAACATCATCCTAAAGGACCACATCGACATTAAAATCATCACCTTTATCAACAAAAAACAAACAAACAAACAAAAATCATCATTATGATCAACATCACATCATCACCACCAACATTATCAACAACAAACTCATCAACACCATCAACAATAGACAGTCATCATCATCATAAACAGCAGTAGTGACAACGACTAAAACCCAAGCAGCAGCAACAGCGACAGCGACAGGATCTTGCTTTGTATAAGGTGTACTGAGAACAAAATGGGTGCAGCTCTCCCTGTTTGAAACTCACAAATTCATACCACTAGCATTTCGGTACCGTTTATAGTATTTTAACCTATTTAGCCCCAACGCCCTACAACAGGAGAGGTATTGGCCATGATAATTCAAGGGTAGTGCCAGATTAGCTTGGCGCCTTCAGGCGCCAAGCTAATCTGGCACTACCCTTGAATTATCATGATCAATCCGTTGGGTTAAATGGCAAATTATTCATCGAGATGTTTGTGCATGATATTGCGATTGTTCAAAATGTCTCGATGGTCTCGGCATAAAAGACGAGACGCGATACATCCAGTACGCAAAGGCCACCGTACCGAGGTCGGTCGCAGTGGGCGCGCACCAGACTCAGCGCGGGCCCATTGCCACCGATTTCGGCTTAAAAACCTTTATGCCTGCTGGTTAGGGTCTCGTCTTTTATATGCTATCGAGACATTTTGATAAATACTTTCGGTCGCGATGTTCACCGAGAGTTAATTAGTTTAGCACGACTAACGCGAACACGTGGACTGTGAAGAACAGAGAAAGTCCGTTCTTGACGAGAATGCCACGTCTTTGAATACGAACCCTGAACGTGTCCATTACGGCTGTGATTACTGTCATGCATATTCAGCTACAGTACTTTATACGTCGGGAGACAGAGTCGACACAATCAGCTCGATCAGCCTTAATACTCATTTCTTTTAACCTTTTTCATCCTGATACACTCCTACATGAAACTAATTTTTGACTATGATAGTTCAAGAGTGGTCCCATAATAGCTTGGTGCCTCAGGCGCCAAAATATTCTGGCACCACCCTTGAATTAAAATGATTGATCTATCTCCTAATCTGTAATGTGGCCTGCATAGGACAATAAGCAAATTTTAAGAAATCAGCCTCATGATGTAATGGGTTAGACGAATCCAAAAGGGGTGACGGCCAGCGCTTATAATCCAAGAAAAAGTAATTTTCTTCTTAGAACCTTTTCCATCTGTTTTAGCTGTGCCGGCTCTGACTGATTCACTGACCGTGACACCTTTAGTTCAGTGCCTAGTTAGCTTTGCGCCTGTTGAGTCGCCACGCTGCGGAAGGCACAATATTATAACCTACTTGAGGGTCGATTGGTCCATCGATCGATAGTAGTCAGATTGCATTTCCACCTTCGTTGCGTGAAGAAGGTAACGAGCGTATAATAAATAGGACGCGACGCTTAGTCAAACGCTGAACCGAAAACTTCTGTTTGAGCAGACACAGCCGATCCTGTTCATGATAACGAGGCACTAATTCTCATGAGACCCTGCGGCTACGAGGTTCATATGACCCTATGTTTCTTGCAGACAAGATGGAGGATGTCTGCGAGAGTGCTTAGTCCGCGATTCCGTCCGTTTGGCAAACTAGATTACCGACCTGTCTGTCATGAGTACCGTTATTACGCCGCTCGAGTACAAACTGCCAATTTGATCTTCTCGTGTCTTCCAGTCGCCTGCGCGTCTCTCGGCAATTCCCTGGTGAGCAATAGGTCTTAGGGCCATCGTCGGCCGCAGTTGGCCCGCGCACAGCCGTGCGCGGGCCAACTGCGGCCGACGAACGCCCGAGGTCCCTTTAGCGACCTGTGAGTTCTGGGGCTCGGTTGTAGTTATTTCGACATATTATTCATGTTCTCATGAAACAGTATATTATGATCCTTCACAATAATAGACTTGGATGTTATCTATGTGTGAATTAGGCTGTGAAGTCTACATTCACCGACAAGCACACGTCATGGGTGCTTTGGTGGTTATGGAGGGGACGGTTGCATGAAATGAACACCGAGAGATGAAAATTGGAACACAACCTACTCTCGTCCCCCCCCCCCCACCCCCCCCCCCCTTCCCCCCACCCCCCACCCCTCCTTTCCACTTCGATCGCTCCCGCCATCCCTAGTTGACTGGAGCTGAGGCTGCGGGGCACAAAATGATCGAGTGTTCGACTTCTAAAGATCATTACATCTGGACGAACGAAGAAGCCAGTGACCACTGACTATTCTTTAATGAGCGAGCAAAAGAGAGGCTTGTCTTGAGCATCGCAACATTCTTTCGACGTCATTTTTCATTTTTTGAAATGTTTTTCTTCTGTTGTTCCAAAATGCGACATCCTGTCACGGATTCTTAGCCGGCAGTGACTGACGTGAAGCTCAAAATAACGTCAACCAAATCAACTAAGCCTCGCTTTCGATTTGTCATTCATAAATCAAAAGCGAGGCTTGTTGTGACCTCCACCTCATGTATATTCCAAAGAAATGTGAATGCTAATAAAGACAGCAAATACTTGCACTGTCGCACAATGTAAAGATACACTTAAACTCTACTTTTGCTATAATCGGTTTCGGAACAATCGTCACCGTCCGTAGGGTAAGAAAGGGTCCACTAAGTTCCACCGGGGGTGTCCTTGGGCTACGGGCTGAACAGTACGATTGGGGCGACTCAAGGACTATAAAGTCTGCCATGTCCAATTACCCAATCCCGCACGTGTTAGTAGCTCCGTAATTGTGCCAATCCAGTTAGAAACGAATTAGCAGGAAGAGCTACAATCCACTTAAATCCGTCGACCAGCTTCTTACACCTGCAAGAGGTGTTGATTCTCATGGGCCCCTGCGAACGCAGAGGCCCAAGAGAAGCTTTGACTCTTGCCTCTACGTCGGGTTTTTTTTTTTTTTTTCTGACGAAGGAAATGATTGGGTTGGAAATCAGCGACTGACTGATGCCTTTCTAATCGCCCTGTACACCACTTCATCTCCGGCTAGATGACAACGTTGATAACGACCACCAAAAACTCTTCAGCAACAAATATTTTTCTTGGAAAAATGGGGTCAGTTGCACGATTGAGCTTAAATCGTGCGCAGCCACCAAAGCAAGGTGCTCCGCTAAAGCGGAGCACCTTGCTTTAGTGGCTTGCGCAGGATTTAAGCGCACAGATGCAGCTCAGGCACGGGGTATCGACAGATTGATGAAGAAATGCCACCGGCAATAATTTGATGAAAGATGTCACTTCTATGCCTGATACTTGCCGGAAGTCCTGACAGGGTGCCCTCCCTTACCCCCGGATTAATTTTCTATGGAGCGCCCTTGGTGGGGATTGGATAATTGCGCGCAGGGGATGAGTTATTAAGGGAATGCTGCGGTAATCTAATGAAGAACGAGATAACTCGATTTTGACAAGGATGCATGGGGATTGGATGAAAGAGTACAGGGCCTTGGTGGGCACTCTTCAACCCCGGAGCTCTAATTTGGCGGAGCTTGTCTCGTTTGTGTGCAATACAGCACATTGGTGACTGCATTGACGAGACTGCCGTGGTTTTCAAGGTAAAGATAAGGGTAAGTCGAGGGTCGAGCTGCACGTAATTTTCGATAGCCAGTTCCTGCTTGTTTTAGTACTAGTGGCATTGTTTTGAGCTGTTCAGTTTAGCCGTACGCAATGCAGAGGGACAGTTGGTTGGCAGTCACTGAATAGTTTCCTGCAACTGGGGGCAGCTTCCTTATAGAAGCCTAATCGACCACGACAGCTCAAGAGTAATGCTGAAGACTGAGTAGCCTGATGGTAAAGAGTCGTAACGTAACGAAGCACAGACCACCGCGCACAATTTAGATCACATTAAAACCCTTCCCTGACCAGGACGCAAATTTTGTTCAGATCTCTGTTCAGATAGAACCGTCCAGTGGACATAGACACAACGTGGTTTTAGCAAGAGGTATGATCACCATGAGCATGAGGATTTATACCTTTTGCAGTTGGGTGTTCAGTTTTTGTCTAGTTCGTTATGGATGGGGGTCAAGGCTTTCTTCATTGCTTTCTTCAAGAGTTATTGTTTTGGTTTGGTTTCGGCCAACCGGTCTCAGTCACGTCTCAGATATCCGGCTGTTTTTCGATTTGTTTTGGGGTCTTCTGCGACCAGAGGAGCCTAAGTTTCTGTGCCGTTCATTTTGTTCTGCTCCACCTGGCTTCCCGTGCTTCTGCTCATTTCGTTCTGTCTCGTACAAGTCTGAATCCCACAGTGTGAGATCCTTTCTTTTCCCCCGCCACAACAACGTTTCGCAGTGCGGACACTTTTACACAAGCGTTGACAACTGCACGTCAGCCGCACGCGATGTTGTAGCACGTGTTGACAGCGCGCGCCGGGTAACGTCCCCTGCCCTCCTGGATCCGCGATGTTTGCTCTTCTCTCCCTTCAGCAACAGTCGCGATCTCCCCTGATGACCTCCTCCGTCTGAAGGACTGGAATGTACGCATACGTATTTATTTATAGTTGACCCATGGGCTCATGAGAATCTATGCCTCTTGCTGTTGAAATTATGACTGTGGGGAACTGTTTGCGAGGAGTTGAGAGATGAACTGGCGTGTGTAGTACTGGTTTCTGTCTCCTTGTTTGGAACAGATTCATTTCGAGTTTTTGCTTTCTATCGGCGGCACTTCCAAAGAACGACTATGTCAGTGATGAGGCTTTTGTTTGCTACAGTTGACTGAAATGTTGAACTTCATGCTTCGCTAATGCGAGCAGGCGGCAGCAGCAAACTAGCTTCGCACGTTTTTCCCTAATAACTGTAAGAGAAAAGCAAATAAAATCTCGCAGGCACCCATTAAACACTCGTATGCCCTCTCAGAGATTCAGAAAATGTGACACAACTTCAACAGCGGTACGCGCCCCACATTCTTCAACATCAGTTGAAAAGAAAAGAAAAATCTACGCGCAGGACTAGAACTAAGGCGACCTCTTTGGCGGTGCTAGAAAGTCTTCCTACGTTTCCACGTCCTTAACTCATTCGAGACGTGTCGCCTCCGGATACGCGGCTTACGCCGCGTATCCGGAGGCGGCACGTCTCGAATGAGTTAACTTCCTGACTGCCGAAAGAAAAAGGGAAACGTGACACGATCCAACTGCAAGAGACACAGATCCTCATGAGGAGCATCGCGCAGTTGTGGGGGCTCATGAGGATCTATGCCTCTCGCTGACACTTGTGTGAATCCACGTTTCTGGGACTGCTGGGGCTCTTTGGCCTTGAATTAACCCATTGGCTGTCGGCAGCGGTTTTTGTCGCGACTATTCCTTCAGTAATCATCGCGAGGGAAAGCGCTACCGACAGCCAAAGAGTCAACAAAGACTGGCAATGAGGGGTTAAGCGTGTCAATATGTCAATGTCTATAAATTGACCAAACCCGCGTTGCTCGCCTGGTGCCGCTGCGCTGGGTGCCGCTGCGGCGGATGCGGCCGATGCACTGGGTGTTAATGCACATTAATAATTTTTACGACGGAAGCCACCGAACTGTCCACAGTCAGTAACGTTAACCCATTTAGCCCCGGCACACTACAGCAGGAAACGGATCGACCATGATAATTCATGGACCGTGCCAGATTAGCTTAGCGCCTGATGGCGCCTAGCTGATCGGACACTACCCTTGAATCGTGACGGTCGATCCGTCTCCTGCGACTGGTGACACGTGGTTATGTGACACTTAGGATGTAGGAAATGCGGCTGTGGGGTTAAATGGGTTAGGCGCACACAGTAAGCCACGCAAAACGTACGATGACGTCAATGCACCCTTGTTGTTTCTGTGCATACGAAAATGGTCATTAACTCATTTAGTCCCTACAGCAGGAGATGGATTGAGCATGATAATTCAAGGGTAGTGCCAGATTAGCTTGGCGCCTTCAGGCGCCAAGCTAATCTGGTACTACCCTTGAATTATCATGGTCGTGGTCCTGCAACTGGTACATAGTCATTAGGCAACGCCTCCAAAATTTGAGAAATGGGACCTTGGGGCTGAAAGGGTCAAAAGTGCTGTGCTGTGTACGTCTCAGTTTAATACTATCACACTCACCTGGCGGCCCCCAGAGAAAGACCCGCGGCAGCCCGGGCCTGTTGACAAGCTCCTCCTGCTCTAGGCAGAGAGTCAGCAGGGCCTTTGTCAGTCCTGTCAGTGCCACGGCCTCAAATAAGATCTGCATGGCGCGACGCAGGATACTGTGAGTGACCACTCGGATTTCAAGCTGTTTGCCGGACCACAGACCCTGAAACGACCGGGGCAGTGTGTAACGCAGCAGCAGCGGAAGCAACAACAAAAACAACAACAGCGAAAACAATAAAACATGGAGGACAATATGCAACAATCAGAAGCAGAAGGCGATACACGGAGGAGAGGGGGGGGGGGGAAGTGAGGGAAGAGTCTTTATGGTCCTCCAGCCCTCTCCCCCTTCACCCGCACCCCCCTACCCCCCCCCCCCCCCCCCCCCCCACCGCCCCCGCACACCCCCCACCCCTTCTCACCTCCTGCCCACTTGCATTGGTTGATCAAAGTTTTTACTAACACATTTTAGTGCGGCATGTTTTACATCTGGCATACCAACCACTTCCCCCCCCCCCTCCACCTTTCAACCCCCCCCCCCTCCACCTTTCAACCCCTCACCCCAAACACACACACACAAAGGCACTAACTTCACTAGACACTATGCATGAACTAAAGTTACCATCGATCACGACAGTTCAAGAGTAGTACATGCCTGAATAGCTTAGCGTCTTTCTCTAGACGCCATGCTACTCAAGTGCTGCTTTTGAACTGTCATGCTGGATACATTTCTTACACCTAACGGTTTGAGGGCCCGTCACAAAATTAGGTCAACAGAATTCAACTCAAACTGAAAGTGACCAGATGACAAAAAGCAGGACCTGGGAAGGTATGGACCAGGTGTGGGTGACCCACGGGGAGGTATGGACCAAGTTGACATGAACCACGGGGGCCAGGTGAACATGACAACGGGGGACGGGATAGGGGGAAGGGGGTGTTGCTATTTTTTGTCGATATATTTCTGCATTTTTCATTAAATGGCTGTCGTTAACGCTGAACCTGCTTCAGGAATCACCCCCAAGAAAACCACTGTCGTTCGACTAATCGCTTCAGGGCGATCATACCTCGCGCCTTCCAAAACCCACTATCATCCCCAATCGCCAATGAGTTGACAGGTCTTGGAGCTGAAAATCCCACAGCCATTTTGGGTGAGAATCTGTACAGATTTCTGGCGCCCTGACAACACCATTGCCACTTCCTAGATTACAACAGGGAAGGACAGTGGGGTTTTAACCCATAAAGCCCTGAAAGACTACGACAGGATGTGGATCGACCATGATATTTCAAGGTTGGTGTCAGTATAGCTTGGCGCCTCTAGGCGCCAAGCTATTCTGACACCAACCTTGAAATATCATGGTCGATCTGTCTCCTGAACTATGATATAGACGGGCCTCAGAGGACATCTAAAAATAATTGATAATTTCGTCGTCAGGGCGGTAGGAGTTAAGGGCGCGTGGTTGGACTGTTCATCCTCGAGCGACTATTTTTATTCCACGGCTGTCGTTACCCTGTGCATTGCTCGGATTTGTCCCGTTTGCGGTGTGGGTTATTAAGTGTTGTTAATAAGTGTTTTATCGCACATCAGCCAACATTAACAGATTATACAAAATGTACAGCCATACAGCAAAAGTCACTCGGGCCGATATCGGCCGCAGTGGGCCCGCGCTAAGTCGTGCGCGGGCCCACTGCGGCCGACGTTGGCCCGATTTTTGTTTTCCGGACATTGATTTGCAAAGTCTAACTAGGGTCGATGAATTCTGTGTGACGGTGTGGGATTTTGGACCAGAACAGAACAGATTTTTGGACCATAACACATTGGTAAAATGCTGATCTAAAATGGCCTCGGTATACGAAACCCTGCCACTGACTCATGACTTGATACAACTATCACAGAGATATATGAATCTCAAATGGTGAAATGGCAGTTGGGTGAACATTGCCATGTCAAAGTGAAAGACGGTAAGCCCATTTCGAGTGAAAAGCAAGATTGTTATTGGGTTTCAATGAGCATCTCGCTTTTCACAAAAAAACGCACTTACTGTCGTTTGAATTCCCACGGCAGAATATCGGTCGCACCTTACGATATGAAATCAGTGATATACACTGGTATTGCCCAAGGACATGAATAGTAATTCTACTCGTACGCTAATTTTGGTTTCTGTTTTGAGATAAGCCTATCCTGACTGTCTCGTGAGAAAGCTGCAGTTAAACATAAATCTTTTCGCTTGGTCAAAGCCAAAAGGTACAGCTGCGTTTCCCTGTGCGCAAAGACCCTCGGGCTGACATCGGCCATCTTTGGCCCGCGCACTGACGTGTGCGGGCCAACGGCGGCCGACGTAGGCCCGATGACCTTTTGCGCATTGGGCTTATGATTCATCTGTCAAGCGAGTACATCTGCTAAGTATAAGGTGAAATTGGAATCAATGGACTAAAATAAATCAAGTACAGTGCCTGATTAGCTTGCCTTCCAGGGGCCAAGCTATTCATGCACTTCCTTTGGAGTGTTCTGGATCGATCTGTTGGCGCTGAAAGTGAAAAACCGCGACTCATGTAAATTATGCGTTCGACGTGGGAAAGAGCAACATTACAACATTAGCATACGGCTATGGTCATCATATTTTCCCCGCGTTACTTGCACTTAACCCTTTCACTGATGGTATACCGTCAGCGATGAACGTCTGAATGCAACGGCATAGATCCTCATGACCCCGCTGAGTTGCGAAGGCTCATGACAATCCTGCATCTTCATATAGATCTGTGTGTTTCGGGTATACCAAGTTATCGAAAAGTAATAATCATGTAATCTGTAACAGACTCTGTTAAAGTTGATGGCAGTGAATGGGCTGTCTTGTGCGCGCAAGGTCGTCGAGCCGACGTCAGTCGGCCGCTGTTGGCCGGCGCACAATTGTGCGCGGGCCGACTGCGGCTGACGTAGGCTCGATAACACTGTGTTCACTTGGAATTATGATCTAGAATAAATATATGTGTAAATCGACGGTAATGAAGAAAGGTTTGGACGAGTTAGTGATATTGACTGCAGGTGACAAAGTATGATTCAAATTAGGCCTGAGATGGTATCGTGGTTTGTCTATGCGAGATCTACATATGGATTGTTTAGTACATTTAAACACTCTCGCACACACGCGGGCGCACGCCAAGGCACAGATGCACACCTTTGCTGACTGACACGCGCGCGCGCGCGCGAACACACACACACACACATACACTCTAACACATACACACACATACACATGCAGTTACTGAGGTGACTTTGTTTGGGGAGGCGGGGGGTGTGGGGGGGAGGTTAGTATATTTAGTTATTAGTGTGTAACGTCGAGCAGGCCACTACGGCCATCTCACGGCAGTGGGAGTGAAAGGGGTTGGAGTGGGGGATGCTGGGTGAAGTCTGAAGGGATCGGCGGGGGGTGGGGGTGATGAGGGGTAGCAAAATCCCTCGTTGTATAAAGTTGCATACACAGGAAAGGCAGATTAGTGCAACTCGTGTAAAGACATCTTGACGCGCGTTAACAGTTAATTTGAGCCAAACCGACACGGCGCCAAGAATTCTGGGATCAAAATCGCTGTTTGGATCCACCATCGCGCAGCTGGATGCTCCGACCCCGTGTGCACATCTCGGCATTCTTTCAGTTCTCGGACTACCAGCACTGCATCTCTCCCACACACTACCATCTGCAGGAGGCATAGAGTATACCCCTACAGTCGCAGGGGCTCATGAGAATCTATGCCTCTTGCTTATTGAAGTATGAGGCTGCATTTACATCTTCAAATCAGGTTAGTTATTTGGGTTTAACACTGACTGAGCAGACGACCAAAGCCATCTCTCGGCGGGGCATCTTCAAATGGAGGAGGCAAGTTATGCAGCAGTTACGAGCTCATGAGAAGTTACGCCTTTTATTAGTGCAAATAATGTGTCTCCTTTACAGACTCTGACTGAGAATGTTGTGAGGTGTTAAGCGTGTGGCTAGGCTTGAAGATTTCTGTCTCCCCCTCGTCATCTTTACCTCTTCACTGCTGACGGTCACAAAGTACATCTATAATATGCCTTTAAAACCCTGTCACATTCAACGCCAGACTGATAAGCCAACCCATTAATGGAACACAGATTTTAACTCATTCAGCCCGGCGCAAGTATTTCCCAAATTTTGGAGGCGTCATCTAACGACTATGCACATGTTGCAGGAGATGGATCGACCATGATAATTCAAGGGTAGTGCCAGATTAGCTTGGCGCCGACAGGCGCCAAGCTAATCTGGAACTACCCTTGAATTATCATGGTGGACCCATCTCCTGCTGTAGTTCGTCAGGGCTGAATGGGTTAACTGATTCAGCAAGAGGCAAAGAACACCATGAGCGCCAGCAACCGCGGGGGGCCCGCCATGAGGTTCTTTGCTTCTTGCATCTGACTGATCAGTGTTGGTATTTTTTTCCGGCAGTAAAGGGATTAGTGTGCACAAATGACAGGAAACGCGCAGACGTCGTGTAATGCGCTTCTTCTTCTGATGGTATCACAGTAAGTTTGGCAATTGCGTTCATGACTCCTACTTCCTTGCAGCTACTGCACCCAAGCACACCTACCCCCCCCCCCCCTTCCCGTCCCCCCCCCCCCGCCCCTCCCCCCCCACCCCCCACCCCCACCCCACCCCTTCTCTCCAACCACAACCATAAAACAACAAAAATAATCATGCAATCCACACCAAAGAGTTGACTGACAAATGCCCCATAAATCTCAAGGAAGAAAGAAAGACAATGAGAAAGGACAATAATTGGGTTGCAAATGTCTTTTCTAAGCGTGTTTCTTTCTTCCTTGGGATTTTCTTTTAATACAATGTGCAGAACATATCAGTTAAAAGTTGACTGGGTTTTATTTTATTTATTTATTTATTTATTTTTTTTTTTGGTGTGGGGGTCAGGGTTTGAGTTATTCGTTAACCACTCCACTGCCAGTGGATGCCGATTGTGTTTTTGAAGCCAGTGTAAATTCGACGCTAAAGAGCCTCCGCCCAAGGAACATAGATATAAAGTGGCAGCTGACTTCTACCCTGTCCGTCCTGGGATTCTCCTACTAGAGTACCGTGATAGAACAGAACATGGTGTCAATAAATATAAATATATTATATTTCTATCATATTTACCACATTCTGCCCCAGGACCGAAATCCCCAAATTTCGAAGTTGCCCTCTGAAGGACTGTTTTACAATTCTAGAGACAGATCGAGCATGATAGTTCAAGGGTGGTGCCAGAATAGCTTGGCGCCTATGGGCGCCAAGCTATTCTGGCACCACCCTTGAACTATCATGCTCGATCCATGTCTTGCTGTGGTGTGTCGGGACTGAATGAGTTAACCGATTCAGGGTTTGAAGTAGGCAAGGGCAGGGACGGATCCGGTGTCTGTGTGTGTGTGTGTGGGGGGGGGGGGGGGTTGGGGGGGTTGTTATAGAGGTTCCGGACCTCCCCCTTCCTCCACCCCAAAGTACATTAAAATGCTGTATCAAAGTGGCATTTTTAAGTCCCTTCTGTTCCCTCATGTGAAGGGACATTTTAGGACGGGTCAAGGTGGGGCGAATTTAATAGCATGTCCATGATGTCAAAGGCGGGCAGGCTAAACCTCTAACAATTGAACTAACAAAATAAAAATTACGTCATGTCTATTTACGCTAACCTCGCTGCTGAACGTACATTTGGCGCGAAGCGCCGTATGTGCGTATGTGCGTATGTATGTATGTATGTGTAGGCGTATGTATGTAAACAAGAGAATCGCCGATATTTCTGTACACACAAGTTTGAAACTTGGCGAAATACCTTCTTAAGTGGGTGGCTAAGAGAGCCTCCGAGCATATTGTAATTGAATGACTCATTGAAGACATAAACAACCGTTTATAGGAAGTCGGTTGACCTAGATTAAAGTCCGTAATTTTTGTCATATTTACTTGAACTTTTGCATATAGCTAGTTTGGAGAAAGACATTAGATGAGTTTGTTAGCCAGCTTTGTATCCTTTCAACTTCTTTAATAAAAATTAATTCTTTTCAGAAAATAATTAAAACAGTAAAAAAAACAAACACATTGATTTCTAGAGAAAGTCAGACAGACGTAAAAGAAGCAACTCCGTCACCACGCAGACATATGACGTAATTCTCTCTCTCTCTCTCTCTCTCTCTCTCTCTCTCTCTCTCTCTCTCTCTCTCTCTGTCTCTCTCTCTCTCTCTCTCTCTCTCTCTCTCTCTCTCTCTCTCTCTCTCTCTCTCTGTCTCTGTCTCTCTGTCTCTCTCTCTGTCTCTCTCTCTGTCTCTCTGTCTCTCTGTCTCTCTGTCTCTCTCTCTCTCTCTCTCTCTCTCTCTCTCTCTCTCTCTCTCTCTCTCTCTCTCAGTCTCTCTCTCTCTCTCTCTCTCTCTCTCTCTCTCTCTCTCTCTCTCGGCTCTCACATATGCGTGCATCTCCAAGAGACATAGATCCTCATGTGCACACGCACACGCATACACATACACACATCGACGCGTTTTCAGTAGAGCATGCAGGTGTACTTAGTATAGCATGTAGCTAGGTAAAGTCAACCTGATTTCACACAAATTATAGCATGACTGAAATTGTACCGTGAAATTCTAGTTTTGTCACCATTTTCGCAAGTCTTGAATCGAAAGCAAAACTCATATCACGTTAAATATAAAATTACGTAAAAACAACAAAATACGTCATGGCAAATGACGTTCGACAAACCAATGACACACTGTGTTATGCGCGCATCTCCAAGAGGCATAGATCTTCATGTGACCGGAGGTCGCATGAACATCTATGCCTTTTCAGGATGTTTGAAGCGCGCGCATGCACTCACGCACACACACACGCATACACATACACATACACACACATCGACGCGTTTTCAGAAGAAAATGCAGGTGTACTTAGTATAGTATGTAGCTAGGTAAAGTCGACCTGATTTCACACAAATTATAGCAAGACTGAAATTGTACCGTGAAATTATAGTTTTGTCACCATTTTCCGAAGTCTTAAAGCGAAAGCGAATCTCATATCACGTTAAATATAAAATTACGTAAAAAAAAAATTTAAAAAAAAGGTCATGACAAATGACGTTTGACAAACCACTGACGCGTATCACTGCACGCGCCCCTTATAGAGTTCACTATGACGCATTGGCACATCTGCAAGGCTTTTCAATAGGAGATATTTCAACATCAGAATCAAGTCAAAGACAAAAGTTAGAGACCCTAGACAGCGAAGACAGCTCTCATATAGAAGGGCCTTTGTGGGTTATGGTTCATCCCATCTTGTTAGAGTTTGGAAACACCCCTACCTGTAGTCTGCCATGGGCCTCCTTTACAATTTGTATATGAAAGGTGCTCTCATGGCAGACGTCTACCGCAATCCGGCGCCTCCCCTTCATCCCCCACCCCTCCTGCTTTTTGATTTGTCGACTAGTGGAAAGCATTGCTGACCTAGGCACCTCTTGCCCGGCCGAGGTAAAAAAAACAAAAAAGTGGAGCCCCCCCCCCCCCTGCCCCTCCCCCCACACACACCCCTCCTCTCCCCCCCCCCCCCCCCCCCTATGCCCAGGGGATAGGACTGCTCCGCCCCTGAAGTGTTTTTTTTAATTTTATTTCCGTGAATCCTTGCACCCTGTGGAGACTATTTTAGAAATCCCCAAAACTGTTTGAGCAGCAGACACAGACACAGAGTAAAGATAGCTTGTCGGGTGGTACCCTTTAAACCACGATAGCTGATTTCTTGTAATGCAAACCCGCCATTTATGAATAAGTCTGTCTCGGGACGTTACACTGTCCAAACTGGGTTTATCATGGTTGCGTTATCTCCTACTCTTGGCACAAAGACTAATGATAGAGATTTTGTGAAATGTCAGTGTTCAAAAGGAAGTCGTCGGCGAGGTCGTCAGAGAAAGAGTTGGGTCGCAAACATAAAAGAATGGACCGAACTCGAGATGTCAGACTTGCTTGCCACCGCCCAAAATAGAACTCAGTGGAGAGCACTGTCTGTTGCTGCTGCCTTTCAGTCCCCCCAACGCCCAGTTCGGGCAAGGGACTGATGATGATGATGAGTGTTCAAAAAGCCTCTGTGGTACTGAGCCGACTTTCTTCTTCCGGTTTAAAGAATCATGAAGCTGTCTGAACGTCTTGAGTAGGTCGTTCGCATTATGCACTGCTGATGGCCAATTTTCCGCTAAATCGAACCAGACCGTTTAACTTGAAAGGAATCCCACAAGCCCTTGAGACAGGAACGCTCCTTCACAGTGTTCAGTTATTTTTTTCTACCTTGTGCAAGAGGCACAAATCCTCATGAGCCCCCGCATTTGCGGGGCCGGCGGGGGCTCATGAGGATTTATGCCTCTTGAAGTTGGGCCAAGCAGCCAAGAGCCTATGCCTCAGTCAATCATTGTCTTTGCGGGTACAGGTTACGCGTGTTTTCCTCACTCAGAATAAGCCACTCAACTGAATGGTGGGAGTGGGGATGCCGGGATAGGGGGGTGTGTGTGTGTGAGAGATGGGGGGGGGAGGGGGAGGGGTAGGATTGAGGAAACGACTGAGGGTGCCGTTGCACAAGTCAAGGGCTCCTATACCCTACTAAATATCATAAGCTGCTCTACTCTGGAGAGACCCAGTCTTCTCAGTCCCTAATCCATTTAATTCCCACCTGCAACGAGCATAGATTTTCATAGGGACCAGCATCTGCAGGGACTCACAAGAATCTTTATCACTCATGACAGACGTACGCCTCAGTTCACTCACATCTGATGATCTGTCTGCCTCAAACGGAGGAAGACGTGTCGATTTTAGCGTGCAAATGCGTTGGCTGCCGTTTGGAGTATATTTCTTTTGAACAGGGCTGGCTGGGAAAACAAAAATTACAGCAGAGATGATTTGTAGCTGCACCATATGTTCTTTCGTGTCATACTTGGAGAGCCTGTGCAGTGTCGGGTTCTTAAACCAAATATCCCTAGCGCGGTTCAAATACCGCACAATACAGTATCGGGTACAGTCAAGCGACACAAGGTCTTGCGTTGTCGACATTCTGCACAATTAACCCCTTGACTGCTGAGAAAACTGAGTGATCAATACCTAACCCGCGCAAGAGGCATAGAACCTCATGAGCCCCCGCAGGTGCCGGGGCTCTAGAGGTTCTACGCCTCTTGCTGGTCAGTCCTACTTTGGGTTACTATGGTTTCTTTGGTCTATAAATATAAAGATTTCAAAAGTACAACTTGTGGTTACTGAGAGTGAAGGGGTTAATGTGTTATTCATTAACTTATTCGATACGTGCTGCTTCAGCGGGATACGCGGCTATAATTTGCCGCGTATATGTATAATGGTACGTCTCGAACGAATTAACTATTTGCATATGCTAACCCGGCAACTGGACAAATTACTGGAGAACTGAGAGGTGGAGTTGCCAGTGAAATGCAAATGTGGCAAACATACATACACATGTACATGCACAAGGACACGCAAACGGCGACCTCTGGCGCTCCAGTTCAGGAGATGGCTAATAGTCCATCACAATCAGTAGCTCATGAGCAGTGGCTAATTGGCTTGGCACGTCTCCAGTGCTGTCTTGAACCGCCATGCATATATAGTTTTTTTTAGAGCTAATTTAGCAATTATGAGAGTACATTGTTTGGCTTAAAAAGTTGTATGAGTAAATCATGAAGGGCCCGCCAGGTTGGGCCTCGATTAGAGTGGGATGGATGAAGAAGGGGTAGGGGGTGAGAGGTAAGGGTGGGAAGGGGGGATGTACTTAAAAAGAACACAATTTGCATCCTGCCAGCATTTTAATAGAATTTTGAAGTGAGCGCTCAAAACGGAAACCAGCCCAGCAAAACCGCTTCAGGACATAATTCGGACTGAAAAAGTCATTAATCCAAACTGCAAAAGGCATAGATTATCATGGGACCCTGCAGCGCAGGGGCTCATGATAATGTATGCCTCTCGCTGGCAAAACAGCATCCATGTAGACCTTCAAACGGAGGAAAGCAGTTGTGTTCAAGTCAGTGACTAACGACTCAAAAGAGAAGCCAAAGCGGAATTTAATGTATCCAGCAGGCCCGATTGTCAGTGGCGCTGCTAACCGTGCAGAACGCGCAAAGACTGTCGGGAAATTGAGCGTGACCATGCACGTGCTCCCTTCACTCGGTCGGGCCCGTCAGCGGCGCGCGCTGCTAAAGTGGAAGACATTGCCCAAACTTGTCAGCAGACGGACGTAGCCGATACATCACTTGGGCACAAACCCGTCACACACGTCAGTTCACGAGCCCAAACAGCAGAACAACACATCAGTTCAGGCCTAAGATAGTAAGCTATAGGGTCGATATTCCAAGAATGATTTGCCTTTAGTTGTCCTCTTTTGGCCCAGCCTACGATTTTGGAGACACTGAGATCAACAAGGACAGTTCAAGGGTGGTGCAGAATAGATTGGCGCCTGAAGGCGCCAAGCTATTCTGGCACCACCCTTGAACTATCATGGTCGATTCATATCTTGTTGAAGTGTGTCGGTCTATGCTGACTGGGACTAGCCATTAAAGAAGACAGAAAGAATGTGATAGTTTAGGAGTCATGCCAGAATAGCGTTACAGTGGCGCCTCTTTGCAACGGACTGGTCGAAAAATTGTCAATTTTTTGGTTGTTGTTCGCAACCGGGCTTTTGATGAGGAAAACAGTTTTCAGAGAAACAAAGACTATCAGTCAGAATGCCCGTGATGGAGATGTGTGGCAACAAATGGACGCCGTCTATAGACGCTGGTTTTCACATCTCACACTGACAACACCTGTCCTCACACACACAACATCCAGTAGAAGGAAGGTCCAACCAGCAAGATGGATACAACAAAGTACTCATGGTAGAAGGACACAAAGGTACACATAATTATAATTATACAACTAATTACAAACACACTCACACACACACACACACACACACACACACACACACACACACACACACACACACACACACACACACACACACACACACATAAAAGAAAAATAAAATAAGGAAGGGTTACAGTTTATACGCCGTGGCGTATGTCTTTCAAGTCAGTACACTATAAAAACATCAAAAGGGTAAAAAATAATTTAAAAAAAAATAATAATAAAATGAATGTGCCCGGAAGTTATCATTTTGTGTCTCAAAACGTTGGTGGTGATGGACGATCTTTTACGCCTCTTCTTCTGGCAAAGTACTGGTGTTCCGTCACACTTATAGAGGCTATCATTGAGCTCTCAGCCGGTCGCCCTTGATAGGATGAATCCTTTTTGTTTTTGGGTGAGTTAATCTTGCTGCTATAATTCTAGTTTTCCACGGATGGGCTATCTCTTTTGGCTGTGTGGAAAAATACAAGTGTCCCGTCACGCAATAAATTAGGCTATAATTGTAAGAAAAACCTTTTATCGTGTGAAGAAAGTTGACTTGTGTGTCTCAATATGTTGATCTGACCCTGGGAACACCGTGCATGCACAGATGAAGGATCTCTTCTGGCTTTCCTCATCAAGGGGTGCAGAAATACTTTGTCCCGACAACTCTAGGCTGTAAAAGGAAACATATCAGAACGTTGGTCTAGCCCTAACGACATTGTGCATCCACGGATCAAGTCTCAGGTGTATCTTGTTCGCACCAGGTGCAAAAGTACTTTGTCCGGAAACGGCCATAGAGGCTATGCAAGGAAACTGAACCTATCTTGTGTTCGCAGGCGGACGCCGCCTTCGGCGTTTAGGTCTGAGTTAGTCGCTTGTGCTGTGCAACACTCGCTGTCAAGAGAGGGACAATCCCTTTTGCACTCTCTTCTTTAGTTAGTGGTATAGTACTGTTGTCCCGTCGCGCTTATAGAGGCTATATTTATTATATAAAAAAAACTAACTGTCCACCCACGAATCATGGGTCTCGGATGCCTTTTGTTCACACTGGGTGCAGAAGTACTTTGATCTGGAAACACAATAGATGTTTTATAAGGAAAATCTGTCAGGCGGGCGCCTTTGCGGAAGTTGACTTCTTGTGTCTGAGAGTTACTTTTCCTGTGCAATACTCGCGATGAACTTCTCAGTAGGTGGCAATGTACTGGTGTCCCGTCACGCTTATACATAGAGGCTATGTAACCTATCATTGTGCTTCAAGGGGGGTTCTTTGTTTTCTGAGTACGTTGGTCTGGTCCAGGTGACATTGTGCATCAACGGATCAAGGGTCTCGGATGTCTCTTGTCCACACTGGGTGCGTAAGTACTTTATCCGGAAAGGCAATAGAGGCAATATAAAGAAAATTTATCTTTGTCCTCCCAACCTGGCGCCTTTGGCGGAAGTCGGTTTTTTTTTATCCGACTGAGTTACATTTGCTGTGCAATACTCGCTGTCAACAGGGTGAGAAAAAACTGTCATTGTCTTCGCAAACGGCCACCTTGACACACTGTGATTCTGGACCTTACGGCTTAGAGCCGTAAGGTGAAACACCACAGATCAGCAAGCGGACTCAACAAGACTGCGCTTATGATCTAGGAAAACTCTCAAGTGGATAGGAAAGAGTACTGATAAGAGAGAAAAGTGTGCATTATTGACCAATGATCATAGATATAGTTGGTCAAGCACCAAAAAAAATTATAGAAAAGGGGCGGGCTTGGGTGGGCGGAGTGATAAGTGACTGGCTTTGCTAAGTAAGTGACTGGTAAACTTTTAGCTGTCGGTAGCGCTCTTTTGTCGCGATGATTCCTCAGTGCAGGAATCATCGCGACAAAAAAAGCACTGCCGACAGCCAACGGGGTAAATTAATAGGTCGTCATGGACAACCTAGCCAAGAACGTTTCTCTCCAGTCTGCAAGAAGACGTCTGTTGAGAAACGGCATTAGCAAACAAACAAAACGGATACAGAGGCGAAATAGCCTAAGCGTCTCAACATCCAAATAGTCCTGCACGCGTGGAGAGTACTTCCTGCAATGATATCGTCACCAGAGCCTACCCAATAGGCAAAGGTCCTTGGACCCATGACGACCGAAGTGGGCCCGCGCACGACTGTGCGCGGGCCCACTGCGGCCGTCGTGGGCCCGAAGACGTTTTGCTACCAAGGTAGCTTCCTTGCGACTTCTGCCCGCAGCGAACATAATGGTATCAACACTTGGCAAATATTCTGTTGACCCCCTGCAGGCAGGGCCAGTATTCCTGTGCATACAGAATATTTATGCATCCAGCACCACCTCGCAAAGATCTATACGACATGAAACACCCAGCTGCCCAAAGATCTATCAGAGACTTTAACCCTGTGGCTGTCGGTAGCGCTCATTGTCGCGATGACTGATTCCTGCAGGGACTCATAGCGACAAAATGCGCTACCGATACTGAGCCAAAGGTTTCAATTTACAGGTCGACATGAGCCTGCAATGTAGCTAAGGACGTCTCCTGGCGAGACAGCAAGAAGCAAATAATGCTGCGTGCTGGTCTGTGATTCTGGACCTCACGGCTCTAGGCCTCGAGTCAAGTGCATGAGTGAGCTGAGTCCTGCACCAGGCACTATGCAAGGTGTTCCCCTACGAGTAGTCCTGCGCCAGCCACTAAGCAAGGTGCTCCGCTATATAGCGGAGCACCTTGCTTAGTGGCTGGCGCAGGACTAAGCTCACTCCAGGAACTGACCCCACGAGCAGCACACAGACTCCCATGATCCAATGCAGGCAGGACACAAGCTAGAGCAATTGCAGTCGTAAAGTCTAAATTCACAAACCACCGAACATGTTCCCTCCATTCCCACGCAGGAAGGACACAGCCTGGAGACATTCTTCTGCGTTCAGTGTCCAGCTCCTTGAGAAATAGTTCCTCATGCACACTAGCAACCTGCTGCGGCTTAATAGAATGTGTTCCTCTCACTGACCACCGAGAATTAATTTACATCAAATCAGTACACACTGTCTGGTCACCCCATGCAGGCAGGACACAGCCTGCAGACGGCCGTCTGCGGACATCATCCATCTCCTTGAGAAACAGATCATCATCAACTCAGGCAAGCTGCGGTGCTTTAATAAGATCTGTTCCTCTTGTTGCCCTCCACGATTCTAATTACATCTATGATTCCCACACGGAAGTGGCGACTGGTTGTGTAATTTACCAGAGTGCTCTGTCATGGGCAGGACAGGGCAATGTGAATGTGTTCCTCTTGCTGCCCACCACAACCCACTGTACATCTATGATTCACTCACGGAGGTGGCGAATGCTTGTTAAATTTACGTTGGTGCTCTGTCACGGGCAGGACAGGGTAATTGAAAAAGGAAGCATAAAAAAGAGGAAAGGGCCGAGAAAGGAGAAAAAAAAAAAAGCAGCAACGGGAAGCAGACTCGACTGAACAGAACATGTCGTAACGGTTTTTAATTTAGTTCCTACTGGCCTCCTCATTTCATATGATCAAGAGTGTTGTGAACAGAACCAACAAGTCAGCCCTATTCGTATGAGCCACCGCCGTCTGAGGGGGCTCATGTCATTATATGGTTTTTGCAGATACCGGTGTGGAATCGCTCTTGCATGGTGACAGACCGGGCAAACAAAGAAAAGAAATGCAACAATATGTGCAGGTTTGTGATTCTGGACCTTACGGCCTTGGGCCGTAAGGTCCAAAATCACAGACCAGCACACATTTGCTGAGACATCGCCGAAAAACGTGCAGTTCACCCCTTCAGTGGCAATGGACGCTGACTGTGTTTTTGAAATCATTTTGTAAAATCAACGTCAAAGACTGATCCCAAGCGGCCAAAGGAGAATGCACGCCGAAAGTGGTTTCTGCAAGAGGCATAGATCCTCACGAACCCCCGCTAAGCGGGGGTTCGTGAGGATCTATGCCTCTTGCAGTTGGGTAAAGTTCAATTTTTCTCGGCAGTGAGTGAGTTAAAAAGCGTGCCCTTTGACGGGCTACGCAACAAACACATAAAAACTGCACGTAATGTCCTCAGCATTTGGTCCTTTATGGGCGAAAAAAAAATATGAGGACATTAGATAAGAACAGGGAAAAACAGAGGGGACCGAAAGGAAATGACGCAGTCAGGAAATGGGGTCAGATGCATGAACCAGCTTAACCCGTTCAGTGCCAGCAGAAGCAGTGTCTCTGCAATCGTCGTTAATTCAAAATCCAAAAGGTGGTATAGCGGCTGTCCTAAGAACATGGATTCAAAGTGACGTCAGCAAAAGGCATAGATTAAGAGGATATCTACCTCCTGCAGTTGGGTGGCGTTCAAAATTTCTCGGCACTGAACGGGTTAATTCTTTTTTTTTTTTTAAATGGATGTCCCAGGAACAGGGATTCAAAGTGGTGTCAGCAACTGCGGAGGCTCGTGAGTATTTACACCTCTTGTAGTTGTGTGGTGTTCACCTTTTCTTGACACTGAACGGGTTAAAACCTGCACCAGCTCTTCTTGCGAAGGATTTAAGGCCACTTATGAAAAGGAGTCAATATTCTTGTAAACGAACCCTGTCGATCACTCACAGCGCTAAATAATCTCCACTTTTAGTTTCGTTCCAGACGGATTGACTGCGAGGAATCAAAACTGAGTAGTGCCTGATTAGTTTGGCGTCTCTCAGACACAGCCCTTGACCTGTCATGCCCGACCTTCTTCCCTCAGCAGATACATGTAATAGAGATGCAACTGTGGAATTAAAATGACGATGCAGCTGACACTAAAGTTACTCCTCGTACATTTCTGTGTTTGAGATCTTTAACCCATTCAGCCCTGACGCACTACAGCAGGAAATCGGTCGACCATGATAATTCAAGGGTAGTGTCAGATTAGCTTGGCGCCTATCGGCGCCAAGCTAATCTGGCTCTACCCTTGAATTATCATGGTCGATCCATCTCCTGCAACTGGTGCATAGTCATTAGATGACGCCTCCAAAATTTGGGAAATACGGCCGTCGGGCCGAATGAGTTAAGTATACACGTATCTGTAACGCTCTTAGTACACACAGGCGAAGGCTGAGACAAGAATGATGGAAATTCATTTTGCCTCATACAGCAGTGTGAAGTAAAGTGAACTGTCAATAGACGATTTACGAAAATCAGAAGTACGTCAAAACCCGAACTTATTTCGACGAATGCAGTGGATTAATAGCGTGTTTGTCCGGGCTTTCAAATCCACAGTTTTCGTCAAAACACTTGCGATTTGGACTTTCTAATGATTTCCGAACCATGTCTATTCATGTCCACCGCTGCCTGTGTTAGTACACATCCATCCGCTCACGCATGATGCACTACAACTCCATTCAAACTGCATGTAATTCTTCCCAGCAGTGATTTTTCTTTGTCACCGGTTACGCTAATTAGCAGGAAGTGACGTCATGCGTCTGTGACAGGTCACGCATGTCTCTTTGTCAGCCATTACATCCACAGTTCACTCCCCTTTCATGGCGTTGCCCTCCATTATCAAATGTTTTGTGAAGGGCTTTGCCTGATAATAGACTGGGCTTTGTCGCGAGAATTTGAAGTAATTCGGGGAGGGAAAAGAAGAATGGCTAAAGTAAACTTTTCAATTTACGGACTTTCTTTTTTCGTCTGCAAATTCCAGAGCGAAAATGTCTCACGACTGAGCGCTCAGCTTCTGCGGCAAAGCACAACTACCATTAAACATCATGAGCAGGAAATGGACAGTGATAGCTCAAGAGTGATGCTTGATTAGCTTCGAGCCTGGAATTGCGCCAATCTAATCAGGCACTACCCTTGGGTTGTGACGGCCAGTAGTTTCCAACTGGTTCTGGAGCTAAAGGATGATTCTATCAGAGTTCCGACAATGGAGGATTACCGACAGCAAAATGGCTGTATAACGAATTAATTGTATAAATTTAAATTCAAACTGAGAAAATGCGGGCTATTCACTCCTATTTATGGATTTCAGAGTGCTTTCGGTGTATTCATAAGAGAGAGAGAGGGGGGGGGGGAGGGGCAGAGAGAGAGAGAGAGAGAGAGAGAGAGAGAGAGAGAGACGCACCCCCACACCACCCTACACACATTCATAAAATGAATCCATTAACTCATTCGAGACGTGCCGCCTCCGGATTATGCCGCGTATCCGGAGGCGGTACGCCTCAAATGAGTTAAAGCTTGCGCAGTCACAACTACGAGAGTCAAAACTAAAACAGATGTAATACCTAGGAAGCGACTGGTACGCAATAATAAAAAAATAAGGCGGCCATTTAAAAAAAAAATACGGCTAACAGAACCCAAACAATAACACAAGAAGGAAAGAAGTAAAACTGAGGGTGGAAAACGAAAAACAACATGAAGACATAAACAGAAGTGAAGAAAGAACGAGAAAGACAAAAACGCGGAGACAAACTAAAAAGGCGTGAGTGGGCTGGGCTGTGATTTGGACCTTACGGCCATAGGCCGTAATTCTAAAATCACAGACCGGCACACGTAGATATCTTTCCGAGTGTTGTTTGTTGCACATTAGCCAAAAGAGGCACGCCCTGTCAACACCTTTTCCCATTTCTCTCCGCTTTACGAGGCTGCTGACATTCTCTCTCTCCCCGACGCTCAACGCACTGCTTTCCTTCCTGTCAGAACGGACACCCCCCCCTCCCCCCCCCCCCGCCCCCCCCCCCTCCACCCCATGCCCCTCCTCCCTGATGTCGTATGTCAAAACCTAAATGTCTTTCTCCGTGTGAGAATGGGAACGCATTGAAGGTTTCGTTTGCTCTGTCTTTTGCCAAAGATCTCGCACAATAAGTCTGTACAGTCTTCGTTTTTATGTCAGTCTTGATGCAATATGATGTGAGGGAGGGGAGAGGGGGGGGGGGGGATGAAAAAACAACATCCAACTTATTGGAACTACGTCGGCTTTACTATTCCTCAACCAACCCTTGACACAATGTGTAATATGTGTTGAAAAGAGGTTTATCTCGCAAAAGGCATGTACTCTCATAAGCCCCTGCAACTGCAGGGGCCCAAGAGAGTCTATGCCTCTTGCAGACGGAAGCGCTTGTCCGGGGGAGTGCAGAGACAATATTTCCAAAGTAGCTCATCTGGAGTTTCAAAGCAATGCTTACATCTGTTGCGCCCTTTAGTCTTCACAAAGTGCCAAGCGCAGGCCCACGCAGTACCAGCAAACGCACATCTGAAAGAGACTTAGATCCTCATAGGCCCTTGCAGACTGAAGGGGCTCATAAAGATCTCTGCCTTTTGTTGTCAATGCTCTGGAATAACCACTTAATTTCCCGCAAGCGGGGTAGCTATTCATGATATGAGGCTTCGGCCTCGTGCTAAGCCCACACTCTTTCAAGCTGGGTGCCTTACAAAAAACAACACTCTCTCACACAGGGGAACCGTCTGGAATCTAGCTTGCCATTATTTCTTTTCTTTTCTTTTTTGTCGAGGACCTCCGACAACCTGAATCCACTTAACTACTTCCATTTGCGGGATACAAACGTAAATGTATTTAGACATTTAGGAGGGGAAAAAACACGAAAGAGAAAATAAAACAAATGGGTAGGAATTGCAGCATAATGTCTTTTGTAAAAATATTACGTGCTTGTGATGTCATCCATACCCAACATACAAAAGTCGACATCTCAACCGTTAAGATGGATGGATTATCATGAGTCTCTGCAGCCTGCTGAGGCTTTTGAGGATTTATTCTTCAGTCTTACAGTTATAACTGGGGGGTTGGATGTTAGAGTAACCTGACTAAACGTATGCTGGCAAGCTGCACACACCTGGCACACTGAGCGAACTCCCGAAAGTAATGACTGTCTTAGGAACAGGTGAGACGCAAGGGGAAATCGTTTATTAGCGGTGAGTGTGCCGTGGTCGTGAGGTTTAGGCAGCCAATGAAGCCCTGAGACACCACATAGTGAGAAAAAATCGACTGACCATGATCGTTCAAGGGTAGTACCAGATTGGCTTGGCGCCTTCAAAGGCGCCAAGCTAATCTGACACTACCCTTGAACTATTATAATCGTTCCGTTCCCTCACCCCACCACTCGCAAACGTGTATGGGTGCCCTGAGCTTTTGTAATATGGGGATAACAACATAAAATACCTCTGTAAATTGTCCGAGGTCAGTTTTTATTATTATTATTATTATTATTATTATTATTATTATTATTATTATTATTATTATTATTATTATTATTATTATTATGTTATCCGCAAATGGATTTCTTAGAAATGTCACAGATAGCGAAAACAGTATTGGGTGTGTTCGTCACATCAGTCCCCCTACCCTCCCCCCCTCCCTCCCTACCCTCCCCCCTCCCCCCCCCCCTTCCCACCCCCTCCCCCCTCCACCCCCCTCCTGCGTTTTCCATACCCACCACGAAAAGAACATGTTGATATATGTGCTATCTTTGACCTGATGTTGAATATGACCTGTTGGGGTATGAAAATTTTCTCATCTAGCGCCACGACCACATTTCCAAAATGTTGGAGGTGTCACCTAACGACTATGTGCTAACTGCAGGGAAGTACTGACCCAACGGAGAAAGAAACACGCTTAGAAAAGACAGTTACAACACACTTTATTTTATTTACAACACAATAAAGTGTGTTGTAGGGGAGGAGACCCATGTATGAAACACACTTAAGCAAAAACATCTCGCGTGACCGTCCAAAGAAAGGTAGAATCAATCCGAAACCAGGGTTTGATAAAGATTATATTGATGCAACTTAGGACAAAGCCAAATTTCAAAACTCTAATCGATGCAGAAGCAGTTCCAGTTTGAAAAAAAAGTGACACATTGTTTCATATTAGGCACCATTTGCCTAATATGAAACACTAGGTCTCCTATTATGAAACAGTGTGATTATGTCCTTTTTAAAAGTTTCCCTTGCATTTTGTTGGAAAATTAAGGCATGAGAGATGGTTAGCAGACATTATAGGTTTATCTAATATTAAAAGTGAGTTAAATATAATGAGTCATCCGCCACTGGTCCACTATTGGTCCATCCATCCATTGTCCTGCGTATATCCATTTGTGACAGATGTTATCATTTTGAATTTCTGAGAGACCATCAGAGCCACAGACTTCTAATTTGGCACAGTGATCATATTGACAATAGCTTTGATTGTCACTTGCGCTGACCTCCATGAAAGGTCAAGGTTACAAGGTCAATAACGGGTGATTTTTTTAAAGAAAATAGTTGTAATCTTATTTTAAAACTTGCCAAAGAGAAAACTGATGATACAACTTTTGTCTGCAGCTCTACTAAGTTAACCTCTCATTAAGGTCAAAGGTCACGATAAGTAAGAAGGCTTTTATTTTAGGTTGTTGTTATTACAGGTAGTTTGTATGTGAACTTTGCAATATGACCCCAGTGGAAATGTTTTGCTAGGGGTTAAACTGTCTATGCATATTAAGTTTATTGGCTCCTTCCAAAGGTCAAAGGGCAGGCACGTCAGGAAGTGTGTTGAAAATGTTCTATGTATGGAGGAATAAAAGCTACTGTATTTAGTTTTTCCATCTCAGAAGAAAAACTTGATACAAGCTAGCATTATCGACACAGAAAAGAAAAGGCGAGACTGCCAGTGTTAATATTTTAGGAAGTTTACAAAGTAAAGTAGCTAAAAGCACTGTCAGGGGAGAGAATTGTGCTGTATCGACCAATGATCATAGGTCTAGTTTGATCGAAGAACCCCCCCCCCCCCCCCCAAAAAAAAAAAAAAAAAAAAAAAAAAAAAGATAGGAAAGAGGGGGTGCGCTAAGTAAGTGACTGGAAGCAATGCATATAGAAGTCCCCCCCCCCCCCCCCGAAGGGGGCCGTATCACACATCCCACTGTTCCAGCCCCTTGGTGCATGGAAATTTAAATCTAGGTCCCCCAAGGAGGGGGGGGGGGGCTGGAACAGTGGGATATGTGATACACCCCCCTTCGTGTGGAGTTCCATATGCATTGCTTCCAGTCACTTACTTAGCGCAGCCCCTCTTTCCTATCTTTTTTTTTTTTTTTTTTTTTTTTTTTTTGGGGGGGGGGGGGGGGGGGGGGGGGGGGGGGGTGCTTCGATCAAACTAGATCTATAAGCGCAGGTTTAAAGAGACAATCAGTTGCACTCGAAAGGGTACAGAGACGAGCAACAAAGCTGGTCAAAGAATGTAGAAATATGACTTCTTTAGACAGACTCAAATACTTTGGACTACACTCCTTACGTGGACGTAGAATACGTGGAGACTTAATTCAAGTTTTTTTTTTTACATTTATAATGGCATCGACGACCTAAATTGGAACGACTTTTTTGCAGCACCATTTTGTGACAGAACCCCAAACTCTGAAGGGAAAATCTTTGTACCGCACTGCAACACTAACTTGCGGAAGTTTTGTTTTTCTAACAGAGTTGCCATTGTTTGGAATGAGTTGCAGTTTCATTAAAAAAGCACCTAACATAAATTCTTTTAAAAACCAGTTGGAGTAATTACCAAAATTTAAAGAGATTTTCTATTCCTATGATGAATGATTTATAGGAAAATTTGCATGCATAGCAGACCCATAAAGTAATTAAAGAAAGAAAGGACATTTGCAAAGGCCTCAAGGCCCATTTTGTCCTCACAATACTACTACTAGATCTATGATCATTGGTCGATACAGCACAATTCTCTCCCCTGACAGTGCTTTTACCTACTTTACTTTGTAAACTTCCTAAAATATTAGCACTGGCAGTCTCCCCTTTTCTTTTCATTTATTACGACGATATCGACTGTAACCTATTCCCCCGTTTTAGTAGCTTTTCTCTTAGGGTGCATGGACATTTAGCTCTAGGTGGAGGCATGGAATGTATGCCCCTGCAGACACCACAGTAAAATGTTTCCATATGCATTGCTTCCAGTCACTTACTTAGCGCACCCCCTCTTTCCTACCGTTTTTTTTTTTTTTTTTTTTTTTGTTGCTTCGATCAAACTAGATCTATGATCATTGGTCGATACAGCACACTTCTCTCCCATGACAGTGCTTTTACCTATTTTACTTTGTAAACTTCCTAAAATTATCGACACAGGTTTATGTACATATTTAAGAAGCAAATTCAGGGGCAGAGGCCGGGTGTTCCAAGGTGCACGGCTCCCAGGATATTTTTTAATGTGTAATTTTCCATTTTGGGAGTTTGGAAACACCCACTCACACACACACACACACACACACACACACACACACACACACACACACACACACACACACACACACACACACACACACACACACACATACACACACGCACACTCCGGCGCCTCTTCTTGGAAATTGTAAAGGATCCGTCGTGTGATTTTTCGCCCATTGGTGAAAAGGTCTCCTTCACCCCCTTCCCGCGACCTCCCACCTGCACTAACACCAGCACCACCCGCCCCTCGTTTTGATAGTCAACATGTGGCGCATTTGTAGGTCCTCACCCTCGTCGCAAAGTGACATGATCGTGGTGTGGGATACTCTGCCTATTGAGAAAAAGTATCAACATCTGAAATTTGGATCAAACTGGCTGGATGGTTTCCGATATATACGCTAGACAAACACTGCTCCTTATATGAAACACTGTTCTAATTATGAAACACGTTTCATATTAGGAGCTGTTTGTGTTTCATAATAGGAACAAAATACCTCTCCAGGAAAATGCGTGCCTCCAAAACAACAAAAAGAGAACCAAAATGATTGCTGCTGGTTATCTGATGTCCGATAAAGAAAAGCCGCACAGAGACAACAAGAAGACAGAGCTATAATGTAGGCCTCCTGAGAGAAACTGGAGTTAGAGAAGAGTTCAAACTGGTGCAGTTCAACCGGTTTCAAGCGCTACAGGAGCTAGTAAATGAAGAGGAGGCGGTCACCACAGAGCAGCAGTGGAAGGCAGAGAAGCGCTGAACTCAACCTGCAAAGACACTGTAGGGTTCAGGAAACACCATCACAAGGACTGGCTGTCGGCACAGACCTTGAAGAAGATAGAAGTGAGGAAGCAGAAGAAAGCAGTTGTCAACAACAGTCGCACGAGAGCAGCCAAAGTAAGGGCACAGGAGGAATACTCGGAAGCCAACCGTGAGGTGAAGAGGAGTATCAGGGCAGACAAGAGGGCCTACACAGACAGCCTGGCAGCAGAGGCAGAAAAGGCAGCAGGCAGCGGCAACATGAAACAGCTCTACGACATTACCAGAAGATTGTCGGGCAAGTATGGCCATACAGAAAGACCAGTAAAAGACAAAGAAGGCAAGCCTATTGCAGACAGAGCAGACCAACTCGACAGATGGGCCGAGTATTTTAAAGAGTTACTGAACAGACCTAGCCCACCCGACCCCCCAGACATCCAGCCGGCAGAGACCGACCTACCCATCAGCTGTGACAGACCCAGCCGGGAAGAGATCAGAAGAGCAGTGGCATTTTTGAAGAACGGCAAAGCAGCAGAGCCAGATGGCATCCCAGCGGAGTCTCTGAAAGCAGACCTAGAGACAACAGTGGAGATGCTGTTCCCACTGTTTGGAAATATCTGGGAAGAGGAGGTGATGCCGGCTGACTGGAAGGAGGGGTACCTAATCAAGCTTCCCAAGAAAGGCGACCTCAGCAAGTGTTCCAACTACAGAGGAATCACCTTGCTGTCAGTACCAGGAAAGGTCTTCAACAGGATCATCCTGGAGAGAATGAAGAGCTTCGTTGATCCCCAGCTGAGAGACCAGCAAGCAGGATTCAGGAAGAACCGATCATGTACAGACCAGATCGCCACTCTCCGCATCATCGTGGAACAGTCTCTGGAGTGGAGCTCCCCGCTGTACGTCAACTTTGTGGATTATGAGAAAGCATTTGACAGTGTGGACCGAGAGACTATGTGGAAACTCCTACGACACTACGGTGTACCCACAAAGCTCGTCCGCCTGATCAAGAGCAGCTACAATGGCATGACATGTCGCGTGATCCACGAAGGGCAGTTCACCAGGGAGCTCCAGGTCAGAACTGGTGTCAGGCAGGGGTGTCTGCTGTCTCCGTTCCCCTTCCTACTGGCCATAGACTGGGTCATGAAGATGACCACAGAGCACAGACGAGGTGGAATACAGTGGACACTGTGGACACAGCTTGACGACCTCAAATTTGCAGACGTCTTGGCATTACTGTCCCACATTCATCAACAAATGCAGGACAAGACCACGAGGCTTGCTGACATCTCGTCCCAAGTGGGCCTCACCATTCACAAACAGAAAACAAAGACAATGAGGCTGAACGCAACCAGGGAAGAACCAGTCTTGCTTGCTGGCACCCCGTTGGAGGAGGTGGAGTCCTTCACCTATCTCGGGAGCATCATAGACAAAAAAAAAAAAGGCGGCACTGATGCAGATGTCAGAGCACGAATCGGTAAAGCCAGAGCAGCCTTTCTCTAGTTGAAAAAAGTGTGGAGTTCCAGAGAGCTGTCACAACACACCAAAGTCCGGATTTTCAACTCCAATGTAAAAGCAGTTCTCCTATATGGAGCAGAGACTTGGAGATTGACAAAAACCACAATCAACAGAGTACAGACCTTCATGAACAGTTGCCTTAGAAGAATTTTGAAAATCCACTGGCCAGAGAAGATCCGCAAGGTCAGACTCTGGGAGAGAACAGAGCAGATAACAGCAGAGAATGAAATTGGGCGAAGAAGGTGAGGATGGATCGGTCACAGTCTGAGAAAGCCAGCTTCCAGTATCACTAGGCAGGCATTGTCATGGAACCCCCAGGGAAAGAGGAAAAGAGGTAGGCCGAGAAACTCCTGGCGTCGAGACCTCCAAGCAGACATCAAGAGACTGGGAACCACCTGGAGTAGTATCGAAAAAGAAGCACAGGACAGGAGTTGCTGGAGGTCTCTCGTCGACGGCCTATACCCGGGTAGGGGTGACAGGCGTAAGTAAGTAAGTAAGTAATCTGACGTCCGAAGATTGCTCTTCACGACAAGAGTGGCTATTTTTTTTTTAAATCACAAAACTGAATGCTGATGTAGGTGTTTCAAAATGGCGAAAAAATTAGATGCAGAAGGGTCAAAAATCACATTGTCTCGTCGATTTTTCGTTTTCATCACGCCTGACATTCTTTACCGGAAATAAGGTTCACTGAAGTAGCTCTATCAACTACAGAGGAATCACCTTGCTGTCAGTACCAGGAAAGGTCTTCAACAGGATCATCCTAGAGAGAATGAAGAGCTCCGTTGACCCCCAGCTGAGAGACCAGCAAGCAGGATTCAGGAAGAACCGATCATGTACAGACCAGATCGCCACTCTCCGCATCATCGTGGAACAGTCTCTGGAGTGGAGCTCCCCGCTGTACGTCAACTTTGTGGATTATGAGAAAGCATTTGACAGCGTGGACCGAGAGACTCTGTGGAAACTCCTACGACACTACGGTGTACCCACAAAGCTCGTCCGCCTGATCAAGAGCAGCTATGATGGCATGACATGTCGCGTGATCCACGAAGGGCAGTTCACCAGAGAGCTCCAGGTCAGAACTGGTGTCAGGCAGGGGTGTCTGCTGTCTCCGTTCCTCTTCCTACTGGCCATAGACTGGGTCATGAAGATGACCACAGAGCACAGACGAAGTGGAATACAGTGGACACTGTGGACACAGCTTGACGACCTCGATTTTGCAGACGACTTGGCATTACTGTCCCACACTCATCAACAAATGCAGGACAAGACCACGAGGCTTGCTGACATCTCGTCCCAAGTGGGCCTCACCATTCACAAACAGAAAACAAAGACAATGAGGCTTAACGCAACCAGGGAAGAACCAGTCTTGCTTGCTGGCACCCGGTTGGAGGAGGTGGAGTCCTTCACCTATCTCGGGAGCATCATAGACAAAAAAGGCGGCACTGATGCAGATGTCAGAGCACGAATCGGTAAAGCCAGAGCAGCCTTTCTCCAGTTGAAAAAAGTGTGGAGTTCCAGAGAGCTGTCACAACACACCAAAGTCCGGATTCAGTTTCAACTCCAATGTAAAAGCAGTTCTCCTATATGGAGCAGAGACATGGAGATTGACAAAAACCACAGTCAACAGAGTACAGACCTTCATGAACAGTTGCCTTAGAAGAATTTTGAAAATCCACTGGCCAGAGAAGATCAGCAACGTCAGACTCTGGGAGAGAACGGAGCAGATAACAGCAGAGAATGAAATTGGGCGAAGAAGATGGGGATGGATCGGTCACAGTCTGAGAAAGCCAGCTTCTAGTATCACTAGGCAGGCATTGTCATGGAACCCCCAGGGAAAGAGGAAAAGAGGTAGGCCGAGAAACTCCTGGCGTCGAGACCTCCAAGCAGACATCAAGAGACTGGGAACCACCTGGAGTAGAATCGAAGGAGAAGCACAGGACAGGAGTTGCTGGAGGTCTCTCGTCGACGGCCTATACCCGGGTAGGGGTGACAGGCGTAAGTAAGTAAGTAAGTAAGAAGTAGCTCTATATTACTGTACAGGCGGAATTTAGAAATGTTGTTCCGTTTCGCCGGGAGCAAGGTGTTTCATAATAAGCATTGTTTCATAATAGGGGCTCCTCCACTAACTGTCTTTTCTAAGCGTGTTTCTTTCTCCGTTGGGTACTTGTTTGCATTTTACACGCTTGGCAGTCACCTTTTTGGTCTGGATTGCTATCTGCAGGGGATAGGTCGACCATGATAATTCAAAGGTAGTGCCATATTAGTTTGGCGCCTGATGGCGCCATGCTAATCTGGCACTGCCTTTGAATTATCATGGTCGATCCATCTCCTCGTGTAGTGCGTCGAGGCTAATGGAGTAATCATTTTTTAAAATGCTCTGTAAGTAATGGACTTGCAGTTTGGACACGCAAAAACGGCCAGCTGGTCATTCTCAAAAGGCCAGCCCGTCATCTCAGATTTAGTTGGTACCATTGATAACTGAACCAAACAAAGACCGAGCTGATCGTTCATTTCTGCTAAATAAATGGATCACGGAGTAACATTCAGTACGATTTTATGTCTGCGTTCCTGAAAGAGAAAAAAAATGGAATAGAACGCCGCGTTGTGGCATACAATTTCAGTACGACTGTGAACTAAAAATAGCCATGCTCCTCCAGACCTGACCTCTGCACCCCTACGACATCGGGAATCCAATAAAAGGGGGAGATAATTGGTGGTCTGTCATGGCTAATTGCAGTGGAGTGATTGATCAGGGGAAAAGTAGGATGCGCTGGCAAGGAGCGAACACATTAGTTTGGCCATAACATTATGCCTGTCTGCACCTCCCGCCTTCACTGGCCTTAAATGATGTATTATGTGGCTTTCGTGCAGTCTAGTCTCAGCTGGTCAGTTCCATCTGCAAGAGGCATAGATTCTCGTGCGCCCCTGCGGCCGCAGGGGCTTATGAGAATCTATGCCTCTTGCTTCACAATCGTTTTAAAATTCGTTCATGTCATGATTATGAAGACTTCATGTTTATGATGATTGTGAGGATCTTTTGCTAGTACTGATTTTGTCTGTTTGTTTGTTTTTGTTTATCGTGATTTGTGTTGTGAATACTATACATAAACTGTTCAGTCTTTATAAGGATCCTAATCTGTGTACTATCCACTCTTGATACTCATCAGAATCTAAGAATCCCCCTTGAAAAGTTCATCCCGCCTCACAAGCAGTAAGTCATGGAGTATAGGGCAATACAACTGATTATTGGCTTGTCTGGATTAGGTGTGGATTGAAACGATGACCAATCTCAAAGGGAATAGTGGATAGTGGAGGATGATGAGGAGAGCTGGGGGGAGAGAGAGAGAGAGAGAGAGAGAGAGAGAGAGAGAGAGAGAGAGAGAGAGAGAGAGAGAGAGAGAGAGAGAGAGAGAGAGAGAGAGAGAGAGAGAGAGAGAGAAAGAGAGAGAGAGAGAGAGAGGGAGGGAGGAGGAGGGAGGGAGAGAGAGAGAGAGAGAGAGAGAGAGAGAGAGAGAGAGAGAGAGAGAGAGAGAGAGAGAGAGAGAGAGACAATGACAATGACAATGACAATGACAATGATCCTTTATTTGACAACGGTAAAAGTTTTGGTAATAACAACCATTTTTCGAACTTGCCGTTGCTAATCTACTGATTACAGAGTTACTATCGTTCTAATTGTTTTCTACTACTAAGAAGGAAGAGAAAAAAAATGACATGACACAGCACAAGCCAAGAATTAAAAAAAAAAAAAAAAAAAAAAAAAAAATTAAAAAAGTAAAAATAATGTTAGGGGGAAGTGACATAGGAATTACCAACTTTACTGGTCGGGCATAATGACATGTTGTGAGGTTTAATTAAAAGCAGTAATATAATAGGAATACAGACAACCTAATACGCATACATAACGCATGCACATTTGAGCACGCCACTCTCTATCTCTAATATACACGTGCGCACACGCACACACGCACAACGCACACACGTGCACACACACACGCTTACGCGGCTTAAGCTAGTCAGTCATATGAGTAGCTGGCTACATAGAAGCTGTACCGAATAAATATTATGAGTCATCAGTCGAAACCTGTGATACACGCAATTAATGATCTAATGAGAAATAGTATTTTTCAATATGTGCACAGTCACGGGGATGCTGCTGACAAAAATAAGTACTTGATGAGACTGACTTTAAACGAGGAGAAAGTAGCTGATGTCGTGACGTTTCTAGGCAAGGCATTCCAAAGACTAGAGCCAGAGAACGTCAAACTCGTTTTATAGAGATCAATTCTAGGTCGCGGCACAATAAGGGATTTTCTTGATCTGGAGTATGTTGATGACTGGACGGTAAATAGCGATGTGATATATCGGGGTAGCTTATCGTTTAATGCCTTGAACATAACCATTCCCTTATTGTAAATTAGATGATCTTTCAGGGGCAGAATTTTTAAGGCTGCCAATTTTTGGTCAGTAGTTAAGCTGGGATCAGGGAGTATTAGTTTGGCAGCTCTCCGATGTAGAGAGTTCAATCTTTTCAAATTGACATCTCTCGACCCATCCCACACAGTAGAAGCATAGTCTATATGCGATCTAATATGGGCATTGAAAAACAGTTGACGTGTCTCCATATCAGTAATGTGTTTAAGTTTTGCTAAGATGTACAGATTTCTGGAGACAATTTTACAAACGTTACTGATGTGTAGCTGCCACCTAAGCTGGTTGTCTATCGTGACTCCTAGCAGGCGATGGTTAGTAACTTGGCTGATGGGTTTGCCTTGGAGGGACAGACTGAGTGAGAGAGAGCCAAGCTGGTGTTTTTGGCGAGTGCTAATTACCATGCTCTCCGTTTTTACCGGGTTTAAAATCATAATATTATGACTGCACCATTCATCAATATCTTGCAGTGTGTTTTGCAGTCGTGAATTGATGTTTGATATATCCTTATCTGGCGTGTGTACAGCAGCATCATCTGCAAACATATCACATGTAACGCTTTCATTTTTTATCGCAAGAGGAAGATCATTTATGAACAAGCAGAATAGAAGGGGACCAAGAATAGAGCCCTGTGGTACGCCATGCTTCACTAAACCTTGATTCGAGTATGAGCCATTTAGTAATACCTTTTGTTTTCTACCTTCGAGGTAGGATTTGAGAAACGATGCCGAGTTGTTGGTGTACATGGATACTTTCTTGATCAGTATTTCGTGGTTTACTAGATCAAAGGCTTTACGAAAATCCAGAAACATGACTCCTGTAAGTTTTGAGTCGTTGATGGAAGATAACCAGGTGTCTATCATCCGTATCAGCGCAGTGTGACATGAGTGTTCTGATCTGAAGCCCGACTGCAATGAATAGATTAATTTTCGGCTTTCCAGGTATATAGATAGATGCTTGTGAATATGCCGTTCTAAGGGCTTGGACAGAACAGGTAGAAGTGATATGGGCCTAAAATTATTAATTTCACTAAGATCTTTAGATTTAGGTAGAGGTATTACTTTCGCGTCTTTAAATGCGTCTGAAAAACAATTAAAATTAATACAGAGGTTGTAGATATAAGTGATACTCTCTACAATGTATGGGAGGGATATCTTGAGTATTTTCGCACTAATCTCATCCAGTCCTGATGATTTTTTATTTTCCAAGGATGTAATTAATTTACCAACTTCATGGACCGCTATAGTGGGTATGATGAAAGGTTTTGTGCCGGCAGTTCTCTGCTTGCAGAAATCGACTAAGTTGTCCGGGCATACATAGTCATGCGACTCAGTTCCCGGCGGGATTAATGATTCTGCTACGGAGACGAAGTGGCTGTTGAAGCTGTTTGCTGTGAGATGCGGCGGTAAAGGAGTTGTGCTTTTATTCGTGCCTCTAGTAACTAAATTTATCGCACGCCATATTGTGGCACAGTCTTTACTTTCGTGAATAACTTTATCGAAAAGTAATTTCTTTGCCTTCAGAACCATGGATTTTATTCGATTACGTTCTTTCTTGTAATCGGTGAAGCGCTTCTCTCTTCTCAGCTCATCCCTGTGCTCCATGGCCTCGATAAGATCCGCAGTCAGCCAGGGTGGTAAAGTGGCGTATTTAACTCTTTGTTGTCTCAAGGGCGCGTGTTTATCTAGCACTCTGAGAAAGATGTGATACCACGTATCTAGTGCTTTATTTGGGTCGGTTTCATTGTACACTTCAGCAAATTCTGCAGAAGCTAGATCAGACAGAAAGGTATTTTCATTGAACTTTTTAAATGATCTGTATGTTATGCACGTATGTCCTTGCTTTTTTAGTTTTGGAAGCTTGGACAGCCACGTGCAGCTCACCGGATAGTGGTCACTTACGCTAAGATTACCAACGTGAACGTTGCTAATTGCCAGCGGTTTATTTGTATATATATGGTCTATAACAGTGGCTGATGATGGCGTAACTCTAGTGGGCGATGCTACCATTTGTTGAAGGCCGACTAAGGTAGTGGTACAGAGAGAGAGAGAGAGAGAGAGAGAGAGAGAGAGAGAGAGAGAGAGAGAGAGAGAGAGAGAGAGAGAGAGAGAGAGAGAGAGAGAGAGAGAGAGAGAGAGAGAGAGAGAGAGAGAGAGAGAGAGGGAGGGAGGAGGAGGGAGGGAGAGAGAGAGAGAGAGGGAGAGAGAGAGAGAGAGAGAGAGAGAGAGAGAGAGAGAGAGAGAGAGAGAGAGAGAGAGAGAGAGGTCATTGGAAGCCGAATGAATGAAAATATAAAAGCTCAGACGGGGGGTGGGGGTTCTGCTGATGATACCAGTTGGGTACGTACGCAAACGATCCTCGGGCCGACGTTTGCCGAGGACCGTTGTTGGGTAAGAGATGCCAGTTCCGAAGGCCAGCAAGTATCATCAATGAAATATGGAAAAATAAATGACGGAGATGGCCGATTCAGGTTGGGTTGGGTGGCTGATGATTTCATCCATCCCCCTCCCCCCCCCCCCCACACACACACACACATTGCTTATAGCCTTAGGTGTTGTTCGCAGCGTGCTCTGTCAAACCGATTGGATTTGCCTTGCCTGTCTCCAAGAAATCAGGTGCTTCTGAGGTGAATCGGCATCGCTTCCACATCCCTCTGCTTGAGAGATCCCGGCACAGCAAACCATTCCAATATTGGCGCGATATCGGCCGGGAACAGTGGGAAGGCTTCTGAGGGGTGGGGTGGAGCGTGTATGGGCTTTCCAAACGCGTAAGTCCCATTTTGATCGAACTGAACGGAACTGAATTTGATAGCAAAAGATATGGAGACATTCGTGCTTGATAGCAAAAGGACAGTATGACTAAAAGCCTCAGTCAACGGTAAACTGTGTATGACACTGACGGGTCGCCTTCAATTTTACGACCTTATCCAGCAAACTCAATTGATAGAACGTATAGATCGAAAAATAACATGACATGCCAACGCGGCACGAAAATAGACATGCATGTACGTAAACACAAACTAGCCCAGTGACCTGTGCAAACATAATTATATGTATTAGCCCAGAGAAAAGCAAAATGAATATTGGAAAATTTGACACATGCATGATGACCCGGAATCTAGGCCTTAGTTTTGGGGTTTTCCCGAAACATTACTCTCAACTAAAGCTATTAACTCATTCGAGACGCCGCGTATTCGGAGGCCGCACGTCTCGAATGTGTTAAGGCTAAATGTGTTTATAATGGGTTTACTTTGTTTTGGTTTGTTACTATTTGTTTGGGAAGCAGCAAAACATTCTCTGCATGTGACATGTTTCCTTCCACTACCGAAGGGTAGTGGCGTATTTTGTTTATGGTTAAAAAAAACAGCACGGAGAAACCTGGCCAGTCGTAGAATGGGAGGCCGTATGACGCAATTTGATCAAGTGATTCCTAGTCGCGCAGATCTCAAGGTGCATAGGGTGTGCAATGGAGATTAAACACAACCAAACGTCAATGTCTACTTCAAAGGGACTGAAATGAAAAAGGGGGTTAAGCCCCCCCCCCCCCCACACACACACACACACCTCCTCCTCACACCACACACACATGTCTTCCCACTGTCACGTCTTTCTGTACCTGATCAAACTGTGATAAGCTCCAAGTTTCCCCAGATCCAGTAATTCAGGCTTCCCTTTGACAACGTGACAACGAGGGACAGACTGGACCCCAGTAAGCTAAAGGATATCAGGCCGAAATCGGCCGCAGTGGTCCCGCATCAGGGCTGTCCTCGGGTCACCTGCGGTCGACTTCGGGCCAAAGACCTTTTGCGTATCGGGATGCTGGATGTGTGTGGTTATCGGCTCTGGGTGGCCGAGGTCATGACGCCCTAGTCCTTTCATTTTCATTGCAAAGCCTCTGCCAACTGAGGCGACTTGACAAGACACTACCTCTCACCAATTACCGTCAGTGGTTCATTAATCTCCCCAGCTGCTGGCAATGAAAGACATAGCCCAGTTTAAACCTAAATCCGTTTTTTAAGCTGACATCAATTCAGTAAAGCCGCCTCTCCTTTATCTTTGAATATATTTTTTTTTTTTGGAGTCAGTTTTTAGAAATGAAAAACGACTTGAATATCTCACTGACAAAAGGCTTACAATCGCCAAGCTATTCTAAGCACTCCCATTGAATTATCATGGTCGATTGTCTTCTGTTCAGTCTGTGTCACCGGGACAGCTGAATGGTTCAACCGGAAGTGAATGAAGCGCCAGACTCGGGGCGGAGTTGTCGTCCCTGACTAGATTACCCGTTTGTTCAAGATAAGTTGGGAGATTAGCGCGGTAACACGAGAAGCGGCCCCGTGAAGGGAACTGTCACACAGAGATCGGCGTGGTTTTCTCCTCCTCTCCTTACTGAAATGGGTCGCTCGTGACAGCAGACACAGGCTTGGCACCGGACGATGCGCACTCCAACTCAGTAATCATGTAGACACTACTCGGGTCTTGAGGTTCTCTACGCATCAGAGGGGTGTGTACTGTCACGGCTGCACGAACGATGACTTTTTAAATCACGAAATTTTATGACTAATCCATCACGATTAGTTTTGTGACTATTTTGTTTTTTAAATCAAAGATTACGACAAGATTACTCGAGTCACGAAAACTGCACAACAATGCCGCCCCCACCCCCCTCTGCGTCTCCTTCGACTTTTAGGAGATGCTTGCCGGGCAGACGGCTATCCAGTCTCGCGTGAGACTGTAGGGATAGACATATTATTTTACAGCTTTGGGCATTATTGAGCATTGAAGTCATGTCCACATGCAAACACTGCTCCAAAGCAGTCCAAGGCGCTCAGGTGCCGGTAAAGCGTTTGTTTCTTGTTCGAAAGATCGCGGTTTCAAATCCAGCTGGAGTCAAACTATGTTCAGACCCTACTGTGGTGTCCTGTCTTTAAAATCGCGTTAGGGGTGGACAAAAAACGTAAAACCCTTACTGTTTTTTTCAAATCATTACATGTTTCATGAAAATTTGCTATCTTTTGGTGGAGTTTTCAGCAGACACTAGCATATGGCCCTCTGAGTCGTTCCATTCGTTTGACTAGCATATCATAAAAGAGAAAACAATGCATGTCAGGGCAGTGAAGTTTTTCACGGGAGTTCGGGCCACGTGTCAGGTCCGGTGATTTTCCTGTCCATTAGGCCTGCAGTCCGTTCCATCTGCAAGAAGCGCACATTAGTTCGCATTCCCCAGCAGTCGCAGGACCTTCACCGCAGAGCCTCATGTTGCTGTACCATTATCACAGGAACCATTTACTTCCCTCCTAATTGTGTTCGGCGGCAAACATGATCTTCTTATCCCACCTACACTCTGCAGGACATCTGCAAGAGGCATAGATTCTCATAAGCCCCTGCAGTCGCAGTCCTCATTAGCCACATATATCTGTTCCTCACACCGATGATACCCGATGTGGTTGTAAGCGTGCGCGTGACCTGGATTTTGTCTTGTTCGCACCAATCAGCGCTGAGTAAAAGCATCGAGATGTAACGACTGGGTTATTTCCTCAAACAATCTCCGGCGCAGACAGTCGGTCAAACCAGACAACACAATGAATTCCGGCTCTTTATTGACTGCTGTTGGCATAGATTCGCCGGAACCTCTGAAATCCTTAACGCCAACAGGGCTCGATGCAGAACAGACCCGAATATGGTGTGGAACGACCATGCTAACTCAAAATGTGCATGATTTACTTGGTGCCTCTTATGATCAAGCTGAATAAAACACTACGGTGTGGAACGACCATGCTAACTCAAAATGTGCATGATTTACTTGGTGCCTCTTATGATCAAGCCAATAAAACACTACCGATGAGCTAAGCTAATTGCTGGTCTGTGTTTGTGGAGTCGTAAGGTCCAAAATCACAGACCATCACACATTTAAATCATAGGTTATCCTCCCGCCCCCACCCCCCAGGATGCCTTTGAGGTATTCGGGGTGGTCGAAGTGGTGACATACTAAATGTCAGTGACAGACAGACAGCACATGAACAAACCCACACTTCCAAATGGACAAAAGCAACTTCACAACATCATAGATTGTCACTCCCCATGCTCGACTGACAGAAAACAGTCATGCACGTAAACCCAGACGACACACTCAGCCTGAGGATATAAATGGACCAATCGCTACCAACAAGAAGCATAGATTCTCATGAGCCCCTGCGACTGCAGATGGATAGACAGGTTCAGTCGCTGGGATGGTGCAGGGAGAGTGGACAATTGAAAGCCGGCTTGCCATCTGAGACAATGTGGTGGCCTTTTCCCTCAACAATGGTATTTAGGAAGTAGTGTCCTAACTTCGCGGGACAATTGTATCTGGGAAGTAGTGTCTCCACCGAAGCCTGCTAATACCATTCTTGTAAAACTGTTTAGTGGTTTTCACGTGGCGTGAGCTTTAGTCTGTCAGACTGTCGCAAACCAACAGCATCAAGTACTTGTGGACTGGTTGTTGTAACCTTTGTTTGTTTTATGGGCTGACATAAATTTTATTTCCTCTTTATTTCAAGGAGGGAGTCATAGCTCCATTTCTCGATGTAAAAATAAACTCACCGGTAGACATGCCTATTGCCTTACAAACTGAAAAAAAAAAAATCCCACATATTTTCTGAGGAAAAGCTAGAGGCGTAAGCGCCTTTCTATGGATTCATGATAAGACATCAGGAAAACTCAGACCAGTCTGCTACAAAATGCAGCACAGGAGATCGATCGGCAACAAATATGTATCAATAGAAATCATCTGTACTACACATCATCATCATTCTGTCACAAAACACAACAAGATAGGATGAACCATAACCCACAAAGTCCCTTCTATATGAGAGCTGTCCTCGCTGTCAATGGTCTCTACCTTATGTCTTTGACCTGATTCTGATGTTAAATTATCTCCTATAGAAAAAGTCTCGCAGATCTGCCAATGCGTCAGTGAGTTTTATAAGGGGCGCCGCAAGACATAACATCATTTGTCATCACGTAAGTTTTAGTTTATACGTAATTTTATATTTCCCGTGATATGAGTTTCACTTTTGCTTCATAGGCTTGAGAAAATGGTGACAAAACTAGAACTTCACGGTACAATTTCAGTCTTGCTATAATTTGTGTGAAAGCAGGTTGACTTTACCTAGCAACATGATATACTAAGTACACGGCTCACCTGCATGCTCTTCTGAAAGCGCGTCGATGTATGTGTGCCGGTGTTAGTGCGTGCGCGCTCAAAACATTTCCGAGAGGCATAGATCCTCATGCGCCAGGAGGGCGCATGAGGATCTATTCCTCCTGGAGATGGGCGCATGTTTGTGTGTGTGTGTGTGTGTGTGTGTGTGTGAGAGAGAGAGAGAGAGAGAGAGAGAGAGAGAGAGAGAGAGAGAATGACGTCATATTTAGAGTATTATGTCAGTGTCTGCGTGGTGACGGAGTTGCCTCTTTTACGTCACCGCCACTGTCTGACTTTCTCTAGAAGAATTTTTTTTTTTTAGTGTTTTAATTATTTTCTGAAAAGAATTAATTTTTACTAAAGAAGTTGAAAGGGTACAAACCTGGCTAACGAACTCATCCAATGTCTTTCTCCAAACTAGCTATATGCAAAAGTTCAAGTAAATATGACAAAAATTACGGACTTTAATCTGAGTCAACCGACTTCCTGTAAACGGTTGTTTATGTCTTCAATGAGACATTCAATCAAATATGCTCGGAGGCTCTCTTAGCCACCCACTTATGAAAGAATTTCGGCCAAGTTTCAAGCTTGTGTGTACAGAAATATCGGAGATTCTCTTCTTTACATACATACGCACACACATACATACGCACATACATACATACATACGGACATACGGCGCTTCGCGCCAAGTGTACTCTCAGCAGCGAAGTTAGCGTAACTAGACATGACGTAATATTTATCTTGTTACTTCAATTGTTAGAAGTTTAGCCTGCCCGCCTTTGACATCATGCCGACATGCTATTAAATTCGCCCCACCGCGACCCGTCCTAAAAAGTCCCTTCTATAAATAGAAGGGACTTATAAATCGGATATGATAGCAAAAGCCTGCCCTACAATATCAAGGCCACAGAATAAAGTACCAACCTAGTTAGCACATGTCCTCGGGCCCACGACGGCCGCAATGCGCCCGAAGGTGTTTTACAACTGGTTGAACGCCTTCAACGATGCCGTACCGCACGTAACCTCGTTTATTGACGGTGACACATCATTATCAGCAATTAAGAGGGGACAATTCCGCCCACCATTTCCTGTCACGTGACGGGGTTGCATTCAGGTGCTGTGAAAAGTCTCCGCCGCGCCCATCCAGGTGTCACGTGACATGCAGCTTGTTCATCATTCATCAGTTTACCCCTTCACTGCCATTGGACGCAGACTGCGTTTCTCAAATCTTTATTAACCCCTTCCCTGCCTCTGTAGTACCCTGTACGTATAATTTGTTTCTGAAATCTTGGTTCAGTCATTCAAAGACTGATCAAAAGCCAACACCGTCTAAGAAACATGGATTCAAATAAAAACGGGTCTCAGCAAGAGATATAGATCATCATGAGCGCCCGCTGTTGCAGGGGCTCATAAGGATCTGTCTCTTCCAGTTGGATCGCGTTCACTTACGTTTTTCTCGGCAGTGAAAGGTTTAATTCAACCCCCAAAAGTTTCCAGCCTTGCATGGGAACACTGATGATTATAAAGTGATGCCAACAAGAGGCGTAGATACTCGTGAGCCCCCGCAACTGTGGGGGCTCACGGTGATCTCTGTCTCTTGCGTTTGGATTGTGTTCACCTTTTTTTAGGCAGTGAAATGGTTAAGACGCCGCAGAGGAAGTTCTTTTCATTAACCGTTTTTGTTGACTGCATAAGTCTATAGGTGCAAGTTACAAAGGTAGATTAGGTTACGGAGATTGACATTGAAGTTTAGAGGAGGTGGGTGGGTGGGGGGTGAGGGGGTGGGCGGGGGGATGCGAGGGGGGGGGGCGAAGGGGGAGGGGAAATGGGAGGAGGTAGAAGGGCGTTGGTTTCTGGGATGGATAATGGTTAGGAACGCAACATTTCTAAAACGTCAACGACGCAGTTACTCACTCCATGTCTTCCGCGCGCAAGGGACATAGATTCAGACGAGCCCAGGAGCTCATGAGAATCTATGCCTCTTACCGATCAAGCTCGGCTCCAGCTGCTCCTCAGCTTGAAGGCTTTATCCCTGATTAAGCGCGCAACTGTTGTGGCAGGAGCATCTGCCATTTCCAGCTTGGCTGAATTACAGGTTTGGTTGTCAAAGTGCAGGCTACCCCGCATCCACTGTGATCTTCATAACGCTGAACGGCAGCAACCAAAAACGATGTCTCTGAATCTATCGCAGTCCACTGCGGGATAACCTTGCCTCTGCCTGCAGCACACGGACATGAATGAGACCAACAAGAGGCATAGATCTTCATGAGCCCCCGCGTCAGCGGGGGCTCATGAAGTTCTATGCCTCTTGCATTTAAATGTGATACAGCAGTTTTGGGGTTAACGCTGCACCGCAGGCAATGTTTTCACCCCCAAAAATGCGATAATGGGAAAACTGGTAAAATAATGATACGTAATAAACACTTAACCACCAATGAACGGTCGACGCGTAGAAAAGTACGCTGGTCTGTGATTGTAGAGCGTAAGGCTGCACAACACACCAATGATGTGTTCTCTATCTCTTCCTCGCCATACACTGTAAACATTTTGAAGCGAGTTGACGGTTCTAAAACTGAGGGGATAAAAACGAAAATCCCGAGGAAGCTGAAGTTTACTTTAAATTTAAAGCTTTTTCAATAAAATGTCAAATTTCCTTTCATGAAGATACTGAGTGAATGTCCAGAAGCATACTAAACTGCAGTTCAGTAAGGTCTTAAGATTTTCTTGTTCAGACTCCACTGATCTCCCGGACTCGATCAGGGTTGGTCAGAACAGTATCCCCTTTTCCGAGTCAGCCCGTAATCTTGGTGTTATCTTTGACAATAGGCTGACCATGAAAGAGCATGTCAAAAAGGTTTGCCAGATGTTCCTTCTTTGAATTGAGAAAGATCAGTTCAATTCAACACCTTCTCACTACCGAAGCAACTGAAACGCTTGTTACCTCCCTTGTTCTTTCAAGCATTGATTTTTGTAATTCCCTTTTGGCTGGTGTTCCTCAAAATCTTTTTGATAAACTTCAAAGAGTTATGAACGGCTCTGCCCGACTAATTTACAGAGTACCGAACGTGAGCACATAACACCCTTACTTGTTGACCTGCACTGGCTGCCTGTAGCTCAAAGAATTGTGTGCAAAGTCTCCGTTATTTGTTACATTGCTAATACCGGTTCTGCTCCCCATATTTGTACGACCTAGTTTATATTTACACGTCTTCAAGATCTCTCCGTTCAACATCAGACACGCGTATTAGTTCAGGGTTCCTAGGCGAAAGAAGTCTGAGTCTAGCCCGGCCAGCGTGCTTTTTCTTATTTCGGTCCAGTCACATGGAACGACCTTCCAGCCCAAGTCAGACATGCCCCAACTCTGTCTGCTTTTAAATCACTGCTCAAGCTTTGTTATGCATATGTTTTCTGTTTTCTTATGCATATAGTTAGATGCATTTTCAGTGCATTAGCAATCTTTGGCAGTAACTGTTCTTGAAACGGTGTGTGTGTATTTGTGAGTGTGAGCTTTTGATATGTGTCACTTTAGTTTTTGTAACATTTATTGCAGCGGTTTCTTTCTTGTACTTTTTGTTCTGTGATTTTTTTGATCTTGTAAATCGCTTAGAGCACCATTCATTTGGAGGTTAAGCGCTAAATAAATGTACATTATTATTATTATTATTATTATTATTATTATTATTATTATTATTATTATTATTATTATTATTATTAAGTTATCCTAAGCATTGAACTTCCAAAAAGTCGGATCCTAATGTTAAAATTCGGGTTTACGGTATTCGTAGAACAAAATTTGAAACATTCTATGATTTGAACCCAGGGCCAAGTCTTTCATGTCGTACAGCGAATTACTCAGGGAAAAATCAGTCACCAGAAAATCATTCATGTTTTTTCATTGCGGATGGAATGGACCGGCAGAACGACTTTAACCTTCCGGATGAAGGCGGTACAGTGTCCGGCATCCAGTACTGAACTGAAGTTAGTGACCCTGCGTGTGTGGTCGGTACCTCCTGCACAGTGCAGCCGAATCTTACCCTGCCAAGAAGCAATCAAGTGCCCTGGAAGAGGTCAGTGTTGTTCTGACTGCGTCAGCAATGTCTGCGGTGCCAGTGACCCGTTTCGCAAAAGGTCATCGGGCCGACGTTGACCGCAGGTCCACTGCGGCCGACGGCGGTCCGAGGACCTTTTGCACACAGGGCGGGACTCGCATTTCTGGTAATCCGCCACTGGGGGGGTAGCGTTAATGGCACTGGGACGTCTGTGACGATCGTCTGTTTCTGTCCATTTTCATCACTTACCCATCCCGCCGTGAGATGGCCTTAGTCGCCTGCTCGGCGTTAAACCCCAATAACTAACTAACTAACCGTCTTCATCACCTTACGCTTTAACCCCTTACCTGCCGGGGAAAGGCGAACTCTAACCATCTGAAAGAGACATAAATCCTCATGAGCCCCCGCGACAGCGGGGGCTCATGAGGATTTATGTCTCTTGTTAGTCCTGTGTTGTTTATGCTTAGACATGATTTTGTCTCATCTCATTTACATCTGTGTTCTTCACGAGAATGTCGGACAGTGTCTAGTCGGGCAGCGGAGAGAAGTTCATAGATCATAGATCTAGTTGCTTGGTCATAGATATAAAATAGATCAATGATCGTTGGTCAATAATGAACAGTTCTCTCCCCTGACAGTGCGTTTACTGACCTACTTTAATAGGTAGTTTTTCCACTTCGACCGCCGTGACATGAGGTGGCCTTAGTAGCCTGCTCGGCGTCAGACCCTAAGAACTAACCATAATCTTGATTGGCTTTGTTCGAAGGAAAAACTGCATGCCACGAGACTCATTTAAAAACAAAAATAACCTAGCCTTTATCAGTATAGTATCGTTTTGATTTCCATGCACTAGCACAGTTTCTCGGGGACTGTGTATAACAATCGGGCACTGCATTGAGCCAGGCTAACCTTAAACTGGAAGTTTGCAGAAAGAGAAAGTCAGTAACAATCTACAAGGCCTCAACTGGAACGATCTGGTGTTGCTGTTGACTTACCCAAACTTCATTTGCTTCCGAATTTGCTTGTTTAGTTTCTTAGGTCGCGATAGTCGAGAAATAATCAGTGCTTTCTACAAAGGGGGGGAAAAAAGGTTCCTGTTTCTTCCTCTCTAAGCTAGCAACAGCGCCAAAGCGCGATTCATTACTTGAAGTCGAAGACACAAAACCTTCGGCCGCAGTTGCCGGGCAGGCGCACGACCGTGCGCGGGCCAACTGCGGCCGACGCTTGCCCAAGGGCATTTTGCTTCCTGCGAAAGTAGTGGGATCCGGCCAGCGAGTGAAAATGAAGCTAATAATATTACCCGGCACGTCTTTCGGCAGCTTAAACCTTACACCGTCTGCAAGAGACATAGATTCTCATGAGCCCCTGCGGCTTAGCCGCAGGGGCTCATGAGAATCTATGTCTCCTGCTTGGACGGAACTGTTCAATTTAGTCACATATCTGCTTTTCAAAGGGAAAAATAGCATGAAAGATAGTGGAGATTTAAGCTAAAACCTGCGATGCTACCCTCGGGTAGCCAACTCAAACAAACCTGCAACTCACCTTTCATCCCCAGCTCCTCGTGTTAATTAGCAAGGACACGAGTCTGCAGGAAACAAAGGCGCTGACCAGATTCTCAGTTTGGCCCTTCTATCTGCTAGAGGCGAGATAGAGCAACATGCCTTTTGCTGGTAAATCGGGCTCATCAGCCAATAATGTATTCCTGCTTCCGCGTAAACTCTCTCGTCTCATGCACTAACATCCCTGCTCCTTCAGCGACGAAAACAGACAGACCAGTCCTCTCTAAGCAAAAAGACAGAAAACGCATTTTTCGTGAAAAGCGATATTTTCGTTGCATTGCAATGAAAACTTCGCTTTTCACCAAAATTAACTTAATGTCTTTTGCCTGTAGAGAAGTACCCAACGGAGAAAGAAACACGCTTAGAAAAGACGGGTACTGAGCAAGAAAGCCCTGACACTGGCCATGCTCGAAGAAAAGTATCCCCAGGAAGCATGGATACGGGCATACACCGATGGATCAGCCACAGATGCAGTTCAGGATGGAGGGGCTGGGGTGTACATTCAGTACCCAAACGGAAAATGGCAGGCAGAGGCAGTACCAACAGGCATTCACTGCACAAATTACAGAGCTGAGGTGGAAGCCCTAGTCCGCGCAGCTAACACCCTTAAGGCGCAGATACACGGTCCGTTCGTGTCGTGCGACTGTGCGGGTCGGTCGGCCGCCTGATCGGAAGTCTGACGGGATGGAGCGCTACACGTTCCCGCATAGCCCGACCCGCAGATACCACTGCCTGCTGGACTATTCCAGAAGGGGTCAAGGCCTCTGCTTCGGTAAACAATGGCGGATTCACACGGCAGCAGCGCCATTTTTCAAAAGAGAGGGGTGTGCGCGAAACTCGCAATGTGATTGGTCATCCGGTACCAGCCGTCAGACTCTGCGGGCTGAAAGTAGCGCCAGCCTCTACTCGTCCCGCGGCCCGCGCGATCCGATGGTGACGTCAGAAATCTGATAGTTGCCCTGGAAACCCATCAGATCGCGCACAGTGCATCTGCGCCTTAAGGGTGTTAGCTGCGCGGACTAGGGCTTCCACCTCAGCTCTGTAATTTGTGCAGTGAATGCCTGTTGGTACTGCAGACCCTGATGCCCAGATTGTCTTCCTTACTGATGCCATGTCTGTCCTTGAGGCAGCAACAGCAAGCAAACTGCCACGTCTACAAGAGGCACTGCAAAACATCAAGTGCACCAGACTGGTGCTGCAGTGGATCCCTTCACACTGTGGCATCTACGGCAATGAAGAAGCTGACAAAATGGCAAAAGTGGGCGCAGAGAAAGAACAAGATGAAAATGGAGTCAGCTTCACAGAGATGAAGACCATCATTAAGTCTGTGTACAGACCACCACAACGGCCCCTAGACAGTTACCATCAGCTGTCCAGACAAGAGCAGGTGACTGACCATCTTTCGTCTGAGGACCGGGCACAACCGACTCAATTTCCACCTGCACAGACGCTTCCACCTCGTGCCATCTCCCCTGTGCCCTTGTGGAGAAGCAGAGCAGACCGCAGAGCACATCCTCCAGGACTGTGGGAACCACCAGCCGCTGAGGGAGGAGATATAGGATCACAGAGCCACACATCCTTGCTGGTAATGATTTGCCTCATTCGCTAATATCACATAACATAAACAAAAGTATTCTCTTTCTTTTGCAGAAGACACCACAGCGGTTGTTTGGATGGTTAACCCTTTGTGCACCAAGGTCAAAATCCCCCTCAACGGTATCACAATCAAGGAGACAGATCGACGATGATGGTTCAAGGGTGGTGCCAGAACTTTTGCTTGGCGCCTATAGGCGCCAAGCTATTCTGGCACCACCCTTGAACCATCATCGTCGATCCATGTCTTGCTGTGGTGTGTCAGTACTAGATGAGTCAATATGGAATTGTAACGTCCACGCGCGAGTGATAATGGACGGTCATGGAGTGACAGTAGACCCTAAGGAACGGGTTACGGTGAACAGGAACAGCTGCATGTATTACCTATGGAGTACGACCTGAACACTGGTCAGCATATCGTTTAAAGGTCCTGGTAAATCAAAGTGCCACAGTTGCAGTGCGTCTGAATTGACTCATCAGTGTTCAGGTCGTACTCCATAGGAAAACGATTTCCGTGTCCCCCATAAACGCGCCCGTCAGGGCCGTCCATTATCACTTCGGTGCCGTGGACGTTAACTCATTCTACCCCAACACCGAAATCCCAAAATTTTGCCATTGTCCTCTAAAGACTGCACTGTACTGCAGGACACAGATCGACCATGATAGTTTAAGGGTGATGCCAGAATACCTTGGCGCCCATCACCCTTGAACTATCATGGTTGATCCAGATCTTGATGTGGTGTGTCTGGGTTAGAATGAGTTAAGCCCCGAACTAACCAACCAATTGATCAGTTCAGGCGCACTGCAACTTTGATTTACCAGGAACTTTCAACGGGCGTGCTATTAGAACAGGTCTCTCTTTTCCCCTGATCACAGCGGGGCGTCCGGCCGCACTGCCCTTGAACTAATATAGCGTACTCATCTCCCACAGACAGCGCGTGTTCCATATAAAGTTGCGATAACCAGCACAGTAAAACCTGTTCCGAAGCAAACACTTTTTTTTGCCCGCAAAAAAAGTAGCCTCAAAAGCGGACAATCGATCTCTCAAGGGAAGTCTTGGAGGGCAAAAAGTGTCACCTGTCAATAATGATCATCATATAGGTGGTTAATGACAGGTGATCTCTTGTGAGGGTGGTCGCAAAAAAAAAAGAAAAGAAGAAGGTTCTGTTGTATAAGGTTTAACTCAATCAGCCCGACGGCAGTACTTCCCAAATTTTGGAGGTGTCATCTAATGAGTATGCACCATTTGCAGATGTGATCGACCATGATAATTCAAGGGCAATCTGGCACTACCCTTGAATTATCATGGTCGATCCTTCTCCTGCTGTAGTGCGTCAGGGCTGAGTGGGTTAAACGAGATAAATATGCAAAGCAATCCGCTCTACGACTGAGTGCGGTACGAATATGCTCACGTACCGACTAGAGGGCAAATCGCGTCGGCAAGAAAAACTAAGCATCTCCGACCCCCCGCGCTTAACTACTGACCAGGGCTGACTTGTCTTGGTCGCTAATTGCCGTCCAATTTATATGGATTAGCTCCCTTATCGTGCTCATGCGTGGCTGAGCTAAAGGTCAGTGTTGTTGCAGTAGTGTGGTGGTGCTCGCTACACAGCAAGCAGACGTCTGCTGCCATTTGGCAAAAGCCAGCAAGTCAATTTAGAGAAAAGCAAACATTTCTATTAGTTATACAATGAAAATATCGCTTTTCTCGCAAATGGATGTACAGGCTTTTGTCAAATGACGGCAGAAGTAGTCGGTAGCAATGAACGAGCGTAGTTCTGCCACGTTTCGTAGCTTTATACGTCGGTTGAACTTCCATCGCAGATCACTGAAGAATATCACCCAAATGCAAGAGGCATAGATCCTCATCAGCTCCCGCAGTTGCCGGCGGAGGCTCATGAGGATCTATGCCTCTTGCTGCTTTGTGTGTTCGTGTTCCTTGGACGGACAGGGTTCTTTGGCGCTGGTTTGAATCTGCGGTGACTGATTTCCGGCATAAACAGAACTTGTGGTTTTGGCGTACGCGTACTGAATCAATCTGGCGTACGGGTGTCATTCTGGCGTGTTACTTTCCTCTTTCAAAATTACCACACAAAAATGACCCTGGGTCGATATGGCTTAAGGGTCATTTCGACTTGTTACACCGGCTTCTGGACTGAACGTCATACACACGCACGCGCTCGTACTCACGCACACACACCACACTAAATCTACAACAAAACCAGCACAAAGACTTGTTATTATTATTCAAAACATTTCTTGCTCAATCTTCTCGGAGCAATGTAATCAGGCATACAAAACAGGATGTACACAACAATACTGCGAGCGATACCAAATATCAACGTCATACAATTGAATCTTCGTAGCTCACTTCAAATCACCACCAATCTCAAACTGAAATTGTGTGTGTTGGGGTGCAATGTTTTGAATTGTACATGGTGGAGGTATGGAGTGGCATCCCATACCCCACACCACATAAATTCAAAAAATAATTTTGTCTTTTTAAAATAGAGTGCCGATTTGTAAGATTTCCTGGGGTAAAAGGCCGCTTTACAATTAGTGGTTTACGGAAATGAAACAACATGGCGGCTCAAGTGTAGTCACTGTTAAAACTGGAAGTTTTAGTAAAGAGAGAGTTGAGCAATGTATAGATGGAAAGTGGAATTAAACTTTTCTATCAATACAGAAAAGAACTGCTATGCAAAATGTTTTTAACTCCTGACATTAGAGGCGTGCCGCCTCCGGATACGCGGCTTAAAGCCGAGTACCCGCAGGCGGCACGTCTCGAATGAGTTAACTTCGAAACTGACGAACCCTTGATTACCGTTTGGCTGTCGGTAACGGTTTTTTGTCGAGGTGATTCCTGCCGGAATCACCTCGACAAAAACCTCTACCGACAGCGAAAGCGGATCAACAAATGAACTTGCAAAAACTAAACAAACGTTCAATAAAAAGTAAAATTTTGATTTCTGGAATACCCATTCCTTCATGTGGCTATAAAAATGAACATCTACGTAATAACAGCCCGTCTTACGAATTAAAAGAAACGCAAAGGCTCCGCAAAAGCCGAATTTTCCTTTGAAGAAATAAATTACTTTTAATTAAAGATGAAATCTAAAAGAAAACTCCACTTGATAAAAGGAACGCGCTTTTCGCGTATGACGAAGAAAGAAACACATCTTGTGTATGCACGAACATTTTAGATAATTTTCTAAACTGAAAACATGACATCAGATACTATATCTCTGAAATGTCAGGAAACTGAAAATAGTTACACGGGTACTACGTAATGCACTACTGCGATGACTGTCTTGTTCGCGTAGTTCTTAGGTCAGCCCGACCTTTTCCGGACAATACTGTCTTTTACTCCTAGCGCCAATTGCGATACTGATCGACCTCAGTAGTTCAAGAGCAGTGTCAGGTTAGCCTGCGCCATCATAGGCGTCAAGCTAAGCAGGCACTAACCTTTGAGTTATTATAGCCAGTCCATCTTCCACAAACAAGCATGTAGTCCCTAGCAGAAAATCCGCATTTCTACAATGCGAGTGCGTATTAGACTCGGACGTGAAATGGTCTAAGCAAGCAAAAATACTGCACCATATCGAAAAGACAACAGTAAGCAAAGGCCACGGTCCTCTGGCCCACGGCCGTCGTATGCCCCAAGACGTCTTGTTAATGGGGAATCGCATAACCGGAAGGAACTCAAACGATAAGATCAATCAGATCAAATGTCACTATTCTTCCCATTCCTCTTATCTAATGGCATACAACTTAACTCATTCAGCCCGACGCACGTCAGTATTTCCCAAATTTTGGAGGCGTCATCTAACGACTATGCACCTGTTGCAGGAGATGGATCGACCATGATAATTCAAGGGTAGTGCCAGATTAGCTTGGCGCCTGTCGGCGCCAAGCTAATCTGGCACTACCCTTGAATTATCATGGTCGACCTATCTCCTGCTGTAGTGCGTCAGGGCTGAATGGGTTAAAAAAATTTCTTCCTTTCTTCCTCTCATGGTTGCAAAATGGAAACAAAAATCAAATTTCAACACGAACTAAAAAGCTGTCGTTAAAAGAACAACAAAAACCAACAATTGTTTTGTTGTGTTTGAAACCTGTGGTGAAAACAGCAAAACGGCAACTCAAAACAAAGCCATCAATCTGAGCATTGTTCAAAATAAATCAAAATGCATTTCTGGTTTAAAACAAAACAAAACAAAACAAAACAAAATCCTTTTTGGAGTGGATGCATTGCAGTGAAATCGATATGCGTAAGGCAGAAGACTGGATTTAGAAACAAAATGACACGTTCTTTTCCCGTGCGGCTTGGCTGTCGGTAGCGGCTATTGTCGGTTCCTGCAGGAATCCTCGCGACAAAAGCCGCTACCGACTGCCAAAGGGTAAAGAACAGTATTTTCTTAACGGTAAGTGCGAAGATGAACGTTCGGCTGAACCCGGCCGCGTTGAAGTTTCCCCTCTTATGCATGCAACCACCGGCACTATAACACTGTACCAGAGTCTACATGCACAAGGGGGTTAAAAGATGAATTTGTGCGGAATTGTGGGAGGAGAGGGGGGGGGGGGGGGAGTGTCCGAGAGACAGACAGAGAGAGTCCTTATCCTATGCGTGAGCCTAAAATTATCATTTCATCAATTACTTACCACCAGCCATACTCAGTCGCGCTCACACCACACAAACATACATGCCATGCACATACGCTCGTACACACACACACACACACACACACACACACACACACAAATGTATCTATTCTGGAACACACAAGCTCCCACATTCACCGAGACTCAAAACCAACGCACATGTACATCCAACGCACATGTACATGTTTGAAAGAGACGGACTGCGGCACAGTCATCTCCTGCAGCTCCGCATGTCCGGTTGTACTGAATACATTGTGCATATCCATGGAATTAAATATTGCATGAGAAAATCAAAATCGACTCTTCGTTCAAGTCGACCAAGTAGTAAGTATTAAAATACGACGTCATCCTCTCTGCGACACTGGTTCACACACTCAAGTAATATATTTATTTAATACAATGTGGTTTTTGCACACACAGGGCGAAGTTTGCGAACGCACTTTAAGTTTATGTCTGTCATTCACTCAACCAGCAAATGCATCTGCAAGAGGCATAGATTCTCATGAGCCCCTGCGACAGCAGGGGCTCATGAGAATCTATGCCTCTTGCTGTATGCGATTAGACCTCGAACTACTATAAAAAGTCAGTCTCTCGAACATGCCTGGCCCCTCTTGCTAGCCCATAAACACACAATCACACACACTATTTGGCACAAAACACTCAGAAATGATTCACACAAGTTGTCTTGGGGTTTTAGACAGTGTCATCCAAAATCGTTTTCTTCATATGATGACTTATCCCTTTAAGTGGCACTGGCACAAAGACGTTCGATTCCTAAACGTCTACAAATCTTACAGGTTTTATCTCCCACTGTCAATCTTTATGCACAGACAAAATTACAAACATTACAATTCAAATGACTACTTCTACGCTCAGCTGTGACGTAGATGCAAAACTGTCCGCTCAATGTAAGTCATAATACATCTGGACGGTAATCATGTTCTGCAGTGAAAACATACAAATATGATTGAAGCATAGAAAAATCTCCAAATCTTAAACATTTGTGAAAATTCGTCACCTGTGGTTGCGGAACACTCAACGTCATTCCGTTATGTTTCACAATCTGTAGAAAATCTCATCACGTCTCAGTGTACAATGTATGTGTAAATCTATATTATATACGTCAATTGGTACATACGAACTTTACACAGGCAGACAATATCACAAATGGTACTGGGACTCCACTCCAAAAAGTCTTCAGTGATGTGTTAGAACCTGTATCTGCCTTGCAGAACTGTCATCATTTCGCCTTCAATGCCTTTAAATCTGCCAGTCGAGTTACTCAGCACAATTTACTGACCATGAATCGACCATGATAATTCAAGGGTAGTGCCTGATTAGCTTGGCGCCTGGAAGGCACCAAGCTAATTAGGTATTACCCTTGAACTATCACGGCCGATCCACCTCTCGCAACTGTGAATGAGGAGGGGTCAAGCACTGTAAGTCCATGCTTGGAACCCAACATGACTTCTTCGAGTCTTGGTGCACATGCATATAGGCCTATTCGCTTAAGTTCCCATGGTATTTACTGACTGGATAGGTTTAGCATAATTTAACTGAAGAGCACAATTTTATACGGTTCTTTCGGGCTTTTTTTGTTTGTTTGTTGTTGTTGCACACGCTAGCAGTAGTAATGTACCTGTAAATTCACACTGCACACCAAAACACGCCACAGAGCCCGTGTAGTGTAATTTTGCAGTAGTCCTTCACGAAATCACGTCACATGTTTACGTCATAACTATACTGTTACGTGTTCACCGGACGTAAAATTACTGCAAAGTTTTGCGAAGTTGAAGTCTTCTCAACACTGAAACACTGACGTGTTAACTCACAGATCACAGAGATACACAATCATTGATGCGGATTAAAGATAAGTCCATCAAGCTCTGTTCTCACTCGATAAACAGAGCTCTACACAATGACTGATGTGGTTTAAAATGGGTGTCAATACACAAATTACTAGTGCACTGGCTGTCTCCCTCCATTCGCTACCGCTTATCAGCGGTAGCAAATGGAGGTAGACAACCAGTGTGACAAGAGGTATGTCTACACAATCATGTCGTTAAAGGTGAGCTCGTCCATCTCTTTCCGAAAGTCCTCGGGGTTGATGACGTAACTACCAGAGGTAGTGCTGGTAGTTCTGTCATCGTCATCGTTCAAACTGGGCGAGCCCCACCGCTGGCGCCCGTTGACGTAGTCCGGGGACACAGGGGCAGGGGGGGTGGGGGAGCTCATGGGGGAGTTTTTCACAAGACTAGTGGCCACCCCGCCGTACCCTGCGTGGTACCTGGGGTGCGAGTGAACGACACTCCTGTAACTGTTATTTCGCGGCTGTCCGAACGTGGACAAAGGTCTGTCCAGGTGGTGATCCGACTCCAGGTCGCTGTAGGAGTTGAGGGGAGGGGGAGGGAACTCGTCATCTCTGTCCGTGGAGCTCTCCCCCAGAAACTGCAGGTTGCCGCTGAAGGTCACGTGGGGTGAAAGCTGGCGCCCGGGTCGCCCTGACCCCGCGTGGTACGTGTGGAAACTGCCGCGTGTTCCGCCGGGGTGACGTCCTCTGACCGCAAGTGGATCGGAACCGGAAGGGGAGGGTGCGGCGCCGCGATGGTAGGTGTTCTGGTACATGGCGGACCCATCTGAAACAACAAAAGTCGGCATTATTAGGCAGCCGACAGCATCAACCACAATGACCTAATCTGATAATTCTGTTTGAACTTGCACCCCTTCATAAGAGGCGAGGGTGTGCTGGTCTGTGATTTTGGACCTTACACAGCACACATAACATCTAAGACCTACCGTACTCGCAAGAGAAGCACGTTCGCGTTAGCTCCTGCGCCATTTTGCAAGGGCCCACAGGCAGCTATGATCGCAACAATCTGACAATTAGCAAACTCAATTCTACTATTATAATGCAACCGCCGATTCAAAATCTCCTTTTCAAAGCCTAAATGCAAAATGTATATAATTTTATATGAAACTGGTGAAATATGGTCCAGAGCCTGCAATCTCAGTTTGTGTAAAATCGTGCTAAAAAAATTATTGACCTCATTCACATTAAAATTGCGTTAGGATATAACTGTACAGGTAAGGCAGCAAAAAAACAAACAAACAAACAAACAAACAAAAAAAAAACACACAACAAAAACAAAACTTATTTCTTGGTACTTTGTAACGCAAAAGAAATGAACCCATGTTACTCTTTTGCAAGGACACACGGCATGATGTAGATTCAGCCAGTCCTGGTTATCTAAGTTAAAGGAATGTGCACAAAAACAAAAGGATTTCGAACTTATGAATTCATCAAGTGTGCATGGGAAAACTGCGTGCTTTGTTGTAGTCCAATTGTAGTAAGATTTACCCTCGTAAATCTACGGGGTAAAAAATAATACGTAAATAAATCAGTAAACAGATCTGCTCACTAGACCAACAAAATTATAAATGGAAAAAAGGAAAGGATATCTCTACTAATAAACTCAAAACCACATCAGTTCTGCAAGATGCTGAGAGTAAGAATGACAATATAGAACACGGTCTGTATTTTAGTCATGCGCGGCCACGAAACAACAAACGTTCATCGGGCTGAAAGTGGAACACCACGTGCTGGCGTGAACCCACAAATGACACCACAAAACTCCAGAAACACGCAAACAACAACACGCCATGCTTGTTTGCAAACATCGAAACACCGGCGCTTGCACAATCAGATGACTGGCTAACCAACTCCAAGCGAACTAGCGTCTGGGACCGCCCAGATGCGCAACACTCCGGCATACTTTTCTCCACCTGATGAGCAGATTATTTCCGCGTAAAAGAAGATAAATGGAGCCGATGTCCAGTCTACACGAGGTATAGATTCTCTTGAGCCTCTGCATTCGCAGGGGAGCATGAGAATCTATGCCTCTTGTATACGGATGCAGATGGTTCGGGAAGTCGTGTTTGGGACAGCCAGATGCGCTGGGATGTCTCGGCGGGCCTCAAAACACCCGACAAATGCTAAGAATCTGGTTCTGATATGGACATAAACAGCGACAGGGGAGCTAACGTCTTCCCACGGTACGCTCACAAAGGGACGGTTTACTTACACCATGAACTTTCTTGCACGGATTTTCCTTCCGCCGATACCCAAAGGCAGAAAGCGGAAGTCGCTTGTAGCCCATTTAGAACTGGTACACTAACATCATATAGATCGAACTTGATAATTCATGGATTCTAACAGCCACGCCTGGGCTTTCACAACAAGATGAACGATTATACTGGTTATGGGATTGTGCCAAAATAGATTGACGCCTCTGGGCGCTAATCAGTTCAGGCATCTCCCTTGAACTATCATAGCCGTAAACTTGTCTCCTTAACTGCAATGTAGCCTTCATTGGACAACGCCTAACTTGGAGAAAGTCAACCCGCCGTCCATTGTGCTTTATTGTGGCTTTTTCCTTAATATTACAAGTCTGGTGTGTACACCGATCCAATGTTGCAAACGTTGCCTCTATACCAAGAAACGCGAAAGACTGTAATACGCAGAAGATGGTTTGCGCAATCATTGCATAGCTATGTATTAATGCCTGTTTCACCAGCGGCTAGAATTAACTATCGGACCAAGATATTCCATTGAAGCTGGCGAATATACAAAAAATGATGACACGCCGCATAACAATGACGAACTCGTAACCGTAACATCTGTCATAGAAGGTGGCCGGGCGTGTTTGGTGTTCCTGGCATACACTTAAACCTGCAGCGAACTGCAGGTATCTTCAAGAGGCATAGATCCTCATGAGCCCTCGCAATTGCGGGGGCTCATGAGGATGTATGCCTTATGCTGACGATCTCACTGTTCGTCCTAAGATGTTTGGATGTATAGGGTAAGCCGATGATCGGTCTATTGTTGTAACCAGGAATGTTACAGAGGAATAAATATACAAATACCGACACCTTTCCAGTGGTCCTGTGGTTAGTTGCGTAAAGTTAGCTTAAATCCTGCGCAATCTCCTTCAGTAATCAAGATGCTACGGTATGGTGGAGCACGTCGGCGTGGTGGCTTGCGCTGGATGATGCTTCTTGACTTTTTGAAAGAACAAAAGTATAATACGATGAAGTTAGCCAGCAACGGTACACAAACTTTCATGCACCCCTAGTGAAGAACCGTGATGGATGGGTGGATGGGAGGATGGGAGGGTGGATGGGAGGTGGATGGGAGGATGGATGGATGCGGGATGGATGGAAGGGAAGGATAAATGCCGGGACTGATGGACGAATGCGGTTTGGACTGGTTACTTCGCGGTGTAACGTCCACGTCGGTCACAAAAGGGGCGGGTCGTAAGGGACAGGGACAGCTATTGCCTTTGGACTATGACTGAGCTGAACACTGGTCAATTCAGGCGCTTGACAACAACGCCACTTTTATCTACCAGAACTTTTCAACACACATGCTATGTAGAGCAAGCCCGTCTCTTCAGTTTGCCTTGGGTAGATGCGATTCCACCCATGCCCTACTTCCACGAGCCTGTGAGGGTCTATGCTCTTTGCAAGTGGTGGAAACTGTCCGTGGAATGGTGAAAAGGCAGACAAGTCCTGGATGACCCGCGGCAGGACAACCATCACCATGTGTCTAAACACGCTTCACTCAAACAGACCTGCTCCCAATTATGTAACACACTCTTCCTCAGATCCTACGCTGGACCCCTGATACCCACCTCCAAGTGAGGAAACATGACCTTCTCCGAGGGAATAAGGCATAGATTGATATTAACCCCTGCTTCACAGGGGCTCATGAGAATTTATGCCTCTTGCAGATTGAACAAATGTCATATGCGCTAAATCCGAGAAGTCATCCTCTATAGAGGAAAGTTGGAACCGATCTCTACGAGCATGAGGAAACAAATTCTCATGAGTCCCTGCGGCTGCAGCGCTCATGAGAATGTGTTGCTCTTGAACATGGGACGGGCTGGCTGCGGGACTGTTCATCTCAGATGGTGTCACTGATCTCCGGTAGGCTTCTGCCAGCGACTTGATCTAAGGCTAAGATCTCAATGAATAAATAATAAATACGCGAATTTTGCTTACAAAATTGATTATTCCCTGCGCCCGTCCGGCGCAACGAAAAACAACAGTGCATGTCATTTGGGATAGCTCCGCGCACTTGCTGTCTGGGATGAATATTGAATGTATTCTGGTTTATCATTCAGGCTGCGCAGGCATGCAAGAAATTCAAACAGGAAAGTTGAATTAGAAAAACGATCCCAGGGTGTTTACAGATCTCATGACCGAACGAACATTTAATGATTACAAATTAATTATTAACGAAATAAAAATTGAGTTTTCGAGCATCATTCCAGTTGCGCATACAATAGTGCACAAAAAAAACATGGCGGCATGCAGACAATCCACTGTGCACAGGACGGGTAATAAAGGTGATGCACATGCCAGTCAAATAAACAACTTGAAGACTGACCATGTTCAAAAAGCATTTTTATATACGACTTTCGAGCACTGAATTGAATAACCAATAATTAAAAAAATAAACCGAGAAAGAAATCGTTTGTTTTTTATATTTATTATGCAGCAGAAGCTGACCATCATTTTGAGTTAGGTGACTGTAGCCATCTAACTGATGGCCTTTAATGACAGGTACAACCTTTTTTCTCTGAGAGAGCATCTGTCTTTTAGGACCTTTTTTCCCTTGCAAGGTTGGTTGTACATTGCTTAACGTCCCGACAGCAACAAGACTTTTTCAGGACGTGCCAGCACTGCTTGTGAAAAAAAACCTAAACAGAATATTAATGTATGTCGCCAGCCGGTCTAATACGCTAAATAAACCTAAGACCATTTAGCAAAACACATCCAATATCAAGAGCTACAGCAGCGCAGACAGTAGGGATAGTTTAAAAAAGGAAAATACAGGTGAATGGACCAAGGGTAGACACAGACACATGCCCCAGAATAGAGGGGAAAATCCACCGTGTGGGGCTGACCAGGGTGACCCTGGGAACTAAAAAGTAGTTAACCGCACCCAAGTCCCCCAAGGGCAGACCCGGGTGGGGACCCTTGCAAGGTGGCTGCTCAAAAAGTTGTACTGTAATACTCTACAGGTTTTACTGTGATCTTCAAGGGGACAGCTCCCGATCTTAATAGTTTCGCGAATAGGAAACAATGTATTGAACAAAGAACTGTTACTGTTAACTTCCTTTTCCAGTCCCACTAAAAATCTTCATCGGTTATCGCCACTTATACTGTGCTAAGGATCATGCACATCAACATATTCATAAACGCCCCTCCCCCCTCCACACACACACACACACACGTTTTCTCCCACGGCTCAGCGGTGTGCATCAATCACATATTCACAACTTAGCTTGGGGCACGGTGCAGGGGTCGACAGCGCTCGTTTCCAACAAGCCATAAAGACACGTAACCCCCTCACTGCCGGAACACGAGTACAACCTAAATGCAAGAGGCATAGATCCTCATGAGCCCCCGCATTTGCGGGGCTCATGAGGATCTATGCCTCTTGCTGACACTACTTTGTATCCACCTTCCTTGAATGGTTGGGGCACTCCAATTGAATAAACACAGATTGTATTTTTGCCACGAGTAGCAGTGAAAGGGTACAGACATGTTAATGAGAAGGCCAATGGCTCATCAAAACACATGATTATGTTACATCTGCGTGTGCTACCTGTTTTATGTCATTATGATCATTATTACTGCCCAGTTTATATCAACAGTTTTGGGGGGTTTTATTTGTGTGTGTGTGTGTGTGTGTGTGTTTTTAATGCGAAAGAGACCCTGCGTGTTTCACCGGATGAAACGCTTGCAGTTTTCGTGTCCCAGTGAAAAAGTGTTTTTAAAAAATTGACCGGTACATACACAGCCCTATTCAGAGTGTTGAAATTCACTATCCCTGACATCGGCCAATTTGGGATCAGAAACACAGAATGTCTCTGAAACCATGGCGCATAATCCCGTCACTGTCGGGAGTACAACGAACACGACCCAAAGGCAAGAGGAATAGATCCTCATGGGCCCCCGCAGTTGGCGTGGGCTCATAAGGACTTATGCCTCTTGCTAACGCCTCTTTTCATTACGGCTAAGATATTGTTCGGATAGAAGACCGTAATAATATGAATTATGATCTTGCAAAAATATGTGAACTTAAATGAACGTGTCCATGCAACAGCTCATCTCAGTAGCAAAAACAAAAAAACAAAAACAAGCTGGGGGGTGAAGAACTGATCAAAATCCATGGCTTCTGGCAACCACAAGGGCTGTTGGGGTGGAGGAAAGCTGAGTTCATGCCTCTAGGAGACTTACCCCACACAGCATACCGGGGTCCTACGTTAGCCGCTGACAGAGGAAAAGATGCAGTAGGTTGGCCCTATACATACCACTGTTTTACCCCACACTTCTTGTCCGTGTCATTAGAAGCTATGCTGCTCGGGGCTGAGTATGAAAGTTGAACAGCCATATGAAAACATACTCAATTGTTCGGCTGAATCGACGGAAAAATGTGGGGTTTTTTGGCATTTAACCCCCTTGTGCATGCAGCCACTGGTACTGCATACAGAACCGGCGGCTGCATGCATAAAGGGGTTAATGTGGGGAAAGGCTAGGTTCTCAAAGCTATTCTGGCACCACCCCTCAGCTGAACTATCACGGTCGTGTTATCTCTTGTTGTCGTGTATGAGGGCTAAAAAGGCTTAGTACTCAAACCAAGGGGAATCACAGCGCTGGACAGACAACAGTTAGATCCCCTGCTGATATAACTGTTGTCTGTCCAGCGCTGTGATTCCCCTTGGTTTGAGTACTGACAATTCTGCCAGCGCTAGCCTCACCTATCTGGTTTGTGAGTAAAAAGGCTTAGCAATGAACACAAGACAGCGTGTGAGCAGTGAGAAAAACCAAGCATAATGCGTGGAAACTCACAGTTGTGACATTAGTAGTTTCCTATATTTCCTTATAAGCCTCCAGGAATCCACTTTATATATATATATATAAACAGATGAATTTTGTCAAAACATGTATATGTATAGACATAGATCTACGTGCACACTACAGTCTAACACAATCATCTCTGGCAGATCAAAGGTAGTGCCTAATACATATATATATGACTAGACGCTAAGCCGGCCTTGGCTTCTTCCAGACGCCATGCCAATAAGGCAGTATCCTTAAACTGCAATGCTCATACTATCTCCTACAACAAATAATTAGTCGCTTTAGGACGCCATCGACCTGCATTTCGGAACATTCCCTCCTTGGCCTAAAACAGCTAAACGAAGAGTACTTTTTCTGTATCTATACAACTACCGTAAACCTACTCAAAATGTATGTTGCGATACCTTATTTTCTGTACAGACTACACAAATAATCTAATCAAAAACTAAGCTGTGCATGCGCTAGTGCTCACCAGGATCTATGGCGGAGCCCCTGTTACTGTGAGAATCGTCCTCACTGCCCCCTCGGCCGCTGTCGCTCGTGCCAGTCTCTCCAGAACTCGCGCTCAGGGCGTCCTCGCCGTTCCTCTTCAGCATCTCCATCATCTGGCACGCCTACACCACATCACACACACACAGAAAACTAGGCATCAGTCAATCCCCAAATGGACTAAAAGACAGGGCGAGACTATGTCACTTAACCCTTTTTATTCTGCTACACTACTGCTTGAAATTAATTTGACTATGATAGTTAACTCATTCAAGGTGCCCCGCATCAATAGCTGCGGGAGTGTATGGTGCTATACGACACTTTCGCGGCTGCTGATGCAGTGCTCCTTGAATGAGTTAACATCAGTGTGCATACAGTCCCCGGTACATATACTGTGAACACGATCGGTGGCTACAAGTACAAGGGGGTTAAATTAAACTGCTCACTGCTAGTGGACGCCAAATTACGTCTTTATGTGCACGGCAATTTCAACACCGAATAATAATCCAATGAACATAGATATGAATAAGGTCACAAAGACGCAAAGAACCTCATGCGCTACCGCATCTGCATCGGCTCATGAATTTGTCTGTTCAGTGTAGTTGGGTAGTGTTTGCATTTTTCCAGCGGTGATGGGGTTAAGAAGAAAACACAGGCCAGACAATGCGCTTGCCAGAGTACCCCCCCCCCCCCCCAACCTCTCTTCCGGTCATTGTGTGTCACTGTGTTTGCCAGTGTGTGTGTCCACCAGAAACGTGTTCTCACCTCCACCTCCTCGTGCACAGTCTGCAGGTGATTGTCGTCTGCTGACATGCGGTGGCTGACGGGAATGTTCAGCATGCCGGGTTCGTTCCTCAACGATGCTGACGTCCACGACAGACAATTCTCCGTCCCGTGCTGCAAATTGGAAAAAAGTAATATATTTTAAGGCAATAAACTTTATAAGTGGCCACAACCTGTCTTACAATAATACTAAGTTTCTGTTTTTGTTTTTAATTTATTGATGTTTTTAGACCACCGCCAAAGGTATACAACTCAAGCGTTTATGTCGCATTAAAAGATTAGAATAAAAAAAATGCTTCATAGTGAAAAAGCCAGGTTTTACGCACAAACGTCAAAGACAACGCAAACGCATATCAAGTCAAAGACAATAGTTTGGTTATGTAGAGGCTCTTCTCAAATCGGGCAGATGGGGAAGCCGTGATAAATGTGATTTCTTTCTTTGGTTTCCCAATTACTGAGAGTAAAAGGTCTCTACTCTTTTATGTGCCGTTAGTCACCGCATAGGATCAGCCACCAAATCTCTCCCCCACCACCCTCGTCTTCCCCACCGTCGGCGCCAGTTGCACGAGTGAGCTTAGTCCTGCGCCAGCCACTACGCAAGTGCTCCGCTTTGGCTTAGTGGTTGGCGCAGGACTGCGCAACTGAGCCGTGGTCTGCGAGTCAACACATCAACACATACGGGCAGTGCATTAGTGCTAAGTGGGTGCTAATTCGGACCAACGACCATAGGTCTATAGAACCCCAGCTACCGACGTACAAACCAACAGAGCTACAAAAGACAAAGAAAAAACAAAAACACAGCGCTGACCCTCTCTCGTCAACAACTAGCACAGATCTGTATAAGTTCATTCGGACTGCCTCGGCATGTCTCGTGATTGCCAAGCCAAGCCATCTGAATGTCTGTGTTTCTCAGCAAACGGTCTTTGTGATTTTAGCACATAACTTTCTATTGACCCGCTGCCATTCGAAACACTCGTGGTACTTACGACCTACCGCCTAGAAGAACTCACTCCATCTGCAAAAGGCATAGATTTTCATGAACCCCTGCTTCGCAGGGGATCATGAAAATCTATGTCACTTGCTAGTCGAAATCAACTTTACCTATTCCTTATACCGCGGACGACATGAGCTATAACCACACGACTCAACCTTCATGATTTGAACCAATAACCAGAAATGTCCACACCGGCGAGCATTGAAGTACTACTAGAGATGCGGTAGCCTTTAGCGGAGCGGCTGTGTACTAGACAACGTCTCTGTGAATAAGGGCTTTTCACTAGGACAACATACCCACAGAAAGTACTCAAAATTAGTGAACGTATCAGAAATAAACAATTGTACGTGAAACCTGGTTTTGAATGTGGGCTTTTCACAAAACCAACCCCCCCCCCCCCCCCCCCTCCCCCCCCCCCCCCCCCCCAATAAGACTTTCCGCAAATGTACAAGAAATCTTGGTTGTACCGTCAACACGGGCTCTCGACAAAAGCAACAAGGCCCGTAGGTCTCTGTATTATTGTTCGAATCTGGTGGGCAGCTTTGATCTTGCCATATAAAAACATGTCCGTACTGGAGCGCTCTTGTACGAAGATGGTCTCAAAACCTCGGTCGGTTTAAGCCCCTTGTGCTTGCAGTCACCGGTACTGTTCATAGCACCGGTGGCTGCATGCACACGAGGGTTAACCCTTTGGCTGTCGGTAGAGGTATGTGTCGCGATGATTCTTGCGTTTTAGCCCACAGTATGTACAGAGACTAGGCAAACGTGATGTCAGCTTCCAGCCGTAGGGTCCAAAATAGATGACCAGCACGCACTTGTTTTGTACATGGAGATACACTACTGTTGCCAGTAACCCGTTAAATCATACAAAATATTTACCAGGCAGATTTGTGAATTAAACTGCCAAGGCTACTAGTCTAGCAGCTGCCCTTCTGACGATCAGCCGTTTACGAGATAGTGATTTTCTAGAGAGTAACAAAGGTTTGGGTATATCAAAATGAAGTCTAGTATGAATAAAAGCAGTGCGCACTCGTTTTAAACCGCCGGAGGATGGAGACATTTTTCTGTAGCACATTTTGTTTCCAGTATGGCTGCAGACGAAACCAGGACCTTCGCGGCCATGTTTACAGGGGATCAGTAGTTTACACGGGTCTCATTGTTCCTGTATTCAGTGGTAGTATGCACTATATGTCACTTAAAAGGATTTCATTTTTTAAAGTAATATTTTCACACTTAGATATATTAAGAGAAGAAACAATTACGAAAACGCTTGCCTTGAACGCAAAATTAATATCGTTTCGCAACAATAAGGTATCCCAAAATCACGTGATCAAAACATCACGTGACGCCGTCTCCGCGGACGTGAATTTCTGTGTGCCGACGGGTTCTTTTTTATTTGTTCTACATAAGCTTGTTTGTTTAAAAAAAAAAAGCAAACGTGTCAAGTTGCTGTGTGCATTTTTACGGCTTGATAAAGGTTTGTCACGTTTATTTCCATTCACTTTACCATCGCTTTGCCCGTTTCATTTCGACAACACAGCACCAAAACAAAACGTAACCCACAACACAAACGCTATCTTCAAAACCTTTGCTGCATTCTGTAAAAGAAAAAGAGTGCCACACCACTTGGTTTTAACTGTCATGGCTGAGCAAAGTTTCGGAACTTGATTAATTATTTTATGCAGCAGTAACATTTATTTTAATCAGTTGCACTGACAAGCTATGTTGTGATGTGCGATCACTGCCAGTGCCAATTTTGCAGTCTCAGTGATCACTGATGGTACAGTACACTTCACACTGAAAAAAAAAAAAAACACAGTACAATGTGAACACGCTTGGAAGTTCATGCAATGTTTTGTTTAAAATTGAACCCTATCTTGCTAGCAGTAGCCTACTGCACAAAAGAGGAACTTATTTTGCTGCTGTGTTATTTGCAGTTTGTCTGCATGTGATATAGACATTTGCAGTTCGCTGCAAGGAGTCTTAGCAGCTGACATTAGCACTGACATATTGGGATTAAAACGACAAAGAAAACGGAGAAAGGTGACACAGAGATGATTTAATAAATCAGTCAAGTGATCAAATGAATGAGATATCTATGTTTTATGATAAACAGCTAGTTATGGGGGGGGGGGGGGGGGGGGGGGAAGGAGGCACATACTTTATAATGTACACGTACTATTTCTTTCAGTGTTTCCATCACCCATTCATAACACCATTAGACTCGATGAGTTGTCATGTTTTGAGTGGTTTACAAAATACATGTACTTGTTGCTGTTACATTATCTTCTTACTGGTTTTGACATTTCGCTGTAAGATTTACAGTCACATACTTTAAGCGTGTTCCCCCTAACGCACAGAGGTTGACTGTATCATTGATATGTGTGTGTAGGTAGCGTTTGGTTTTGTTTGAGGTGGCAGTTTTGGCCTCACCTTTAAGTTTGGTGCCGCTGTGCATGTGGCCACCAGTACTATTTACAGAACTGATGACTGCATGTGCAGGCTAGTTCACGGTATCAAATGTGAACTGGGCAGCCTATTGTTTGAAGTGATCAGTGGTAGCAACATCCATGATGTATGTGTGCATTTGGCCACTGGTACTGTTTACAAATGTGCTGTTTACAGAACTAGTGGCTGAGTAGGCATATTATTATTAGTACTGTTATTGTTATCAGGTGTGGCCTTATCTCTAAGTTTTGGTGCCCCTGTGCATGAGGCCAACAGTACTTTTCACAGAACTGATGGCTGCATGTGCAGTGTGGTTAACTGGACACATGAAATTTGTAGGTGGGCAGCTAAAATACAGGCAGTCAATACAAGCCACTTGCTTAACCTGAAGTCTCTATATATAGATTTTACAGTCCACTAATGCCCATCAGTATACAATTGTGCATGTCTTTTGTGGGTATTCTGTGGTTTTGTATGTGGGCTGGGGTTGAAAGTGGGGCGGTATGGCACCTATTACCGTGTATGTACAAAACCTTCATTACAAACAAACATAAATTAATAATTTTAATAAATAGTTATTTGGGTTTAACGCCGCGCGGTAGACTACGGCCATCTCATGGCAGTTAAATAAATAAGATAAAGTAAGTCAAAGATACCTGGGACATAAGAATGCTAAGTAAAGTATAGATTATGATCATGCACAGATGTACATTGGTGGATGTTCTGCGGTTTTGTGTGTGTAACTGGATTGGGGTTGGGAGCGAGTGATACTGCACCTATTACCATGTACGTGTATAAGACATAAGACATTTATTCACCAAGTAAAACGTTACAAGGATTTTTGTGTGGCATGGCGACAGTAAAATATGTCCTCACTTGTAGGGCATTCATCATGTCATACACTTAGTTGGCGATCATCCTATATACAGCACTAAAAGATAGATAAACACAATATTAAACACAAATCAGTCATATGTCACAAATCATGGAATCACGTTGTTCCGTGCATGGTGATGTATTGAGGACAGCTTCTGGAAAAAAAATTGCATCTGAATCGAGAGGTTCTGGCTTTAAAAGCACGAAACCGCCGGCCAGAGGGCAGAAGCTCGAAGAGATGATTGGCTGGGTGTGACAGATCTGACAGAATAGTACTGGTGGCCACATGCACAGGGGCACCATGGTGTATGTTCTTGAGCTGTATGCTGATGTGTATGTACAAAACCTACATTACAAACACAAAATAAATAAATAATTTAAATAAATAAGATAAAGTAAGTCTAAGGTACCTGGGACATATGCATGCTAGGTAAAGGATAGATTAAAAATTATGAACATACACAGATGTGTATGTCCTTCTTTTGGTAGGTGCTCTGCGGTGTTATGTGTGTATTTAGGTAAGGGTTGGGAGCAGGCAGTATGGCACCTATTACCATCTATATATGTGTATATTTTCTTGTTTGCTGATGCCCCCACCCGGGTCTGCCCTGGGGGACTTGGGTGGGGTTAGGTACTTTTTAGTTCCCAGGGTCACCATGGTCAGCCCCACAGGGTGGGTTTCCTTTCTATTCTGGGGCATGTGTTTCTGTCTACCCTTGGTCCATTCACCTGTATTTGTCTTTTTAAAACTCTCCCAACTGTCTGCACTGCCTGTAGCTCTTGATGTTGGATGTGTGTTGCTAGACAGTCTTAGCTTTATTTAGGCCCCATGTTGTAGGTTTATTTAACGTATTTGACCGGCTGGCGACATACATTCAATTTTCTGTTTAGTTTTTTTTTTTTCACAAGCAGTGCAGGCACGTCCAGAGAAAGCCTTGTTGCTGTCGGGACGTTAAGCAATGTACAATCAATCAATCATTGTTTGCTGATGTGTATGTACAAAACCTTCATTACAAGCAAACAAAATAAATAAATAATTTAAATATATACTTATTTGGGTTTAATGTCGAGCAGGCGACCAATGCCATCTCATGGCGGTTAAATAAAAAAGATAAAGTAAGTCAAGATACCTGGGACATATGAATGCTCAGTAAAGGATAGATTATGAACATGCACAGATGTAAGTGTCGTTTGGTGGGTGTTCTCTGGTTGTGGAGTGGGGTTGGGAGTGGGCAGTATTACCATATTATATGTGTATGTGAACATCAGCATATGAACAAAACCTACTTTTCAAACAAATAAAAATAAATAATAAATTTAAATAACTAGGACATATGAATACCAAGTAAAGGATATATTATGAACATGCACAGATGTTTGTTCTGTGGTTTTGTGTGTGGGGTGGGGAGCGGGTGGTATGCACCTATTACCATATGTGTACATGTTATGTTCACATCATATATGTGTATATGTATGTTCTCATACCCACCCAGGTCTACCCTGGGGGACTTGGGCGGGGTTAACTACTTTTTAGTTCCCAGGGTGACCCTGGTTAGCCCCACAGGGTGGGTTTTCCCCTCTATTCATGGGCGTGTGTTTCTGTCTACCCTTGGTACATTCACCAGTATTTACCTTTTTTAAACTCTTCCTACTGTCTGCACTGCTTGTAGCTCTTGATATTGGATGTGTGTTGCTAAAGGGTCTAGTTAGGTTTATTTAGTGTATTAGACCAGCTGGCGACATACATTCAATATTCTGTTTAGTTTGGGTTTTTTTCACCAGCAGTGCAGGCACGTCCTGAGAAAGTCTTGTTGCTGTCGGGACGTTAAACAATGTACAATCAATCATTTTATGCTGATGTGTATGTGCAAACATACATCACAAACAAACAAACAAACAAAAAAATAATAAATTAATAAAATAAGTTGGGGATACCTGGGACCTATAAATATGCATGTTAAGTAAAGGACAGATTATGAATATGCACAGATGTATGCATATTGAAAACAAATTTCCTCTGGCCTTGGTGACCACTACCATACCACTATAGTGATCATGTGCATCAAGGAATTCCTTCCATCCATAATTAAAAGGATAAATAATAAATAAATATGTAAGTGAATACATACATGAATCGATAAAAAATAAATAAATAAAATATGTAATATAATAGAGAGGGCTACTATCTGTATTGTGTATCATGCAGTCCTGATAAAGCTTAATCATAAGAGTCCTTGTGAGTACTTGAGTGCGGATTGGTTGAATTGGTTGCAAAAACTAAAATTTTATATTTAGGTGTTTAGCTGAACATGGTGATTTTGATGGAAACGGTTCGGAGATGGATTTCACTCTGCCTGGCTTGTGCCGCTTAAGACCAGTCCGGATACGAGTGTGCTTGACCAGTTAAAAATCCCATCTCCACTAATAAAATAAATAAAAAAAGAGCAGACCTGCACTTAGAGCCGGTAGGCTGAAAAACAGACGAACAACATGCATGTTGTATCCGGCCAAAGAATGTTGAAGATGGTCGGCAGACACATTGCACAACATGCACAAAGGGAGTTTACTTTCGCCCTTTCCTCCCACAAAAGACCGAGTTCTATGGAAAAGGCTGTTTTCAAGACAAGGAAAAATAACGTATTTGACGTTGATAAGATGTTCAAATCGATAATAATCTCTGTTTCAATTCAGGAGCAAAGTAACGCTTCATCAACCGTGCGCGTCTGATTGACTTCTTTAGAAGGCTTCTCGCTGACCGCCATTTTGAAACTAGCGACGCGACTATGCTTACCGTATTAAAAATAATACTTTTAAACTTATTTATTCGTATATATGTATGCATGTTTACTTGCTGATGATTTTAATTTACTCACTGGAATAAACTTGTAACTTGTATGCTTGAAATTTTCAATGTTATGCACAAAAAATGTCTTGCACCTTACTCCGGGCGGTGTACGAGGACTGGTTCCCTCACATCGAAAAATAGCTTTCGAAAAACTCTTCTACAAAAATGTCTCCATCCTAAGGACAAATATTGTTGCCATGCATAAACTATATGGCATTAGTACTTTCGTTTCGTACCTGCAAACCATTGTTACTCTTTTGACGAACTACTTAGTCTGCAGAAATTGCGAAAAGCTGCTGGACTATACATTACAGTTTAGACGGACTGACCAGAATATAGTTCAAGGGTGATGCCTCTGGGCGCCAAGCTGCTCTAGCACCACCCTTGAACTATCATGGTCAAATTTATGTCATTTTACAGTGCATCAAGACTTAAGATTGTTAACAATTGCGAAAAAGTGCTGAATTTCAATTACTGAACCACGCAATGACAGACTTTAACTTAATCGTCTGTATCCCACAAACGTGGCATTTGAGGTGAGAGAAATAGATTCACCTTCACTGGTGTTTTAACTGAAAGGAAATGAAATCCTCTTGTATGCAATAAACTCTGGCCAGCACCGCTCGAACATCTCCACCCAACAGCCCCAACCTCCCCTCCAAAACACACACACACACACTCACACAACCAACCATATGGCCCTTCCCCAAATCAGGGGGGAAAAAAATGCCACATACGCCCTTCCATTGTACGCTGAACTGTCCGTGTTTATTTTCTCTTGTCTATATTGGTCTGGTAATGGCCGAAATTTGTCCCAAACATCCCCTACTACAATGCGACCTTTAGGAACCTAAGCCACTACGCTCCAAACAGAAGCGATCATAACGTCGCTAATTATGTGCAGTTTCGGTTCCGGTAAATGCCAGCATGTTCTATTTCTGCCCTTCAGCGTTCAAACGACTCTCTATTGAGTTCTCGCTTTAACGCCGTGCGCAAGACACATAACCGGCGATGGATCGACCGAGACAGCTCAAGGGTGGTGCCTACGGCGCCAAGCTAATCAGGCACCACCCTTGCGCTTTCACGGTCGATCCAACTCCAGCATTGCGGCTAAAAGTGGAAAAGACCAACTGATTTCAGAGACTAGGAGGAGATCTGATTCAGTATGACAGCGAAAATGGCACATGCACCAGATTATTCTGAGTCAGTAGAGAAAAACACATCATTAACGTGTGACGCATGCAATGAGTGTTCATAACTTTATCTGTTTGCACTGTGCTCGTGAATAGGACAGGACACCTAATATGAAGCCAACATCGCAGCAGCTGCGTTGGGCGGCGCTACATTGACATGACGACAGATGGCTCTGAACTTAAATGCAAACACGATCAACTGGAACAAAGAGTTGATAGTTCATAATTAATATCTCCTTAACTCTCTTAACCCCAAGGCCCCATTGTCCAAATTTTGGAGTTGTCACCTGAGTTGTACCAGTTGCTGGAGATGGATGACCCGTGTTAATTCAAGAGTAGTGCCAGATTAGCTTGGCGTCTGAAGGCGCCAAGCTAATCTGGCACTACCCGTGAATTTTCACGGTCCATCCGGCATCTCCTGCGATAGGGTCTTGGGGCTAAATGTGTTAATAAACGTTCTTGGTACATGTATGTCTTACTGTAATGCTGTAGAAAAGGACTGACCTAACGTTTGTCGAATATATCTGTTGAATTATGAAAATCGAACGTCTTAAAATGAATACTTTTCTGCTCTTTTTCTCATGTCTATGTTGGAGAGATCCCCCGTAGTCCACTTCTCAGCACGTATGGCTGCTCAATTGGCCGATTGTGACTAAAAGCCGGGTAGAAAAGCCTACGCTCAGGTCGCAAGACAACACTGAGAACCCGCTGCTGTATCGACAAAATGTTAGCAGTGGAGCCGATCGTTTTAAATGCATGTTGCTGCTTAACCCCTTCGCTGCCAGTGATCACGAATTTCGCGTTTTAACCAATTCACGCTCGCCGACATTCGCCCGAAAGAACAAAAAAGAGAGATGTAAATGGGACCAAAAATAGGCATAAAGAACACAAAACTAACAAGAGACATAGATCCTCTTGCAATGCGGGTCACTGATGAGGGTTAATGTCTCTTGCAGTTGGATCGCGTCCACGTTTTCTCAGCAGTGAAGGGGTTAACAGAAGAAACATGTACGGCTTAGCTTTGTAGTCATTTAGTCGAACTTAATTTGTTCGTTGCCCAACTCATTCTACCCCAGACACACCATAGGAAAATAAGGATCGACCATGACAGTTCAAGGGTGATGCCAGAATAGCTTGGCGCCTATGGGCGCCAAGCTATTCTGGCATCACCCTTGAACTATCATGGTCGATCTGTGTCCTGCACTGCAATGCAGTCTTCAGAGGACAGGGGCAAAATTTGGGGATTTCGGTGTTGGGGTAGAATGAGCTAAGTTAAGGGTTCCTCACACGGCGACACGAAACGGAACATTTCGTCGAAATAAGCGCATTTCAGACATTTCTCCAACATTTCACCGTTTCACGAAATGCGAAACGGCACAACAGTTTCGAGCAATAGAACCTGTCCGCTCTATTCGCGAAAACATTTCGCCGAAACATTTCTACCCGTTGCCCAACCAGCGTCGTTCGCTCAGTCATGTGTTAATATGACGTCATCCAAAACACTCAATGAATTGATTGATTGATTGTACATTGCTTAACGTCCCGACGGCAACAAGGCTTTCTCAGGACGTGCCTGCACTGCTTGTGAAAAAAAAAAACTAAACAGAAAATTGAATGTATGTCGCCAGCCGGTCAAATACATTAAATAAACCTACAACATGGGGCATAAATAAAGCTAAGACCATTTAGCAACACACATCCAATATCAAGAGCTACAGGCAGTGCAGACAGTAGGGAGAGTTTTAAAAAGGCAAATACAGATGAATGGACCTCGGGTAGACAGAAAACACATGCCCCAGAATAGAGAGAAAAACCCACCCTGTGGGGCTGACCAGGGTGACCCTGGGAACTAAAAAATACCTAACCCCACCCAAGTCCCCCAGGGCAGACCCGGGTGGGGGAAAACACTCAATGAAGGGATGGCGTGGAGTCAGGTCTATTATTGCTAAAAACGCGTGATGTGACGCACGATTCTGTAAGATTTAAGCGGGAGGATCATTTCAAAATGGAATCTGTATAGAATCATTACTAAAGTACCACCAAAATATGAATTTAGGTCAGTTTTCTGAACACCACTTTCATCGCCGGTTTTCGGCTGCGAAGCCTACAAGATGGCGGCTATCGCTTCGAATGACTGAGACGGCGGCACGGCCTCGATTCACTTGAACGGCCATTCCTGTTTACGCATTCAAAAGCTCTTAAGTTTAGTCGATATGGTCGGGGCTGAATTCACTTGCATTGTGTAAGCGAAGGCACACATGTCTTATATGTTTAATTTTAAGCGTCAGTAGTAAGAATAGACCTCAGAGGACCCAGCTTTGTGCTGACAATGGTGACTACAGGGGCTTCTACGAAGCACTGAAAGCAGTGTATGGCCCCAGGCACCTGGTACAAAGTCCCCTGCGAAGCGCGAATGGCCAGGCACTCCTCACAGATAATACCTCCATCTTGAACCGCTGGTCGGAATACTTTCAGAGCCTCTTCAGCGCTGAGCGTACTGTTCAAGAAGCAGTCGTCCTACAAATCCCACACCTCCCAGTAAAGGTTGAATTGGACGAACCGCCCACCGCTGAAGAGACCCTCACAGCCATCCACCAGCTCAAGAGTGGCAAAGCAGCAGGCATTGATGGAATACCGCCAGAGATCTGGAAACATGGAGGCACAGCACTGCACAACAAGCTCCATGACCTCTTTCTCTGCTGCTGGGAGGAAGGAACACTACCAAAAGATCTCCGTGATGCAGTCGTTATCACCCTGTACAAGAACAAAGGCGAGAAGTCTGACTGTTCCAACTATCGGGGAATTACCCTGCTGTCCATTGCTGGGAAAATCCTTGCAAGGCTGCTCCTGAATCGGCTGGTACCTGCCATCGCTGAAGACCAACTCCCAGAGGGCCAGTGTGGCTTCAGAGCAAACAGGAGCACCACCGATATGGTCTTTGTGCTGAGACAGCTTCAGGAGAAGTGCCGCGAGCAGAACAAAGGGCTGTACGTAACATTTGTCGACCTAACAAAAGCGTTCGACACTGTGAGCAGGCAAGGCATGTGGCAGATCCTGGAGCGACTTGGCTGTCCCCCAAAGTTCCTCAACATGATTGTCCAGCTACACGAGGACCAGCAAGGCCAGGTCAGACTCAACAATGACCTCTCAGAACCATTCCCTATTCTCAACGGCGTAAAGCAGGGCTGCGTGCTGGCACCGACCCTCTTCACCATCTTTTTTAGCATGATGTTGAAGCAGGCCACAGTGGACCTCGATGATGACGATGCAGTGTACATCAGGTATCGTCTCGATGGCAGCCTGTTCAACCTCAGACGACTGCAGGCCCACACGAAAACCCTAGACCAACTGATTCGTGAGCTGCTGTTTGCTGATGATGCTGCCCTCGTTGCACACACAGAGAGAGCCCTGCAGCGCATCACGTCTTGCTTCGCAGATGCTGCCCAGCTCTTTGGACTCGAGGTCAGTCTGAAAAAGACAGAGGTCCTCCATCAGCCGGCACCCAAGACAGTGTATCGCCCTCCTCACATCACCATTGGCGAGTCTGAACTAAAGTCAGTGCACCAGTTTACTTACCTTGGCTGCATTATCACGTCGGACGCCAAGCTGGACAAGGAGCTTGACAGCAGGCTGGCAAAAGCGAACAGCGCTTTCGGGCGACTTTTCAAGCGGGTGTGGCACAATCAACAGCTGAAAACAGGCACCAAGATCAGCGTGTACAGAGCTGTGGTCCTCACCACCCTGCTGTATGGTTCCGAGTCCTGGGCCCTCTACCGCAGCCAACTACGACTCCTCGAACGCTTCCACCAGCGCTGCCTGCGTACCATCCTGGGCATTCACTGGAGTGACTATGTCACCAACGTCGAGGTCCTTGAACAGGCTGAAACTGTGAGCATCGAGGCTTTGCTGCTGCGGACACAGCTCCGCTGGGCGGGGCATGTCTCCAGGATGGAGGATCATCGCCTACCAAAGATCACCCTGTTCGGCGAGCTTGCTACTGGACACCGTGACAGAGGGGCACCAAAGAAGAGATACAAAGACTGTCTCAAGAAGTCACTTAGTGCCTGCCAAATCGACCACCACCAGTGGTCTTCGCTTGCCGCGGACCGTGACACCTGGCGCTCCACCATTTACAAGGCAGCTGTCTCATTTGAGGACTCTCACAGAGCTAGCCTTAAGGACAAGCGGCTCAGGAGAAAAAACAGAGATGCCGCAGCTCAGAACCCCGGCCATACCTTCCCCTGCAGCCACTGCGGTCGAACCTGCCTGTCTCGGATTGGCCTCCGCAGCCACGAACAAGCCTGCAGACGTCGTGGTCAACTCCTATAAAATCTTCGTTCGCGAAGTCAAGCCAAGAGAGAGTAAGAATATGACCCGATATCCAGGCACCGATACAACCAGAGCATGTGTCTGTAAAGAGTTACCTCCCCTGTCCCAATCGACTGAAATGAATTCAATTTTCACCGCGTTTCTGCGTGTGCGGAGGAATGCAATGGAAATGTTTCGTTTCTTGTGTGTTCGTTTCTCAAATGGGCAACCAGGGCAGGCTAGTGGACTGCGACAAATATAGTGTGGGGCTTTTACAACCTGAAGATTGCCAAGTGATTGCCTGTAACAACGCTATTCGCATTCCGCAAGTTTGTAAGGAGGTGAAAAAGTTACCCAACTGTGATTCCCCTCCCCTACTTAATATGCAGGGCTACCCGCCGCAGCAGCACGGTAGCAGTCAGAATAGTCCTGAACACACAACCTTCCCAACTGTCTCATGGACCTATGCCTCTTGCTTCTTGAGTCCAGCCTTGTTAAATTTACTTCTACCTCTTTTCCTCAGTTGGAGAAACTCCAGGGGTTTTCGCGTGTGACTTAAACAGGAACAGCAAATCTGGTAAAGCCACAATCCAAACAGGACGCGCTTCCTGCCTGCCCAAGAGGCAAGAGCCCTAAAGTCAACGTCGTCATTTGTTACGGGGTTTCTTGTCAGGCGTGATACCTGACGCGAAATTCCGCCAGGATTGTGAATCAGGGACCTGTTTTGACAACTTTCGAGCATTAGGCGACCAGCCGGCAATACAAGCATTAGGTGACCATCCGCTTCCCTTAAAAGGGAGGGAGCTATTCATGACGAGTTAGATGAAGCGCGCTTTGGACAGTCACATGCCTAAACTCTAAACTCTTCCTAGGTCGGTGGAGCTACCATATCAACAAGATGCATAGATCTCATGAGAATCTGCGCCTCCTGCACGTAAGCTGAAAAACTGATATAGAGGTTTTGGACACTCAGTAAAACGCCAGCGCGTAGCTCTACCCCGCGAGTCCGTTCCTTAATAGTCGTGCTGAATTCACTCTTAATCTGTTGGAGCAACAAACGTTAATGGACACTTAATGGACAAGCCTTTGCTGAAAGCCACGGCAGGGTTGTTTACTACTGTCGGCCGCCCATGAAAGCATCATTTAAAGTCTAGACTTTCAAACCGTACTGAGTTCCGAAATAGAGTCGAATTTTCTTGAATACCTCCATCTTATAAATCATCCCTTAAGTACACTGGCGCACAGTTTCAGCTTGTCTGCTAAAGTCTATGAATACGTCATGGGAGACGGATCAACATTTCGATGCATAAGGTAACAACCCACAGATTAGCACATACAACAGGGCTATGTTTGATTCAGATGGGAACTTTCTCCGTGATCCATCAAAAGCCGCGCTCGCCGAGACCTAATGATTGTACATTGCTTACGTCCCGACAGCAACAAGGCTTTCTCAGGACGTGCCTGCACTGCTTGTGAAAAAAAAAATAAACAGAAAATTGAATGTATGTCGCCAGCCGGTCAAATACGTTAAATAAACCTACAACATGGGGCCTAAATAAAGCTAAGACCATTTAGCAACACACATCCAATATCAAGAGCTACAGGCAGTGCAGACAGTAGGGAGAGTTTTAAAAAGGCAAATACAGGTGAATGGACAAAGGGTAGACAGAAACGCATGCCCCAGAATGTAGAGAGAAAAACCCACCCTGTGGGGTTGACCAGGGTGACCCTGGGAACTAAAAAATACCTAACCCCACCCAAGTCCCCCAAGGCAGACCCGGGTGGGGTTCGCCGAGACCTAACTGAAACAGGCGCTAATTGTTTGATAAAGAGTTGTTTTATCGTCTGTCAGAATGGCATCACACAAAAAAAACCAAAAAACAACCGATGAAACTACACACTTACTCATACCTCACTTCATGCGACTCTTCCAATTCAAACGTCATCTACGGCAAATGGACACAGTCAGGACACAGATCGATCATAATAGTTCAAGGGTAATGCCAGGATAGCTTGGCGCCCATAGGCGCCAAGCTATTCTGGCATCACCCTTGAACTATCATGGTCGATCCTTATCTTGCTGTGGTGTGTCTGGGGTAGAATGAGTTAAGCAATCAGAAAGAATATTTAGCCGCGGGGAGAACCACGTTACTGTGATTCCGACACTAAACAGCTCTTTTATCGATAGATGGGGAACGTTGCATGAGTGAATTTTAATCCTACACAAGACTAACTTTAATCCTGCGCAAGCCACAAAGCATGGTCTCCGCTACAGCGGAGCACCTTGCTGGGTGGTTTGATTGATTGATTGATTGTACATTGCTTAACGTCCCGACAGCAACAAGGCTTTCTCAGGACGTGCCTGCACTGCTTGTTAAAAAAAAAACTAAACAGAAAATTGAATGTATGTCGCCAGCCGGTCAAATACGTTAAATAAACCTACAACATGGGGCCTAAATAAAGCTAAGACCATTTAGCAACACAGATCCAATATCAAGAGCTACAGGCAGTGCAGACAGTTGGGAGTGTTTTAAAAAGACAAATACAGGTGAATGGACCAAGGGTAGACAGAAACACATGCCCCAGAACAGAAAGGAAACCCACCCTGTGGGGCTGACCAGGGTGACCCTGGGAACTAAAAAGTACCTAACCCCACCCAAGTCCCCCAGGGCAGACCCGGGTGGGGTACTTAGTGGTTTGAGCAGGAATGGATTTAACTTATTGTGCCCGAGGTAAGAAATACCTAGAGTTATCATCTGAGGACTGCATTAGCAATTCAGGAGACAGATCGACCTATTCTGCCACCACCCTTGAACTATCATGGTCGAGCCATATCTTGCTGTCGTGTGTCGCGGGCAGAATGAGTTAAGCTCACTAGTGCAACTGACCCCCGATGGCCAGGCCGCCTGCTTTCTGGCCATTTTTGTCCCATGTCTACCGTTGCTGGTCTAAGAGAAACATCTAGCATTTGCTGGCCTAGGACACGAACAGACAAACGGACGTACGTAGGACAAACAGACAAAGAAATAAGAAACAAGAAACGCTCTTCGGAATAACCAGGGCGAAATAAATTGTCACTGCTATTTTAAAAGCGTGTTTCTTTATGTCAATCTTATTTTCGTGCAACTTACAGGCTTGACAGTCTGGACTGAACGGATTTCTGAATGAAGGGAGACAGTCAGTCAAGTTGAATGTGTATATACGTACCAAATCAATGCGCTTTTCTGTTGGACTTTTAAACGTGGACAGTGTATTTCCGGATCCGGAGCTGGTGTTGAGCGAGTCCACGCCCTCGTCTATAGAAAAGCTGACCTCCTTCTTCTTGTTCTTGCCGTTACTGCTGGCCGAGTCATGGCTGCCCGTGCTCGTGTCGCTGGAAGTCATGATGAAGGCGTCCTGGTTTTTCAAGTGGAACATCTTCTCCTCCTCGGCTTTGGACAGGGCGCGGCGCTGCTGCTTCTCGCGGTCGATGCGGCGGATGAGGCAGATGGTGACGACGACGGCGATGGCGAGGACGGCGGTGACGCAGACCAGGATGATGACGATGACGATGTTCTGGTCCATCTTGTCAGTGTGGGCGGCCAGAGTTCCGTTACCAGAGCTAATCACCACCTGCAACTCGGCGTTGTGGAATGTCGGGGGGTTGCCGCCGTCCTGCGCCGTGATCTCCAGGTGGTGGATCTTGACGTCAGAGGGCAGGATGGTGCGGGCCAGGCGCAGTCCTCCGCTCACCTGGTGCAGGTCAAACAAGTGAGTGTCGTCTCCGCTGGCGATGAAGAACTTAATTTTGCCGAACACTCCATCGTCAGCGTCTGTGGCGATGATGGTGGTGAGCAGCTGGCCCACGGGTGTGCCGTAGGTAACTGTGATGGTGTTGTTGGTGGGAGTGGGGAAGTGGATGACGGGCGGGTTGTCGTTGTCGTCCAGCACCTGCACCGTCACGTTGGCCACGTCATAGAACAGCGCCACTTGCGGGTCCTGCACTTTCACCTGCAGCTTGTACACCTGGCGCACCTCGCGGTCAAACATGGCGCGGGACTTGAGCACCCCCGTTTCAGGCTCTATGGCGAAGTACTCGGCGTCCCCTACCCCGGTCACGATGGAAAAGCGCATGATGGCGTTACTGGCGCTGTCCGCGTCGCGTGCCGACACCTCGCCCACCCGCGTGCCCACGGGCTGCTTCTCCAGGATGTAGCAGTCGAAGAGCGAGCGGGTGAAGTAGGGCTTCTCGTCGTTCTGGTCCTCCACCTCAATCACCACGGTCACGGTCGAGCTCAGTCGAGGCGAACCTCGGTCTGACGCCCGCACCTGGAATGACCGCTGCGCCCCGTCTTCACGGTTGAGCGGCGTCAGCACGGTGATGACGCCCGTGCGCGGGTCCACAAAGAATTGGTCGGTCACGCCCGGTGCGTCCTCCAGCCCGTACTCCACCTCGCCCCCAGCCCCTGTGTCGTAGTCCACGGCAGACACCTGCAGCAGCGGGAGATTATCGTCATTATTATCCCCTTCCCTGTCACTGCAAGAATACTTTGTTTCTGAAATCATCGTTCATTCAATGGCCAAGAGCTACAACCGTCCAAGAAACATGGGTACAAATTGGATTCAACAAGAGACATAGATCTTCATGTGCCCCCGCATTCGCGGGGGCTCATGAAGATCTATGTCTCTTGCAGTCGGAACGTGTTCACTCTTTCTCGGCAATGAAGAGGCTCAATAACAATAATAATAATAATAATAATAATAATAATAATAATAATAATGTCCTACTTTTCTTCTTCTACATTATCTTCTGTAGGTTTCCCCTTTTTCTTACACCCGGTGTCAACTGTATGAAATGTATCTCAAGAATTAAACATGAACAGTTACAGCGTCAGCGGGGTGCAGACAATGAGATTTAAACTCAATTTTCCAGCGGTAATATTTGTGCAAAATCCATTTAGAGAGAGAGAGAGAGAGAGAGAGAGAGAGAGAGAGAGAGAGAGAGAGAGAGAGAGAGAGAGAGAGAGAGAGAGAGAGAGAGAGAAATGATAAATGCACGTCAGCCATCTGCAGCCTAAACTACCGGTCCTGGCCTTCATTAAGCGCACAGATCTGTTTTTCTCCTCTCTTTTGTTCCCTTCTTCCTTCCCTGACCGAGCGGTCTTCACAAACCCTTCTGACATAACGAGGCGATCACCCACCTCCATCCATCTACAAGAGACATCTCTTGTAGATGGATGGGCGTGGGTGATGGATGGAGGAGGAGATGGATGGAGGAGGAGATGGATGGAGGAGGGAGCCCTGGGGGCTCATGAGAATCTATGCCTCTTGCCGGCAGACAATGGACGCAGAAAGAGATAATGAATGACCTGTAACAATGACTGTCCGCCAGGCGAGTTCTCCACTACACTGCCGCTGTAGGTCTTCTGGGAGAAGGCTGGCGGGTTATCGTTCACGTCCTTCACGTACACTGTGAACCGCGCGCTGTTGGAGAGGGCGGGGTCGCCGTTATCCGTGCACACGATGCTCACGTCTACGCGGGGGTGCGTCTCACGATCTAACGGCTCCTTGAGCAGCACCTGCAAATTCAAAACCAAAATACTTTATTTTCGCACTAAAATGTGACATTTTTTTTCATCGACTCCAGTGGTAACGTATTGGGATCTCGTCCGTGAAGTCGCGGGTTCGAACTCAGCTGGGGTCAACATTTGTACAGACCCACTGCTGTGCACCGTCTTTGAAATCAACTTTGTGGTGGCAAACAATGTTAAGCCCTAAATGTTTTTTTCCCGACGAGTCCGCCTGCTGCCAGGAAGTGACCCGGTCACTGCCGAAACACAAGCTACACCTAAATGCAACAGACACAGATCCTCGTGATACCACTGGAAGGTCGATTACTCCTGCTGGCTTCATCTACATCCGCACGCTTGCAGGTGCAAAAGATCAACACTACAAGAACAGGCAAAACAACACATCGGACGCATGCATACAGGAACCGGTGAAGACTTCCCAGCACCGTCGAAATCCTCACATTTTGCCGTAGTCCTCTGAAGACTGCATTGGAGTGCAGGACACAGATCGACCATGATAGTTCAAGGGTGATGCCAGAATAGCTTGGCGCCTATAGGCGCCAAGCTATTCTGGCCCACCCTCGAACTATCATGGTCGATCCATATATTGCTGTGGTGTGTCTGGGATAGAATGAGTTAACTCATTCGAGACGTGCCGCCCCCGGATCCGCGGCCTTAAGGCCGCGTATCCGGAGGCGGCACGTCTCGAATGCGTTAATACAATTTCAGGAGCAGTCACAGCTGAATGGGTAAAGAAACATTAGGTATAAACATCCCCAGGTCAGTCCTCGGGCCCACGACGGCCGCAGTGGGCCGTGCGCGGACCCACTGCGGCCATCGTGGGTCCGAAGACGTTTAGCTGCTGGGGTCCTAAACATTGTAAGGCAAAGCAGTCCCGCTCCCCTCTCCCCCTTCCACACACACCTTGTACATGTTGTTGACGTTCTCGTTGTACTTGTGTAGGGAGAAGTAGGGGTCGTTCATGCTACAGATGACCAGCCCGTTGCGCCCGCTGTCCCGGTCCGTGGCCGACACGTGAGCGATGAACTTGCCCACGGGCTCGGCCTCCGAGATGTTGGTGCCGTCGGGCGCCAGGTTGATGTTGATCTGCGGTGCGTTGTCGTTGACGTCGGCTACGTTGACGGTGACGACGGCGTCGCTGTACAGCTGGGGGGAGCCCTTGTCGCGCGCCTCCACCACGAAGGCGAAGACGGTGTCCTCCTCGTAGTCCAGGGGCGCGCGGGCAAAGATCTCCCCCGACACGTCGTCCACCAGTATGTGATTCTTCACGCGCTCGGACACGCGCGAGCTCAACAGATACGTCAGTTCAGCGTTCTGACCCACGTCACGGTCACGTGCCTGCACCTGTGACAAGTGAAATAAATGAAGGAATGAATGAAAGAGTCAACGGACGGACGGACGGACGGACGGATGGACAGATGGACGGATGGAAGGAATGAATGAATGGATGAATGGAGGAATGAAATGATGCAGGGCGGAATGAACGAACGGACGAACGAACAAATGAATAACTCATCCTTTAATCCTATAGTTCAGATCCAAAGCTTCCACTGGCTTTTTGCAAAACCGAGCTACGTTGTGTAGGCTGCTTGACTTTGGGTTGAATGGTCTGTCTGTGGGTTAAATTTGGGAGCATTTTCTATCAGCGAAACCCCCCTGTCCATGTAGCTCAATGCACGCCTCTCTCATTCATTCATTCAATTCGTGAATAAAATCAATCAATAAATGAACCAAATCATACATCCATTAACCACTTCACTGCCCGAGAAAACGTGAACGAAATCTAACTGCAAGAGGCATAGATCCTCATGAGCCCTCGCGACTGCGGGGGCTCATGAGGATCTATGCCTCTTGCTCGGACCACTTTTTGTCCATGTTCTTTGGACAGTTGTGGGTTTTGGTCGTTCAGCGAACACAGATTTCAGAAGCATGAAGCGTACGTCCGTTGGCAGTGCCGGGATTAATCATTCAATGCACCACCTTACCTTGAGCAGCGGGAGGTTTGTCTGGTGGTTCTCCAGGATGGTCACGCTGTAGGTGGGCTGCAGAAACTCGGGGTCGTTGTCGTTGACGTCCGTTACGGTGATGTTGACGGCCAGCGTGCCCGTCCTCTGGGGGAACCCCCCGTCCATCACCACCACCCCCAGCTCGTACAGGTCACGTGACTCGCGGTCCAGCTGCTTCAGGATGACGATACCCAGGTCTGTCGATCCGTCCGGGTTGCTGATGACGCTGAGGTTAAACATGTCCGAGGGCTGGATCAGGCGGTAGGACTTGACGCCGTTATTGTCGCCGGTGTCGGGGTCGACGGCGCCGCTGGTGTGCAGCACGTGAAAAGGCGGCACGGACTCCGGCACGCTGAGAGTGACGGCGGGCTGGGGGAAGGCAGGGGCGTTGTCGTTGACGTCCGTGATGTTGATGACGGCGTCCCAGATGCGGAAGAGGTCGACGTTGGTGCCCTGCTGGTACACGGCCACTTTCAGCGGTATCTGGCACAGTTTGAGGCGCGGACACACCTCCTCCCTGTCGATGGTGGCCGTGGTGGAGATGGTGCTGCTGGTGTCGTTGATGGTGAAGAATGAGACACGCGTGTCGCGGGACGCCATGATGGCGTACTTGAGTCCCTTGGCCACGTCCTGCTGGGTGATGTCGGACTGCAGCAGCATGTCGCGCTCCATGTTGCCCACGTACTGGCCGCCCAGCTGCTCCTCGCGGAACTGGTACGTCACGCCGGCGCCATTAGTCAACGGCAACATTAGTGTCACACACACCAACACCACGCCGGCAACACTCACTGTATGGGGCACACTGGTTGTCTCTCTCATTCTTCCATGCACACTGGTTCCCTCCCTCAATCCGCTACGCTGTCGCGTAGCGGATCGACGAAGGTAACCAGTGCGTGTGTGGAGCGCTCCCGTCGTCATGGTCACCACTCTTTTACACATGCCGACAACTACTTTCTTTAATGCCAATGCACACAACAGCAGGCATACCCTATCCTGTGTTTCCAATGCTGCACGCTTGTCTTGTGATGTCAGATAGGGCAGCTCCAACGTGGATCATTGTTTATGGTACTTGCGTTGGTTTCGCCTGCGACTGCTGATAACTCAAAAAAAAAAAAAAAAAAAAAACCACAGTTCACTCCTGTGTATTTTGCTGCAATACTTTACTAGATTGCACGATAAAGCACGGAGCAGGAATGCACCATGTTCCTATCGCATAGCATCACTGTTCCTATCACAAACATCGGAAGTGTGTCAACTGTCCCAGATTCCCCGTGTCCCTGACAGTGTTTGTAACTTGGTCTGTCGCCAATCCGATCTGCGGAGGATCAAATGTCCGGCCGGACAACAGTCGCCAAGGATGCCTGCACTTATAGAGGATTTGATAGCTCCACACTCCTCTCCTGTAATTTGGGGGGTCGGGGACACACTGAGAGTGAGAGACTCGGGCAGTGACAGTTGTGCGCTGACCACTGAGTGATGTCCAGCGGCGCAAGCAATCGGTTCAATAAACCACTGGCCAGTTCAATCCGCCAAAGGGCCACTGTCCATTAGCCACTGAAATAAGATCCAGCAACGCCAGACCAGGTCAGGCTAGGAGCCACTGTCCATGGCCAGTAGCCACTGAAGTCAGATACTGTACGCGACTGCAGCCTGCTTCACGACTGCCCGCTGTCCACGAGCCAGTGACCAGTGTCCAGCGACCACACGCGGTGGGCTATGGGTCCTCAAGTGTCTTCCCCGCCATGACGTAAAAGCGCGCGCTAAGCTGCCGGCCCAATGTCATCCGATGCTTAGGCCGCTTCTGAAACACGGAGAGAGGAAAACAAATCAGGCAAGCCGATTACAGTCTCACCACCAAATGTAAATGATGCCAATTCTCGCCAGCAAGAGGCACAGATTCTCATGAGCCCCTGATGCACAGATTCTAATGAGCCCCTGCGACTGCAGGGGCTCATGAGAATCTGTGCCTCTTGCTGACGGATTATGTAAAAGGTGAGATCTGTAACAAGAGACAGACGCTCAGTATGCAAGGTCTAAATAAATCAGGCCTTCACAAGCAGCAAGCAGAAATTCACTTCAGCCCCAGCCGCTGCAGGGACTCATGAGAATACCTGCCTTTCGCGGAGTGGATCAGTCAGAGGATCAGACTGTAACAAGAGACACGGGTTTTTCACCCTTTGGCTGTCAGGAGCGCGCTTAGTCGAGGTGGTTCCTGTGCTAAACGCGCTACCAACAGCCAAAGGTTCTATTCAACAAAGAAGGTTTGTGATGACGCGGATCATCAAATAATACATATAAAGTATAAACAGTAAAGTTATTAAACAAACGTTAAAGCTGCTGCTCCCAATAACATTCAGTGTAAGGAGGGCTTAACCCAAGGTCCCATTTCTCAGATTTTGGAGGGGTTGCCTAATGACTATGTACCAGATGCAGGAGATGGATTGACCATGATAATTCAAGGGTAGTGCCAGATTAGCTTGGCGCCTGCAGGAGATGGATTGACCATGATAATTCAAGGGTAATGCCAAATCAGCTTGGCGCCTGAGCTAATCTGGCACTACCCTTGAATTATCATGGTCAATCAGTCTCCTGCTATAGGGACTCGTGGCTAAATGGGTTAAATACAAATCAGCCAGTCAGTCAGACGCCGATCTTTACGAGCAACAGGTATAGATTTCTCATGAGCTTCTGCGGGTACAAGTGTATGGAAATCTACGTTTGTTGCATATAAAAAGGCTCTCTCAGTATCTGTTGATCAAGTTTTTCGTATTACTGGGGCCCCGAGCAGGTTGACGTGAAATCTGAACTTTAACCCTTTCACTGCCGAGAAAATATAACACAACACGGCTGAAAAAAGGTAGAGATCCTCATGTGCCCCCTCTGTTGCTGGGGCTCATGAGGATCTATGTTTCTTGCTTAAGTCAATTTGTATCCATGTTTCATTGATGGCTTTTTTTTTTTTTTTTTTGGTGTTGAATAAACGATTTTTTTAAAAATCTGCGTCCACTGGCAGTGAAGGGGTTAAACCAAATGATACAATCACTCTGATTTGATATGTCATGAATACATTAACAATCACCTAAAGGCTAAGTTAAGAATACAATTTGCATAAAGTTGTAAAATTTACATACATAAAAATATACACACTACAAGCAAACTTACGATACTCGTAAAAACATGTTTCACATAAAACCACACCGTGCAATAAAGATAATGATATTTCGGTTGCAAACAACGAATACTACGATAAACCTTCATAAAAAAAGTTACAGACAAGTGTAATACAGTGTGTATATGAAACAAACATAATGTGTTCTCCAAGAGAAAACGACTGACCAGCCGTCGTACAGTGGTGACACCCCTTTCCAACTCTTCGCGGCCAAAGGGCACGGTAGCCCATTGGGACAAAAGTCCAGGGTTACCAGAGCATTGATCGCTAACTGCTGTTTTCACAACGTATCGACAATCACTGTCGGCTCTCACAATGCCCGCACAGACGTAGAAATGACAAGAAATACACTGAGTGTATCTAGCGATCGCCTGAAACCTGCACAGACGTAGAAAATGACAAAAAAATAAAATGAGAGTATTCACGCCCGTTAAAACCTGTAAAGAAATAGAAAATGACAGGAAAAGGACAATAAGTGTATTTCGCGTCAGCAAGAGTCCACGTAGTATTAAAAAAGGGACAAGAAATGCTATGAGTGTATTTCTTATCCATAGATTTTACCGGAATAGAAAATGACAAGAAATGTTATAGCACTGATGAGTTAAAACCCCTTCACATGGCCACTACAAGCTTCCTTCATAACGTAGCAACGTTTATAAGCTCATCGCACATTCAAATCCGCAAAACTTAAATTTCCTGACGCTAACACTGCTGAAATTTGTAGTTAGCATGAGGCACAGATCTTCATGAGCCCCCGCATATGCGGACGCACATGCGGATCTATGCCTCTTGCTGAAGTAAGAATCGAACGTAACACGGCCCCAGGGTGGCGAAGTCAATATTGGTCCATCAGCTCTCTACTGAAAAGCTACGACCTTGATGCGCTGACGACAATCTGGTCATCTGAAAGACCACTGCGTTATATTTCTGTGTGACCCTCTTGCAATGATAGCAGCAAGATCTTACAGCAGAGATGGGTCGATCATTCTATTGCTTACATTTAGCTGGCTTCGAAGAATCAGAAGCTGTTCTGTATTGGACGCCTCTTCCAGAGTGCGTGTGATTTCCACCATGAAAAATTAACATACGTATAAATGCACCTAAAAATGAGCCCTATGAGAGAAATAAGAGATATAAATGAAGGAGATCATTGTTATCAAGAGGCATAGATTCTCATGAGCCCGTACGTCGCAGGGGTCATGAGAATCTAAGCTCCTTGCAGATAGAGTGGCCTGTTGAGTGACTGATTAAGTCTACCTGCAATATATGGGGTCCACCTTTTCTCAGACGAGAGCGCACGGCCAAAAGGTCGATGCTAATTGGGATGAATGGGTCCAGGTAGTGGACCAATGGGGCGTGAAAGGGGGCAGATGGACCAATAAATTGCTAAACCAACACCGCGTCACACACAAGCCGCTGGGCAGAGTTCAATGGTCCGTATCGACATTTCCATGACGGTTCTTATGATTTTGGCACACAGTCCTATTTTCTCTTGCTGCTGCTGTTAATGATGATAATGATAATGATACGTTATATTCACGTCAGTCATAACACACAGCTCGCACTAACAGTCACATGACAACTATCTCTGATTCTGGAGCTGGTCGCTTGGAGACTAGTTGCACATATACATTTGTATTCCCAAGAGGAAAATAATATAGCTTAAGAAACTATCGCTACAATGCCGTGGCGATTAAATTGCTAAATAAAAATAAATAAATAAATAAATAAATAAATAAATAAAGTCGCTTCCGAATGACAATGACAAAATAATTCACTAAATTTTCTAACTGACCACAAAATGAAAAGGAACTCTCAAATGGTTTTCCCTCGTTCGTTCCCTAAACATATCAAGTTGGCTCTCAAACAATCCAAAGTCAACGTAATGGCAAATGCCGTGCAGAAAGTAATGTAATGCCGTTGCAGACAGTTACAACAATCAAGACAAAAACAAAAAGAATTGTAACTTGGTTCAGATTACGCTATCCTTCAAGGTTGCCGGGTCAGGAAATATCGCTGTGCCGGCCCCTTGCATATTCAGAGCTATTATCCCATTCAGCACTGACGCACTACAGCAGGAAATGGGTCGACCATGATAATTCAAGGGTAGTGCCAGATTAGCTTGCCCTTGAATTATCATGGTCGATCCATCTTGTGGAACTGGTGCACAGTCATTAGATGACGCCTCCAAAATTTGGGAAATACGGCCGCCGGGCTGAATGAGTTAAATCACTGTAAGAGACAACCGTCCATAACTGTCCAAGGGTAGTGCCTGAACAGTTTCGCGCCTGAAAAGGGGCCAAGCTGTTCAGGGACGACCAGTGATCAATCAAGGTCGAGCCATCTCCCGGAACTTACTCGTCCTGTTCAAAGACGTTACACACTTGCCCGTGGAACTGGAAATGACAGTGGGGTGTATGTGTGGTGATGCTGGGGAAAGGGGGGCTGAGGGGTGGGTGGGGTGGTAGTTGACATTTCCGCTGAGCAATGAAGCGTGCTCTGGCAGGATCTATGGGATTGGTGCCGGCCCGTGACTTGATCCGGTTAGCCCAGTGGAACGGTCGTGAATATCACGCCGCGCCGACACCACCTAAAAAGGTTACAGAGACGACGGTACCATTGTGCAATAATGCATGACATTCTGTACAATACTGTAGACTCACCAAAAATGATAAAACGGACAGGCAGCAGATGTATAAATACTTGCATTACATAGATTGATTCAGACAGGTTCATACTGGTTGCCTCTCTTGGTTCCCTGTGCTGATGCGCAGCAAATTGAGGGAGACAACCAGTGTGACACAGGTCTTAATTCGCAATGGCTCTCGAGCTCATTCACACCAACACCGCCCTCTGCTCACCAACAACAGTTTACATTAGTTTTTGCCTATTCAGCTTGTGCGTACAAAACACTCAAACCGTCTAGATCTATATAATATTTCTACCATACAAAATGATCACTAGTACAAAGCACTGAAAAACCCAAACTTCACAAGCTGATATAAAAAAAAAAAAAGAAGAAATAATTTAGCTGCTACACAGACCGGCATAACATTTAAATCACTGAAGCGAAGTGCATTCTGACAGTGCACCCAATAACTAGTCATTCAAACGCCTCTATGTCATTAGCCGCGTTTAACTCATTCTACCCCAGACACACCACAGCAAGATAAGAATCGACCATGATAGTTCAAGGGTGATGCCAGAATAGCTTGGCGCCTATGGGCGCCAAGCTATTCTGGCATCACCCTTGAACTATCATGGTTGATCTGTGTCCTGCATTAGAGTGCAGTCTTCAGAGGACAACGGCAACGTTTGGGGATTTCGGTGTTGGGGTAGAACGAGTTAAACTGGAGCGATCGAACTAATTAAAATGGCAAATAAGCATTCTGAAAAAGCTAGTGGCTGCCTCCAACGCACTCTACCACATGTCGTAAACGTTAACCCCTTTCCTGTCGAGGAAAAACTCGGGCACCACCGACGTGCAAAGGAGAGGCATAGACCCGGTGTTGCTGGCCACTCTTGTGTCCATGTTCCCTGGAAGGTGGCAGTAACAGGGCATTGTTGAACATTTATGATTTCAGATTGATTGTACATTGCTTAACGTCCCGACAGCAACAAGGCTTTCTCAAGACGTGCCTGCATTGCTTGTGAAAAAAACAATTAAACAGAACATTGAATGTATGTCGCCAGCCGGTCAAATACGTTAAATAAACCTAACACATGGGGCCTAAATAAAGCTAAGACCATTTAGCAACACACATCCAATATTAAGAGCTACAGGCAGTGCAGACAGTAGGGAGATTTTTTAAAAAGGCAAATACAGGTGAATGGACCTCGGGTAGACAGAAACATATGCCCCAGAATAGAGAGAAAAACTCACCCTGTGGGGCTGACCAGGGTGACCATGGGAACTAAAAAGTACCTAACCCCACCCAAGTCCCCCAGGGCAGACCCGGGTGGGGTGCTATGATTTCAGAAACGTGGATCATGGTCACTAACAGAGACGTGGTTACGTTTGTCAGAATGTACCTACGTTTGATCACAAACGACATTTCAAACCACTACCTGAACAAAAACACAGAATGTCACACAAGTGTTTGCAACTTTAAATCTAACAGCGAACACAAACAAAATGCAAGAGGCATAGATCCTCATGAGCCCCCGCAGCTGCGGGGGCTCATGAGGATCTATGCCTCTAGTTAGATTAAAAAAATAACATGATTTACAGTCAAAGTCTATAATGAGTCGGGAGTTTTTTTTGTAGTCTATGGCTAACCAAAAACTGATCATGAATGATAACTCGAGAAGCAGACGACCCCCAGTGGCGCCCGCTCAAATTACCGGTCTTGTTCAAACACATCCCAGAACTGCACGCTTCATTGAGGCCGGAAAATACACCAGGATACTCAAGCTAGCCCATAAACAGACGACGGATCATCAATTTTTAAAGCTTTATCCCGTGTTTTGGCAGGCGGCCTTCGTAAGGAGATATCTGGTTCCAGATATTAAATTGTAGAATTAATTGAAGCTGTGCGTAACACTGAGATCGTGGCGAGAACTTCTAAGATCTTCTACACATTAGAGACACAAATGTTAATGATATTGTAAGCAAGAGTCGCAAATATATTACTTACAATGAGAACTCGCATAGATCTGCAATACCTATTCAAAAGGCACAGATCCTCAGGAACTCATACAAATACAGCGGTTTTAACGCGTGACAAGGTGTTCATAACAGCCTCGTTCGTAAAAGAATCAATTTTTTTTTCCAAGCCGTCGCATTTTCCAACTCCAAGAGATATTGATCCTCATGAGCCCCAGCAGTTGCGGGGGCTCATGAGGATCTATATCTCTTGCGGACGTGCGGACTTCGATCGTTAATGCAATATGATAGTGGCTTATAACCAACGCATGGGTGTCCGACACGGCGTGAAATCAGGACTAAACGCAAAAGGTGTTGAAATAAATACTCTGGTCGGTTCTGCTCACAGTGTGGAAAAATATCGACGGTGTAACTGGAATGCCTCGTACACGACACGCAAATGTGCGTCAGATACAAGTTTTTCTCATTTACACCGATGCTAGTCAGTTCATGTATTACTGCCCAGATGCAGAGTTCTGGACACGAGCAAACAATGAATCGCCATCAGCGAGCGAACACCAATAGCATGTCGGTTGAAAGGTCCGGGTAAATCAAAGTGGCACAAGTACAGTGCGCCTGAACTGATCAATGTTCAGGTCGTACTTCACAGCACCCGCGTTCCTGTCCCAACAAAACCCGCCCCCACCCGCTAGGGCTGTCTGCAGTCAATCTTGTGGCGTGGACATTAACCCCCCTCCCCCCAACTAATTCACTAACTAAAACTCATCGTTTAACAGAAAGATATAATTACAACGTTAAGTAGCCCACAAAGGTTGTCCTCATGGCAGACTGAAAGGAAATGCATGTATATGTATAATTTCAAAAGTCGGAAAAAAGTACTTTACATTGCATGTTAAAATGAAGTTGCTAGAACCATCACAACTCGTGTTTATGCATACATGTATTGAAAATAAATATAAACATCTGTCGATGAAACAGTTCTTTTCGAGCAAAATAACAAACATTTGAAATCTCTCCCTCTCTCATAGACAGTATCATCCTCGATAATACTGACGAAATATGTCAACGCTCGTGCCTTTCTAGGCGTCACATTAATCAGGCAGTAATGCTGAGCTATGTGCACCATGAAGGCACAGTCTATCCACCCGGTGAATAAAGCAAAGTCAAACGGGGAAGGGAGATGAATTTACAACCAACGACAACTGCTTCTGGAATTCTTAAAATCAAATCAATCAATCAATCAATCAATCAATCAATCAATCAATCAATCAATCAATCAATTCTCCAGCGATAAACAAGCAGTGCTTCTAAGACGTGTGCCACTTTTGTCTGAAGTCAGAAAGGATACGCACAGTGCAGACGCAATAACCAAACAAAAGGTCCTCGGACCGATATCGGCCGCGCGGGCCGGCTACGGTCGATGTCGGCCCGACGACCTTTTGCGCAAGAAGGAAGTGTACTAAAAGTGTCCGGGTGCTGTGGGTTCTGAAGGCACTAATCAGTGCTGTCGCCAGGACGCCCCACAAATAATTCATGTCCTCAACTCTCACACTACGACATACAGACAGTCCCCACTGCCATTCACGAGCACATTTTCTTATTATACGCTTATACGTCTGCTCAAACACCGCTGACCACAACAGTTGACAGCTCAAGATTTAGTGCTTGATTAACCTGGCGCCTTCTGCAGGCGCCAACCTAATCAGGCACTGAGATGTAGTCAATGCATCACATGCGTGACTTTTACGCAGAGTTTGCCAGGCAATTCTTATGTTCTTGAAATTATGATGCGTCTGAGCACTGAGCTGTCACGGTCGACAGAAAGATGAATATCATTTCAAGGGCTGTGCATGATTAGCTTGGCGCCACGCTAATCAAGCACTGCCCTTGAGCTGTCGTCAATCACTCAATACATCTCGAGCCATGCACGAAAGGTAAGTAGATTTCTGCATGCATACAATCCTAACATGATGCATACAAGCCGACAGCCTCTGGAACTGAGAGGTTAAATCTCGCCCGAAGCCCTCGTCAAAGTAGGATTCACCTGGATTCTAATTCTTTTCTGATCCTCTTCACGCCCCCCCCCCCTCCCCCACCCCCACCCACGCCCCTCCCCCAACATTCCCGGACCCCTGGGCAGTGTCTCTAGGTCAGCGTGACACAGGATGAGAGGTATTTGTCTCGAGTTAAAGACTAAGACCGACGGCATTAGCTCGCTCGAGACGTGCCGCATCCGGATACGCGGCAAACACCGCGTATCCGAATGCGGCACGCGTCAAATGTAAGAACTTCACTAAGTCCCGTTTGTTCAAAGCCAAGCGAAACCTCTATTTCAGAAAAGGCGCTTTAGACTACAAAGCCTTTACTCTATGCAGTCAAGTGAACCCTTTTAGCCCTACGGGTGCATTCCCCAAATTTTGGAAGTGTTACTTGACGAGTATGTACCAGTTGCAGGAGATGGATTGTCCATGATAATTCAAGGTTAGTGCCAGAATCTGGCACTACCCTTGAATTATCACGGTCAATCCATCTCCTGCTGCAGGGTCCCGGGGCTATATGGGTTAATATAAACAACACAACAAATGACACGAACACAAACTGACTGACTGAACGGGCAAACGACGACAATTTGTCATATACAGCCAACTTCACTAATGACAAGGTCGCGTATAACACAAGTCGGAAAAAACGACACTTTTTCATTGATGTAAATTATTTCGCTTTTAACTCATTGTACCCCAAGACCGAAATCCCCAAATCTTGCCGTTGTTCTCTGAAGACTTTAGTGCAGTGCAGGACACAGATCGATCATGATAGTTCAAGGGTGATGCCAGAATAGCTTGGCGCCCAGAGGCGCCAAGCTATTCTGGCATCACCCTTGAACTATCATGGTCGATCCATATCTTGCTGTGGTGTGTCTGGGGTAGAATGAGTTAACGAACTTCGGAAAATAACAGGAAAAAATTGAGTCCCAATAATTATATACGCAGTTTACTGTATAGTGTACACGAGAAGATTGATAACTCTGATGTAACAGCTTACAGCGGGAGATGCTGACTAATACGATGTTTGACAACTGACTAATACAATGTAGCTCGAGAACTCAACGCAAAATCGGATCCTGTAGTTGATTATTTACGAATCCAATCAGCAAATTTCGGAAGACATTTTATTGTATTTGACGAAAGTCAACGTCCAGTACAAATGGAGAATGGAGTAGAAGTCTTTATCTTGTCCATCTCCGAAGACGACAAATAATATTGATCGGTATTATAGGTCAATGTCCCGAAAGTAAAAAAACTGACTAACGATATAAATAAAATCAGTCCCAATAGGCTTGCAGACACAAATTTAAACGGTGAAATAGATACACATTGTTGGAACAATAAAACCCAGCTTTGGTACTTACGTAATTTCACGTTAGCACAAATACTCCAGACCACGCCAGCCTACCGGTGTAAACGCCACTCACCTGTAGGTAGGTAGGTAGGTAGGTAGGAAGGTAGGGAGAGAGAGAGAGAGAGAGAGAGAGAGAGAGAGAGAGAGAGAGAGAGAGAGAGAGAGAGAGAGAGAGAGAGAGAGAGAGAGAGAGAGAGAGAGAGAAGGCTTCAAATCAATGACCCACGACAGTACTGCAGTGACAGCCGCTTGTTTTCAACAATGCCCATCGTTATATCACGAACTCCATCGATGTTCTCTCTGTCAATGATGCTCATGATCTCCCACGTCTAACACAGCAGAACCTGTTCTGAACAACCACGTATTTATGCAAGAAAACATCGATCGTAAACGGCAGGTGCTTTCGCATGAAGTCTTGATGGGCAAAAGGCTCCACACGTCATTAAAGACCATCATTTAGGTGGCGGCGGTAGACACCTAAATGATGGTCTTTAATGACATGTGATCTCTCCTAAGGGCGATCGGTCTGAACAGGGTCTGTTGTACCACACACGACTGTTAAGAGAAAGGCGAATGCCATGAAATCGATGGCGATTCCACATTGTCGTGAAGTAGAAGGCCACTTGTTTTCAGCACGACCCATCATTATATCACAAACTCGATCGACCGATGCTCTCTCTAGTTTCAGTCACTGAAGCGCAAGCACTAGCAAACGCCAATGGATGGCACTATTTTATATTGCTCTAAAAGACTGACACTTTGGCATTAATTATCGACGTGCAGCCCAGCACACAAAATTAGAACCGTACGAGACAAATTCACATACCAGTTGAGTACACATTTGTCAGCATCAATTGGTGGGTTTGGCTCAGCAAGCACTGACATTGTTAAAACACCTGGCTCACAGTGCGCTGTTTTTACTGTTTGCATTTAACCGGCATCTATAGACAAAAGTACATGTTCATGTCGGTGCCCCATCACACGATCGTCGCCTACACTCTATCGGAAAGTCGTCCGAATGCGGTTCACTGCGGCGAGGAAAATGGCGGGGCGCGTCATGGGGGAATGTGCTGAACTAAAAGTATCACCATGATTCATGTGTGGTCGCTTCGCCTTTGCAGAAAACCATGAATCCACAGAATCCGCAGACCGAGCCCAGCCGTAGCTTATGAAGGATAACCCTTGGCTATTGGTAGCGACACAAATCGCTACTGACAGCCAGATGGTTAGTAAAACTAACATAATGTCAGTACCGTGGCCTTAGGCGTTGTTTCTTTCAAATAGCAGAAACTGTTTTGCACGAACACCCTCATGAGAGATCGCCTTTCATTAGATACCACCAATTAATGAACCGCAATGAAGAATGAAATTTATTTGCAAAGCGGACGAAGTCAGTAATTGGCATAACGGTCTTTAATGACAGGCGACACTTGTGCCCTTCAAGACTTTTACTCAGAGAATCATGAGTCTTTTAACTCATTCGGCCCGACGGCCGTATTTCCCAAATTTTGGAGGCGTCATCTAACGACTATGCACCTGTTGCAGGAGACGGATCGACCATGATAATTCAAGGGTAGTGCCATATTAGCTTGGCGCCGACAGGCGCCAAGCTAATCTGGCACTACCCTTGAATTATCATGGTCGACCCATCTCCTGCTGTAGTGCGTCAGGGCTGAATGGGTTAAGAGACCATTGTTTTTTTCCTGCGAAAATTGTTTTTTTTCAAAAGAGGTCTTACTGTACTACCAAACCCAACTTTGTGCACAACAGTACAGTTTACATTGCCTCTAAAGTCAAAAGCCAGTTATTGTCTACGGATCACGGTCCAATCAAGAACGGTATCGCTGATAAATTCAGAAAACATGTATTTGAACCTTTGTCCCTGAAAATGCACTACGGGATTCGAACCTGTGTCGCAAACATACGTGATCTACACAAGTTGGCCTTCTGAAATTTAGAGTGGCCGGACAAAGCACAGAGTGAATAACGCGCTGCATTATACAACTAACCACACTAAGCTAATTATACACTGACCAGAAAACATAGAAAGATCACAAAACACCTACCTCTTAAAGTGTAAAACTGATCGACCTACGCGTTTTGCTGACCACAATACCAGTCTTCCAATCCGCAGGGGCTCATGAGAATCTACGCCTCTTGCAGACAAAGATCGGCACCGCTTGTATCCTCACATGAAGGAAATCGCCGAGGGTTTGGTGCACGAAAGTACCGGTTCTGAGTCAGCAAATCTCGTTATCACTTTGTATCAGCATCAGCAGCAAAGAATATCGACCACGGCTGAAGCCGCACAATCTTACCTGAAGCTAGCTCAGCGCGGAGGCATCCCCGGTAAAAAAAAAAAAAAAAAAAACGCTTTCTCTCAGCCGCTGGAGCCCACTGTTATCACACTGCGGGCATTTCACTGCTGATGGACACGACGCACCTAAGGTTAGATTCTGTACACAGATCCTGTAGATGTTAACGACTGGTTTTGTAAAATGATTTTGTAAGCTGATTCTGTAGGCCGATTCTCAGTGTTGACGGATTCTGTAAACTGATTCTGTAGACTATTTATGTATACTGATCTGTAGACCTAAAAAAAAAAAAAAACAATCAAATAAACCGAGCAGCGGAGGTCTGGTTTTATAGACGCAGACAATGAAATCAACTGTGCGTTAAGAAAACACGGCCTTTTAAATGCGGGGCTGTGTTTCTCGCGAAATCCAACTCTTCACCTAACAAGTCGGAGCACAGCTGACAACTGATCCGGCCTGCGCCGCTAGTCAGCGCGAACTCGCTTTAACACGACACTCTTGTCCTTTTTGTCCAGAACCACATACAGTCTCCGCTTGAACCACATGACAAGCACTGCGTGCAAGTCGTAGAAGATGGGGTGACCGTGCCAGCTCAAGGGTAGTGCCTGATTAGCTTGGCGCCTACGGCTAATCAGGCACTACCCTTGCGCTGGCACGGTCGGTCCATCTCCCACCACTAGCGCTGAATTTGTTGAAGCTTAGAGGAAACTTGACACGTGAAATATCGATACAACTCAGACACTCAAGAAGGGCGTGCTCATCTGTGGCGAGTGCCGTACACTACTAACTCGTTGGCTGAAGAACACAGAGGTAAATTGCGCCGATGTTAGTCGGCCAAAATTACACGCTCCGCCAAAGCCCTTGCATCCTGAAGGAACTCAGAAAGACCCACGCTTTACGCATACACGCATATAATGTGTTCGATGCGGCGAGATACCTAGATGGCACTAAAAGACTTTGCCGCGATGTCCGCAGCAACGCTGAATTGTTTATGGGGCGTTAATGAGGTCTAGTCAGTAAAAGACGCGACGGAGTTCATTTGTTCCCATCAATTATTGAAGCCTGGCCACAAAAGGCTAGTCCGAGTGTGAAAGGGTACCGACTAAAAACGTCACCAACTAAAAGCGTCCATCTGCAAGAGGCATATATTCTCATGAGGCCCTGTGGACGGCAGGGGCTCATGAGAATCTATGCCTCTTGCCTCTCTCTTATGCCTCTTGCTTAAGTCCACATATATCTTTAGAAGATAGTGATCTGGTTAAGAGCGTATTATTAGGTAGGTCTGAAAAAAGACTCTCAGACTGAAGAAAAACAAACCATGCGATGCGACTGACGTCAATGAGGCGAGTCAGCGCACGACACGGATGGTTTATCTTGGTTGTTAAACGATAGTTTTTTTTCAACAACAGACAAACCGTCCGGTTTGTCTATTGTTGAAAAAAAAAATCTTTTAACAATTAAGACACATGATCACTGTAGCGCCAGACGAAGAAGAAACAAACGGGGGCAAACAACTGAAACAGAGGCTGACAGAACTAAGCCTGTTGAACCGCACTGTCCTGTTTCAACACGTGATTTGAACACAGACAATATTTTCCCCAGACGCAGAAAAACAAAGAATCGCACACAAACGAAGCGAAAACTGAAAAGTAAAGACTGAATGAAGTAAGCCAATTTGTTCGGCATTGTCCTGTTCAGGTTGTGAAAGCAAACACGATCAACCTGACCGCGCGATATAGCTATCAAGCAATCACACACACACACACACACACACACACACACACACACACACACACACACACACACACACACACACACACACACCTGCATACACTGCAAAAGCAAAGCCACGTAAATATAGCGTTTCAAGAGCATGATAGTTCCTGTTACAAAGCAACAGGAAACTTGAATGGGAAATTTATGCCGGCTCGCTAGCACAAAGAAACACCAACAGCCCGCGTCTCTAAAGTATCGTATCCCAACGCGAGAAACCAAGACGCCGCACGATAAAACGTGTGAGGTAAATTAAAAAAAAAAATAGTAAGAAAGCTGCTTCACTTACGGAAACTCGCACCTGGAGTTCAAAACCGTAACCCTTTTAACCCCAGGGCCGCATATTTACCAAAATTTTGGAGGTGTCATCTAACAACTATGTACCAGTTGCAGGATATGGATCGACCGTGATAATTCAACGGCAGTGCCAGATTAGCTTGGCGCCTGACGGCGCCAAGCTAATCTGGCACTACCGTTGATTTATCATGGTCGATCTATCTCCTGCTGTAGGTGTCAGGGCTAAAAGGGTTAACCACTACTAGGAGCCAAAACTGATCAGTTCAGTAAGTTCAATATAATGCCTGCGCGCTACGAAAAGTTATTCAGCGACGGTTTCACCGCACGTCTCCCCACAGTTTATTTTAAAATCTTGTAGCTGCCCTGACTTCTCGGCACATGCCACATCCTTTCAAGTCTGACTAGCGTCCAGTCGGCAACTTCTTTCCCAGTGCGCGGGCCCACTGCGGCCATCATCACAAGACCTTTTGCTATTGGGGTTTCCCCGCAACTTTGCTCCGACGGTGATCGAATGTGTGGTGTGGCTTTTATCTGTTCCGCTGCGCCAGCACCGATACCGACATAAATGACTAACGTAGATCTATCTTCTGACATACTGGCCAGCTCCGCCGCTGACCGTGCTGGGCTCTGGGAACTTTTCACCTCATTCCTTTCTGTCTATCACGTCAAGTTGGCCAGCAGACGGGTTCATCACCCAACCCAATTCCAGAAGACCACACATCGAAGCAGAAATCCGGCTTCCAACGTGTCACACTTCCACACTTCAACCCGGGCGCTTTACTCAGTCTGACGAAGTAAATGCACCTGAGCTAGGCCAGCATGAGTTTTATATATTCTCATGAGCCCCTGCGGCCAAAGGGGCTAGTGGAAATCTGCCTCTTGCAGTCGGTCGAAGCAAGTTCGTCAAAGGCTCCTCTAAACTGGACTAAAAGTGGCAGACTTCTAATCGGGTGCTTTTCTGCATCTCAAGGACGACGTAAATCAGTCGTTCTCTGTTAGCAAGAGGCGTAGATTCTCATGAGCCCCTGCGGCTGCAGGGGCTCATGAGAATCTATGCCTCTTGCAGATAGATCGCTGGCGACTAGCTCGTCCAAGACTACCCAGAGACCTTGATCGATCTAACAGGCACGTGGCGCGTTTGACGCCGGACCCAGGTGAGGCAGGCTGCCTTCTGTGCCTCTCCGGTACTCACGTGCTGGGTCAATTAACTCACGTGTCTGTCTGCGCCTGGCGTGTCAACGTGCGCTCTGGCGTTTCAAGACAACCACCAGCACAACCACGCAAGCTTCACAATCCCAACCGCTTCCCTTCTCTCTCCGGGAAACAGAGATGAGTAAATAATTGAGCCGATATTAGAAGATTATACATAGGAAAAGAAAGTCAGGCCTTACTAGCTGTAGGCTAGTTCTTTTTAGGCCAAGATTCTCGTGAACCCCTGCAGCTGAAAAAGAAGATATATATATAAAGAGAGTAAATAATAATTAACACGAGACGGGCTTGCAGGCTGCACAAGAATGAAAATGACACAATATACTCTACAATCCTGAAACCGACTGGAAAAAAAAAAATGACCCGGACAGCCAAGGGAAATCTGCTACAATGCAGCACACATCAAGTCGGAAATTTCAATTAGGCTTTGCAGACAGTCGGAGACGTACATGCAGATGACCTCCTCGATGAAGAAGTGTAAATAGAGCCGACATATGCCTCAATAGGCACGGAAGCTCATGTGATCCTGTACACTCCAGGTAGCATAAAAATCTGCTTCTTACGGGAGGAAGGCATGTCTTGGGGGCAGTTAAAGTCCGCTGAATCAAATGGCAGACTGCCTCTGGCATGCGAACTTTAATCCGGTCCAGCGCTTTGTCATCTTGCAAGAGGCATAGATTCTCATGGGCCAATGCAGCTGCAGGAGGTCACAAGAATCTATGCCTCTTGCTGGCCCTGCGATCGGCATCAGGTTACTCTCAAACGCGGCACTTTTATTGCGGCAAGTTTATGGATTGGACTTGCTGGAGTCAAATTGCGCGCAACAGGGTGCTAGACCGCAATTCCGCTCTTTGTGCATGTTTTTAGAAATGGCCTGCAGTGCTGAAAAGTGGGGCCTGGTCTGTGATTTCGGTCCTCAGCGCTTAACCCCTTCACTGCCCAAAAAATGGATGACGATCTTGCTGTGAAGACATTGATCCTCATGTCGAGCTCTTCGGCCCTGCAGGCTATGACTGGGAAGCATGGTTGTAAATCCAACTTAAAATGGTTCCCATAATGTACGGTATTTTACTCGACATTTACTTAGGTCAGTAAAGTGCCAGGCTACCTCTACTCCGATTTCAATTCTATTGCCGAACAGCGAACAAAGAGAGGACAAGCACCAAACCATTCTGAGAACCATTGATTGCCGTCAGCTGAGGGGTGGAGATGTGTCCGCAAGAAGGGAGAGGCACAGATCTACATATGATAGTCAAACCGCAACTCTATCTCTGGGATTACATGCACTTAGTCTTAGCCAGTTTTCTTTTTACATGAGGCAAAGATTTTCGTAAGCCCATGCGAGTGCCCAGGTTATGAGAATGTAGGAGACGCAGATCAGTAGAGAAACACAGATCATAGTCTTGCAGAAAAGGATTCTTTAAGTGCAAGAGGCATAGATTCTCATGAGCCCCTGCATTCGCAGGAGCTCATGATAATCCGTTATGCCTCTTGCAGACGGAAAACATTTGGTTGTACTGAGACTACACAGCTTCATCAGGTCAGCATTTAGTCGACCGTGTGTTGATTCAAACACTACATCAAAAATTGGGTAATTATACATGAATCCGTCTCGCCCCAGGCGTTCCACATGTGCAAGCAAAAAGCACCGAACAAATCTCTGAAATGTTTTGTACCGAGAAGAAAAGCACACTCGATATTAAAAGTACCTGCAAGTCAGCCATTCCATCTGCAAAAAGGGCAGATTGTCAATGTCATGGAATCCTAAAGCTGAAGCAGCACATGAGAATCTGTGCATACAGTTGGCTGCAAACTTTCTTCTCTGACGCGTTTCTTCGCTAATGGGCCCGATTCCATGACTATAACCGATAGGATGATAACGCACCACTGAACTGCCTGCCCTGGCTGCCCTCCCCCCTCCCCCCCCCCCCCCCCCCCCAAAAAAAAAAAAAAAAAAAAAAAAAAAAAAAAAAAAGAAGAAGAGAATCAAGAAAACTACCCTCAAAACGCGGGAAATCAGTCAGCCGTGGTCAAAAGAGTCACTGGAAAATAATCTTACGCCGGCAAATGAAATGAGTCGAAACGTGGACATGCTTGAGTGGAATCCATGGTTTGCTACCACTTCCTCCACAGTTGTGTCTCCGTTTTCGCCCACTCCAAAGACAAGAGGCATAGTGTCTCATGGACCCATACAACTGATGGGGCTCGTGATAATCTGTGCTTCTTGCTCGAAAAGATCTGCCACTTTACACAGAAGCTGAAAGAAGTCCCGCTGGTCTAGCATTGCGCCCACACAAGTTCGTCATAATTATACGCTGTGAACAACCACGGACATAATTTACTAGACTCCATGAAGAGAAACCGAACGTAGAAAGAGAAAGAAATGTCTTTCAAGTATGTGACTGGTTTAGGCTTCTTGCGTGTTTGTTTGTTTGTTTTTTTGTCAACAATCCGTTATCAGACAAACTGAAAAGCCATTTCCAAAGACTTTCTTGGATTTCGACAACAGACGAGAGAATTAATAAACATAAAAACATTTCTGGGCATAAAGCACGCAGATAGTTTACCGGTAGCACACTAAAAAAATTATACTGTCAATTCAGTTTTCCTCCCTCCTCAGAGACCGCCCAGAATGACTCGAGCACAGAAGCGGCATTAATTCAATTAACCCTTTGGCTGCCGATAGCGACTTTTGTCGTGATGATTCCCTCAGAAATAATCGCAAAAAAGTCCCCTACCGACACCCTGAGGGTTAACTCACACTTCACATCGAAAACCACAGCACCCGGAATGGTCAGTCCGGGCACCAAATCAGCACAATATGTCGTGGTGTAAACGGGCCGACTACAAAGCCAAAATACTATACAGTACTAAAGATGTGAATGCAGTGCCACCCCAATGACTGTCTCCCTCACTAAGACCACCCGCCTGGTAACGTGGTCATCACAGACAGGTAATAGGCCCCTCGCACAGTTTGAACGCTCAGCCTCCTGTAGGTAAACTTCAGTCGTGCACACACCCTATTATTTCCTCTGTCTATGGATTTAAAAACAGTAAGTCATTGTCAGCAAGAGTTATAGATTCTCATGAGCCCCTGCGATGCAGGGGCTCATGAGAATCTGTACCTCTTGCACAAGGAAACAACTCGGTACCGGTCCAGTAGTCCCGAAATTAGAGTGTTGGACTCAGCTCCCGTGGCTAAATTAAGCCATGTTTGGGTACTGAGGCTACTCTAAATCTACTATTAACCATTTGTTGGGACATGGAAACGGCGATGCCTGCTGTGCTAAAATACCGTACAGCATACTATTCTGCTTTTTGTCCATTCAGATGAATGTTCTGTGGAAAAACCTAGAAACTGCCTGTACTCACACACAGATGCCACAAATTACATTTGGGCTGATGAAAATGACGTCATCGGAAATCTGTCACAATCAGTACCATAACTATTTTGTCTTTGATACAATGCACTGTACAAAGAACCAACGAATGCGTTCGATATGCTTAATATGTGTAATGACATTATGTGCGGTCTTTTATAATGGTAAGTACATCCACATGTTGAATACAGTCTGTAAAACGCAGCAGGTCCTTGCATCCGCTTACCTGTAAAAGTGTTACGTTCCTATCATATCCCTTCTAAAACAACCGATGTTTAGCGGTATCCTTTTCGGTTTGCACTTTCACACTGGCACAAACTGGTTCCTTGGCAATGAATGTTGTTCCGTTCTGTCTGTTCCCAACACAATGTCGGTGCTGATGCTGCCGCGCTGGTCCCTTGTTTGTCGTACTCTTCATCAGTCGGCGCCTCCAAGTCATGTTTAGATCCCAGTGGATGTCAACACGCGCGCAAACTGACCGCCCGTGTTAGGGCGGGTAATATCCCAGTGCTGATAACCAGACGGAGTTGCAGCCCTTTGCATCGCGGCGGACGACGGCCGGTGTCGTAAACGGCCCACTTGTGCTACTTTACGACTAACCACTTCAGTGAACAACAAAGCATCGGCAAGAGGCATAGATTCTCGTAAGCCCCCCCCCCCCCCCCCCCCCCCCCCGCAGTTGCGGGGGCTCACAAGAATCTATGCCTCTTGCTATTACAATTTACATGTTTAAAAGTAAGGGTTGTTTATTGATTCAGTTACCACTCGGACACGCGCAGTCGGACATCGTAAAAACTGAAAGCCGAGAGGGGGTCTCAAACCGCACTTGGTCAAACTGCGGTGACCACGTCCTTTTGAGTAAACGAGATGCAAGTTTGTAGGGCAGATATATTCAAACATGAGGCATGCGTTTTCACGTACATCTATGTCCCGTTTATACGAAAGGAGCTGGCTTAGTAACAGTTTCGTTCTTGAACAATGGCGTGAGAGGCTGTGAGATGAAAGATGAAGAACTAAAGTGCGGGTGGATTCAGTTCTTGAACATGGGTGGATTCTAGAAGAAAGATTTTAACTTTTCACTGTCTGTGCCCACAAGTTTGTTTTTTTCTTCTGAAATAACTGCAATTTTCTGCAATGACTGTAAAATTCTAAAATTATAATAAATTAATGAGAAAAATCTGAAATCACTGTACGTTTCTGAAATTTTCTTTCTTTCTTCTTTCTTAAAGTATTAAAAATGTGTCAAACCATTGTAAGCTCAACGTCAAAGAATCCCAAGTACACGCATACAACATTACTCTAGCAAGAGGCATAAAAACTAAGTGCTAGGGCTGATGAGGTCGTATGCCTCTTGCGGTTGGGTGTTGTTCACTTCTTACCGACAGTGAAGGGTCAAGACGACAGTTGTCCGCTAGCATGGAGCTAGTCTCTTGACAACCATCAGTGAAGGGGTTAACTGATAAAACATCAACAGCGCCTGATCAAGGACACTTCAAGCAAGTTTCCTTTCAAGTGACTCACACACTCCTCCATATCACTACTTACAAACTACTTGTTGCGCATCTGCTTACACACTCATGAATCTTTGAAACACAAGCCGCCTGACACAACAAAAGTAACAGCTCAAAAGATTCAGTTTAATTGTCTCGAGCTTTCATTGCGTTAAGCCAGTCTGCACTCAAACAAACCCCTTAGTAAGTCTTTGTTGCTGACATGTATTACCAACGGCCTACCAACCAATGTAAAATCAACTAACCAACCACCGATCAGTTAGGCACATAAAAGTCAAAATCTTTTCGTGGAAAAGCCAAACGTCGAACATGTTGAGCCAGACCCACCCCAGAGTCACTCCAACACGCCCGCATGATAAGAGTCAAACTTACACGTACACACGACGAGAAGGGTCAAGATGACAGTTGTCCGCAAGCACGGATCTAACCACTTGAGAGCCATCAGGAACACCCTCCCTGTCCCTCCCATCGTAAATTGCAGGTAAAACATGGCGACCCTCGGCACGGAGGGGTCTCAGAGTGCAAACAAAATAGGGGTGATGGTTTGACAGTACCAAGCGGACTGATAAAAATCATACAGTTAAACCAATGTGTAAATAGTCCATGAGGCAACCTTCTCCGTCTGCAAGAGGCACAGATTCTCACGAGCCCCTGCTACGCTGGGGCTCATGAGAATCTTCACCTCTTGCTGGCGGAGATCAGCATCATTAACGTCTTCAGATTAAGGAAGAAATTGAGATTTAAAATCAATAAATCAATGGTTGAAGTAAACATCTAAAAAGCAAAACTGGGTCAGGGTCTTTACATATAGGTGGCCACGCACCGCGAGATGTTACAAGAAGTTAAACTAATGTCGCTGCGCAATTATCGCAAGATAATGAAGATGGATCAACGCGACAGCTCAATGTAAACCACGAACAGTGGAAGGTCCTGTGCCTGCATCGATGTGAACAGAACGTATGTTTCTTTCATATCTATATTATAACGAAATGTTCCCTATTTTATAACAGATGAATGGGAGACACGTTCTCCAACCTTTAAAATGATGTGAAATGTTCTCCAAACTCATACAATGGAAAATCGATGAAGACTAAGCCACTACGCCTCTGCAGTGTCATTTAAAATTTATGATGGCGAACATAATGTGCCTACAACCTATAAATTGCATGACGCACGAAACTAAACATCTGCACGTGAAAACTTGAAGCTGCAACAGCTGGTAGGTCGACTAGGGAAAGTGTAAACAATAAAACCGCCGATCACCAACTTGCGTCTACTTACAGCTTTTCTATTTTCTTGGCCAATTCTCATGGTCCATCATAATATTGCCTCTATCGTAGTATGGTTCTCTACCCTGATAGCTCGCGATATTGCGTCATATTATCTGCATATCATTCAGTTACCATTTGCCTTAGTGAAAGATAAGCAGCAAATTGCTCACTTGTTTGGGGTATGTCTACTTCGAAAAATGGGTTTTAACCCGAAATATTAACCATGATCATTCAGAATACACCAGTGTGTGACTTTTTAATAAGCTCAAGGGTATTCTGACACCACCCTTGAACTAAAGCCATTGGTCTATATCCTTATATGTAAGTACTATAATGTAGCTTGCATATGGCAGTGTACAAATTTGAAGCTTTTAGCCTCAGTATGATATGGCTTAACAAATCGTGTTGTAACTGTCTTTCTTAAGCAGGCTTCTTTCTTCGTTAGGATGTTCTCCGTATAACTGCCTGCATGCCCATGCATTATGATAGTAATTCAGCTGTTCAGCTTTATTACGCGACAATAACACTGAGCGTAAAAGGATGTAGAGAGGAAACTCAAGTGTAGTGCCTGATTAGCTTGGCGCCTGATCGACGCCGAACTAATCAGGCACTACACTTCTGCAGAGTTTGGTCGACCCACTCTCAATGCGCCAAACAAGCCGGGCACTGCCACTGAGCTATGAAAATGAATGCAACATCCGCGACACAGCGACATGTTCTCCAGAGCTCAGAGAATACGCACAAGTCTATTACACTTAAATTCTCACCTGTCACTGGAAGTTAAAGAGAGTTATAGTCGCCACAATCTGTTACGTGTTTAAGAAGTGCTGAAGCATTTTACTACTCAATCAACCAACAAAGCCAGTTTCGTTTGTGTGCATGACCAACACTGTAAACTCCTCACGTTTGTTAACACAATTCTTGCCAGTCATTCAAATCTCTCTCTCTCTCTCTCTCTCTCTCTCTCTCTCTCTCTCTCTCTCTCTCTCTCTCTCTCTCTCTCTCTCTCCCCCCCCTCCTTCTCTCCGGCCCCCACCCACCCGCTCTGGTTTAGGGTACTCACAGGAATCAAGTAGTGCAAGAGTTGTAAACGTGTGTTGGAACGTCGTAACACAAATAGGTCACGAGTAAGATACCTCTCGCAGTTTGGCGTCACTTGCTTCAGTTTCACACACGATACACCGAGGATGGAAGCTTAACTAATTCAAACTGACATACTGCTGATTTCGTGAAAGCTTAAAGGTAGTTCCTGATAAGCGAATGCCTCTCAAGCGCAAACCTCGCATGTGTTCAAGCGAGGACAGCCCGTCAGTGTTATTAACATAGGGTCCCGAGTATCATAAAATCAGTCTGGGGATAACTATAAATCGTCATACTGACAAGAATCAGACCTCAATAACTTTCTCTGTCTGAGATGCTGAAAACTCATTCACATTCACCCATGCGAACAAGAGGTATCATGACCCCCTGCAGATGCAGGAGCTCATGAGAATCTATGCCTCTTGCAGACGGTAGGTAAATCCGAGGGGCCACCGTAAAGTACAAAGACAACTTTCTGGTAACGTCTTCCTAGCAAACATGGGTATACTTCAACCTAACTGCCGAGGTCGAGCATTTGTGACGGACGGACAAAGCAGTATTCAACCTGAATGTGAAAACTTCTGATGGGCCAGGCGTTAGCATGCACATAAAAAAAAAAACAAAGTTGAAAGAAGCATTAAAAGACACCATAGCGTCACTGGCTTATCCGCATAACCGCAAACGATCTGCTCCGTTCGAGATGCTGTGATGTACATCTATGGCTAATAATCAGCAATAATTAGGGTCTTACCAGCAAGAGGCATAGAATCTCGTGAGCCTCACTGCTCCCGCTCTTGCACGTTTGAATAAGAGTAGACGTGGGGCTGAAGAATTAAACAGCAACACGTGCGTGTGTCACAAAATTCAATTTGTGCGAGATTTGTAACCCTAGCCGGGTCTATCTCAGTGCCGATGGCAAGATTTGTTTTCTTCTTCGAAACAAGACAACGGCCATAGATATTTCCTGACATCGCCAACGAGTTCGAGTTCGAAGTTCCAACTTAAAGAGTCCCCCGGCACAGGGGTAATCGGAAACTATTATATGATTAATTAGGCTTTGGTTTAAGTCGCCAAGAAGAACAGACATTAATTTAAAAGAAAAGAAAAACCGCACAAAAAACACCACCACCACTAACAACACACACACTCATATATGTCTTTTTTTTTTTTTTTTTTTTTTTTTTGTTGGAACTAGTATTCTAGTATTGCCAAACTGAAGATGATAGCACTCTGAGTGGCTTTGCACCTAGTGAAACATCCAGGAAACCTAGCACTATCACCATCATCATGTCGATACATCTGCACCAGTTGGCACTGGAAGTAAAAGAAACTCCACAAAAGAACACTATTATTAGTTTTGAAAATACCTTTTCTATTCTATGGTTGGATGGTCCATAATCCAAAACACAAAACATGATTAAGTGAAATAAATCCTCCGCTATCGGCATAAATACACTGTATGTGCATAGTTCTGACAAGGTGACGCTGATCGTGCGGCGGACAAACAGTGCTGAATCCATTGGCCAGTTCAATGCACCACGTGACGAGGAAGGTGAAAGCTGTATGGTTCGTTCTGCGAAGACGTGAGCCGGTCGCTTGTTTCTGCTAAAAAGTCAGGTTCCATCTCGTTATTTCCCCGGACACCTAAACCACGCCAGCCACTCCAGCCTCTCAGCCGTCTGCAAGAGGCATAGATTTTCATGGGCCCTATGAGAATCTATGCCTCTTGCCCAAAGGTATCAGAATATCAGGTCTCATTCTCATTCATATCACTCCTCCCCAGACGGAGATTATTGCGTGTACGCCTGTGAGTGATTTGCTGACTGATCAGCCTGCCAACTCTTCTCATTGCAGCACCATTTTCACATAGCTTTGTCTGCAGTAAATAGACGGACAACGTCCCAAGAAGATGGCAAATGCTTCGGACAAGTAATTAGGCCCAAACATGTTGAAACCATGGCGATGTGCTGCTTAGGACAAGGAAATGTGAAAACGTGACTTAAACTTGCCAACACAGTCTAACACCGTGCATTTAACTGTAATAAATGTTTCAAAACAGCCGGTACAGATGATTATTGAAATCAGTCACTTAAGACAGACTACCACCACTTGTAAAGAAAACGCGCAGGCGTAAATGAGACAAAAGTTAGCTAGCACTAAATGAGCAAAAGGCCATCTGATAGACACTTGCCGCAGATGGCCAGGTCACAGACGACAAGAGATCGCTGAAGACTGAAAGGCCACAACAATATTGTACTGATTGTGGAATAGCGCTAGGTGTAAACAGGCCTGACTTAACTAATGCTCCTAACAACCAGGTTCGATCAAGGCGGTAAGTTTGGAAGAAAGTTGAATCGCGACATCTGTCGAAACTTAGCAAGTCTACAAATGATGCCATTGTTGAATCTGAGTTACAGATAGGAAGCGAATGGGCCGAACCCTTTCAGCAACAAGCATAGATTCTCATGAGCCCCTGCGCAGCAGGGGCTCATGAGAATCTATGCTTCTTTCAAGGGAAAGGAGTCGGAAGGTGCACTACTCAAAGAAGCCGAACTGCAGGACGGTGCTTGAACAAACAGCAGCCATCTGATAATTGCCACGGCGACTCTGTTCTGCACAAAAGGGAATTTACAGGAAAAAGAAATTCGGCAGTTTTGAAGGTATTCGGCAGTTAGAAGTACAATGGATTTCATCAGTCGAAGGTGAAACCATGCATCAAAGCCGGAAGGGTACCAACCGAAAAGAACGGAGACATCTCCTTTTGCGATCAAAAACATACCTTAAACTTGAACTCAATCCGATTCTGATTGATTGATTGTACATTGCTTAACGTCCCGACAGCAACAAGGCTTTCTCAGGACGTGCCTGCACTGCTTGTGAAAAAAAACAACCAACTAAACAGAACATTGAATGTATGTCGCCAGCCGGTCAAACACATTAAATAAACCTAACACATGGGGCCTAAATAAAGCTAAGACCATTTAGCAACACACATCCAATATCAAGAGCTACAGGCAGTGCAGACAGTAGGGAGAGTTTAAAAAAGGCAAATACAGGTGAATGGACCTCGGGTAGACAGAAACACATGCCCCAGAATAGAGAGAAAACCCCACCCTGTGGGGCTGACCAGGGTGACCCTGGGAACTAAAAACCAGGGCAGACCCGGGTGGGGTCAATCCGATTCTGAGCGACAGTCGTCGCCCGAGAGTGCTGAACTGAAAATCACTAGACCAAGACAAATGTTAAAATGGCACTACTGAAAAATCACACTCAAATCGTGTCCGCAGGTTTGACCATATGAAACTGGTTGTTTGGGGGTTCAAAGTCGTATAAGCAACAATGGCTATCTCACTTACTTACTTACTTACGCCTGTCACCCCTACCCGGGTATAGGCCGTCGACGGGAGACCTCCAGCAACTCCTGTCCTGTGCTTCTCCTTCGATTCTACTCCAGGTGGATCCCAGTCTCTTGATGTCTGCTTGGAGGTCTCGACGCCAGGAGTTTCTCGGCCTACCTCTTTTCCTCTTTCCCTGGGGGTTCCATGACAATGCCTGCCTAGTGATACTGGAAGCTGGCTTTCTCAGACTGTGACCGATCCATCCCCATCTTCTTCGCCCAATTTCATTCTCTGCTGTTATCTGCTCTGTTCTGTCCCAGAGTCTGACGTTGCTGATCTTCTCTGGCAAGTGGATTTTCAAAATTCTTCCAAGGCAACTGTTCATGAAGGTCTGTACTCTGTTGACTGTGGTTTTTGTCAATCTCCAAGTCTCTGCTCCATATAGGATTGATTGATTGTACATTGCTTAACGTCCCGACAGCAACAAGGCTTTCTCAGGACGTGCCTGCACTGCTTGTGAAAAAAAATAAACAGAACATTGAATGTATGTCGCCAGCCGGTCAAATACATTAAAGAAACCTAACACATGGGGCCCAAATAAAGCTAAGACCATTTAGCAACACACATCCAATATCAAGAGCTACAGGCAGTGCAGACAGTAGGGAGAGTTTTAAAAAGGCAAATACAGGTGAATGGACAAAGGGTAGACAGAAACACATGCCCCAGAATAGAGAGAAAAACCCACCCTGTGGGGCTGACCAGGGTGACCCTGGGAACTAAAAAATACCTAACCCCACCCAAGTCCCCCAGAGCAGACCCGGGTGGGGGATCCATATAGGAGAACTGCTTTTACATTTGAGTTGAAAATCCGGACTTTGGTGTGTTGTGACAGCTCTCTGGAACTCCACACTTTTTTTAACTGGAGAAAGGCTGCTCTGGCTTTACCGATTCGTGCTCTGACATCTGCATCAGTGCCGCCTTTTTTGTCTATGATGCTCCCGAGATAGGTGAAGGACTCCACCTCCTCCAACGGGGTGCCAGCAAGCAAGATTGGTTCTTCCCTGGTTGTGTTCAGCCTCATTGTCTTTGTTTTCTGTTTGTGAATGGTGAGGCCCACTTGGGACGAGATGTCAGCAAGCCTCGTGGCCTTGTCCTGCATTTGTTGACGAGTGTGGGACAGTAATGCCAAGTCGTCTGCAAAATCGAGGTCGTCAAGCTGTGTCCACAGTGTCCACTGTATTCCACTTCGTCTGTGCTCTGTGGTCATCTACATGACCCAGTCTATGGCCAGTAGGAAGAGGAACGGAGACAGCAGACACCCCTGCCTGACACCAGTTCTGACCTGGAGCTCTCTGGTGAACTGCCCTTCGTGGATCACGCGATCTGTCATGCCATCATAGCTGCTCTTGATCAGGCGGACGAGCTTTGTGGGTACACCGTAGTGTCGTAGGAGTTTCCACAGAGTCTCTCGGTCCACGCTGTCAAATGCTTTCTCATAATCCACAAAGTTGACGTACAGCGGGGAGCTCCACTCCAGAGACTGTTCCACGATGATGCGGAGAGTGGCGATCTGGTCTGTACATGATCGGTTCTTCCTGAATCCTGCTTGCTGGTCTCTCAGCTGGGGGTCAACGGAGCTCTTCATTCTCTCCAGGATGATCCTGTTGAAGACCTTTCCTGGTACTGACAGCAAGGTGATTCCTCTGTAGTTGGAACACTTGCTGAGGACGCCTTTCTTGGGAAGCTTGATTAGGTACCCCTCCTTCCAGTCAGCTGGCATCACTTCCTCTTCCCAGATCTTTCCAAACAGTGGGTACAGCATCTCCACTGTTGTCTCTAGGTCTGCTTTCAGAGACTCCGCTGGGATGCCATCTGGCCCTGCTGCTTTGCCATTCTTCAAAAATGCCACTGCTCTTCTGATCTCTTCCCGGCTGGGTCTGTCACAGTTGATGGGTAGGTCGGTCTCTGCCGGCTGGATGTCGGGGGGGGGGGGGGGGGGGGGGGGGGGGGTCGGGTGGGCTAGGTCTGTTCAGTAACTCTTCAAAATACTCGGCCCATCTGTCGAGTTGGTCTGCTCTGTCTGCAATAGGCTTGCCTTCTTTGTCTTTTACTGGTCTTTCTGTATGGCCATACTTACCCGACAATCTTCTGGTAATGTCGTAGAGCCGTTTCATGTTGCTGCTGCCTGCTGCCTTTTCTGCCTCTGCTGCCAGGCTGTCTGTGTAGGCCCTCTTGTCTGCCCTGATACTCCTCTTCACCTCGCGGTTGGCTTCCGAGTATTCCTCCTGTTCCCTTACTTTGGCTGCTCTCGTGCGACTGTTGTTGACCGCTGCTTTCTTCTGCTTCCTCACTTCTATCTTCTTCAAGGTCTGTGCCGACATCCAGTCCTTGTGGTGGTGTTTCCTGAACCCTACAGTGTCTTTGCAGGTTGAGTTCAGCGCCTCTCTAACTGCCTTCCACTGCTGCTCTGTGGTGACCGCCTCCTCTTCATTTACTAGCTCCTGTAGCGCTTGAAACCGGTTGGACAGCACCAGTTTGAACTCTTCTCTAACTCCAGTTTCTCTCAGGAGGCCTACATTATAGCGCTGTCTTCTTGTTGTCTCTGTGCGGCTTTTCTTTAGCTTGAGCTTCATTCTTAAGGTAAGCAGATGGTGGTCGGAGGCGACATCTGCTCCCCTCCTCACTCGAACATCTTGAAGGGATCTTCTAAATTTCTTACTAATGCAGATAAAATAATATGGTCTATTTGGTTCTCTGTTGTATGGTCAGGTGAGACCCAAGTTGCTTTGTGTATTCTTCTGTGTGGGAAGATGCTGCCTCCAATGATAAGTCGGTTTAGAGCACAAAAGTCTACAAACCTCTCCCCGTTCTCACTCATCTCTGAGCCTAGTCCCTGTCTCCCCATCACCTCTTCGTATCCGGTGTTGTCCTCTCCTATTTTGGCATTAAAATCGCCCATGACGATGGTGATGTCTCTTACTTACTTACTTACGCCTGTCACCCCTACCCGGGTATAGGCCGTCGACGAGAGACCTCCAGCAACTCCTGTCCTGTGCTTCTCCTTCGATTCTACTCCAGGTGGTTCCCAGTCTCTTGATGTCTGCTTGGAGGTCTCGACGCCAGGAGTTTCTCGGCCTACCTCTTTTCCTCTTTCCCTGGGGGTTCCATGACAATGCCTGCCTAGTGATACTGGAAGCTGGCTTTCTCAGACTGTGACCGATCCATCCCCATCTTCTTCGCCCAATTTCATTCTCTGCTGTTATCTGCTCTGTTCTCTCCCAGAGTCTGACGTTGCTGATCTTCTCTGGCCAGTGGATTTTCAAAATTCTTCTAAGGCAACTGTTCATGAAGGTCTGTACTCCGTTGACTGTGGTTTTTGTCAATCTCCATGTCTCTGCTCCATATAGGAGAACTGCTTTTACATTGGAGTTGAAAATCCGGACTTTGGTGTGTTGTGACAGCTCTCTGGAACTCCACACTTTTTTCAACTGGAGAAAGGCTGCTCTGGCTTTACCGATTCGTGCTCTGACATCTGCATCATTGCCGCCTTTTTTGTCTATGATGCTCCCGAGATAGGTGAAGGACTCCACCTCCTCCAACGGGGTGCCAGCAAGCAAGACTGGTTCTTCCCTGGTTGCGTTCAGCCTCATTGTCTTTGTTTTCTGTTTGTGAATGGTGAGGCCCACTTGGGACGAGATGTCAGCAAGCCTCGTGGTCTTGTCCTGCATTTGTTGATGAGTGTGGGACAGTAATGCCAAGTCGTCTGCAAAATCGAGGTCGTCAAGCTGTGTCCACAGTGTCCACTGTATTCCACTTCGTCTGTGCTCTGTGGTCATCTTCATGACCCAGTCTATGGCCAGTAGGAAGAGGAACGGAGACAGCAGACACCCCTGCCTGACACCAGTTCTGACCTGGAGCTCTCTGGTGAACTGCCCTTCGTGGATCACGCGACATGTCATGCCATCATAGCTGCTCTTGATCAGGCGGACGAGCTTTGTGGGTACACCGTAGTGTCGTAGGAGTTTCCACAGAGTCTCTCGGTCCACGCTGTCAAATGCTTTCTCATAATCCACAAAGTTGACGTACAGCGGGGAGCTCCACTCCAGAGACTGTTCCACGATGATGCGGAGAGTGGCGATCTGGTCTGTACATGATCGGTTCTTCCTGAATCCTGCTTGCTGGTCTCTCAGCTGGGGGTCAACGGAGCTCTTCATTCTTTCTAGGATGATCCTGTTGAAGACCTTTCCTGGTACTGACAGCAAGGTGATTCCTCTGTAGTTGGAACACTTGCTGAGGTCGCCTTTCTTGGGAAGCTTGATTAGGTACCCCTCCTTCCAGTCAGGTGGCATCACCTCCTCTTCCCAGATCTTTTCAAACAGTGGGTACAGCATCTCAACTGTTGTCTCTAGGTCTGCTTTCAGAGACTCCGCTGGGATGCCATCTGGCCCTGCTGCTTTGCCATTCTTCAAAAATGCCACTGCTTTTCTGATCTCTTCCCGGCTGGGTCTGTCACAGCTGATGGGTAGGTCGGTCTCTGCCGGCTGGATGTCGGGGGGGTCGGGTGGGCTAGGTCTGTTCAGTAACTCTTCAAAATACTCGGCCCATCTGTCGAGTTGGTCTGCTCTGTCTGCAATAGGCTTGCCTTCTTTGTCTTTTACTGGTCTTTCTGTATGGCCATACTTACCCGACAATCTTCTGGTAATGTCGTAGAGCTGTTTCATGTTGCCGCTGCCTGCTGCCTTTTCTGCCTCTGCTGCCAGGCTGTCTGTGTAGGCCCTCTTGTCTGCCCTAATACTCCTCTTCACCTCGCGGTTGGCTTCCGAGTATTCCCCCTGTGCCCTTACTTTGGCTGCTCTCGTGCGACTGTTGTTGACCGCTGCTTTCTTCTGCTTCCTCGCTTCTATCTTCTTCAAGGTCTGTGCCGACAGCCAGTCCTTGTGGTGGTGTTTCCTGAACCCTACAGTGTCTTTGCAGGTTGAGTTCAGCGCCTCTCTAACTGCCTTCCACTGCTGCTCTGTGGTGACCGCCTCCTCTTCATTTACTAGCTCCTGTAGCGCTTGAAACCGGTTGGACAGCACCAGTTTGAACTCTTCTCTAACTCCAGTTTCTCTCAGGAGGCCTACATTATAGCGCTGTCTTCTTGTTGTCTCTGTGCGGCTTTTCTTTAGCTTGAGCTTCATTCTTAAGGTAAGCAGATGGTGGTCTGAGGCGACATCTGCTCCCCTCCTCACTCGAACATCTTGAAGGGATCTTCTAAATTTCTTGCTAATGCAGATATGGTCTATTTGGTTCTCTGTTGTATGGTCAGGTGGGACCCAAGTTGCTTTGTGTATTCTTCTGTGTGGGAAGATGCTGCCTCCAATGACAAGTCGGTTTAGAGCACAAAAGTCTACAAACCTCTCCCCGTTCTCACTCATCTCCGAGCCTAGTCCCTGTCTCCCCATCACCTCTTCGTATCCGGTGTTGTCCTCCCCTATTTTGGCATTAAAATCGCCCATGACGATGGTGATGTCTCGCTCCGCACATTTGTCCACGGCACTCTGGAGTCGGTCGTAGAACTCTTGTTTCTCTTCCTCGTCACTGTCATTGGTGGGCGCATAACACTGGATGACGTTCAGCTTGAGCTTTTTCTTGGTTCTAAAGGCTGCTGTTATAATTCTTGGCCCAAGAGGTTCCCAGCCCATCAGCGCTCTCTGTGCCACTGGTGACAGCATGAGTGCTACTCCTTCTGTATGGGGGGCATTCTCCTCTTCATGACCTGAATACAGAACCGTCTCCCCACTTAACAGCCTTTTCTGGCCAGACTGCGTCCATCTGGCTTCACTGATGCCTAGCAGGGAAAGGTTGTACTTTTGCATTTCCGCTGCTATCTGGGCGGCCTTACCGCTCTGGTACATGGTCTTGACGTTCCATGTGCCCATGGTTGTATCCCTGGATAGAGAGAGGCGGCTCGGTCCTGTGGCTTCCGAAGACTTCCGGCTTTCACCACAGGACGTCATAAGTCTTCTAGTAGAAGAACCTTCCTCCTCCAGGAAAGGAATTACTGTTAGTCTTTTCGTCGGCGTTTTTGTAGCTATTTCCTTTTTTGCAGGGTGGGGAAGCTACCCCCACGCCCAACCCCCTTACTAGGAGGACCAGGGGTTTTCTGTCGGGGTCACCTTCCCTTAGACCATGTTGGTTCACGGCACCTTATTTCATTCGGTGCACCCCTCTCACGAGGGACCCCCTATCCACCACCCAGGGGACGCGCCTCAACGCCGTATGGTCCCAGCGCGAGGTGGTGATGTCTCGCTCCGCACATTTGCCCACGGCACTCTGGAGTCGGTCGTAGAACTCTTGTTTCTCTTCCTCGTCACTGTCATTGGTGGGCGCATAACACTGGATGGCGTTCAGCTTGAGCTTTTTTCTTGGTTCTAAAGGCTGCTGTGATAATTCTTGGCCCAAGAGGTTCCCAGCCCATCAGCGCTCTCTGTGCCACTGGTGACAGCATGAATGCTACTCCTTCTGTATGGGGGGCATTCTCCTCTTCATGACCTGAATACAGAATCATCTCCCCACTTAACAGCCTTTTCTGGCCAGACTGCGTCCATCTGGCTTCACTGATTCCTAGCAGGGAAAGGTTGTACTTTTGCATTTCCGCTGCTATCTGGGCGGCCTTGCCGCTCTGGTACATGGTCTTGACATTCCATGTGCCCATGGTTGTGTCCCTGGATAGAGAGAGGCGGCTCGGTCCTGTGGCTTCCAAGACTTCCGGCTTTCACCACAGGACGTCATAAGTCTTCTAGTAGAAGAACCTTCCTCCTCCAGGAAAGGAATTACTGTTAGTCTTTTCGTCGGCGTTTTTGTAGCTATTTCCTTTTTTGCAGGGAGGGGAAGCTACCCCCACGCCCAACCCCCTTACTAGGAGGACCAGGGGTTTTCTGTCGGGGTCACTTCCCTTAGACCATGTTGGTTCACCGCACCTTATTTCATTCGGTGCACCCCTCTCACGAGGGACCCCCTATCCACCACCCAGGGGACGCGCCTCAACGCCATATGGTCCCAGCGCGAGGAACAATGGCTATCTCAGCGACTCACAAATTCATCCTTGAACAACACAGCGTGGGATGGGTGGCCATGACGTTCAAGGGCAGTGCCCGATTAGCTTGGCTCCTGGGAAGGCGCCAACTAATCAGGCACTACCCTTCAACTATCATGCTCAACCCATCACCCTGATCAAATTGTAGACGCCTCCTAAATAAAAGTTCTGTAAGTCAATGATGCATTGGTGACTGAACGTCTTACAAAGTGAACGATACAGCATTGATGAGTTCGCGCCAACTGATTCAGGGTTTGAACAACCAACCCAGGCAACGTTTTAGGACACGTTCGCAGCTATTGACGCGGGGCGCCGTGAATGTACCATATACACTACCATGTACAAAGTCCTTCATTTTGACTTGTTCATGCAATCTAAAATAATACGAACAGCGACAAAATGACTCGCCTGAATGCAGTATCGACATTGTACATGAACAAACTCAGTGTACGCCTACTGACACACAACTTATAAAACTTACAAAGCCGTTTCTGTCACCCTGCATTGTAAAAAATATAAAAAAGTAACGGGGAAAAAAACAACACTCGATAATGCAGCAGACCGGGATGAACTACATTATTATTTTCTTGTCACAAATCGATATGTGTCTAAAATGATTCATGCCCTAAGGCCAATATCAATACATTTAGCGAAAAAAAAACTACTCCAACTGAATAGGTCAAGTGGGTTGGATGGTTGAATGTAACGTCCTCCACACCAAAAAAGACTGATGAGTATGAAACTCCGGGTGGAAAAAAAATGCTATTTGTTCATTTATTTTTACTTTTTCAATAATTATTATTCTTAGCACTGACAAGACTTGCTCCACACCATTATTAAAATAAACAAGTTACTGAAAAAAGGTTTTCGCGACACAATGTCAAAATGTCAATACAAAAGGTCTATCATCGTCGTTCGTATCACAAGCGAGTGGTTTATGCCAACCTAGATAACATCAAACAGCCATCCAGTCGATAAAACGCTTTAGTTGTGCTAATAAAAGAAACGAGCAGCCCTGCAAGCAAACAAGCCTCATCTGCAAGAGGCATCAGTAGATCTTCATGAGCCACCGCCTTGCGGGGACTCCTTAGGATTTATACCTCTCGCTGTCTACATTTATATATATGTGTCAGTCTTCAAGCGAGGGTCATGCGCGGTGACAAACTTTGAAAAAGGTGCAGGCTTTCTCCACAGTAATCCATACACCTTTCCTCCAAAGAAACAGATACAGAGCAACCTGAGCCGATTCCATCTAGCAGGCGATATAGATACTCATGAGCCGTGCGGCTGCACGGGTCCATGAGACTCTACACCTCCTGCAGATGTCAGAACTGACTGAAGGACTACTCTACATGTGAATGAAAGTCAGGTATGGATTTTCTGGGTACTACTGTGACTTTTGGTGTTGACTTCAAGCCGAACAAAGACTGAAAGCACATATAGCGCTCTCGGCACATGGGAGTGTCCTACATTATACTCTGTAATGGGAGAGAAGAAGAAGTATAGAGTGTCCCTGGTACTCACCAAGCAGCTCAATTCTGTTCTGAGACTAAGAGAGAGAGAGAGAGAGAGAGAGAGAGAGAGAGAGAGAGAGAGAGAGAGAGAGAGAGAGAGAGAGAGAGAGAGAGAGAGAGAGAGAGAGAGAGCAAACATGACGCAAGTTTTACCCATGGATCAATCATAATACTAACTTCCTTCTCAGCGGAGAACTGAAAGTTGGCAAACTTTTGCTCACAGCCCCATTTGTTTTCAGTTTTCGATTTTTGTTTCCGCGGGAAAAGCGTTAAGGTGAATCTGGTACACATGAGCAAACCGCATATTTCAATAGCGAAAGGACCATCGTGTAAAAACAGAATTCTAAATGCGAACACGAAAAGTGCACTTTAACTGTTTGGCTGTCGGCAGCGCTTTTTGTCGGAATCACCGACAGCCAAAATGGTGAGGAAAAAAAAAAGAGAAGAGAACCTACATTAACCCGTTCACTGCCCGTTAACTCATTGTACCCCAACACCGAAATCCTTAAATTTTGCAGTTGTCCTCTGAAGACTGCAGCCCAGTGCATGAGACAGATCGACCATGATAGTTCAAGGGTGGTGCCAGAATAGCTTGGCGCCCATAGGCGCCAAGCTATTCTGGCATCACCCTTGAACTATCATGGTCGATCCTTATCATCCTGTGGTGTGTCTGGGGTAGAATGAGTTATCACAGACTGCGTTTCTGCGGTGTTCCTTATCTCAACATCAAGAAATCTTAGCTGTCCCTGGGACATGGATTCAAAGCGATGTCAGCAAGAGGCATAGATCCTCATGAGCCCCCCGCAACTGCCGCGGGGGTTCAGGAGGATCTATGCCTCTTGCCGTTGGGTGCTGTTCAAATGTTCTCGACACTGAACGGGTTAAAGCGACCTGTTTGCATGACATGCATTCGATTCGTATTCGTGAATGCGCCCCGTGTCGCTCGTACTACATGTGTGCTGGTCTGTGATTTTTTAACTTACGGGTTGTAGCCGTAAGGTCGAATATCACTGGTCAGCACACATGCAGCTAAACAGCCTGTGACAAACGCAACGACACGGCAGGTGCATGTAAAGCGCAAGCATCACCATTGGCTACATGTGGCAGATGATCCACTACACTGATAACAAAATAAAAAGAAACGAAATGAGGAAAAGGAACACCCTCTCCCCTCCCCCCTTCCCTCCAACCCGTCTCCCCCTTCACTCTATCTAAACAGTGTAGAGCTGAACTGCTTTTATGACGGATGCATAAAATTGTTTCTTTTCACGTCGATGCACGAACTGCGTACTTAACTCATTCTACCCCAGACACACCACAGCAAGATATGGATCGACCATGACAGTTTAAGCCTGATGCCAGAATAGCTTGGCGCCTATGGGCGCCAAGCTATTCCGGCATCACCCGTGAACTATCATGGACGATCTGTGTCCTGCACTGCAATGCAGTCTTCAGAGGACAACGGCAACATTGGGGGATTCGATGTTGGGGTACAATGAGTTAACAAGGATAGATGTGAAGAGTGGCGTGCGCGCCGATTGCCCTCATCAACTTTTAACTCATTCAGCCCGACGGCCGTATTTCCCAAATTTTGGAGGCGTCATCTAATGACTATGCACCAGTTGAAGGAGATGGATCGACCATGATAATTCAAGGGCAGTGCCAAGCTAATCTGGCACTGTCCTTGAATTATCATGGTCGACCCATCTCCTGCTGTAGTGCGTCAGGGCTGAATGGGTTAATAACGTCTCTTCCCCCCCCCCTCCCACCCCACTCCTCAAATGTCGACTGTCCCTGGCATTTTAGCAGGCACATTTACCGTCAGTTATTAGTTTTGCGCTCGGCCATCTATGCGTGATCCATTAAAGGTTTTAATGTAAGCCTGGAACATGGAACAAAAGCCTGCCTAAGTTTGTCCGGCCAAATGCACACATCTACGTCGAGACTAAAGACCAATCGATCGTTTTTTATTTTTTTTTTAGGTTTGTTCAGGCTATTTCCAGACCACGCTTTCTGCCTCCCCCCCCCCCCCCTCCCCCCACAAACACACACCCTATCCTCACCCCCCACCCCCTTCCCGTTCCTCATTTCATGGCTGTCCCCTCCATCTTTCTCATGTTTCAGAAAAAATAAACCCTCTCCTATTCTTCCAGCAAATGTAGTTAAATGTAAATGACATTGTATTGCCGAGAAAAGACTTGACCTGTTCACTGCCAAGAATAACGGAACACCAACCAACCGCAAGAGGTATAAGATCCTCATGAGCCCCCGCAGTCGCGGGGGCTCATGAGGATCTATGCCTCTTGCTGCCCTCACTTTGTATTCATGTTCCTTGGACAAACGAAGTTCTGTGACGTTGAGATAACAGTGATTTCCAACACACGATCTGCGTCCACTGGCATTGACGGGGTTAAGAAAGGGGACACAGTTGGAGCAGGTGCTCATGAGAATCTGTCTCTTGCCTATGGACAGTTCTGCCGACTGGCAGTTCCACCATCCTACACGTAAATGTGTGCAGAAGAAAACATCTACCTGTGTTAATGGTGGTTTACTTTCTTAGTCAAGGGACCAATTTACACAACGTCTGCTACCCACTCTGATGACGAAATTAGGTTTCAAGTCTTTGAACTGGTCAATTTCTTGTCTGTCTGTGACAGCGTTCTTGTCAATTAAGGTATAGACTTACAACTACAACTCTACTCCCCCCCCCCCCCCTCCCCCCCCCCCCACTCCCTTCTTCTTTCTTCCTCGGGCCGCCTGAACCGAGCCCTACTATCTGTGTAAAAATGTAAAAAAAAAAAAAAAAAAGAAGATCCTCGACCGCTATAGAACTATGAAGACCGCAGGGGCTCAGAAGGCCTTCAAAGTTCATCTTGTGGCCAACATATAACTCTACTTACATCTGTGTTCTTCGCATATAAAAATACATGTAGAAAGGTGATACGCCTGCGCATTGTGTTGGTCGCCTTTTCCTTCCCCCCGGACAAAGGCCTGAGATGCTTAGTTAACCATTTCACTCTCGAGCCAAAATGGCACAATTTAACGTAGTAGTACATACAATGAGCAATGCAATGACCACGGTGGCTGAAGGGTTGCTAAGGATTAACTTAGCTTCTCTGAAGCTATTTAAGCACTACCTTTCAGCTGTTCACGAAACATCCATCTCCCGCACTTTGCGCTGGATGTACAAGAGACTCATTTTTCACACCTCCGTCGGCCACTTTGACCATCGAGTGTGGCGCCGATAGTTGGCTGTGAAAGAGCAATACTTGTACACGTGGTCGACGGCTACGTAATGGTTCTCTCTCCACCTTCTTGACATTCAGCCAACCCATTCCATCTGCAAGAGGCATAGATTCTCATGAGCCCCTGCAAAGCAGGGGCTCATGAGAATCTACGCCTCTTGCTGACACGAGATCGGGTCATTCATACTCTCAGATTGACAGGGTAGTGTCAGTGTACGGCCCAATAAATCCCTTGATCAATGAACTAAAAGTCTTCCCCCAGCTACTCTTGTCAAATAGGTGTAAAATACTAGACAGACAGAAGGACTGGCGGTCAGTTAAGCAATAAACAGACAGCAGAAGTTAAAATGGCCTTTGATCCGATTTAATCAAATTAGTGCTGTAGAAGTCAATCAGAGGGCAGTCTCGGAGGGCCACACACCACATTACAAGCTCAATCCGCTCGAATTGGAAGTTCAATGAGAGGATGTTTTACAGGAAATCAGTCACGTTTGTCACGTATTTTACTCCAGTTCTTTGATCTGATCAGCCCCAAGATTCAGACGATACTTGGAGTAGCTATTTTGTTACAACTTTCGTGTGCAAGGGGGACATAAATAGGAATTACCTAACTTTGTTACAACTTTCTCAGTACACCTTTCATCACGTTAAGTTACTGGCTACAGAAAAAGTTGTGTGTGTGTGTGTTTTTTTTGTTTTGTTTGTTTGTTGTTGAACTTGAACCCGAATAAGATAAGATGAACAATGTACATGTACCAGTCTGTGATTCTGGACCTTCCGGCTTGAAACCGGAAGATCCAAAATCACAGACCAGCACAGGACGACTGACGGGCGGGGCCAAGTCCCACATCGCTCGCTTTTAACAGTGATGTCCTGGAGCCAAGCTAATCGTACCCCACCCTTGAGTCACCTGGCTGATCACAGGCAGGATTATCTCTGTGTGCTTGTCCTTGATATTGGACCTTACGGTCGGGGGCGGTAAGGTCCAAAATGACAGGCCAGCAAACATTATATCTGCCCTGTATGAGCAAAATGCCAAGGAGTCCATTTTGTAAAGGGGGAAAGCAAGATTTTCACTGTATTAAAATTTTTTTTAATCTTGGTAGACACAAAAATGGACTTTTGCCTTTCAGGGGGAATATGCGCGCGCTTTGAGAGTAGCATGTCGCAGGTTGCGAGATGGAAACTACAGAAGTGAAATGGACATATGGCAATAGACAGTACACGTATGTCCATTTTGGGAAACTTTCATTGTTATACAACGGACATGCTGGCGCGTGCTATACAACGGCAGGTATGTGAAACCAGTAAAAAAAAAAAAAAAAAAAAAAAGGCATGAATGAGAATGAGTGTAAGTGGATTAGGCCATTTTAACCCCACAGCCACACTTACCAGATTTTGGAGGGATCACCTAACGGCTACCAGAAGACGGAGTGACCATGATAATTCACGGGTAGTGCCAGATTAGCTTGGCGCCTTAAGGCGCCAAGCTAATCTGGCACTACCCGTGAATTATCATGGTTAGTCCTTCTCCTGCTACAGGGCGTTGGGGTTAAATGGGTTCAGCCACAAAGTGACAAAGTAAAAAATGACACTTACCTTTTCAGGCCGAGTTTATCAAACAGTAATCCACAGCTTCAAGTCGTTAAACTGACACTGCAATCACACCAAACACAAAACCTCAGAACTAAATATAGAAGCCAACTGTGACACATGCTATATTCTCACTGGGAACTAAAAGTCATGACACATGCCTATATTCTCACTGGGAACTAAAAGTCAAAGTGACACTGACATTATCTTCGATAAATGTTCACTGCGACCGACATCTAACATACACCTGAGAACACAATGACGCAGGCACACACATTATTATCGCAATTTTCACGTGCGTTCATGCACATGACGGCCCGTTTCTCGACGCCCAATCACTTGCGTCCCATCAGCAGCTGCACACACACACGCGCGCGCAATTCCATACCACCCCCTGTGGTACCGCGCGGCTAAATGTACTGTACACAAGTGTGACGTAAGCGCACACTAGCGGCTTGCCTCCCTTTGTCGTGAGTTCGCGCCGACAGAAGGCGCTGGCCTTGAAGTCATTAACAGACGTGACCAAACCGTTCTAAGTGTAGACAGAAACGACGAAAGAAAATGAAATAATCAAAGGAGAATATTATCATGTGCCTCTACAGTAGGATAAAATGCAGAGAAAGAACAACATCAGTCTGTCAGCAAGGACTGAATATAACTTCTCTGTAGACAGGGGATTTTGTACTCGTATCGAGTTCAGTTTTTAGTGCTACAGATGACAAAGTCAAAGATTTCAAAAGGCAAAGATTCTCATGAGAATCTGTGCTTCTTACAGACGAAAGCCTCTGGCCACAGGAGCCAATAAACATAACAACCGCTAATTGGGAGCTAAAGTAAAATCCTGCCACCTTGGTGTCAGGGGAAACCTATAGGGGCCAACCCGGTCGCACCATTGAGCCAGCGAGAGGAGAGCGAGTGGGTGAGGCGGTAACCCTAGAGGCCAGAAGAGGTTTCCATAGTTTTCATGCCAGGTCTGGAAAAGCAGATTAAGTGTAGGAGAACAATACCGTAAGCCCGCATGTTCCCGTCACTACTAGTGAAGTACCGTCCGATGTTGCCTCTGCACTCCTGTCACAGTTCAAAATACAAAGCCCATTCAAGTCAACACAGAGTGGTTCCCTCAGCGATGCGTGCAAGTCGCGGCGGCTGGTTCGGCCGTGCTAGCTGAGGGGCAGTGCATGATGAGCTTGACCGGCCACTCTGCATGCACAACATGTGGATGACATTCTCTTCACATTAACTTCAAGTCCTGAAGTCTTTTTCACTACAAAATGTAAAACTCGTTCATTAGTGTAACGCATTTAGTAATCAGGTAGAATGTTGGTAAAACTCCACATGGACAGAAGACGGTTCCGTTCTACCACATCAAGATCAGTGCAATCCAAGAATGAAGCATCAAACGCGTCACGCATCAGATTTGACTCGAAGTTGTCAGCCAAGAAAAGAAATTTATTACAAAACTGAACAGGTAATGTTTGCTCGTGGAGTATGAGCGCGCGATGTCGGAGATGAACAAATTCCAATAATAAGATCTAATCTAACACATCTGAGACACTTCGGGCAATGCGTATTTTTACATGCTTCATGTTGAACCTGGTATCACATCAAACCCATTGTGTACGCCCAAGAGAAAACTAAACTGGAAGGTACGCAACAGAACTGATAAAGACATCATTTTTAACGCCTTGGCTGCTACTGACGATACCGTTCGGCGGAAAAGACGCGTTGTTACCGGGCTGTGTTTTTTTTTTTTTTTTTAATTTTTTTTCGCAGAGTGCCGAGTACACGAACGACGTTACTAATCATCCACTGAATCTGCTTTGGAAATGATAAATAAAAATCAAACCTCTCACTTACTTTAATCCAGTTCAGTTTACAATGTATCCGTCTTCTAAAAAAAAGGCCGTCGCTGCAATCACAAACGAGGTTTGACCATCGGAAAGTCCGTACTCAACTACTGTTGCATTCGAAGCGTGTGTTTGGACTACCGTGCTGTGTGCACCTTCTCCACGCTCCACGGAAGCGTATTCCCCTCTTTGCTGGACCTAATCTAACATGAGGACTTGGATTCATACTGATACAATCCGCCCCATTCTCCCCCAATCACTATGATTCGCATTACACATAAAACTAAAACGCCCGCCTACCCCATCAGCCTGGCGAGCATGGATATAATCGTATCAGCAAGAGGCGTAGATCCTCATGAGCCCCCGCGAATGCGGGGGCTCATGAGGATCTATGCCTCTTGCGGATAGGTAGCGTTATCTGAAGCATGACTGCTGCAGGCTTGAAATTTGTAGCCAGTGATACGGGAGCTGCCTACTGTCAAGGGGCCACTCGAACCGGCGTAAGTAGAGTGCAAACACTCGAGCGGCCGCTGCCCCGCAGCGACACGCTTTCCCCACGACACCTTCCGCTGCGAGTCACGTCACTGGGGCGTAAAGACAACTGTCGTATCACCTACCCCTGGCGCAACTTGTCACGCATTGCTGGTTGCAAGCTTGCTCATGAAAGAAGTACTGATGCAGTTGATCTGTCGCTATCCAGCAAGCCAAGGGTCCTCAGACCGAAGTCGGCCGCTGTTGGCCTGCGTAAAGCTGTGTGCGAGCCTAAAGTGACCCGACGTGGGCCTCAGACTCTTCGTTTCATATGCTGCCGAGCGATGTCTGATAACAATTGCAATATATGTAATCTGACACATCTCGGACACTTCGAAAAGTCAGTGCGCATTATTACATGCTGCATGGTGTACCAGAGATCATAACAACACAATTATTGTGTACGCCCAAGAGAAAAACTAAACTGGAAGGGACGCAACCGAACTGATAAAGACATATTTTAACCCCTTGGCTGCTACTGACGATGCCGTTCGGCGAAAAAATACGTTGTTACGCGTCTTCCGCGGTATCGTGAGGTTCTTTGTCTCTTTCAGTTGGGTGGCAGTCGCATTTTTTTGGGTGGCAGTCGCATTTTTTTTCGGCAGTGACAAGGTTAAAGGCAGCTGCGCAACAAGAAACCAACACAGAAAATTAAGTTGCAGTAGTAAGTGTGAAATCGTTATCGACAGTTAGTTCCTACGTTCAGCCCCCCCAACACCAACTGTCAGACAGCCGTGTCATCGTCAGCTGTGAAAACCCGAGTCCCCACGGAGTCAACTTGACCCCTTTACTGCCAAAGCACACAGCAAGGCGCATAGATCATCATCAGACCCTACAGGTAGGGGTACATTCAAGAGAATGTGTGCCTCTTGCCGGCCACTTTAACCCCAGGACTTTTACTGACGATATCGACAATGATAGTTCAAGGGTAGTGCCAGATTAGCTTGGCGCCGACAGGCGCCAAGCTAATCTGGCACTGCCCTTGAATTATCATGGTCGACCCATCTCCTGCTGTAGTGCGTCAGGGCTGACTGGGTTAAAAGCACTGTGTCCAAGGTACAGTTGCGGTAAATCTGAGATTGTTCTGGACACACCATAGTTAGCTGATGGCAGTTTGGGGGTTAACCACCCGAGTAATGACGGGATGAAAGTGACAGATCTGTCACGTCTGCTTTGTTGTTTGACTTATGTGCTTAACGGTCCTGTCACGGGACTGAAAGAGTGAGGGTGATGGAGGGGGGCGGGAGGGGTGGGGGGGGGGGTGCAATGTCGATATACCTCGATTCGCAGCGAATGGAAAGAGAAAGCCAGTGTGCGTGCAAGCTTCCTATATGCCAGGTACGAGAATTCTTGTTACGATGTATCACAGGCAGTATCAGGCCGTTCCGTTTATTTATATATTTATCCTTTTTATGTGTTTAACTGGAGCTGTAGAGACTAAACACAGTTCTCCGATAAACACAGGAAAATGCGTGTTTATACCGATGCCCATGATGTATCCAGCAAAATGCGTGTTTATACCGATGCCAATGATGTAACCAGCAAAATGCGTGTTTATACCGATGCCAACGATGTAACCAGCAAAATGCGTGTTTATACCGATGCCCATGATGTAACCAGCAAAATGCGTGTTTATACCGATGCCCATGATGTAACCAGCAAAATGCGTGTTTATACCGATGCCCATGATGTAACCAGCAAAAGAAAATTGATTGTAAATTGCTTAACGTCCCGACAGCAACAAGGCTTTCTCAGGGCGTGCCTGCACTGTTTGTGAAAAAAACAACAACTAAACAGAACATTGAATGTATGTCGCCAGCCGGTCCAATACGTTAAATAAACCTAGCAAAAGAAAAACAATGCTCGACAGCAGAGCTTGCGCGTGTTAATTCTGACGCCTGGGAAAGCCCCGAGCAAAGCAGGCACAACCCTTGAACTATAAAGATCGACACACCTCCCGCTGTAGTCACTGAGTCTGATGTAAACAGGGTGAGGAAGCAAGTGATCGCCTGTGTACAAGCTGTTACCTAATGAACGGTGGAAGGTTAACACTAATCCCCCGGCTGTGAAAGCGTGGCAGTTGGGCGGAATACCCAATGACACGCCTATTCATTTCTCAATCACCTGCTAAGTGAGTGAGGAAAAAAGTTGACAGCGATCGTCACCCCTGGAGGAAGGAGGGGGTAAAGTTGGGGATGACTGGAGAGGGCAACGGAGCACTCAGCTACGAAGTACCCAGATACAAATGACTGACTAATAACCCAACTCACAAAAAATAAATTAATGACAGTGACAGAACGGTTTGATTGATTGATTATATTGCTTAACGTCCCGACAGCAACAAGACTTTCTCAGGACGTGCCTGCACTGCTTGTGAGAAAAAAAAACAAAAAACAAAAAAAAACAGAATATTGAATGTATGTCGCCAGCCGGTCCAATACGTTAAATAAACCTACGACATTGGGCCTAAATAAAGCTGTCACAGAGTGCCTGTTATGTATAGTATGAGTTAAATAACTGATTAGAGTTAAAAGTCAGGTCAAGAGCCGAGTACGGGATATTGACCGAAACGTGACCCGCAAGGCTTAAGCCAGTATAATAGGACAAAGGGTGGGAGATCGGTTACCTATAGGAATCGTATACCTTGTGTGAGAAAGAGATTAATTTGCGTGGGTATAGGTGGCACGAGTGTCCAAACAAGGGCATGAAAGGTCAAAGGTAAAAATAACGCAGGACCTTTGGAAAAGGGCCCTTGTGCGAACAGAGACTAAAAATTGTATATAAGAAATGGTCAGAGTGTGTTTCGTGGGTTCCGTTCCTGAAGTGACACGTTGTGGCACCCTCGAGACAGCACACCGACCCTGAAATGTGATGTTAGGATTGTTCTCCCTCCCGGCACCAACTTTGGTGCTGGGATGGGCCGTGTGACCACCATGGGTCGTCGTATCCTGTATACACGTCAGAGGTGAGCAAACCCTTTACTATTGATCAATGTAACATTATATATACGTAGTAAATACAAAAGAGCCTTTGATTATGTCTGTTATGCTACTTGCATGCGAGAGTGGTATGATTGATGTCATGTTTCTCGTGTGTACTTGCTCAGTGGTTATTGTGATTGTTGTGTCCTCGACCGGTGTACCTCTTTGCAGCCAAGCGAGTCAAACTCCCCTTATATCGGCTTTTGAGTCACATGCATAAAAAGTTAGGATTAAACGATCCCCAACGAACGGTCGGGTGATAAAGCCAAGACCATTTAGCAACACACATCCAATATCAAGAGCTACAGGCAGTGCAGACAGTGTGGAGAGTTTAAAAAGGCAAATACAGGTGAATGGACCAAGGGTAGATAGAAACACATGCCCCAGAATATAGAAGAAAACCCACCCTGTTGGGCTGACCAGGGTGACCCTGGGAACTAAAAAGTAGTTACCCCACCCAAGTCCCCCAGGGCAGACCCGGGTGGGGGTAGTGACAGAACGGACGGATGGTTGGATGGATGGAAGGACGGCCAGGCTGAAGGACGGACGTACGTGACAGAAAATCTTCGCAGGAACAATGAACATAAACTTTTATTTTACAACAGTAGAAGTATTTGTTTACAAGACCAATTTTCAAACTTGCCGTTGCTACAAACTATTAATCAACATTATCATGGAAATGGATATAGGAAGTCGTATGCTTACTCGTTGAAACTCACTCTGAGGAACAGTCGAAACTCATCTCGGTCTGCTAGTGCCAATGGCATATTTTGTCCTCATGATGAGAATCTGTACAAGACTGATTGCGAGTGACTGTGGACAAATGATGAGTTATAACTGATATAAAGGTTAACTGCAGAAGACCTCTGTTCACGGACTGATGAATGGATGGATAAATAGGCAGATTGGCGGATATTTCGGGCAACTGAGAAGTAACAGACCCATCTGCCTTCTCAATATTCCTATAATTTATTAGGTCTCGCAGAAAGTCTAAGGACTGACTTTGTTATCTGCTGTATATTAGCTTCCGCTTCAGCCTAACGCTGGCTTAATAACTCATTCGGAAAACAATGCAAACTCCGCCACACTTGCAGTCCCGCTCATCAAAGCATTTGAGATCGTGATACTAAAACGAGCGCCATGACGCAAATTTACGGCAGTCGACTCTGAAGTCAATCAAGACAACAATTGTTCAAACCAGTCAACACACGCGGGTGGCTGATAGAAATTGCACGCTTACTTGCTCCGAGGATAGATCTGTGAAAAATCTCCATGTTAGCAAGAGGTATAACTTCTCATGAGCCCCGGCAGTCGCCGGGGCGCATGAGAATTTTTACCTCTTGCAGATGGAAGGGTCTGCCTGAGCGCGTGATAAGAAACGTCTGGCGTTGTATTTGTCTGCGTATCGACTTTTTCATAAACAAGCCATGTTATCGCCACTGTGTGTAACGACCTGTCATTGAACTCTGCAGCTGCCATATGGCCGGTTTGCACGAACATTCTACGGCCAAAATTAAGACTGATTGATTGTTTAGGTTTAACGCCACGCAAGCGATGAGGGCGGCAGATAATTTTATACCATTATTTCAAGACTTCTACTGCCAGTGGACGCAAACGGCGTGCTTCTGAATGAGCCCCAGCCGTTCAAGTAACACGGCTGCAAAGTGGCGTCAACAAGAGCCATAGAAACTGATGATCCATGTCTCTTGCAGATGGACTGTGTTCACATTTTCTCGGCTGGAGGAAAAGGGTCACTAACTCCCGTGGCATGATACAATCGACACGGCAGAAAGCACACTGAAACTGCTGGCATTGAAACAGCAAATGAATTGTGCTGACATTTGAGAAGGGTGAGAATGTTGGCTTTTTTTTTTCTTCTTTTTTTTAAAAACTCATTCTACCCCAGACACACCACAGCAAGATAAGGATCGACCATGATAGTTCAAGGGTGATGCCAGAATAGCTTGGCGCCTATGGGCGCCAAGCTATTCTGGCATCACCCTTGAACTACCATGGTGTATCTGCGTCCTGCACTGCAACGCAATCTTCAGAGGACAATGTCAAAATTTGGGGATTTCGGTGATGGGGTAGAATGAGTTAAATCGGTGCCTAATGTGATGTAATGATGTTCGCGCATCACACCCTGCACTATCTGTCTTCTTTACGCCTACAGAGCTTCCGTTATCCAGAAAAGGTTATTTACTGACTTTACTCTCCGCGCCGTCTGCGAATTTTCATAACGTAAGCTTCAAGCTAACAGACTCTCAATGACGACTCCGGCTCAGGCCAAAATGCTGTCACACCATGCCTACTGGTGGCAAAGTTTGAAATTGGTCTTATAATTAAATGCCGTCTACTGCGCTAGTACAAGGCTGGATGTCACAGAAGTCGGACACAGTGCAACAACGTTATTCCAGAGGTCCCGACAGCACTCTATGTAAATTAGGCCTACTTGAATATATTATCTACAAGACAAATTGGGTCCCATGGCGATTTATATTTGACGTTCACTGTGCTTCTACAGTTGTAATGTTCATTGTTTACGTTCTTGGATTAAAAAAAAAAAAAAAACAAGACAAAAAACTGAAAACACCGGTCCTTCGAGATTTAGTCCGTGAACGGTATCTCACTTGCTTCCATTAAAATTTGAATTCAACTCGACGTCAGAGAGCGAGCTTTGTATAGTTTTCAGGCAAAAGGATCAGGGGCCAGTTGCATGAGAAAGCTTAGTCCTGCGCCTGCCACTAAGCAAGGTTCCTCTTGTGGATCATCACTTAGTAGCTGGCGCAGGACTAAGCCTCACTCATGCAAATGAACCCAGTCACTCACCACGAAGTAAAAAGTCATCGGGCCGACGTCGGCCGTATTTGGCGCGCCCACGACTGTGCGCAGGCGGAAGTGTAGCTGACGTTGGCCCGGGGACCGTTGCGTGGTGGTTCTGTAAGCTTTTAAGTCTTTTGTTTGTCGAAAACCGACTGAAAGCCACGGCCATTGTGTTAGCAGCCAGGGGCGTGCTTTTGGAAATGCGGGTGACTGAGGCTCGTTTCTGATTGGAACATGAAACGGATGTTAAAAAAATCCTTACCGGAACCGCGGCAAAAAGTCAGCAAACAATCCCAGCGCTCAATGAGCTTAGCGCCGGACGAAAAGAAACGCGAGAACAAAACCGCAGCAGTTACTGTCATATTCTGTATCATTTTTATAAAAATCAGATTCAAAATTTGGTACAATATAATGACAACGGAATTATTTTGTCACATGTTTCATGCTAAGCCGGTTTATACCAAAATGTGGAGAAAAAAAACGAAGGTGACAACAAGTTTTACAAAGCCATGGCCATTCCAAAAAATATTCACGCTCGCTAGCCGTTGCTGTTTTGCTGTGAATCACATGCAATTTTCGACCTCAAAAAAGAGAAAAAAAAAAACGCGTTAAGCTCAGATTGACAGAACTGTCGACGATTGCTTCCAGATGTTACAATGCAACTTTTTTTTTTTTTGAGGCAATAATGCCGAGGAAAACGATATTTTAACATTTATTAAAACTGCATATAGCGATGAAGAAAGCCACATTGGCGTCGGAAAGTGGTCTGCCATGTCGTTTTGATGCTAGTCATATCACTGTTATATCTACTATACAATGCATTATTCATAAGCTCTGCTAATATAGGCGATTCACGAATATTGTTTTGTGAAGTTTTCCTGCTCGCACTGCTGACTGTCTATAGTGGCGCGCTCTCTTTACCACAGCCCACTGCGCTTTCTCGCATCTCGCAAACACCACTGATATGTCAGCAGAAGCTTCTTATCGCGCTTGGACCTGTCAACCACGCCTGTAAAAGAAAACCTCGATCTTCGTCCATATGACAAAACAAATTTCCAACCGATTGCACAGTCAAGCCAGATTGAGTGGCGTTCACGGGTAGCTTACCGTGTAATCTGGCCTCCCACCTGCCCTCTTCCCACACACACAGTCTTGTGTGATTTTTCAGTCCACGGTAGTCTGGATGCTGGTTTGTTCGATGATAACCCAACCCTACAACCTATCTGTAACAGGTATAGCTCCTCATGAACCCTCGCGACCGACTGAATCCACAATAACCGCAAGCAGAGTTGATCACAACCCGTCAGCAAGAAGCACAGATTCTGCGGGGGCTCATGAGAATCTATGCCTCTTGCCGAAACCAAAATACATCTGAATTGTTCCTATGATGGAGGTCTAAGGCGTTCCATCTACCACTGACTGATGCCGGAGACTTGCAAACGCCGGTGTGTATTTCACTTTTTGGTCTCCAACCACCCAGACTATCATATGCTGAACACCTTTAGTCTCCTCCGCCTGAAAACACGGATGCAAATTGTTTCAACGGGAAGTTTTTAAGCTCATCATGAGCCCCCCGAAGCCTGCACTAGCTCATTAGGATCAATTCCCTTTGCATATAATGTGACGGACGGACCACCGTGTGATATCGATTAGATACTATCAGCAATGATTTACCAGTTCTTTCTCAGTCTTTGAGAAGAAAAATCGTACGCGTCTCAGCCACAGACTCCAGCTTCCTCCGTCCTTTGAGACGCTGAGATGCCATTGTCTATGGTGCAGATCTGTAGCCACCATGAGGCATAGATTCTCATAAGCCACTGCAGCTGCAGAGACTCACAAGAATCTATGCCCGCATATGGACGGTGTCTGAGTGAGGGACGTTAATAAGCATGTCAATTTGCAGCCAATGGAGTCAGTTGTAAATCGTTTGGCATTTTTTTTTCTTCTCCTCTACAATTAACGCAAACTCTCACAGCCGTATTTCAGTCGTACTGTCATTTCAAACTAACATTAACAACCGCAGCGAGGGAAATCCCAAAATTTGGGTGATGTCCTCAGAGACTAAATACAAAACATGCCAGTTCAGGAGGCAGGTTCACCATGATACACACAGTTCATGGGTGGTGCCAAAACTGATAGCTTGGCGACTGCATGCGCCAAGCTATTTTGGCACCACCATTGAGAAATGTCAATCATTCCGCAGTATTCACTTTATTCTCATTTATTTAGTCAACAGAACGTAAATCCTCAAAGCTATTTTATCTGCTCAGTCATCGCAGGACTAGGAGACAGGCCGATGTGAGTCATGTCTGAATGTAGATGGTCAAGTCACTTCTGGACAAACCGACACATTTCGCGGCCAATTATCAAAACCAAAACTGAAAACCGGTACCTGTGCCTGGGAGTAATCGCCGGCCTATTAATTGCCAAGAAATACTTCTGAGTGAAACTGCTTTTATAAACCACAGAAAACAACAGATGTCAAAATGTACTGAGCTGACACGATTTGAACCGGTCTTTCTTTAGCTGAGGGAGATTGTCCCTCTCTGCTGTGGGGGAAAAAAATCGTTTACGTAAAACGAAACAAAATGAATACAATTTCTCGATGTTTTGTAACGCTACAGAACAAAGCAAAACATTTCAAATACGATTTTCATGCACCATGTAAAATTTCCCACGCTGAACATTTTTTTTTTTAGTTCCGGCAGGTGCGTTGCTACGAAAACAAAAAATGGTGATATCAAAAGACACATAACCTTTATTTTAATGACTAAAAATAAATGAAAAGTTTAAGCCAGAGACAGGGCCTCCTGAGCCCTCGCAGAATGCGGAGGCACATGAGGATCTATGTCTCTTGAAGCTGGTTTTGAATCTCATAAAGAGTTTGAAACAAGTTAAAGTCTTGCTCTAAGTTCATTATGAAAAGTTTGTAAAGAACAGCTCCAAGTTTTAAAAGCCGGATATGCTTTTCGATCGGGATTCCAAACTGGTTCCTCACGCTAAACTGAGCGTGGCTGCCGGCAGAGTGTAAACAAAGTCTTCTTTATCTAGCTCTGTGACAGACAAAGACAGGCCAAGTTGTTTTCAACTCCTTTGCTAAGCGTTTTTGATTATCGACAACAGTGTGGAACATTAACCTCTAACGACGCCATCGCCAGTTCAATCCCCTTTAGATCTCCTCCGCATGAGGATGTAAATGAAGGTTAGTATCCATAATGCAAATAGACACAGATTTTCATGGGCCCCTGCAGCCGCAGGGTATCACGAGAATCTGTGCCTATTGCAAACGGAATAAATTAACATACATTTTCGGAAAGACTGCATTATGACTAGTCAAAGGAACACTATAAGTGATTCACAGAGTAAGATCAGTCGATCAAAATACATGCGGTTAGCTCTATATTATCGCAGGTGACTACTTCCAGTTCATTCGTCCTGACAATGGAATACACAACGAGACCCCTTTCTTTGTTACGCGTTCGAGGCAAGGCGGGTGTGTATCTTTCACCACCACAGCCAACTGCGTCAAATGAATGGACCAGATTTCCAGGGACTACGACCATGCCACACCCTTCCTCTGGCATCTTTCAATTTTTTTTGCACCAATTGTAATTATATGAGCGTGCGTTTGTTGTTGTTCTGAGCTGATCTTGTCGCGGGAATGTATGTTGAAAAACAAAACAAAAGAGAACTTTAAATTACCACAAACAATTTGTCTTGCAAGTCTCGGTTGGTTGGTTGGTTAGTTCGGGTTTAACGTCCACAGCACCGGACGGGCGGGTTATGGGGGACAGGGAAATCTATTGCCTATGGAGTACGACCTGAACACTGATCAACTCAGGCGCACTCCAACTGTGCCATTTTGATTTACCAGGACCTTTCAACGGACATGCTATTGAACAAGCCTCGCCTGGCTAGATCCTTTTATAGCCTGGACAACGGCACTATCAACTGGATTGGGAAACGCCGACATAAATCTTCATGGCTCAACGGTACGCATCATTAGCGTGGGGTCTCTTTAACTCATGTCATACTGAGGTTAAAAGCTTCAAATTTGTACACGGTCATAAGCAAGCTACATTATAGTACTTACAGCTAAGGATATAGACCAATGGCTTTAGTTCAAGGGTGGTGCCAGAATAGCTTGGCGCCTAGAGGTGCCAAGCTATTCTGGCACTACCCTTGGACTATTTTAGTCAAACTTTATTTCACACACTGGTGTATTTCGAATGATAAGGGTTAAGAGCCAAGCTAATCAGACACTACCCTTGAACTATCACGATAACCCTATCTTCCGTGATCTGTTCACAGCATTCAGGGATCTTGTCTGGAGTAACACTTCCGTGATCTGTTCACAGCATTCAGCGATCTTGTCTGGAGTAACACTTCGTGATCTGTTCACAGCATTCAGCGATCTTGTCTGGAGTAACACTTCGTGATCTGTTCACAGCATTCAGCGATCTTGTCTGGAGTAACACTTCGTGATCTGTTCACAGCATTCAGCGATCTTGTCTGGAGTAACACTTCGTGATCTGTTCACAGCATTCAGCGATCTTGTCTGGAGTAACACTTCGTGATCTGTTCACAGCATTCAGGGATCTTGTCTGGAGTAACACTTCGTGATCTGTTCACAGCATTCAGCGATCTTGTCTGGAGTAACACTTCGTGATCTGTTCACAGCATTCAGCGATCTTGTCTGGAGTAACACTTCGTGATCTGTTCACAGCATTCAGGGATCTTGTCTGGAGTAACACTTCGTGATCTGTTCACAGCATTCAGGGATCTTGTCTGGAGTAACACTTCGTGATCTGTTCACAGCAGTCAGCGATCTTGTCTGGAGTAACACTTCGTGATCTGTTCACAGCATTCAGCGATCTTGTCTGGAGTAACACTTCGTGATCTGTTCACAGCATTCAGCGATCTTGTCTGGAGTAACACTTCGTGATCTGTTCACAGCATTCAGCGATCTTGTCTGGAGTAACACTTCGTGATCTGTTCACAGCATTCAGCGATCTTGTCTGGAGTAACACTTCGTGATCTGTTCACAGCATTCAGCGATCTTGTCTGGAGTAACAATTCGTGATCTGTTCACAGCATTCAGCGATCTTGTCTGGAGTAACACTTCGTGATCTGTTCACAGCATTCAGCGATCTTGTCTGGAGTAACACTTCGTGATCTGTTCACAGCATTCAGCGATCTTGTCTGGAGTAACACTTCGTGATCTGTTCACAGCATTCAGCGATCTTGTCTGGAGTAACACTTCGTGATCTGTTCACAGCATTCAGCGATCTTGTCTGGAGTAACACTTCGTGACCTGTTCACAGCATTCAGCGATCTTGTCTGGAGTAACACTTCGTGATCTGTTCACAGCATTCAGCGATCTTGTCTGGAGTAACAACCACTGAAGACGCTCGTTTAACTCATTGTGTCCGAGATACAAAATACCCACATTGTGGAGTTATCCTCTGAGGACTTCATTACAATTCAGGAGACAGATCGACCATGATAGTTCAAGGGTGGTGGCAGAATAGCTTGGCGCCTATAGGCGCCAAGCTATTCTGCCACCACCCTTGAACTATCATGGTCGAAACGTATCTTGCTGTGGTGTGTCGCGGGCAGAATGAGTTGATGTGTCACACGTTTGTGAGAGTGAGTTGAAAAGAAAAAAAGTTAAGCGCATGGTGGACCTGAATATGAAAGGGCCTTTGCAGAACGTTGTAAAGCAGACGACAAAAGCCATTTATTAAAAATTGACAACGCGCGCACGTGCCGTGTGTGTGTGTGAACAGTGGGGTGGATTGGTACACACACAACCTGACGACATTACAACTTTAACGTTCGCGCGATTTACCCTTAATATTTTTTTTTAAATAAAAAATAAAAAACACCCGACATTGGAGAAGGAATCTGGGGCAGATTTCTGTTTGAATGAGGAGTAGTTCCCCATGCGCCCCTGCAGATGCAAGGGCCCATGTGAATATATGCCTCTCACAAATGGATGTGATTTTGTGAGACTGGCGTCTTCACTCGCACGAAGCATTTCCCTTGCCAGCGAGGTCGGGGGGGGGGGGGGGGGGGGGGGGGGGAGAGAGAGAGAGAGAGAGACGCAGAGAGAGGGAGAGAGAGAGAGACACACACACACACCCACACACAGACATACGTACAGAGAGACAAAGCTAATATAAGTGTAGGACCACCTTTTCACTGTAATAAAACATGATGAAAAGTAGAGGGTTTTCCCGCTTGCATATAAGCTAGACTTGAAACAACGAACGAATAACAGGCTTTGACTTATTGGGGGTAAAAAAAAAAAAAAAATCCATAGTATAATAACCAATTTCCTCTTTCGTAGCTTTTTCCTGCGAGTCGAAATTTTCTAGGAGAGCAATTGTGGAATTGTTTGTGAGACTTTCGAAACAAACATACAAAACAAACAATGTACGTGTACTTACCAGAAGGGATATCAAGCGGCGGTTGTCCTATCAAAATCCTAATGTACGGTCTCACTGCAACAGAAAAAAAATATGATGTGAAGTATAATTTCATCCACGTCATATTTATTTGCTTCACTCAAATACAATTCAGTATTCGCCCTCATTATTGTTTTAAAATATTTTTTTAAAAGGCACATAACACACGAACGCACGAACACGCCAACATCAAACAAAATACAGATGTATCCCTCAATTAACCATTTTAGCCCCGTGACCCTGCAGCATGAGATGGATTGATCATGATAATTCAAGGATAGTGCCAGATGAGCATGGCGCCTGAAGGCGCCAAGCTCATCTGGCACTACCCTTGAATTATCATGATCAATCCATCTCCTAAAACTGGTACATTGTCATTAGGCAACATCTAGATTAATTGAGAAATGGGACCTTGGGGCTAAAAGGGTTAATACTGTAAACACACCAAGGGGAATTACTCAGCGCTGGACAGACAAACAGTTAGATCCCCTGATCTGTTTGTCAGTCCAGCGCTGAGTAATTCCCTTTGGTAGCGTACAGTTCTACCAGCGCTAGCCTCACCTATCTGGTTTGTGAGTAAAAGGGTTAAATATCAAACAAGCGTATGTATGACGCAACTTTGGGTCCAAGCACATGGAACGGAGAGAGAGGGAGAAAATAAGGGGACGTGCGTGAGGGTTGGGGTGGGGTGGGATTGATTGTATATTGCTTAACGTCCCGACAGCAACAAGGCTTTCTCAGGACGTGCCTGCACTGCTTGCGAAAAAAAAAAAAACCCAAAAAACAACCAAAACAGAATATTGAATGTATGTGGCCAGCCGGTCCAATACGTTAAATAAACCTACGCCATGGGGCCTAAATAAAGCTAAGACCATTTAGAGGGGTGGGGTGGGGGGAACGTAAATGCTAAATCAAGGACAAGGCGTTCGGATTATAACAATAATGACAATCTGTATCTTAGTATAATATCTAGTTCATAGCATAACGTCGTCTTCATAAACATGCGCGTCGGTCTGTAAGCCGTAAGGTCCAAAATCACAGACCTGTGCACACGTTAAGTACTGATGAAAGAAAAAACTCAAAGGAAAAGCAAAGACATATCAGGCAAATTTATGTACACATGCGTAACGAACAAACATAAAAGCCGACTGTTAAACTGCAGATGATGATGTGCAAATTGCAAATGATAACAATGAAAGCAGAATATTTTTTTAAAAAATTAAAAAAAAAAAAAAAACATGGCGATACACTGTCAATGTCAGTTCGAGGAAAGGCGACACGCATGCCCTAAATGCTCATAAATTATGGTGGGGGGGGGGGGGGGGGGGGGGGGGGGGAAACATGTTGGGCTTAAAGTACGCCGAACATCCTTCGAATTTAAAAAAAAAAAATTTAAAAATTTAAAAAAAAACCCACCACTTTCAATGAACCAATACTCCCTTTCCCTCTGCATCAAAACAAGAGCCGCAGTAGCGACTAAATAAGTTAGACATTTGCAATAATTAGGTTTGTCCCCACGGAAAATGAGAGGGTTGAGGTCATTCAGAGTCATTCTCGGGGTGTGTTTGGCGCGCTTTCACCTGACTTAACTAACCAGGCACAACCGTGAAGCTATCAAAATAGATTTTACAGAAAATGACAAACAGTTGACAGAATACACCTTCCAACTATGAGAAACTATGACAAACTAAAAAAAAAAAAACTAGACCCAAAGCCTCTAATTTAATGTTAACCCGCTTGCGCACGCTGCCACCGGTAGAGTCGCCCGCTGCATACAAACGGGGTTTAACCCATTCAGCCCTGACACACTATGCGCTGATACGGATGGACCAGTAGTTCAAGGGTGGTGCCAGGATAGCTTGGCGCCTATAGGCGCCAAGCTATCCTGGCACCACCCTTGAACTATCATGGTCAAACTGTCTCCTGAAACGACATACAGTCTTCAGAGGACAATTTAACTTTTGCGACCCTGGGGCTCAATGTGTTAAACAGTTGGAGGAAAACAGTTTTCCTCTTTCCTCCGACATGGCAAACATGACCGGATGTGGGTAAGAGCAATAAAACCCCAGTTTGGGGTTTAGAATTATCGCCAAAACCCCGACAAACTGCTTTACCCAACCTATTAATCGGCAAAACAAGATTTCATATTAGACAGCTTTCAACGCATGGAGCCTGATCGCCGGGTCGTGGGTTCGAATCCCGTCCCGGCCCCGGTAGCTGGACTCACAATCCAGGGGGAAAAAACGGATTTGTTCAATAGCATGTCCGTTGAAAGGTCCTGGTAAATCAAAGTGGCACAGTTGGAGTGCGCCTGAGTTGATTAGTGTTCAGGTCGTACTCCATAGGCAATAGATTTCCCTGTCCCCCATAACCCGCCCGTCAGGGCCGTCCATGATCACCTCGGTGCTGTGGACGTTAAATCCGAACTAACCTTGAATGGAGCCTGAGGTCGAAATCCCCGAAGTTGTGCGCTGTCCTCCAAGCGACTACATCACAGGTCACGAGTTATATTAACAGAGAGTTATGGACATATTCCAAATGACTACATAAGCAGACGGCGTCTGTTTTCCGGCTGAAATGTGTCAGGACTGAAAGGTTATGTTGTACGCTTAACCCTGTGAGTGTCGGCAGCGATTTCCTGCAGGAATCACCTCTACCAAAATCGCTACCGACACACAAAGCTAAGACTAAATACTCCGACGACACCCCTCTGAGGAACTTCCCCCGCCCTTCTCCACCCGCCCCTCAGTCCCCCGGCCTACTACTTTTTCAGTTACTCACATCACTCACAGGATGGGTTTTCTTTTCTTTCTTTTTTCTGTGCGTTTACTTATGTTCATCACACCCCCCCCACCCACCAAGAACCCCCCCCCCCTTCCCCCCACCCACCCACCCCCGATCCATTCACAAGTATTTTCCGGTAGTCCTTGCTACACTGATGTATCTGGTGTGCGTTGCTAAATAGTCTTCTGCACCTAAGAGATGATGGTATCGATAAATTAAAATAAAGGTGCAGCGTCCCTAGCATGTCGTAGGTTTATATTACATTCAGACTATGGCGAGATGCATTTAACTCATTCAGGCCGCCGGCCGTATTTCCCAAATTTTGGAGGCGTCATCTAATGACTATGCACCAGTTGCAGGAGATGGATCGACCATGATAATTCAAGGGCAGTGCCAGATTAGCTAATCTGGCACTACCCTTGAATTATCATGGTCGACTCATCTCTCTCTGTATTGCATCAGGGCTGAATGGGTTAATATTTTTCGTTTCTTTCTCTTCCTCTCTCATGCAGAGCAGACATGTCCTGAGATGAAAGTTTCCTTTGCTGTCGGGACATTAAGCAATGCACAACCAGCCACCCCCCCCCCCCCCCCCCCACACACACACACACACACCCACCCCCCGCTTCTCATCCTACCCTCTTAATAACCACAATAGCGGACCACTGCGAGGAGGGATGACCGGTTACCCGATTCGGATGTCCATCAATCCATCTTGCTTTGCGCAACTGACCTTCGTGAACGGGGCCTGACAAATGACAACGCCGACCCACGAGCGCGCGCCTGCCACAAAACACAAGTCCCGGTCTGGTATGCATGAAAGACGTGCAGTGAACTGAAACCGGTGGCCAGTTCTAAGCCAGAAGTCTCAGCCTACTGCCGTGGTATGCAAGACAGGGGGGGCTGAAACTATAGACCAGCCAGAAGTCTTCGCATACTGTTTAAAGCTGAGGTGCAATGAGAAAAACCCGCCCAGCGCGTGTTTTAAAAAGACTACAGGACCCAGCTTGGGCCCTGCCCCTAAGTGGGTCAAATCGGTTCGTAACACAGTTGACGGAGTTGGCAACTGCGTATCCCGAGCTTGCAAAACTCTCGGAAAACGACAGACCACTTCCTGTTGCACGGAAATCATCGCGATTAGCAGATCGGACAACAGCAGACGATTCTGTGACACTTTGAAACTGACCGACAGCCACGGATTTTACGCGCTGGGGACTATGATGGCAGAATGCACGGCTGTACATGCTGTAAGTATGACTCCTGACACTTTGTAGTTGTGAACGAATTTTGTCAACACGTACATCCAGTCCAATATAGGATAATATAAATAAATAAAGAAGCATTGTGATGTACATCCAACACAGTAAAGTGGATGTGAGAGAGAGAGGCGGAGAGAGAGAGAGAGAGATATTATAACAACAAACACAAAACGACAAATAACCCCTCCTTCCTCACCCTTCCGATATCAAATAAAGCTTCAGCCTGTACTGTGTAACTTACGGATAGCTCGGCCTGGTCCATATCCAGTGTGCGTCCAGGCAAGACACAAATGGCCTGCTCTGTCCGTCGGGTGGTCGAGTGTCGTCTGCTACTGTTGATGTCGGTAAAAATATCGCTGGTTTAGATCAGTGATCGCGGTGCGCACTCGCTGCAAACAGGAAGTGGCCTGTCTTTTTCACGGGAGTTTTGCCAGCACGACAAACGCAGTTGAAAACTCAGTCAACTGGGTTGCAAACCGGTTTGCCGAAGTTAGCCGAACGTTCACGAAGACAGGGCCCTCGCTGGGTCTTGCAAAGTTTTTTTTAAAACACGTGCGGGGCGGAGTTTTGTGACTGTTTCTCAGCTTTAACTCTCTATTGTCTTAACGGCAGGCTGAGATTTTTGAGGTAATTTGCATGAGTGAGCTTAGTCCTGCGGTAGCCAGTAAGAAAAGTACTCCGCTGTAGCAATGAACACCTTCCCTACTGGCTGGCACAGGACTAAGATCACTCATACAACTGGCCCCTGGTTAACTCATGACCCAACGGTTTTCAGTCCGCTTTTACAGTAGACGAGGACTTCTCGCTTAGGACTGGCAAACGGTTTCAGTCCACTTCATGCATACCACTCCTGGACGTGTCTATTTCGCTGTCACTCATCCATCTCCACTAGTCGGCACGTGCCCATCTCGCGCGCACGACACGGCACTCTTATTTCAAACCGAAAACAATACAGCCCCTCAGTTTTAACAAATTGATAGGGGCATCTCTGTCAGCAAGAGGCATAGATTTGCATGAACCCCTGCGGATGCAGGGGCTCATGCGAACCTATGTCTCTTGCAGATGGAAGGCGCTGACTTTGAGACTGACGACTAGGCAACCAAATCTATTTAACGAAACTCAATTATTAATGGCGGGCCTGAGCAGGATTGCTGCTAACCATCAGACAGTTTCACGGACACACGGAATCCGATCCAAATTTGCAGAAAAAGATATTACTCTCAAAGGCTTCCAGGTCCAGCGGCAAAGCGGGACTGGACGGACCCACAGAAAACGCCCCCAAAAGCGAACGCTACAGTTCGGCCAATGTGCACCATAGGCGCCTGACGAGTGTATGCAACTGTTGATATATATACGAAATAACTCGCAGAACAGATTTTCAATAATGCCACGAGTCAAAAACGCGCCTGGCTGACGCCTGTGATTTAGAACTAAAAAGCGGCAAATGTAATTGGCAGTCTGAGTCTACTCAGCGCTAGTTTCTTATGAGTCGTGCGCTAGTTTCTTCTTCGTCTTCGTTTTTAAAGGGAGGCAAGGCGAACGCGGGGGCTCATGAGGATTTATTTCTCTTGCGCCTATTTCGGTCACATTTACAGCTCTGTTTTTCCCCCACATAAACGTCAGTCGGTAGTGTCAGTAGTGGTGTCAGACGCGCAATTTGTGATCCGCACTGGCAGCGCAGGGGTTAAACTTGGCTTCTGCGTGCAGACTACGACAGGATACGAGTAAAAAAGGTCGGAGTGATCTGCATGGCAGAGATCGGCCAGGCAACATGACGGGCTAGCTGGAAGGTCCAGGGTAAGCCGAAGTGGCACAGCTGTTGTGCGCCTGAATTGATCAGTGTTCCGGTCGTACTGCGTAGGCAATAGCTGTCCCTCTCTCCCATAATCCCGCCGCTTAGCGCCGTCCATTATCACTCCGGTGCCTTGGACGTTGAACGCCGAAGCAATCAATCTATCAATCAACACGACGAGAGAGTTTAACCCTTTGGGTGTCGGTAGCGGTTTTGGTCGAGGTGATTCCTGCAGGAATCACCTCGACCAAAATCGCTACCGACACCCAAAGGGTTAACCCTGTCTGCAGCAGAGCACCTTGCGTAGTGGCTTGCGCAGGATTTCCGCTCTCTCCCTCATCATGCAAAACCCAGCTTCCCGGATCAATTTCTCCCCCGGTTTTTGCTGGCGAGATAAAAGGCCATTTGTTTAACGAAACAAAAGACCTTAGTGAAGTTTTGTTCAGTAAGTGCCTCGTCTTTCAAATTTACTTCCCCTTCAAGACGTTTTAAGAAAGCAAATAAAAACGCAAGGAAAATCTTGCTGAAAGCGTTGTTGTTCGCATACCATTAACGCAGGCTATACGCGTTTGTTATCTCAAGCGGATGTTTTGTCATGCATTGTTTAAGATTCAAATGCAACGACCGCACATGGTATTACCCTGATTGCTCAACAGTATTGTCCAGTTAGTTTTTTTTAAGCTGGAATTGGCGTTAGTGGTTGGTTGGCGAGTTAGAGGTTTCACGTCCACGGCACCGCAGTGATAATGGACGGCCCAAATGGGCGGATTAGGGGGGGTGGGGGGGGGGGGGGCAGGGACAGCTATTGCCAATAGGCGTTACTGAAGCTAACCATGCATTCACCTTGAAACAGCTCTGCAACTAATAAATCTGACAGCATTTCAAAGTTAACCGCAATACTGTTTAAAGGAGGTGGCAACGTTAGACTAGCAAATGTGTGTTGGTCTGCGATTTTGGACATTACGGCGTAAGCCTTAAGGTCCAAAATCACAGACCAGCACACAAATGTAGTACACAAATTGACATTTCAACCGAGTTGTCAGTCGTTGACTGGACATGTGAGCCTACAGAAACTCCACACTAAAGGCTTCACCAAACGTGGTCGACACAATATCGTTCCCTTGCTAAAAGCATATATATCTTCAATGCTTAAGGTGCGGTCTGACGGGAAGTGAAACAGAAGCAAAGCGGCAAACAAAGCAGAGCATCTGCTTCTAAAAGCATCTAAAAATAGTGCGTTTATAACGCTTTGCTTTGTGAGCCGGTCACACGATGAGAAGTTTTGCATGAGCAGTCTGCGTGGAAGCAATGCGCAATAAGTTGTAAATCAGTTACCTCCCGAGCCAGCATCCAGCGCAGTCGGACTCTACAGTACACGCAATGAACGTGTGACTAAACAGACCACCAGCCTGCCGGACATTACTCAAGTGAAGCCGGCCAACAAGACTGCAAAATGAAAGCCGAAATGGCAAACAACACTCTAATAGAGTGAACAAGATCATCAACTCTATTACAAAAAGCCCAGTAGCTTTTGATGCCGCCATTGATCGCCGAAATGATAACAACCTCGTTGTCGTAAAAGTCGGCTCTTCTGATTGGCTGGCAATCAAATGCTTCAGCGAAGCAAAGCAAAATTTTAGAGCACGCTCTAAACACTCACATCGGCTTTGCTTCACTTCGCGCTTTGCTGCTGTTATGCTTTAGGTCTAGTCACACGATAAACATCGTCAAAACTGCGATGTTTCGTGTTTTACTGGCTGCTTTGCTTCTGCTTCGCTTCCCGTCAGACCGCGCCTTTACACAGTTGATGTGCCGTCAACTTGCTATGGGGCGCTTTTCGTGTACAGAACAAGGTAAAATAGTTTTTGCATTTAGAACCGCCTGCTAAATACTATGTGTTCAGAGTAGGTGAATGATAGCACGAGGGTATCGCTTGTTTGGCTTGGCACCTGCTGTGCTGATCAGGCATTAACCCTGAGCTTTCACGATCGATCCGCTTTTCGCAGTTAGCTCTGGCAGTGAACGAGTGAGACATGAAAGCAGCAAACCTACGATAGACATTTTGAATGTTCACTGATACAAAGTCCTTTATCCATAAACGTCCATCTGCGAGAGGCATAGATTCTTATGAGCCCCTGCAACTGCATAGGCTCATGAGAATATATGGCTCTTGCTATTAAGAAATCGATTTCATATACACACATCTCTGATCTTCAAACGGAATAGCTTATTGGTTTGCACGGCAGCGTTGGCGATTTCAGTTTTTGGACACAGCGGGGAAGAACCATGGGCCATTTGCATGAACGACCTTAATCCTGCACCAGCCAGTAAGCAAGGTGCGCCGCTATAGCGGCGCGCCTTGATTAGTGGCTGGCGCAGGACTAAGCTCGCTCATGCAACAGGCCCCATGAGTTATTGAGCTCCAATTGTTGAAAGATTGTTGAAAGATATAAACACAATACTGGGCTTAAACTCAGATCACTTCCTCGGGTAAAGGAAAATGACTACACAATAGAGGCAAGAGGCATAGATTCTCATGAGCCCCTGCAAATGCAGGGGCTCATGAGAATACATGCCTCTTGAAGTAGTAAGAGTTGGTCGAAGGTCTGACTAACTATTCTTTCGGTTCGATACCACCAGCATAGAAAATCAGCACTAATAATAGGCGGCTTGAACGTTTCCAATTACATGTTAAATGCGCATGCATACAAGCGGATTAATATTTTTAAGGTAAAAAGACGAGGCGGGCGTACGTATGCGTGTGTGAGGTGGGGTAGAGGAGACGGAGGGGAGAGTGCTGCTGTTGGATGGGTGGGGGGTGGTGGAAGGGGGGGGGGGGGAGGTACTTCTAAAAATATTCACGCACATAGAATGGTCGCTCAATTTCATATTCTGTTAAAGCTATGGCGAAATGTTTTGGTTTTCTTCGGCTGTGACACAGCACATGTATCTGATTAGTGCGCTGAACACAACGTAAGGATCTGCGTGTGTGTTCGTGCATTTATTTGTAAAAAAAAAAAAAGTACGGTCAACTGTTGTCCAGAGTTCGGACGCAGCTAGCCAACCGCGTATCAACTCATGTTTTGGAAACACGTACGCTTTACAATTGTGAACTGACCCGAGTGAATACCTAACTTTAATGGTGTAATAGCGGACTATTCGAGATCAGCAAGTGGCATAGATTCTCATGAGCCCCTGCGAATGCTGGGGCTCATGAGAATCTATGTTTTTTGTAGATGGTCGTTCTGAAGTGTCTTTCAATGGCAACACATACCTACTTGAGAGTACCGCAAGTACATGCAAACTCACGCGTGCAAAGATTTTACACCTTACAACTTAAATCACAGGAAATCGCCTTTCTCCGCTTCTTTTCATATCCTACTACAAATCTCTACACGGCAACACAGGGCATAAACCCTCATGAGCCACTGCATCTTGATGGATCTCTGAGGATACGAATTATTTCACTTGTATTTTTTAAATCAGTGTGTTCCTCGGGCTGAAGAAATCACTGGCATGGGCGACAGCGGTCGTTCTCTCTACCGTGTTTATTTGCTAGTTAGGAAAATACGGGAGAAATGTTCCTATGAATGGCCCCTTTCCTATTGCGCTCAGTGGGACTGCTGTACGGAAGTTAGGCCGCAAGATAGTACATCCCTATCTGCAAGTGGCATAGATTCTCATGAGCCCCTGCGGCTGCAGGGGCTCATGAGAATCTATGCCACTTGTTGATCTAGACCAGTACATTTAATTGGCTTCTCCGTTCCTCAGACGGAGGAGGCTTGATTTAAGCCTGTGACTGCAGTTCACACTTTCGCCGCCGTTCAAATATTGTGTACACTTCATATAGTGAATAACAATAAGGACAATAAAGGTCCCGCCACTTTGTGCATTACGACCTTAGCATACACCCATCTCTCGAAATAGTCACTTTTCAACGAGTATAATTCTTATACACCAGTCAAGACTTCTTATATATATCAGTCAAGACTTTTCTCAGAAATAAGTTGAAACAGAAAATATGAGAAACCTACCTTGTCTCTGGATACGTACTAAACAAAATGCCCCACTTACCAACAACTCAACCAGCCCCCCCCCCTCCCCCCCCCCTCCACATACACACACCTCCATCCTACTCAAACCTACGCTTATCGGGCGGATGACGACCCAGAGACTGACCGGTGGAAATTGTCGGGGTTTAAACCTCAGACTCACAAAGGCCGGAGCGATCAAGATGCGATTGTGCCACTGCCCACAAGCAAGATGACAATCTTTTGCTCATTTCTTAATCACCTAGGGCCGGTTGCATGAGTGAGCTTAGTCCTGCGCCAGCCACTAAGCAAGGTGCTCCGCTACAACGGAGCACCTTGCTTAGTGGACTGGCGCAGGACTATGCTCACTCACGCAACTGACCCCTGTAGCCGCGATGGCTCAGCCATAACCATGCGAAGCTTTCAAGTATGAATGATATGTGAGAGACGTCACATAAAATGTGGACACAAAGTGGACAGAACCGATGAACAAATGATATACATAATTTCTGTTAGTCTTCATCATCTCCTGTTCCTTGGCGCCCACCCCCCGCAAACAAATAAGCTATTGATCACAGCTTTTATTTTCTGACACTTTTTTCATGCTAGGCTTCATAGTTGGCTTTCATTTATATTTCTCTATTCTAAAACCATCAGCATGCCTGGTAGGGTGGCGGTTTCAGAATAAAGAAAAGAAAGAAGTACCATCTTAGATTTCACAAAAGCTGCCCTGTGACCTATCGCGGCGGTCAGTCTCTGGAGACGCCCCTTCCTAGTTATCCCCCCCCCTCCCCCCCCCCCCTTGACAATACAGATGAGACAGAGATCCGACCCACCATCCATCAATACCTGACAGCCCCAAAACACTGGTCAGTCTCACTCTTGCCGCCGGACAATGCACATGGCCAAAATATTCCACTAAAACCAGCTATCTTGTTTCATGATCAGGGTAATTTTATCATGCACTGTGTTTTGAAGGAAAAAAAATTCAAGCATAAACCTGCGCATGTCTGAGGCACACAAGTATGCGCAGATTTATGCTTTAACCCTTTTAGACCCAAGGTCCCATTTCTCAAATTTTAGACGTGTTGCCTAACGACTATGTACCAGTTGCAGGAGATGGGCGATGATAATTCAAGGGTAGTGCCAGATTAGCTTGGCGCCTGAAGCGCCAAGCTAATCTGGCACTATCCTTGAATTATCATGGTCAAGCCATCTCCTGCTGTAGGGATCCAGGGCTAAACGGGTCAACCATTTGGGAATCGGCAGCGGTTTAGTCGCGATGATTCCTGCAGGAATCATCGAGACTAAAACCGCTGCCGACACCCAAAAGGTAAAAAACAAGACAATGTGGAAGATGCTGGCGTAAGCTCCGAGGGACCGCCTCTACACTGACAATGACATAGACAGATCATGCAGCTTGGGTAGTTAGTGCCCTGTTAGACCGGCGCCATTCCCCCACCAGCACAGCATACTAGCTGTGCTTAACCTTCTCCATGCTAGTGGACGCAGCTTGTGTTTTTGAAATCGTTAATTCAGACCCACAGAGTCCCCGGCCGTTGAAGGAACATCGGTTTTAGCAAGAGGCATAGGTCCTCACGAGTCCTCGCAATCGAACAGTATATCCGAATTTTCTTTAAATTTAAAAGGTAAAAAACAAGACAACGTGGAAGATGCTGGCGTAAGCTCCGAGGGACCGCCTCTACACTGACAATGACATAGACAGATCATGCAGCTTGGGTAGTTAGTGCCCTGTTAGCCCGGCGCCATTCCCCCACCAGCACAGCATACTAGCTGTGCTTAACCCTCTCCATGCTAGTGGACGCAGCTTGTGTTTTTCAAATCGTTAATTCAGCCCCCACACAGTCCCGGCCATTAACTCATTCTACCCCGACACCTAATTCCTTAAATTTTGCCGTTGTCCTCTGAAGACTGCATTGCAGTGCAGGACACAGAGCGACCATGATAGTTCAAGGGTGATGCCAGAATAGCTTGGCGCCTATGGGCGCCAAGCTATTCTGGCATCACCCCTATGGGCGCCAAGCTATTCTGGCATCACCCTTGAACTATCATGGTCGATCCTTATCTTGCTGTGGTGTGTCTGGGGTAGAATGAGTTAAGGAACATCGGTTCTTTAGCAAGAGGCATAGATCCTCACGAGTCCTCGCAATCGAACAGTATATCCGAATTTTCTTTATATCCGACCTTGTTATAAGCGAGGTCGGTTGTATTAAACTTAACACAACAAAAGACTGAAGACGTATCGAATGACAGTAAGCCTATCATGGTCGAATCGTGACGTAGTAGTGTGCCTGGAAAGAATGGGAGAAACGGACAATGGCCCGTGGTCTGAAGATCAATAGCGTGGTCACTGTACCTGTAGGGGGAGGGTCGGCGGGCGGGACTGGCCGAGGCAGGTGGACATTAGCCGCTATCAGTCTCACACCGAACACCTGACTCCTCCCTCCAGTGAAGAAAAAGGCCTAGATCCTCATGTGCCCCTTAGTGCCGATTGTGGAAAACAACCATTCAAGGTTTCCCGCATCAATAGCTGCGAAAGTGTCGTATAGCGTTGCCCTGCGGCAACGCTATACGATACTTCCGCAGCTATTGATGCGGGAAACATTGAATGAGCTAAAGCAAGCAAGAGGCATAGTAGATCCTGCTGATCTACCACGAGCCCGTAGATAATCAAAAGTAAACAAAGAGCTGGTAAGCGGCATAGATCCTCATGAGTTCTCGCAGGTCTGACAGTGACACAAGACGCCAGGAGCTTTGTGTCACTCTCATTTTTTTTTTTTTTTTCTTCTCCAAAACTCGTTCTTATCAACCTCATAAAACAATATATTTCTCGAAAAACAAAACCCCAAACTAACATACACACGTTCCATCGTTTAGATTCGTTTCACAAGAAACCACACAAGTCAAGACATTATGATCCACGGGTCCTTCAACAACAAATACCTGGAGACGTGATCGAAACAAGTTTTCTACGTGAGCTGTCTTTAAAAATTATTTTTAAAAACCCCACACATTTCGGTGTCACTCTAGACAAAAACTTTCGTCTGCCTGCGATTACAGCAACAAGACACTTTTATCCAGGCTATGGCTGGCAAGTTGCAATAAGCCATAAATTCACTATTGCCCTATGTTTGTTTTCTTCAGCACGCTGAGCCATTCCAAATCCTAATGTAGATATCGTCTGCTTTAGACTACATTGTAAGGCCAGGAGATGAATCAACCGTGATAGTTCTAGGGTTGTGTCAGAATAGCTTGGCGCCGACAGGCGCCAAGCTATTCAGGCACTACCCTTGAACTATCAATGGTCGATACTTCTTCTTGTGTTTATCATGATTCAATGGATTTTTTTTTTTTTTTTAATTCTGTGAAATTTCCCTGACGTCGCATGTCGACTCTACAGGTGCTGGAGAAATTCTATGCCAAGCTATTCTGGCACACCTCTTGAACTATCATTTTCGACACACGTCTTCTGGTGTGTGTCAGAGCTTGAATGGGTAACCTTTTTTGTTTTGGCGAAAGATCGGATTTAGTCCGTCGTCTCTGCAGGGGCCGGTAAAAATCTCTGTACTATCTGGCAGACAGACGGGACAGAGCGGAGAAGAGTAGAGAGAAGAGGATGATGATAAATGGGTCTGGAGTTCACAATTACGGCGCGATGGGGATAATGGGCATTACCGCAGTATAAAGTGTGCACAAGAAAAACGTCTCCTTGTTTCGCTGACGCGGGGGACGGAGACTGTTTCTTTCTCTCAGACGCCCCCTAGAGAACCTCACCCGGGGTCAGTTACGTGAGCGAGCGTAGTCCTGCGCAAGCCACTAAGCAAGGTGCTCCGCTATAGCGGAGCACCTTGCTTATTGGCTTGCGCGGGACTGAGCTCGCTCATGCAGCTGGTCCCCGTACTCTTCGGCCACACCCACTGCCACAACACATGATAAAAGCAAAAGAAAAAACGCACAGAGACAAAACAGACCACCGCAACCGCACCCCCCCCCCCAACCCCCACCTCCCCCCCCCCAACCCCCCCGCCCCCACACACACACACCATCCTTCGTTCAACTCCACCAAAACAGTAACAAGACACAGCAAAAAAGGACATAGAGAATAACAATACACAGATGAAACAAATCATAAACACTAACAAGGCGCAACAAAAACAAACCATGAACAATAGCAATGCACATCAAAAACCGACGACACACACACACCGCCCTACAGACAAATATTAACACACAGAGAAACCTTCCCCCCCCCCCCCCCCCCCCACCCCTTCTCCCCCTCGGCATCCACTGATCAACCCATGTTCACCTTCAAATTATGTCTTCTTCTTGTGGTTCCGCTCCTGCAATGAACGTAAACAATCAACACGCTAAGATCGTCATGAGCCCCCGCAACTGCGGGGGCTCATGAAGATTTAAGCGTGTTGCCGTGTGTCCGTAAAGCGGGATGAGAATGGGCGAGCTGGGCGAGTTGGGCGGGCGGGTGATCTTTGCGAAAGATTACGGCGTCCTGCGCTGACACAGATGTTACGCCAGGTAATGATCAGCAAGACGGCTTCTTAAACTCAGGTGTCAACGAACAATTGTCTACGTGTCTCTTCAGAATACCATTTACACGCCTCCCTCTCATTGCCTCTTTTCTTTTCCGCTGAATGCGTTTCCTGTATTAGGTCCTGTTTTAGACATAATCGGTCATTACAACCTCCTCCAACCACCCCCTCCGCGTCACTCGCCCACAAGGGCAATACTAATGCGATTTTGATCTCTCTCTCCTCTCTCTCTCTCTCTCTTTGTTTCAGTGGCTTGTTTATATATGCTTCATTACGATATACCAATATAAAAACAAGTTGTAAAAGAGGCCACAATCACTGAACATTTGGCAAATCCATGCGGCGTATGTACAGTATTGTTCTTTTGAACAGATTTTAAATCTGAGACGTAACATGTTTGCCTCAGCCATAGTGTTCTTTGTTCATCTTGTTTGAATTTCTGTCATACGTTTGAAAATTTAACAAATGAATTCGATGTATTTATAGAAACTAAACACGCAAATTAAAGCCATCAAAACATATTCTCGTACTCGTTTGATCTACTGCATTGACCGAGTCGTGTTTTTTACCAAAAAAAATATGCCACAACAACAATAACAATAAATGACAAATAGCAAAGGCAGCCATGAAACGAAACAAAACAACAGCAAGTGGCAAATAAAAAGGTAGCTCTAAAACAACAGCGATAACAAAGAGCTACATGGAGCTCACGCGAAAACAAAAGAAACTCAGTGGTAAGCTGACCATTTGTCATGCTGATGACCACCTTGCAATGTGAACAATAAGACCATTACTCTTCCCGACAAATCTATAGCACTAATCCGCAGTTTATGACGAAGACGTGATCCTACAAAGTCCATCATAAAGACATTTTTTCCCAGATGTGATTCTGTTTCGCACAAAAATAATCCTCTGCCAGACCCTTCTGTCTGCAAGTGGCATAGACTCTCATGGACGCCAAAAAGCCGCAGGGTATCATGAGAATCTATGCCTCTTGCTAGAAGATTTGGCCATTTTACTCTCTAATTCTCAACAGAAGCAACTGACTTGGACGGAGTCAAAGCTAAAAAAAAAATAATAATAATTTTTTTAACAGTTGTAAATGAAGGCAGTAGTGCAAGAGGTATAGACCCTCATGAGCCCCCGCAATTGCGGGGGCCCATGAGGATCTATGCCTCTTGCCGTCGGAGTGTGCAGTTTATGTGATCTGCTTATATTCCGGTCTGTGAGTCCAGACGAGATTCCAATCGGACGTAACTGGTTTCCGACCTATCGAGACTGGCTCCTGATCTATAGAGACTGGTTCTCGATCTATCACCTAAATCAGGGATCAGTGTGGGCGATGCGTCTTGGGTAAGGTGGAAATAATGACGCTGTCAAGGAAGACAGAGACGAAGCTGAACTTATCGATTCGATGTAGTCCTCTAGCCCCCAAAACGGCGCTCCTTCATGCGTTGGTAAAAAAAAAAAAAAAAAAAAAAAAAAAAAAAAAAAAAAAAATCCTTGCGTTTTTGGCACCATAACCAGTGGGTACAAGGAAGACTAGCCAAGACAAAATAAAACAAATACAAAACAAAAAGAAAAACCAAATTGGAGAGGGAGAGGGAGGAGAGAGAGAGAGAGAGAGAGAGAGAGGGAGAGAGAGAGGGGGGGGGGACGTTAGATGAGAGTTATGTGAGCGATTCCGTTTTCATGCAAGCGTATGTATTTATGGTTTATAAGTACCTGCGTAAAAACAAACAAACACACACACACACAAACACCAAGCGCGCAAAACGTAAAGCAAGTCTAATCAACAACCAACCACCCAACCAACCAACCAACAACGTACTCACCAGCACTGAAATCATACGGCGTTGGTTGTACCACAATCCACTGTCACAAGTGTCCCACTGCAACAAAAAGACATTTTTAAATTCCACGCTGATTTGGAAGCATACACACAAACACTTTAAATCTATCCACTGTCTAGACAGCACGTTAACCCATTCAGCCCTGACGCACCACAGCAGGAGATGGGTCGACCATGATAATTCAAGGGTAGTGCCTGATTAGCTTGGCGCCTGTCGGCGCCAAGCTAATCTGGCACTACCCTTGAATTATCATGGTCGATCCATCTCCTGGAACAGTTGCATAGTCGTTAGATGACGCCTCCAAAATTGTGGAAATTATACGTGCGTCGGGGCTAAATGAGTTAACGCTTTTAACTCAGCTACTGACGATTCCGTTCGGCGAAAAGACGCGTATAGCGACGCGTCTCCGTTTCCGCCGAGCGGTATCGTCAGTAGCTGTCACGCGGTGAAATCTTAGTGCGCGCCCGCCTCTTCCTAACGATTCTTTAGTCGACAAAACACACTCCGCTGCAAGTCAATACACTGTGCTATTTTAGCCATATTTAAATTATGCTATGTCTATTAGGTCGTGTAGAAAGTTGACTCTTCACATTGAGTAGCACTTCAATTTACTGCCATATACTCTGTAGATACACTTATGCCACATGGAAACCTCTCTCCTTCGTTTACCTTGAACTTACACACACACACACACACACACACACACACACACACACACACACACACACACACACACACTCGAGACGTAATTCACTAGGACCGGTTACAATCTCTCAAATCTCACAAGTACACTTAAACCTCTCGAAGTAGTATATGTACACCGTTAGTATATTATACAGTATGGATACCCTAACGCTGTACTCGCGTAAAAAAATTAAAAAAAAAAAAAAAAAAAAAACCACCACGGTGACACACATTCGGCTCCAGAATTCAACTCCCCTTCCGCGTCACAAGTTCGAACTGTCACAACACTAAAGATTTCATACACGATTGGCCCTTTTTTTCCCCACCGCCAACAAGTCACATTTTGTATCATGTGCTAGGTATACATAATACTACTCACATACGGCAAGTTCAAGGGTAGTGCCTGATTAGCTTGACGCTTTCAGAGCTAAGCTAATCATGCACTTCCCTAGAGCTGGCACGGTCGAGCTATCATGCTGCTACGGTTGGCGTTGAAGGTGAAAGAGACATGGTTTTTACAAAACGTCTAACGCTGTGCCGCTAGGGAGGGGACTAAGCAGTTGCTTTTGCGCCCCGTGTTGGAAACACTATAAGAGGGGACCTAAAATGAGGCAACCCTGCCGAGTCATATTTTACGCATGACCGATTCCGCTATAGGTAATGTGGGAAAAGCTACGGTAAGCGAGGAGCTTGCGTTTTGCTTGGGGGAAAATGGAGGGGTGGGTGAGGGGGTGGCGGTGAGGGAGAGAGAGAGAGAGAGAGAGAGAGAGAGAGAGAGAGAGAGAGAGAGAGAGAGAGAGAGAGAGAGAGAGAGAGAGAGAGAGAGAGGATTTTTCAATTGTGTAAAACATCAGGCAATAACGCTTTCGTGAATCTTGAAATGTATCTGTGCAACATGTGAATTCAACATGAAGTGACATAATACTGTCAGGAGAATAACAGCCAGTGCTGTTTCTTTTTATCTATTAAAAAAGAAACAACAACAAAGGAGTTCGATGCACATTTTAGTGTAAATCGTCAATAAGAGTAATAGTCTGACCAATAACTGTTAACCTAAAACGAAAATTTCAAAAAATTACTTGCATGTACAAAAAAGAAAGGAGAAGAAAGAAACAAATTCCGATACAAAGTTAAATGATCACTGATCAGCTATCATCGGGCCAACTTCAACTAAAAGTGGCCCTACTGTTACGCCCAGACACGGCAAATTAGCTAGCTATCATTATCCGATTGGGTACACAAGCGATAAAGATCTTTCAATGGCTGCCCCAGCAATGACGCAACGCACGTTAAGTGACGTCAGTCCTCCCAGGAAACACCAATCACTGATTAGCATCCAACGCAACGCGTCACCCTGGGCCAAAAACCCAGAAAATGAAAGATCCACGGGCCGACGTCGGCCGCTGTTGGCCCGCGCACGACTGTGCGCGGGCCAACAGCGGCCGACGTCGGCCCGATGTTTTTTAGCTTTCTGGGAACCTGTTGTCAGCGGATAACAATCTCCATGGGAATCTGGGCGGAAAGCTGACTGACTGATGCTCTAATACTTGTACAGGACACAGTCCCTTCGCAAAAACCTTCCACGATCTGCAAGCGGCACCGATGCACACAGGTCCCTGCGGCTGCAGGGGCTCATGAGAATCTATAGCCTCTTGCTGAACGTGAGAATCAATGTCATTGGCTGGTATGGAAAGGTGCGATGTACGTCTCTGCTTCTCACGCCTGTGATGACTGAACACAGATAAACGTTTTGGACGTTTTGGCCTTAACTCACTCGAGACTGTCACCTTCATGTACGGTACAAACATGCGAGTCTATAATATTATTTCTCCGTTTGACAGTCACTGTTGTATCGTGTATTTCACATCCGAAGATCAACTCCACCCAAGCAATGAAAAGGTCGGCATAATATGGAACCCATATTACAAGCAATTACGGGCTATTATAGCAACAACAAACTTAATAAACACCAAAAAAAATCCATTGGAAAATATCAAAAACAAAATATTTTTTACCTCAGAATTTTGGGAAAAAAACAAGCTATTACAAGCAAAAACAAAACTTACTTAAAAAAATAAAATAATAAATCAAAAATATCATAACAAAGTGTTTTCAACCAGAATTTGGTGAAAACAAACATTCCATCAGGTGAAAACATTTTGTTTTGGTATTTTCAGCTGCCTTGTGATCCACCAACGCAGACCATTCCTCCGGCCAATGACCCATCACATTACGGAAATGCTACACACAAATGTACAGAAGTCATAATTGACATTTCGACAATGACTTGTTTCTGCTTCCTTGACGCAATGTAAGTATAACTTAGTCGATAACTGGCGCGGACGACCACAGAAGGTAAAGAAAGTGATGACCTTTGGACCAAAAAGTAAACAACCTCACCAATTATACAGATGTCAGCATCGCGCGATCTTCTTTTGGCGTGTATCACTCATGACCTTTCACATAAATGTTTATAAAATATAACAAGCATGTAACCTCTTGAGCAAAAAAAAAAAAAAAAAAAAAAACAACGATACAGAGATCACGACGTCGATATGATAAAGAAAAACGCTGAACGCAAGGAAACATAAACCACATGGAAACATGTGAATCCAATCCTTGAACAACAAATTTAACTCTTCACCGCCAAGAACATATTTAACAACGCGTACCAGCAAGAGACAAAGATGCTCAGCCATGAGCCCCGGAACTGCGGGGGCTTATGAGGATCTATGCCTCTCGATGAAATCACGTTGTATCCAGTTGACAGTTGCGGATCTTTTGACGTTGGATGTACAATGATTTCACAAACAACATAATTATGCGTCCACTGGCAGTGATGGGGTTAAATTTAAAAAAAAAATGATTGGACCTGTAACACAATGTGCGCTGGTCTATAATTTCGAAACTTACGACGTGCAGCCGTAGGGTTCGAACTCACAGACTTGGACAAACATTGCGACCCCGTATGCACGGTTTCACAACAGTCTGTTCCTCCATCATGAGATTGTCTTAACTCATTCAAGGCGCACCGCATCAATAGCTGCGGAAGTGAGGTATAGCGTTGCCGGCGGCAACGCTATACGACACTTCCGCAGCTATTGATGCAGTGCGCCTTGAATGAATTAAGTACAGTTTACTTTGCTTATACCAAGGTCGGTTATAAAAGCTTCCAGAGGTCCCGACAGCACTCTTTCTACGTAAATTACTTCGCTTATAACAAACTTCGGATATATAGCAAGAAAAACTGGGTCCCCAGGCGATCGGTTATATCCGAAATTTAATATATATCCCAAAATATCCTGCTGAACGTTGCAAGCCCCGATGAATAACCATTTCTTCCCTACAGTGGAACAAAGCGAAAAATCCGAGTTAGAAGATAATACACAGAGTTAGTTATTTGGGTTTAACGCCGAGCAGGCAACTAAGGCCATCTCACGGCGGAATACACAGAGAGTAAACAGTCGCGCGGCTGTTATTGAGTTATTTCTGTTTTGACACAATGGCGAATGGAGAACAGTGGTTAGAAGTTAACATAGCAACTGTTTTTATCTGTCACAACCGCAAGCGGGTGATAGGATGGGGTTATTTTTGTGTTTTGTTTTTGTTAGCCATTAGCAGTAATGCCAACACGGCACATCTGCGGAGGCTGAATAGAGGTTCTAAGTGTCCCTTGCAAGTTGGGTGGTGCAGGCATTTTCCTACAAGTGGCCTGGTTGACAGCCTGATGGCACCCTTCATTTGTGGATAAAAATGACCTCGACCTCACTGTGTCAGAGGGAGGCATGGATGTTCATGAACCAATGCAGCTTCATTGGCTCATAAGAATCTGTCTCTTGAAGATAAAAATAATTGGTTGCGAACCGTAATAGTGTAAAGTCTGTGCTCTCTCTCTCTCTCTCTATATATATATATATATATATATATATAGATATATATATATAGATATATAGATATATAAAAATGGTAACAGGTAGCTTACCTTAACCCTCTGTCTGTCGGTTGTGTGTTTGGTCGAGGTGATTCCTGCAGGAATCACCGCTACCAAACACGCAACCGACAGCCAAAGGGTTAGGACGCTACCTCATGATGAGTATCAAACTATTACCGGAAAGAAAAAAACACTATTCTAAAACACCTGCAAAAGCTACAATTGCACTGCAAACACCATCGCAGTTACACTCCCGAGCATCAATTACACCGCCAACTCTACAATTTTTGAGTCAGTTCAATTAGTGTTTATCTATCGTAAAGAGGATGCGGGGTGGCCAGGTGTGGCAAGATTGCATTAAACATAGACCTTTTTACTGATTGTCTGTTTCAGAGGGAACGAAGATTAATGATTGATTGTACATTGCTTAACGTCCCGACAGCAACAAGGCTTTCTCAGGACGTGCCTGCACTGCTTGTGAAAAAAAAAAACTAAACAGAACATTGAATGTGTGTCGCCAGCCGGTCAAATACATTAAATAAACCTAACACATGGGGCCTAAATAAAGCCAAGACCATTTAGCAACACACATCCAATATCAAGAGCTACAGGCAGTGCAGACAGTAGGGAGAGTTTTAAAAAGGCAAATACAGGTGAATGGACAAAGGGTAGGCAGAAACACATGCCCCAGAATAGAGAGAAAAACCCACCCTGTGGGGCTGACCAGGGTGACCCTGGGAACTAAAAAATACCTAACCCCACCCAAGTGGGAACGAAGATTAGGGGCTGTGTTCACTTGGGCGTGAAACTCGCTTCCTGCGGTAATCAGCCATTCCGTGTTTTACTTCCTGAGCCAACTGGTACGCTAGATTTGTACTGCGAATATTACGTGCACTTTTTGGGAGAAGAACTTGCCACGGACATGTGGCGAATGCTTGCTTAGCTTGAAGAATACTCCTTCACGTAAGCTCAAAGACGCGGGCAAACGGGCGCCAAGCTAATCAGGTACTTCCCTTAACTGAGATATCATGGTCGATCTAAAATTAATCAAGCACTTCTTTGAGCTACTATGCTGAATCTATCTCTCAAGTTGACGCAGGAGTGTACGAACTCACTCGCATGCAAAGGAAACTGCCGAGTTCACACACATCAGTGAGACCGGCCGGCCCCTCGATTGCACACGACGATCGGTGGACTAAGCGACTAGCCTATAGATTATGCCATTAGCGAAGTAAGTAATAAGCATTAGCCTGTCAAGTAATGGGCATTATGAGAGGCAGTTTTGAGCATCACCTGGGCCAAGTAATGGGCATTATGGACGCAAGTAACAGAAGCTGCAAGAAACAAGCAGACTGCAAGTGGACTATGCAGTGCAGTAAGTATACGAGATTATGCAGACTTTTCTGCTAGCAAAGTCGGGTATGACAGAATGAGTGAGACATTACAGTATTTTTTTCTTCTCTCAGAAAAGCCGGTCACACTTTCTGCTTATCTCATTCTACCCCAGACACACCGCAGCAAGATGGGCCTATGGGCGCCAAGCTATTCTGGCATCACCCTTGAACTATCATGGTCGAGCTGTGTCCTGCACTGCAATGCAGTCTTCAGAGGACAACGGCAAAATTTGGGGATTTCGGTGTTGGGGTAGAATGAGTTATATAACAAACTTAGGATATATATTAAAAATGGATATATGAAGGGGGAAAAGTTCACATAATACACAAGACTATTACGTCACGTATTCCATCGTAACAGTCCGCTCGAACAGAACTGATCCAAAATGCAATCGTAAATTTAGAACCAGTGTACAGCTTGGTACAATATATATATATATATATATATATATATATATATATATATATATATATATATATATATATTATATATATATATATATATATATAATATATATATATATATATATATAATCGTTCCATCTCCCACTATTTTGGGAAGTGTTAATGGACGCACGGCATCATGGAAAACAGCTATTCAGTGTGTTCAACAGTGGATGCAGAAGTGGAGTGAAGAGGATGTGGGTGTGCACTGGCTGGAGGGTTGGGAAAGCCGAGGTGGGTGCGGGGGAGGGATGAGGGGTCAAGACACTATGATGAGTATGATAATGAGGGTTGAGGGGACAGACTGATGTTTATCAGGCTGAGGGATGGTGGATTTACGCGCACCGATAACCAGTCCCCCAAACCAACGCATTCCATCTGCAAGAGGCAGGGATTCTCATGAGCCCCTGCGAACGCAGGTTCTCATGAAAATCTATGCCTCTTGCAATCCACCATCGGCCCCATGTTCCTACATCTCTAATCCCACGGGCACTTGCGAATCTATGCCGTGCCATCAGCTATCGGTACTAAGTTTATACGTCTCTACTTCTTAATTGGAGGAAGTTGTCTAGGGTTTAGCGTTCCAATGCTATAGCTGGAGGGAGGTCTCTGATAAGCTGCGCTAGTTTCTGTGATTTCACGGCTCACTTCACTAGAGTTCAACAGCCTGAAGAGGGAATCAGAAACGTGCAATATGCATGAACCATAAGATATACACATATATACCATAAGTAAGCCCGGAGTTTTCATGCATGCATGTCTGAAGACATTGATGTAATATACTGAGGAGGCAAAGAAATGCGACATTTTGAAATCACCGGAAACACTCTTTCCAATGATTCAAAAAATGTCGCATCTTTTTCTTATCGGTCGGTATACTATACGACTACAAAATGGCACGTGAATTCGTACTTTCCATGACGTCCATTATATTTTACCTTGGTTTGTTTGTTTGTTTGTTTGAAAGTTTCTTTGCATGTTTATCGGTTGCTTCTTTGCTTCTTTGTTGCTTCTTTCTTTCTTTATTAATTTATTCATGAAGATCTCTGTATATCGTGGGTAGTCCACGGGGTTTCTATGCAATGACACTGTCTTCAGAGCCGTTTGTGTCGAATATTGCCGGAAGCAAAACCGATATCATTCCCATTAATATCGCACTCATAACTAACATAATGAATGTCAATGAGATGGAAATAAAACTGAGTACACACCTTTCACAGGTCTCACGGCTGTTTCAATGTATGAGAGAAATTCAAATGACCGCCAATAAAACCTATACAAGACACAAACAAATCACACTTGCGATTTGTTTGTGCTTTTTTTTCTCAGAATTACCAGGATTTATCGGCAGATGTTCATTATTTGAATCCTAGCGATCACTTGTTTCGTGTCATGTTCTTTGACTGTATGAAAGCAGAAAAGAAATATGGCACATTCGGGTGGTAGTGCAGGATTAAGTGTAAACGTAACACAAATAATCGTCCTACCTCCTTCCCTCAAACGCCCACCCAGACCCTCTACCGTGTTCAACAAATTAACACAACTCCTAAAGCAAAAAGAGAAATCTAAACTGGGAAGCGAAAATGAGTTTGCCTCGACGTGTGTCTTTCCATATCCGACTGCTAACCATTAAAGGAGAGAAAAAAAAAAGGTCGTAAATTAATCAGAGTGGACGTAACCCATTCAGCCCTGACGCACTACAACAGGAGATGGGACGACCATGATAATTCAAGGGCAGTGCCAGATTAGCTTGGCGCCTGTCGGCGCCAAGCTAATCTGGCACTGCCCTTGAGTTATCATGCTCGAGCCATCTCCTGCAACTGGTGCATAGTCATTAGATGACGCCTCCAAAATTTGGGAAATACGGCCGTCGGGTTGAATGAGTTAAAATATTTTATTTTCTTTCGACTGTCTGCTGTCAAAACGTACGGACAATGTCACCTTTGGACCAATTACAAGTGGTGGGCGAGGCAGAAGTCATGTTCCCACAGCTTGTATCCTACAAATATAGTGGCTAACGTAATTAGCTTTTCCCCTCAGTTACTTTCTCTTACCACAAGTACAAAAGAAAGAAATTCACCGCTACATCCTTCTCATTCATGTCCAGTGTACAGCTATGTTAATAGAATGACCTCCATCAAGAACCATTTATGATCTCAGTATTCAAGGGTGGTGCCGAAGTGCTCTGGCCTATCCTGTCCCACTCCCCCCGTACCAGCATCCCGTCCCCTGCGCCGTGTATGTCGATTGGTTCATGTATGCTTCTGTGTCACTGCTGAACAATATGTCGTAGATACAGCTATCTAAAGTAAATGAATACACTATAATCTTGCACAAACTAGTTGAGACATATCATACTCGTGCATACAACGACCCTACCCACCCCCCTGTGCTGTCACGACGTCGCCGTACGTGTAGCCCGAGCACATATAACAATCCTACCGCTGATCTACACATATGTGACGCGGTTCGCTCTGACTGCGAGTCACCCTACTGCAACATTGTTATACAGAAATTACACCTAGATCATGACCTATAGTACTAAACACTCATGCCACTCAGGATTGCCCATAGGGGGCGGCGCAGGAGGCGCGGGGGAAACGTCTGAGTCAAGGCTCTGCATTGTCTGCATGTATCCTTATACGCTACATTTGAGTACTGGACTTCTGCATTCTCGCTGTCGATCTGTCACTTGCCGTGCCCTCTATTCAACCAGCAACCAAACCGCGTCCCCTCACCCTCCCCCCCTGAACCATGCCCCCCCCAGCCGGTGTACTCCCATCCCCCTGACTCCCCCGCCCCCCCCGACACGCCCCCTTCACTCCCCGTAGATATCCCTCCTTCACTCCCCCCGTTGCACGATCGACGGTCGTGTCCTGTGCGTACACACGCCTGAAGCTGTGAGAGAGAAGATCCGATCTTGCGTTCCGAGAATCAACCGCGCCCCCCCTCCCCCCCCCTATGTCACACGTCCCCCCATCCCCCACCCCCGCCCTCAGTGTATACCGGTCCCCCACCAACTAACCACTCCCGTAAGTCTGCCAGGTTAGCGCTGAAATAAATATCTATGTGAGGCTCGAACAGGGAGTCGATGATGTCTCAGAGTGAGCCGTGACTGTCTAATTGTTTTTCTTATCTGAGACCCGAGGCTCATTGCTGCCTCATATACTGTGTACGCCCTTTTGCAGATGAAGAGATGAATGAATATAGTGTACACCAGAAAAAGCAAGACAAAAGACAAGAGAATACTATGAGATATGAGCTATGTGTGTGTGGCTTGTCACTTCATAAGTGATACAGTACAGAGCACAAACTACCACACGACTCTCTATTCTTTATGGGTATAGACACATAACTTCCTCAGACGGTCTAAACCTGAGTAAACAGAGGCAGTCATGACATCGGCGGGAGAATCTAGCGTATACCCCTTTAATATCTGATACGCACGTGCTACACGTAGCCCAGAATTTTCTTCTATCGGACTTGCTAGCAGCCTCCCACGAACCTTTAAGGGAAAGCACTCTTGCGGGCAGAACTCAACCTAACCAGCAGACGGCAAACGTTTTCATCTGTAGGCCTCTTACTTATCATGATGCGCGCGTGAGAGGATTACGTCCTAGATACGATGACCCCATCATTAGATAACGTCTATTTTGGTCAACATAAGGGTAGGTTCTTCTGGGGGGGGGGGGGGGGGGCGGGGGGGGGGGGGGGGGGGGGGGCTGGGGGGGAGGACGCTCATCTCATGGAACTGATAAAGTGAAACGATCTACTCCGCCTCTTACGGTATTGTCCTCTATATCTCGCCCACCGTATTTTTGCTTGAAAAGCGCCAAAGGTTAATGCGTGCCTACGCGCGCTTTTCTCGCAACACCCCATATGAGACCGACTTCCGCTTGTGAAAAACACTTAAAATGCGGAGGGCACCATGAGGATCTATGCCTCTTGCAGATGACTGTGATAATTCTGCTTTAGATCGTTAGAACCATCGGTGGCCCAGCTTTTCGAGAAGAGGAATAAGCCGGGGTGAAGAGGGTTTGCTTATGACACTGAAAAGGTGCTATACAGAGAGAGAGGTTGGGCAAGAGAGAGAAAATGACCTGATAATTTTGCGTACATAAAGTCTGGCGCATGTAAGACTGTGATCCCCCTCCCCCCCCCCCGACCCACCTCCCGTTGCCAATCACCCCCTGCCGACTGCGCGCCCCCGATAAGAGTTATTTCCCTGATGTCAAAAAATAGGACTGGGTGCGTGAGCTCGTGAAAGATAGGCGGGGAGCGGAACCGTTTGCTTAGGGAGTTATGTGGTATGCGTTGTACCTCTCCGGCCCCACCACCCTTTTGAGTTGTACGCTTGTACAGCGGCGAGGATAGCTTTATGCCGTGGTATCGCCGTTAGTTTAAGCTATGCCTCTTTGTGGCGGGGTGGTGCGTAGTGGTCGCGCGGTTTTTACACGGATGCAAGTGGAGATTGACGTAGTGTGTTGACTTCGGCTCGGCTCTTCTATCTCTGGGAGACTTCTGTGTCCGACTCTGGCTGACAAGTGCTCAGGTAGCTGCGTAGCGAGAGCTCGCACTCGGGATCTTAGCGCGTCTAGGTGCAGTGGGCGTCACTCTGACAGAGAGAGCAGAACGCTCTCAGAGCTACAGAGTAGCGAGATTCGAGCGTCGTGCGAAAGTTGTTTAGACGAATGAGACGCGGTATTATAGGATACGAACGTGAGTGAACAAACGCGGACGGGAGTTCTTCTCTGTGTGTGTGTTGGGGAGAGGAGTGTCTTTAGGGGTGCTATTTTTTCTTTTGATACTGTGTGTCGTGTTTGTTGTTTTTTCTTATCGCTTCATGTAGTCGATGTTCGTGCGACGAAGTGTGAGAGTCGAGTGTTAGAACGTGTCGACTGTGTGTACATTGACATTGATGTCATGTGTGTCGATGCTCTGGATGGTATGTGTCTCTAATGTCAAGCGATAGACCAGAAGGTGAATTTGGAGAGTCTAAGCTCTAGTTCATATGCAGAAGACTTTTGTAGTGTGTGCTCTGCAGCTCGATGGATGAGACAGAAAAGCGATGTTGTATCGTAAAGTGGCAGCTGTGGAGGCGTACGAGTACCATATCTGCGTTGACCGAGGTGTTGTCGTGATGCTTGCGGGGCTGTGCGCAGATCATGCTATAGTGGCAACACCTGCAAGTGCGGTAGTGTATGCGCGCAGGAATCTCTTCTCAGTGCTGTGCGTCGCGGGTCGCACTCTGCTGGTATGTGCGTATGCTTCGCGTCTAGAGATGCCTGCCCTCTTACTTGACGATTGCTCGTACACGCTTCTGACAGAGGTAGACTGATGTGATTATCTGTTCTCTAGTGTGATATAATTAGTTTGAGAGCTCGCTCGCCCAGAGTCTTGCGTATAAGTTAAGACAGATGCTCCGCCCTATCTCCTTGCTACCTGTACCCTGCCTAGTCCTAGCCGACCGCTCCCTCCCCCCAAGTTTTGGTGTCCCTGGAATAATGCACTAGATCGACCGCGTACCCACCTATAGGAGTATCGCATGCGGCTAGCTTTCTTCTCTGTCAAGATTCCAGCGTGATATCTCATCCAGCCGCCGGATCTCTCCCTCCATCACACCCCATAAAGCTGTCATTAACTCCCTCGCTACACTCGCATACTCCTACACTGTCCGTCCGACCACTCAATCTACCAGTCCCCTCCTCCGACACACGCACAAAATCTCACACATCTCCCTTCCACAACGTTCGTCGGCACCTATATCATCCCACACTCCCACACACTCAAGCTGACTGTTCCAGTAAATGTATTTCACTATTTGTGGTACGTGAGTCGTTGTCTAAAGCGTGCGCATGCGTGCGCGAGTTGTGAGTGCGCGCTTAGAGTTATAATTATTATAGATAAGCGCATTATAAATACCGTAATTATTATTATTATTATTAGTTTAAATGGCATATATATATATATATATATATATATATATATATATATATATATATATATATATATATATATATATATATATATATATATATATATATATATATATATACTTAATATAGCAGATATTGGGTGCAGACGAATAAAGCTGCGGTTCTGTATATGGCATGGCCTTTTCTGCACAATATAATCGCAGCGTGGCTCAAGCGGCAGACCTAAACCAAACAGTGTTATCTGCTGAATACTGTTAGCTTTTGAATCAATTCACCAGCACAAACCAGGTCCCTCCGTGTGCAAGAGACACAGATTCTCATCAGCCCCTGCAGTCGCAGGTGCTCATGAGAATCTATGCCTCTTGCTGGCAGAAATCAATCCCATTTCCATCCTCAAAGTGAAGCAGTCGTCAAAGGGTGAAAATTGGACCGACAGTAACAAAATTTGCCACATTGGCTTTTTGTCACCGGAAATTTATTACGACGTAATTTCTTGCCTCATAAAGTTAATAATCTCTGAAGCTTTCATAGCAAACTTGTCAGTTCACCGCGGGCAAAGCGTTGCAAGCAGTTTGTGCACTTGGGCGCATTTTCTCTTTTATTAACAACGCAACCACGCACAAAACGAGTGTTACTCCTCCCCTTGGTTTCTCTTTGCCGTAGAGTGTGTTGAACTTAAATATATTTATTTTTTTATTTTTTACCAAATCCTTCCATCTGCAAGATTGCATGACGTGTGAAATGGTAACAGAAGAATCAACCTTGGCGGCTCAGAGGAGCTATTCTGCAGCAAAAGTCCATCCGTCTGTTCTTCCATCCAACCGTCCATCCATCCATCCGTGTTTGCAGTGGAAAAAAACTGCGCGGAATCGTACTACTTTCAGTTTAAACATTCTTAGTGTTTTAAAACTCCAGCGCTGTAAAAGCCCAATGGTGTCTGATAAACTTGGCGCCTGGAAGGTGCCAAGCTAATCATAACACTACCACTGAGCCATCGTGGTCGAATCACGCCACTTGGGCATGGACATAAAAGGGACGAAACCCGTTCAATAAAGCGATTGCCCTCAAAGTCAAACGCACCCGCCGAACTACAAGAGAAAGCAATGGTTTGTGTAGCTCTGAATACCATTGTTAACTAGCAGAAAAGGGCTTTTTACCTCTCGAACTCCCTGCGCCAACTGGAGTGGCACGTACGACAGAGATAGCTGAAGGGTTGCGCCTTAATAGCTTGGCGTCTTTTCAGGCTACTCGGGCACAACCCTTGAACTATCTCGGTAGAGCCATCTCTAAGCAACTCAGCATCACTTTCAAGCAAACGATGGCAATACGTGTCCTGCTGGCTTCTCGATAAAATGGGGTATCGGAAAACCAACCAAAGGCTTTGACTTTTTGTGTATTGAGCCGAGCAGAGCAGTTCAGCGTGACAGCGTCACGACTGAACAGACGATTCTTTCCTTTCAAAGCACACGGGTCGCATAAATACATATAAGATTAGCGAATTTGGGGATAGAAATCGCGTGCATGTGGACCGAACGCCGATGATCATAAAGTATAAGCGACCTCACTGGTTACGCGTCCTTATAATTTACATTGATTTAACCCATATCATACTGAGGCTAAAAGCTTCAAATTTGTACACTGCCATATGAGAGCTACATTACAGTACTTACAGATAAGGATATAGACCAATGGCTTTAGTTCAAGGGTGGTGCCAGAATAGCTTGGCGCCTTGAGGCGCCAAGCTATTCTGGCACTACCCTTGAACTATTTTAGTCAAACTTATTTCACAGCATGGTGTATTCCGAATGATAAGGGTTAATAAATGAGCCCCTTTGTACATGCAGCAACTGGTACAGTGAACAGCACTGCTGGCTGCAAGCACAAGTGTCATAACAATATGGTGGGTAATTTAAGTTTACAGCATTTAGTTTCACAGCCGATTGACTAAAATTTTAAGACGCATCACGATGGCTCAAAGGTGAACGTAAGTTTATCACGCTTATCACAAGCTTGGAGATTGAGGCCAAGTATACTCTTAAAAATACAGCTTCAATACGCAGATAGTGAAGTACCGATGTGACAAGGCTACATTTAAGTATGTGGGACGACTGCAATACAAATTAGACACGTTTTCCTTTAGGGCACGCACATGCGCTATCTGAATGAGAATCTACTCACCTAAGTATTAAGACTGGCTGGGACTGGGAGCTGCACTCCTTAACCCCTGCACAGCCGCAGTGGTCGCAGATTCTGTTTCTGAACTTTGCTAATTCAAATGGAAAGCGCCCCGTCTCAGTGTCCAAAGAACACGAAAACCATGGCTGTCATACAAGGATCATGGACACCATAGCTGTCCAAGGAACATGGCTACAAAGTGGTGTCAAGAAGAGGCATAGATCGTCATGAGCCCCCGCAATTGCGGGGGCTCATGAGGATCTATGTCTCTTGCAGCTGGGTGACGTCAGAATTTTCTGGTGAATTTTTTAGTGAAAAGATTTTCTGGTCCTGCTCTTCATACAGAATAGCAACCGTGTATCGTGATTCATGGGATACGCAGACTCCACACGGCGTTCGATAACGTGGTGCTTCTGAGTTGATACAAGCAACTAGACTTGACAAAAAACACCCAGGAAGTGAAAGGTCCCCGGGCCGACAGTCTGACTTTATGGCTGCCAGGTATTGCGATATACGGTAGTAATGTCAAGAAACTCAGAAAGGTTTGATTGATTGTACATTGCTTAACGTCCCGACAGCAACAAGGCTTTCTCAGGACGTGCCTGCACTGCTTGTGAAAAAAAACTAAACAGAAAATTGAATGTATGTCGTCAGCCGGTCAAATACATTAAATAAACCTACAACATGGGGCATAAATAAAGCTAAGACCATTTAGCAACACACATCCAATATCAAGAGCTACAGGCAGTGCAGACAGTAGGGAGAGTTTTAAAAAGGCAAATACAGGTGAATGGACAAAGGGTAGACAGAAACACATGCCCCAGAATAGAGAGAAAAACCCACCCTGTGGGGCTGACCAGGGTGACCCTGGGAACTAAAAAATACCTAACCCCACCCAAGTCCCCCAGGGCAGACCCGGGTGGGGGAACTCAGAAAGGATGAGAGACTTAGACAATAACTTTTTTTCTCTCTCTCTCTCTCTCTCTCTCTTTTGATGATAGGTACAGCGAACAAATCTTCCACCTTCATGCTAGAGAGAGAGAGAGAGAGAGAGAGAGAGAGAGAGAGAGAGAGAGAGAGAGAGAGAGAGAGAGAGAGAGAGAGATGCGTGCAGACCTGCGTGTTTTAATCAACTTTTCCTGTCAAGATAATGTAACTCCAGCCTCCCTACCGACCACTCGCTACAAACTTTACCGCTAAAACCACCATTGCGACCACGAAATAACACACTCCGTTTTCCACTATCACTGCGAACACTCTAAATCAGCGCATAGATCTCATACGCGCCTACAGACTTGCAATGGCTCATAAGATAAATGCCTTCTGCTGAGTGTCTGCAGGAACTTATGGGATCTGTGCATCTCGTCTAGTCCGAAAATGTCAATCACTGCGGCGACCATTAACAAATATGAAGCCCTCATAATTTTTCCCACTTCATCTACAAACGCCGCCTTGATACATGGACCCTAAAGACAATCCTCCTTATGTAAAAGACAAAGATTCTCATGAACCTATGGAGGTTGCTGGGTTCCATTATGATCTAGATACCTTTAGTTTAGGTGGCTCAAATTTGTCATCTAAAGTCACAATGTTTTTCCCACTCCATCAAATGTAGCTTTCGATCTTCCACAGGCAAGAACATATGGATTTACCCTGATAGTTAAAGGGCGGTGCCAGAACAGCTATCGACTATGATAGTTCCAGGATGGTTCCAGAAAAGCTTGGCGCCTGGAACCACCCTGGAACTATCATAGTCGATATCTTCCCGGAACTGTGCTGTGGTCTGCAGCGGCCGGACAACTTCCCAATTTCGAATTAAGGTTCAATATATTAAAATGCATCGCGTGTATTGCAAGCGGCACGGATTATGAGCCCTTGGAGACTGCAGGTGGTCACAAGGATTTACACCTCACGCAGTCGCACGTTCCCGTCTCCTGGGACTGGTGGCGTGGCGAGCAGCGAGGTGGCGACCGTGTCGACAAGATCACATCATTCATCTCGACCATATAAATAATTCACTGGCCATCTGAGCTCATCGACATATTCCCCTGCACTTGCGCACAAACGCACCGTGCCCTATAAGCACGAAATCGCCAAACGTGGAAGCTGCTCTCTTAAGAATATATATATACCAGTTGAAAGTTTTTAGATCGACCATGATAGCTCAAGGGTAGTGCCAGAATAGCTTGGCGCCTACCGGCGCCAAGCTATTCCGTCACTACCCTTTAACTATCATGATCGATTAGGCTAGTGTTGTAGTGTTTCAGTGCTGAACGTTTAGTACATTTTCTAACCCCGCCCAACCTTGCAGCTCATGCAGCCACAGTTACTTTACAGTACCGATGGCTGCATGCACCTTGGAGTGACGGTCAAACCACACAGCTTCCTGTGTGAATACTAAGGCTACAAGCAGGGTTTATATTTGACAAGATGCGGCTGCAGTGACTACTGAGAATCTGTGCGTTTTGTGAACTAATATCCCTGGAGGTACAAGCGCCAAGTCCGAGGGATGATCAGTCACGATTATTCAGAAATACGAACTCAGTGCGCAAAAGATCATCGGCCCGACGTCAGCCGACATCACCCTGATGAATGCCACTATCCAAAACATTACATTTAAGTACAGTTTAACTCATTCTACCCCAACACCGAAATCCCCAAATGTTGCCGCTCTCCTCCGAAGACTGCAGTGCTGTGCAGGACACAGATCGACCATGATAGTTCAAGGGTGATGCCAGAATAGCTTGGCGCCCATAGGCGCCAAGCTATTCTAGCATCACCCTTGAACTATCATGGTCGATTCTTATCTTGCTGTGGTGTGTCTGGGGTAGAATGAGGTAAGTAGATTTTTCCATCTGCACCAGTCATAGATTCGCATAAGTCTCTGCAGCCGCATGGGCTCATGAGAATCTATGCCTCTTGCTGGCTTTATACACATGTACCTGGACAACATTTATAATCAGGCCTGAGCCAGGCGAAGTCATCTTTGTCTTTGAACTGCAAGACTGACCGCTCTTTCAGTGACCGTCCGCCATTTGCCTGCAAGAGACCTAGATCCTCATTGTCTGCGAAATCTGCCGGGGCTCCTGAGGATTTAAACCTCTTTTTGGTCCTATTTACGTCAGTGTTTGTCACACTGATGAAGGCATTTCGTTGTTCATTCATGTGCGCCACGATGTTTGGTTGAGTGTTGCGGGGTGTCTCCGAGGCAGATGTCTTGAAGGACATGAGAGCAGATGGAGTTATGCAATACTGTCTTATAAAGAAGTACCCAACGGAGAAAGAAACACGCTTAGAAAAGACGGGTACAACACAATTTATTAATATTTCGGGTAAATACCCTTTGTCAAAATAGACAAACAAACAGAGATTAGCCGCTACTTATCTTCATTGGCAGAAGGAAGACATTCCTTCTGCCAATGAAGATAAGTAGCGGCTAATCTCTGTCTATTTTGACAAAGGGTATTTACCCGAAATATTAATAAATTGTGTTGTACCCGTCTTTTCTAAGCGTGTTTCTTTCTCCGTTGGGTACTTCTTTATAAGACAGTATTGCATAACTCCATCTGCTCTCATGTCCTTCAAGACATCTGCCTCGGAGACACCCCGCAACACTCAACCAAACATCGTGGCGCACATGAATGAACAACGAAATGCCTTCATCAGTGTGACAAACACTGACGTAAATAGGACCAAAAAGAGGTTTAAATCCTCAGGAGCCCCGGCAGATTTCGCAGACAATGAGGATCTAGGTCTCTTGCAGGCAAATGGCGGACGGTCACTGAAAGAGCGGTCAGTCTTGCAGTTCAAAGACAAAGATGACTTCGCCTGGCTCAGGCCTGATTATAAATGTTGTCCAGGTACATGTGTATAAAGCCAGCAAGAGGCATAGATTCTCATGAGCCCATGCGGCTGCAGAGACTTATGCGAATCTATGACTGGTGCAGATGGAAAAATCTACTTACCTCATTCTACCCCAGACACACCACAGCAAGATAAGAATCGACCATGATAGTTCAAGGGTGATGCTAGAATAGCTTGGCGCCTATGGGCGCCAAGCTATTCTGGCATCACCCTTGAACTATCACGGTCGATCTGTGTCCTGCACTGCAATGCAGTCTTCAGAGGACAACGGCAACATTTGGGGATTTCGGTGTTGGGGTAGAATGAGTTACGGGACTATAACAACACGCTAGACATCGAGGTGCAACTTGGGAAGTGACCGACAAAGACAGCTAGGGCCAGTTGCATGAGCGGGCTTAGTCCTGCACCAGCCACTACGCAAGGTGCGCCGCTATTTGCGTAGTGGCTGGTGCAGGACTAAGCTCGCCCATGCACCAGGCCCCTGGACTTTATAGAATCGGAGTGAATGTAGGACCTGCCCGATTGGTCCGTCCAGTTTGTACGTGCAGTATGTCGACATGTCTCTCAGTTGCAAATCGTCTGCACCAGCGTCATTGTGCGAGTCTACATGTCATTTACTGTACGAGAACCTATAGAAATAAACAAACAACCTAAGAAAATACAGAGATCTGCATGCGTAAAAAGTTCGATACGCACACAAACAACAAAATCAGCCGTAGACAAAGTTAACGAGAACCTTCAAGGATTAAAACAACAAAGGTCAGTAACAAACAAACAAAAAAAAAAAAACAAAAAAAATTAACACTAATCAAGCTAACTGTGTTTCTTTTGCGTTGATAGATTTTATTGCATTTTACACGTTTGGCAGTTTTTCTCTTGGCCTGGCTACGCCATGTTTTTGCCTCCATCTGCTTGAATGTCAGCCGCGGCGAGTGATAATTGCGATAATTGGCCCATAGAACTCATCAAAAAATGTCACGCTAGCATTTCCTCTTGGAATCCTGCATCTCAATTATCTGTGTGTGTCACAGGCTCGGGTAGGGAAATGCGTTTTCAATATGTACAGTGTTTATTTCTTCTCAAAATTTACGAAGTTTTCTTTGACACTAAAAAATAAATCAAATTAATCCATTCAGCCCTGACGCACTACATCAGGAGATGGGTCGACCATGGTAATTCAAGGGTAGTGCCAGATTAGCTTGGCACCTGTCGGCGCCAAGCTAATCTGGCACTACCCTTGAATTATCATGGACGATCTATCTCCTGCAACAGGTGCATGGTCGTTAGATGTCGTGTCCAAAATTTGGTAAATACGTGCGTCGGGCTGAATGAGTTTAAAAAAATCCAAAGCAAAAACAAAGGTGACTGCAAAGCGTGTAAAATGGCAGAATAACCCAACGGGAAAGAAACACGTTTAGAAAAGACAGTTGGAACAGTTGTGTTGTAACTGTCTTTCTAAGCACGTTTCTTTCTTCGTTGCCGGGGTTCTTCCCTTCTTTGACAAGTGACTAGAAGAAATAAATATTGCACGCTGGGGTACATCGTGAAAACGCACTTCTGCAGCGTTGCCTGAGGTGTGCGCGTGTCCGGAAGGAGTGGACGGGTTAGAGGGGGTGAAGTGGGAGGGAACACGAGAAGGGGGAGCAGCTTAGGGGTGGTGGGGTATCGTTTGCGCGTAAATGTGGTATGTAATAACTGATCGATGACTGCTGCAGGACTACACAAAAAAACTAATATATTTTAGCATTTATGTAACCATCTTGGTCTATAGTTATCTCCCTTCCAAGCGCACATTCCTACCTTGGTTCAAAGCGATAGCAGTCACTGATCCATCCCCCTGCTCTGTTTTTATTTACAATTCGACGTATGTATACGCTACGTAATTCTATACATGAAAATGTTAGATACAAACAAATGTTGTAAGATGCCTAAAGACATGTGTGGAACTCTCTACCTCCCCGTGTACGTCAATCCCCGACACTCAAGTCTTCAAAATCAACCTGAAAACGTATCTTTTTAATTCGGCATATCAGTGTTAATTTTCCCTTGCTTCCCATCATGTGATTTTTGGATGGTATTACTGTAAACAGAATGCGTTCGTTGTGTGAAAGAATGTGGTTAGTATGCCTGAACTGTTTTTGTTGTTGTGATTTGTAGTTTATTGTGTGTGTTTATAATTATTTGTAAAGCGTTCCGAGCCTGCGTAAGTGAGGAAGGACGCTATAGAAAAGCGATGTATTATTATTATTATCTTTTGTAGATGTCAATCGTTGGACGCTTGAAGTGTCATGAAGTGTAGGCCTACAAACCGGCGATGTGTGTGTGTGAATCTGTTGTGCATAATTATCGTATAACAGAAGCGCGATGTGTTTTGATTGCCAGCAGAACATGTCCTTAGGTCATAAATCAACATAAATTATATGGGAACCCCATCAAGCATTCGATCCCGCTGTGTGTCAGCAACCTTTCATTTATACTCTCACACACACACATGCGCGCACACACACACACATACACACACACAGATCACTGATTGTACAACATTATTCGCTGAGTAATAGCTGCAGCTCGCTGGGGATGGACAGATTTGACCAAGATAGATCAAGGGTAGTGCTAGATTAGCCTGGAGCCGTCAGGAGCCAAGCTAACCTAGCACCACCCTTCAGCTGTCATGGCAGATTTATATCCGCATCTGGTCAAAATGTCAACCTTCAAACAGGCAAAGATCATAATGAAAGAAAGGTTCAAACTGATAAAGTTGCGAGTTTTTTTGTTTTTTTTTAATCGTCACTGATCTTCTTCCACTGTGAATTGAAGCATAGACGTAAACGGCGTAGCCTAACCTGGGACACAGATCTTCACAGATCTTCATTACACTTTAAACTGCAGGAAATCGTGAAGGTATGTATCTCTAAAGCTGGGAAAAACTAAAAGTGTATGCCGGTTGAGTGTCATGACTGAGCCCCACTGAGAGAGTTCGCCTGAGGCAAAACATTATGCCTCGCAATCTGTTTTCAGATCATTAACATGTCATTGTCCTATCGAATCTCACGGGTTATTTGGGGCATTAAACCCATAAGGATCTCAATGAAAACCCTGAAGACATGACCCCCCCCCCCCTCCCCCCCCCCCCGCCCCCCCCCCCCCCAAACAAAAAATCGTATCCGTGATATCTGTATTCACTCTCCCTTCCTCTCTTCCCATCCTCCACTTTTCGCGCCATTTTTCTGCACACATCACATAAGCTCGAGATGGTCAGGCGTCTATATGGAACACAGATGTAAGGTGTGTGTGTGTGTGTGTGGGGGGGGGGGGGGGGGGCAGAATAGGCAGAATATCTCCCCCCCCCCCCCCCCCCCCATGAAAAAAATGGAAGCAAGAAAGATTGGAGAGAATAAAAAGGACCCAAAGCTAATTTTTCTGTTTGATATTTTTTTCACGCTGACAGAGTACCCCTCCTCCCCCCCCCCCCCAAACCCAACTATCCACCACCCCGTGTTGTAGTTGTCTTTTTCCGCCCCCCCCCCCCCTTCCCCCGCTGAGTTTGGTGGCAGAAAGTAGCACGGGAGGTACGCCACTGAATGAGACGAAATTCGTGAATCAATTTAAAATCTGACTGATTTGTGTGCTGGTCTGTGATTTTAGACCTTACGCCGGCAGTTTTATTGTCCAAATTCACAGACCAGTACAAATATCTTTGTCTATGCAGTCGAGTTGGAGCTATCCCACTCCAACAACCAGCCGCACGGCGGAGCAGACGGAAACATGTGAGCTAGGTTAGTCGGGACAACACTTCACAGCTCTAAACGAACTTTTAAAATGACCCATTTAGCCCCCACGCACTCCAGCAGGAGATAATTTATGGGTAGTGCCAGATTAGCTTGGCGCCATCAGCTATCCCACTCCCACAACCAGCACGGAGACACGTGAGCTAGGGACAAACCTTCACAGCTAAACGAACTTTCAAGATGACCCATGTAGCCCCGACGCACTCCAGCAGGAGATGGTTCGACCATAATAATTTATGGGTAGTGCCAGATTAGCTTGGCGCCATCAGGCGCCAAGCTGATTTAGCATTACCCTGAATTATCATGGTCGATCCATCTCCTGGAACTGGTACATAGTTGTTTAGTGACAACCATAAAACTTAAGGTGCCTGTACTTGAGACGGAGGTTTTAGTGGTCAGACTCAGAGACTGACACAGCACGAGTTCATGTAATGGTGCATGTCGAAATACCCGCGAAACATGTAAGGCATAACATTTTTTTTTTTTTAATACACGCAAACACTTGAGAAACGATACGATAAAACTTCAAGTGTCAGCTGGCATGCGCCGCATCTTACAACGTTACAAAACAACTGTCATTCAAATTGCAATTCTTGTGTCATTTTTGTTCTGGGTCTTCAAGACCATACAGACTAATGGGAGGAGGGGTGATGGGGTGGGTTGAGAGGGACGGAGTGCTGGGGTTGCGGGGTGAAACCAGACAACCGTCGAAAGAGATGTGTATCAGTGTGCGTGCGCGTATGTGTGTGTGTAGGGAGGAGATGTGGAGGGTGGGTGGTGTAGAGGGAGGGGGGTGGTAGGGGTGGTGAAGGGGGGGGGTGCAAACGAAGACGTTTTCAATTACCGCAATTATTTGTACAAGCATACATATCTTTATCGCCCCCGCCCGCCCCCCCCCCCCTCGGGCGCGCGGCGCCCGGCGGATGCAAACGAAGACGTTTTCAATCACCGCACTTATTTGTACAAGCATACACATCTTTATCGCCCCCGCCCCACCACCCCCCCCCCCTCCCCCTTCCCACACACACACACACACACACTCATCAACCCCCCTCCCCCTTCCCCAAACAATAAATAAATAAATAAGAATTAAACATGTATTTTTGGAACATGTTTTTTCGACTGTAATACATGCCATCAGCTCGTCAGTCATTGTCTGAAAGTGTCAGCATGGAAAATGGTCAAAAGTCGTGATTCTAAAACGATGTGAGCCTTTCGTTTCGGAAGCGCCAAGATAAGCAACATCAGCATGGTCAGAAACGCAACAACAAGAAAAGTTTTCAATAAAACATCAAGTTCTAGCATTGCCCTGAGTAGAGTCGAAACAGAAGACTCAGCTAAGCATACTATTTTATGGGTAGTGCCTGATTATCTTGGCACTACCCTTGAAAAATAAAGTCATGCTCGGCCAATCGACTGTGATACAGGTGTAGTCTAGCGTCTCAGGACAGCTCTTAAATTCCGGAATGCCGCCAAAAATCTGAATGAGATACTGAAAAAACACCTTACCCGCTGCTAAGCACAAGAAGATAGGCCCGTGATAGGTGGTTGGTGCACACTCTGGATGCAAACTGGTGCACTCAACTGCAGCAACACCCAGCTAAGTTTGGAATCTGCCCCGCCGAATACTCCTGAAAAACGGCGCACCAGAGGTAGGTGTATCGGAGAAAACGCCGGTAGATTAGCAGGCAACCACCGAGCCACGAGCCGTTTTCAGCCAGTCAGTTCAGTCCTGCCTACAACTTCCTGTAGACTGACGATCCCACCTGTCTGTTTTCTCACCGCGGGGCACTGTCTGCTGCACACCTAGTTTACTATTCAGTGAATCCCGCGCTACCCGCTCTGTGGGAAGCCTCTTGGAATGTCAACAGACCCAGCATGGCGACAAATGTACCCAGTTGGGTGCAGTAGATTTGCCGATTTTTACGGTTCCCAAAACAGATCTCTGTCCGGTCAGCAAGTGGCCATCAAAGACCAGTACTGATATAATCCGCGATGCCTGATTGGTGTACGGCCGCAAGGTGTCGCTGGCAGGCAAATCTAGCACAAATCAGTCAAGCTGTCCTCTCCAATGCCAACACACACACACACACGAACACGCGGAACGGGCTTCCCAAGGTACAAAACAGTAGCGCTGCGATGCAAGGGAAGCAACCCGCTAAACACGCTACCCACGCGCCACGAGAAGCGCGCGCTGCTCTCGTAATACAAGCCCCGCCTCTCTCTCGGTGAAGGTCACAGTAGGCGGGGCTAAAACCCCGTGACCGTAACCTTGACAGGCGAGGAGGCGGGACTTAAAACACTCCCAAAGCCTATTCGTGCGAGAAAAGCAGAGTTTGCGAGCTGCCGAAGAAGTCCACAGCGGGTCCCTTGAAAGGGCCCACTGGTTACAAGAGCAATACGACCACAGACACACTGGTTACTGCATTTGATCCGATCCTTGTCGACATCATGATGTAGGCGGATAGACTGACGTCCGGAACTCAAGAACTGCACGTGTTTCGAGGAAAATGGTGTATTAAAAGCTTGTTAATCCGCGGCCACTGTTTTTTGTCAAAACAGGTGGCAATTGATCACTTTTGACTCGGCCGGGTTACTCAGTCGTTTTGTGTGCAGTCACAGTAACTTCTGGAAGTCGGCTCAGCCTTGCCGGAGCGGCCGCCGCCCGGAGAGGCCGGGCCGTACTGGGAACCGGTGTGGAACAAACTGATGTTTTCCACGATGTGTATCGCGGATCTACATTATCGACCTCTTCCTCTACTCTCGAATGATTCAGTGGATAATGCATTTATGTAGTTGCAACAAACACATTAGAGGCAATCTAAAATAAAATTAAAAAAAATAAGACATGAAGCCATAGAGAAGCCGTGTGGATGATGGCGGCGGACGTGAAATGGTTAGCGCGACTCGCGCAAGTGAACTTGCGGTAGTCACCACTAACCCTTTCACGTCATATCAGCCGCCAACCAGAAACATCGTACTGCTGACTTTTGACACTTCGTGCGGACAAACCTGAACAGCGTACAGAGTGCTAAGATAGTAATGAATAAATAATTTAGCGCATTAAAATAATAGGCGCTTAATCCCAATAGGAAATCGGCTCAAAAGCGGCGCCGCCGCGAACTGAACGACCCAACAAGCACGCTCACGTGAATCACACGCATTCTCGCACACATGTACATAAACACAGACCATTCACGTGGTGCTAGCTCAAGGGAAGCTCAAGCGAGCCAGACTAAAGTTTTGGAAATTCAAATCGTTTATATTTGAAATTTGATTAAGTGGGCTGAAATTGACACCAAAGTCGTGGGGGAGGAAGAGCCGGAGTACCCGGAGAAAGAACCCCCGACGGTCCACCCGAATTAACGGTGACAATTACTGGAGGAGACATGAAAAGTCCGACGCCGCAACCGAGTATCGAACCTCGCACCTCTTGCATTGGTGGCAGGCGCTTTTACCGCTGCGCCACGGACCGCCCCAGATAAGCTGGTCGCACGCTTTTATTGCAAACTAAGCCTTGATGTACCACTTATTCAACAATCTCATTATATCATCAGTCCTGTGGTTAGTTTAAATTTGCTTATTGTCCTATGAAGCCGGCTACATTGACAGATTTTGGAATCCGGAAAAAATCAACCATTTCAGTTAGTTCAAGGGTGGGACCAGAATAGCTTGGCGCCTAAGGCGCCAAGCTATTCTGGCACCACCCTTTAACTATCATAGTCAAATCAATTTCAAACAGTATAGTATCAGACTGCAAAGGGTCAAACTGCAAAGAACACCTATTTGTGACCACGGGGAACACGTAGGGGGCCTATTTATCAGCTTCATGTGTCAGTTGAATGAGTTAGCTTGTCCTGATGGCACCAAAGTAATCAATCTGACGCTACCCTTGAGTTATCATGATCGATCCATCTCCTGCAATTGGTACATAGTCGTTTTGGTGACATCTCCAAACTCTGTAAATGCGGCCCTGGGACGGCGGTGTAGCTGGGATGTCGTGACATAATGTGCAATGCATGATGCACGAGAACCACCGCTAAACCGTCTGTATCGCTTTTGTGTGCAGTCGGTGACAAGAAAGGCTACAATAAGCAGAAAACCAAAAACATATAAACTCAGTGTTTTAAAATAAAAGTGACAGGCACAGTTTTAGGAAATTCAGGAAATCCCTAAATTTACGAGTATCAGGGATTTTATTAAATCCTCGAGAGAAACAATAACTTCCTAAATTTACTGACATTTTCCGAAATTTTATGAAATGAGTTCGAGGTTTTATTAATTTACTGTAGCACATATAGATGTGCATTAAAATACAAATACGATATGAACTAAACACGGCACAGTATTTGCATTACTGGATGGCTCATGTGAAATAGCAAATAATATGATATATAATTATGGTGTGTTCAGTAAAAAAGGCAAAATCATAATATAAATTTGGCTCTCTCTGAAACATGCGTTAACTAAAATGTTTCGAAATATATGTCTCAACAACAACAACAACAACAAAAAAGCACACAACAACAACAACAAAAGACCATGGGTAGTGGATCAAGTCTGTCTGTGGCGTGTCCGTGAGCGCATGTCTTGAGCACCAGGAAAACTGATTTCAGCGCCAGTTATCAGGATGTCTAGTTGAGGGTAAGGAATAAGGATCGCGTGTAAATATTGATATGCCCCTAGGGAGGTCTCAGCATCTTTCAGTGGGGGCTCGGTAGCCGCCGCTCAGCCCTTTCTATGCATCTGTAAGAGGCATATATTCTATTGAGCCCCTGCGAATGCAGGGGCTCATGAGAATTTATGCCTCTTGTGGGGTTGTACATCAGACAATTTGATGTACTTCTCCTCAGACTGAAGAAGACATAAGGGGTTGTGATGTTGACTACCTCAGTATCTTCTCAGCTGGCATATTAGGCTCATTAGCCTGCTGCTGGTATACGGGCGTTACAGCCTATAGAAAATAATATGTACATCTGCAAGAGACACAGATCTGCAAGGGCTCATGAGGATCTACCCCTCTTGATGGCCAGTATCATCTGCGCGTAGATATGTTTCTCCGGAGAAGATCATGTGGTTTAACGAGCTACAAAGCGCAGATATGAAAGGTTTTAAAAAAAATGTCTGAAATTAGCTGGCTGACCATGAGCTTTAATTCAGCCTCGGATCAGTGCAAAAGACACTGGTTACCTGTCTCGTCCGCTGCCTACAAGGCGTAGCAGACGAGACAGTCGGATAACCAGCGGTTTGGGCAGAATGTTAATAAGAACTGAAACACATGGGGTTGCCTCTATAGGCGCCAATCTAGAATCATACAGGCAATACCGTTAATTTTTCTGGTTGTCTACCGTATTTAGGATGGGTCTGGTCGGAGCGCGTTCCGTAGAATGCAATGGACATAACAGTCGGGCGGGGCTCATGGCCGAAGTAACACTAAGATAAAAATGACGTCACGTCTAGCCACTCTAACCTTGCTGTTGAACGTCGTTTTGGCGCGAAGCGCCGTATGTGCGTATGTATGTATGTATGTATGTATGTATGTATGTGTGTGTGTGTGTGTGTGTGTGTGTGTGTGTGTGTGTGTGTGTGTGTGTGTGTGTGTGTGTGTGTGTGTGTGTGTGTGTGTGCGTATGTATGTAAATACGAGAGTCTCCGATATTACTGTACGCACAAACTTGAAAATTGGCAACTGAAATACTTTATTGGTGGGTGGTTAAGAAAACCTCCGAGCATATTGTAATTGGAAGTCTCAGTTGAGGACATAAAAGGCCGTTTATAGAAAATCGGTTGACCCAGATTAGAGTCCGCAATTTTGATCATATTCACTTGTAATTTTGGATATGACTAGTTTGAATAAAGATGTTGGATGAGTTCGTTAGCCAGCTTTGTACCTTCAACTTTTTCGAAAGCGCATAAAAGTTCAATGCGGGAAAAAATGTCAAAAGTAAGACTGCTTGATTTCATCAGAAGAATCAAACAGTGACGGTGTCGTAAAAGCACCAAAGTACGCGTCAGTGTTTTTTACAATGTTTCTAATTGACGCAAATCACCAGCACGTCAGTGTTTTACATGTTAGTGTATGAGCCGGCGCGATGTTCTCCTTCATTTATTCAGTTTTGTATGATATTTGAGAACGTATTGTGGAAAAGGTGAAATATGAATGCAAGCTCATACAGAAGAGGCCGGCTTTGTGAGCGATGGGCCATTCCACCTTATTTTTCAAAATGGCTGTGGCTACGCCAGCCCACAGAACTTATAACCGGTAGGAAGCGCCGTGTGTCTGCTCTCTGTGTTTGTGTGTGCCATTGCCGTAAGGATCAGGCGGGGGGAAGGGGGGGGGGGGGATTAAAGGGAGATACTGAATGAGTTCGTAATCCATCTTCAACTTTTTCAATAATAATTAATTCATTTTTGCAAGTTTTGGAGCCACTATTCACTCCCATCAAACCGTGAGTCCTGGAAGAGGCTGTGTGGAACAAAACAGTCAGTTCTGGAAGAGCGTGCCTTTCGGATGAGTGACGTGAAGGTTGGTTGTACGTTGCTTAACGTCCCGACAGCAACAAGACTTTCTCAGGACGTGCACTGCTTGTGAAAAAAAACAACTAAACAGAATATTGAATGTATGTCGCCAGCCGGTCTAATACGCTAAATAAACCTAAGACCATTTAGCAACACACATCCAATATCAAGATCTGCAGGCAGCGCAGACAGTAGGGAGAGTTTAAAAAAGGAAAATACAGGTGAATGGACCAAGGGTAGACAAAACACGTGCCCCAGAATAGAGGGGAAATCCTACCATGTGGGGCTGACCAGGGTGACCCTGGGAACTAAAAAGTCCCCCAGGGCAGACCCGGTTGGGGGGGTGACGTGAAACATCAAATTCGTCACAGTGTACACGGCGTCGTGAGACCAGCGATGCCATGACGTGAAGCTTATAGTGTCGTCATTTTGCTGCTCGTGCTATTCTTTTTCAGAATTCCTGTCGCTACTCCAGCCCACAGAGCGTTCTAATGGCGGGGAGCGTTGTGTGTCTGTCTTTACTTGTGTGCGCCAGCGAGTGTGTTGATCACAGTTTTGCTTAGAGAGAAGGAAAATGGATCAGAAGGATAAGCTTAAAAATATGAACAATGACACTGAATGTTCCTAAAAGAAAAACGCACGTGAGCTCCAAACAATACGGTAGACTTTGGGATGAAATCCTCATCCTTTTGGGTTTTGTTTCTGTTTTTTTAAATAAATATTTCGCCATATAATTTTATGATACACGCGCAGTGTTCCTCGTGGCACATACAATAGGTATATACGGCAAAATGGCTGGGTTTACATTCATTCATCTTTGTCATTGAGAAACAGATTGATCCCATCACCCTCCCTCCCATCCCTCCATCCACCCCTACCCCCTGCAACCCTGCATCGGCACTGATAATGAGAGATATCATATGCACTGTTTATGTCCCATTAATCCATTATATCCTGAGGCTGATTTTGATTAAACTGCTTATTGTCCTACATTACAGATTAGGAGACAGATCAACTGTTTTAGCTCAAAGGTGGGGGCCAGAACAGCTTCGTAGCGCCTCAAGCGCCAAGATATTCTAGCACCACCCTTGAACTATCAATCAAATTTATTTCATGCAGTGGGTATATCAGGATGATAAGGGTTAAAAGCCAAGGACAAACCAGTTACTCAACTGTGAAGTCAAGTGCTATAGGAAAAAGCAGAATTAACGCGCAAGTAGATTTCAGCACCCTTTGAAGACGGTCGGTGAAGCACTGTACATAATTATGTAGGTTAGTACTGCGAAGGCTGACCATAACAGTGTTCTCAGAAGCCATTACGGTGCAACAACAACAATTTCAAATGGGACTACATATCCTTCGCAAAACCCTCGGATCAAGATTAGTCATAGATATGCACTAGAATATCGTGTGCGCACACTCGGCAAGCGAAGGTTGACAAACAATGATATGAAATTTACTTCACCTCATGCAGTATACCAATAGTCTACTGTATGCCATGAATTGAATTTCATATCATTTTTAATGTAGACCGGTGGCCTGCTGTAAGAGGTAACGCGAAATTCAAATCATTTTTGTCTGTCAGCTGCTGCCTGTGTGTGTACGGACTAAACTTGTCTTCTACAGCTGCTGTTCAAGTCGCACTCTTTGTATTGTCTCTGATAGCTAGTATCATATACATATCGCCAAACAAAGCAGCAGCGCTAATCTGAATGAGCTTGGACTGTTCTAAGGATTTCTGAAGCCCTCTTCCCTTATCACTGAGCACGTTAGACCTTCCAACACAACAAGACAGTTCAACGGTGGTGCCAGAATAGCTTGGCGCCTGCAGGCGCCAAGCTATTGTGGCACCGCCGTTGAAATTTCATGGTCGATATAAAGGTGCCAATCTATTCTGGCACCACCCTTAAACTATATCATGCGCAACGCAGAAACGCCAAGCTGTTCCGGCACCACTCTTGCTCCGACTCTGTCATGGTCGACCTACAGGCGTCTGTCTATTCTGGCAGCACCCTTCAACTATCATAAACCCGAAGGCATTCATTTATATATTTGTTTTTAAATCTACTTATCTGTGTTTGTTTTGTTAGAACATGCACATTATAGATTACGCTTTCCGTATCTCGGTGACTGTACATTCAAGGACAGCAACTCTTTCTTGTAATCACAAGGAAAACATCAGATATATGACAAAGGGGGACAACCCGAATTCAAGAGGAGACAAGCGGTTCAAAGTCAAGTTCTTCAGCCAGTTACTTCCGTCTGCAAGAGGCAAAGATTCTCATGAGTCGCTGCAGCCGCTGGGGCTAATGAGAGTATATCTTGCTTACTGCAGACTTGTAACACTATGAGTTAACCTTCTTCGGCTTGACGCCACCGATACTGTAAACAATACCGGTGGCTGCATGAACAAGGGGGTTTAATTGCCCCTCGTTGGTAATGGCCGATTAATTTTCTGTCTCAGAATTAGGAAATAAAAAGGTTTGCTGTCTACAGGTGATACTCAACTATAAAGGTTATTGATAGCAGTAGTTAGTTGTGACCGGCCCTTTTGATGTTGAAGAAGAGCGAGATATGGTGCAATAAAGTTTGAAGTTACTCCCTGCCTGGTCTGCTGGCCCTTTCCCCTCTCCCTACACGAGGGACAGAAAATTACGTCAGGTTTGACCGCCAGGTCGGCGTCGTTAGTCATCGATGGATGGATGGATGGATGGATGGATGGATGGATGGATGCAAAGATACTATGATACCACTAGTATAGTATGCACAGGACAGGAGTTGCTGGAGGTCTCTCGTCGACGGCCTATACCCGGGTAGGGGTGACAGGCGTAAGTAAGTAAGTACTAGTATAGTATCTTTGGTGGATAGGTGGATGGATGGATACTATTAAACCATTAGTACATTTGGTGAATGGATGGTTTGATTGATTGTACGTTGCTTAAAGTCCCGACAGGAACAAGACTTTCTCAGGACGTGCCTGCACTGCTTGTGAAAAAAACAAAACTAAACAGAATATTGAATGATGTCGCCAGCCGGTCCAATACGTTAAATAAACCAACGACATGGGGCCTAAATTAAGCTAAGACCATTTAGCAACACACATCCAATACCAAGAGCTACAGGCAGTGCAGACAGTAGGGAGAGTTTTAAAATGGCAAATACAGGTGAATGGACCAAGGGTAGACAGAAACACATGCCCCAGAATAGAGGGGAAAACCCACCCTGTGGGGCTGACCAGGGTGACCCTGGGAACTAAAAAGTAGATAACCCCACCCAAGTCCCCCAGGGCAGACCCGGGTGGGGGGTGAATGGATGGACGGGTGGATGGATGCAAAGATACTATTATACCACTAGCAGAGTATCTTTGGTGGATGGATTGTGGATGGATGGATGAATGGACGGATGGACGGATGGACGGACGGATGGATAGATGAACGGATGATGGAAATCAATCAATCAATCAATCAATCAACCAACCAACCAACCAACTAATCAATCAATCAATCATCAATCAATCAATCAATCAATCAATCAACCGAAACGCGGTTCCAGAGTCAACAAGCGAGGATTCCTAAAACTAACAACACTAGTAAATACTCGTCAAAGTTGGTTATAATTTAGAGTACAAACACTGACTTTCCGACAAAATATTAACCCCTTCACTGCCGAGACCCAGAATTCCTACTACAAAAAGTATAGATCCTATAAGCCTTCGCAATTGCCGGGGCACCTGAGGATCCATTCCTCTTGTTGAAACGACTTTGTGAAATCCATTTTCCCTTGACGACTGGGGATCTTTAACCCTTATCATTCGGAATACACCAGTGCGTGAAACAAGTTTGACTAAAATAGTTCAAGGGTAGTCAGTGCAAGAATAGCTTGGCGCCTCTAGGCGCCAAACTAATCTGGCACCACCCTTGAACTAAAGCCATTGGTCTATATCCTTATCTGTAAGTACTAAAATGTAGCTTGCATATGGCAGTGTACAGATTTGAAGCTTTTAGCCTCAGTATGATATGGGTTCAGTATCGCAGAATTTCCTCGCGCTGGGACCATATGGCGTTGAGGCGCGTCCCCTGGGTGGTGGATAGGGGGTCCCTCGTGAGAGGGGTGCACCGAATGAAATAAGGTGCCGTGAACCAACATGGTCTAAGGGAAGGTGACCCCGACAGAAAACCCCTGGTCCTCCTAGTAAGGGGGTTGGGCGTGGGGGTAGCTTCCCCACCCTGCAAAAAAGGAAATAGCTACAAAAACGCCGACGAAAAGACTAACAGTAATTCCTTTCCTGGAGGAGGAAGGTTCCTCTACTAGAAGACTTATGACGTCCTGTGGTGAAAGCCGGAAGTCTTCGGAAGCCACAGGACCGAGCCGCCTCTCTCTATCCAGGGATACAACCATGGGCACATGGAACGTCAAGACCATGTACCAGAGCGGCAAGGCCGCCCAGATAGCAGCGGAAATGCAAAAGTACAACCTTTCCCTGCTAGGTATCAGTGAAGCCAGATGGACGCAGTCTGGCCAGAAAAGGCTGTTAAGTGGGGAGATGATTCTGTATTCAGGTCATGAAGAGGAGAATGCCCCCCCCCCCCCCCCCCATACAGAAGGAGTAGCATTCATGCTGTCACCAGTGGCACAGAGAGCGCTGATGGGCTGGGAACCTCTTGGGCCAAGAATTATCACAGCAGCCTTTAGAACCAAGAAAAAGCTCAAGCTTAACGTCATCCAGTGTTATGCGCCCACCAATGGCAGTGACGAGGAAGAGAAACAAGAGTTCTACGACCGACTCCAGAGTGCCTTGGACAAATGTGCGGAGCGAGACATCACCATCGTCATGGGCGATTTTAATGCCAAAATAGGGGAGGACAACACTGGACAACGAAGAGGTGATGGGGAGACAGGGACTAGGCTCGGAGATGAGTGAGAACGGGGAGAGGTTTGTAGACTTTTGTGCTCTAAACCGACTTGTCATTGGAGGCAGCATCTTCCCACACAGAAGAATACACAAAGCAACTTGGGTCTCACCTGACCATACAACAGAGAACCAAATAGACCATATCTGCATTAGCAAGAAATTTAGAAGATCCCTTCAAGATGTTCGAGTGAGGAGGGGAGCAGATGTCGCCTCATACCACCATCTGCTTACCTTAAGAATGAAGCTCAAGCTAAAGAAAAGCCGCACAGAGACAACAAGAAGACAGCGCTATAATGTAGGCCTCCTGAGAGAAACTGGAGTTAGAGAAGAGTTCAAACTGGTGCTGTCCAACCGGTTTCAAGCGCTACTGGAGCTAGTAAATGAAGAGGAGGCGGTCACCACAGAGCAGCAGTGGAAGGCAGTTAGAGAGGCGCTGAACTCAACCTGCAAAGACACTGTAGGGTTCAGGAAACACCACCACAAGGACTGGCTGTCGGCACAGACCTTGAAGAAGATAGAAGCGAGGAAGCAGAAGAAAGCAGCGGTCAACAACAGTCGCACGAGAGCAGCCAAAGTAAGGGCACAGGAGGAATACTCGGAAGCCAACCGCGAGGTGAAGAGGAGTATCAGGGCAGACAAGAGGGCCTACACAGACAGCCTGGCAGCAGAGGCAGAAAAGGCAGCGGCAACATGAAACAGCTCTACGACATTACCAGAAGATTGTCGGGTAAGTATGGCCATACAGAAAGACCAGTAAAAGACAAAGAATGGAAGCCTATTGCAGACAGAACAGACCAACTCGACAGATGGGCCGAGTATTTTGAAGAGTTACTGAACAGACCTAGCCCACCCGACCCCCCCCCCCCCCCCCCCCCCCCGACATCCAGCCGGCAGAGACCGACCTACCCATCAGCTGTGACAGACCCAGCCAGGAAGAGATCAGAAAAGCAGTGACATTTTTGAAGAATGGCAAAGCAGCAGGGCCAGATGGCATCCCAGCGGAGTCTCTGAAAGCAGACCTAGAGACAACAGTGGAGATGCTGTACCCACTGTTTGGAAAGATCTGGGAAGAGGAGGTGATGCCAGCTGACTGGAAGGAGGGGTACCTAATCAAGCTTCCCAAGAAAGGCGACCTCAGCAAGTGTTCCAACTACAGAGGAATCACCTTGCTGTCAGTACCAGGAAAGGTCTTCAACAGGATCATCCTAGAGAGAATGAAGAGCTCCGTTGACCCCCAGCTGAGAGACCAGCAAGCAGGATTCAGGAAGAACCGATCATGTACAGACCAGATCGCCACTCTCCGCATCATCGTGGAACAGTCTCTGGAGTGGAGCTCCCCGCTGTACGTCAACTTTGTGGATTATGAGACAGCGTGGACCGAGAGACTCTGTGGAAACTCCTACGACACTACCACAAAGCTCGTCCGCCTGATCAAGAGCAGCTATGATGGCATGACATGTCGCGTGATCCACGAAGGGCAGTTCACCAGAGAGCTCCAGGTCAGAACTGGTGTCAGGCAGAGGTGTCTGCTGTCTCCGTTCCTCTTCCTACTGGCCATAGACTGGGTCATGAAGATGGCCTCAGAGCACAGACGAAGTGGAATACAGTGGACACTGTGGACACAGCTTGACGACCTCGATTTTGCAGACGACTTGGCATTACTGTCCCACACTCATCAACAAATGCAGGACAAGACCACGAGGCTTGCTGACATCTCGTCCCAAGTGGGCCTCACCATTCACAAACAGAAAACAAAGACAATGAGGCTGAACACAACCAGGGAAGAACCAATCTTGCTTGCTGGCACCCCGTTGGAGGAGGTGGAGTCCTTCACCTATCTCGGGAGCATCATAGACAAAAAAGGCGGCACTGATGCAGATGTCAGAGCACGAATCGGTAAAGCCAGAGCAGCCTTTCTCCAGTTAAAAAAAAGTGTGGACTTCCAGAGAGCTGTCACAACACACCAAAGTCCGGATTTTCAACTCCAATGTAAAAGCAGTTCTCCTATATGGAGCAGAGACTTGGAGATTGACAAAAACCACAGTCAACAGAGTACAGACCTTCATGAACAGTTGCCTTAGAAGAATTTTGAAAATCCACTGGCCAGAGAAGATCAGCAACGTCAGACTTTGGGAGAGAACAGAGCAGATAACAGCAGAGTATGAAATTGGGCGAAGAAGATGGGGATGGATCGGTCACAGCCTGAGAAAGCCAGCTTCCAGTATCACTAGGCAGGCATTGTCATGGAACCCCCAGGGAAAGAGGAAAAGAGGTAGGCCGAGAAACTCCTGGCGTCGAGACCTCCAAGCTGACATCAAGAGACTGGGAACCACCTGGAGTAGAATCGAAGGAGAAGCACAGGACAGGAGTTGCTGGAGGTCTCTCGTCGACGGCCTATACCCGGGTAGGGGTGACAGGCGTAAGTAAGTAAATAATCGCAGAATTTACAATGTAATTTCAAGTCAAAAACACAGCCTGCGTCGGGCACTGGCAGCGCATCCGGAGGCGGCAGGTCTCGAATGAGTTAATCGAACGCTCGTGTGTGCGTATGTCAGTGCACCGGCGGCTCTTTTCGTTTGGACGCACATGACCGATCGCATGCACCCTCACAGACAAATCAGTTCTGCACACGGGACACGCCTCGTTATCCTACAATGTCGTGCGCTGCAGTCCGCAAACCCAGACACATGGAACTCTTCATAAATCTTGTTTAGGACATAAAACTGACTAGGATCGCTCTCGGTGAGCAAGAGGCATTGATTCTCATAAGCCCCTCAGTGCAGCTGCAGGGGCTCATGAGAATCTATGCCTCTTGCAAATGGAACAGGACGAGTAATACACTAACATACGGAAGACATCTTTGTGATGTAGTGCCCCCTGGAGTTTATCGGAAGAAGTAGGCCCAAGAGGGGAGGTTATCACCACTGAAGCTCTAATAAAATGCCACCCAGGCGATAGGGTTATCTGCTCCTCGCAAGGTATCTCGGTAATGGCTTTTTTACAAGGTTCAGACCTCGTAGACAGACAAACAGGGCTCGCTTATAACCTGCATACAAACGAGCAAACACATGAACGGTACCAAACAAAAATAAAAAAAATAAAAAAGCGAACACAGTAACGAACACGCAAGCAAACAAACACGATGGCGGAGTTTCCTATGTGCATTCGCTGAGGGTAGAGTAATATTGTCACAGTATTTCTCTTGAGCTATTCTCGAAAAGAGGTAACACTGAATTAAAAATGTGCCTGCTCTGTAAAGAAATGTGTATAAATTCTGCTATAAAATAGACTTCTAAACATACTTTACATGGAAATCAGTAGGAACCACTGTTCTTGCGGTTTTCGTAAAACGTGAAATTAAAGCATGCATGGGGGCGGGGGAGGGGGGGGGAGGGGAGAGAGGGGGGCGGCGGAGACAGCAAGCGACAGTAAAAAAAAATCTGAAACATCGTCAAATCGGTTAAGAGGCGGGGAGGGGAGGGGGGGGGGGGGGGAAGGGGCGAAGAAAGCAAACGACAGTAAAAACTCCGAAACATCAAACCAGTGGAGAGGCCGGGGGGAGGGGGGGGGGGAGGGGCGGAGAGGGCGGAGAAAGCGAGGGACAGTAAAAACTCCGAAACATCAAACTAGTGGAGAGGCCGGGGGGAGTGGGGGGGAGGGGGGGTGGGGAGGGGCGGAGAAAGCGAGGGACAGTAAAAACTCCGAAACATCAAACCAGTGGAGAGGCCGGGGGGAGGGGGGGAGAGGGGCGGAGAAAGCGAGGGACAGTAAAAACTCCGAAATATCAAACCAGTGGAGAGGCGGGGGCGAGGGGGGGGGGGGGGGGGGGGGGCGACAGTTAAATTACTTCAAAAAATGTAAATCTTCCCATATTTGTTTTTTTAAATTTTTCATCCACAAAGTTTTGTTTCTCAAGAAATATAAATACATTTTTAAAATATTTTTTGAGGAGAAGGGGAGGACAGAGGGTGCAGAGACTACTTTGAACCCGCCCCCTCCTTTCCCCCCCCCCCCTCTTCACTTATTTTTCCATTGGAAAACAGCCACTACTCCCCCACCACCACCCTCACCCAACAACACCCCCCCCGCACCCCCCCCCCCCACCCCTTTGCAGGAAACTTCTTCATGCCAGTAACTGCCAGCCAACCGTCCCTCTGCGTTGCAGCGATAATTTTGCGTGGGGCTAAAAATAGCTCAAAACAAAGCCGTTGAAACTAAAGCAGGCAGGTACTCCGTCACTGAAAAATGTGCCTATTTGCCACAGTAGCGCTGCGCCAAGCCAGACACTGCAATTAAGTTGTCCTGGTCAATTCGTCACTGGAGACCCGAGCGTCGTTATGACTATGGACGACACTCAAACGCTTGGTCCTGAAAGCGAAAGGGTTAATGCATTGTTACTCGGCGACTTTCTTAAAATTCCAGACATCAAGAGCAAAGCGTACCTGGAATAGCTGGGCTGGCGGGCACAATTAGTGATTCCGTTGCTCACGTGCACCGTTAGAAAGTTGCAGGACAAGTGAGATGCAACCCCTGCGACCGACTGCACCATCCATCTGCAAGAGGCATAGATTCTCATGGGCCTCTGCAGCTGCAGGGGCTCATGAGAATGTACGCCTCTTCGTGAAGGATGTCGATCACACTTACATCGTCAGACTGAAGAAATGATTCGGGTTTGTGCTGACGACAGTAATGGGAACACAGACCTTGTCTAACATCTCGCCAGCTATTCATTACCGACGCACAGTCCTTCAGCCAGCCCCCTTTCTGGCATCATTCTTGGTCATTGTCCATTTGCATCCTGTACTGTTAAAATTGTCTTCACAGAATAATTTTAACTCATTGAAGGCGCCCCGCATTAATAGCTGCGAAAGTATCGCACAGCGTTCCCAGAATTAGTTGACAGATTTCAAGATTCAAGATATTTATTGTCAGACAAGGGATATTCTTGTTACCGCTCGCAGCTCATAAAAGAAAGAGGTAACAGGAGGAGTAAAAAACATAATGTAAAATGACACCGGTGCTGAAGAATACAACCACTATTCACATCACATTCTAAATGCTTATTGCATAAAACATGTAAGCTAATTAATTTAAATATCACATTAAATATCACATAAATATCACATAATTTACTGACGTAATTTAGGCACTTAGACAATAAGTCAGCTAAGAAATGCCACTAAAATATATTCATATAAACACACACACACACACACACACACACACACACACACACACACACACACACACACACACACACACACACATTTATCAGTGTCGCCTCGATAAAAACGAGGCACCACATTGCGTTCTGCAAAGTTATACTATGTTAGGTTCGTTTGGAGTAATTTCAGCCATAGTAGTCAATGGGTGAAACGAAATCTCACCTTGCTGAAACTGTGAGCGACCGACGGCAATCAACAAAGATTGATCGCTTTGTACTGAGTACTGGACACCAGCACACCATTTACAAAAGTTTCTCAGTAACACATCCAGTTAATCGAACGTGAGACACCAAGCTTTCCTTCACGGTGAGAACATCGGCGGCAGAGGACAGCACTGGCCACCGCCACCGCTGACCAAGGGTTTGAGGTCTGAACAAGCAAAATTTGTAAGAGAGAGGGAGAGCAGACACCGAGCTCTGTGGAGTGTTTGCACGGCGGCCCCTTGGAACAGGCAATACGGACATAAATGAAAAAAGCAAGAGGCATTGATCCCCATGAGCCCTCGCAATCTGCGGGGGCTCATGAAGATCTATGCTTCTTGCAAACGGGTAGTTGGGGTGGACCATTCGGATGTGAAAAGGTCTGTTTAGTAGGACCAACGCGTTTAGTAGTTCCAGACCACGACTACAATCCAACTGTCCAGCCTCCTGTAGTCGGCGATACATGACTTCAATAGGAATAGATACTTGTGAGCTCCTACAAGATTTGGAGGCTCACCAGAATCTGAGTCTGTGTATGGCTGTGCTTTTGCGTCCGTTTTTCTCACAAGGTGTCAAAGAAGCGTTCAGTCTTTAGCTCTGTTTAGCAATGTAGTGTTGTCACACACAAGCGCTCACGACCAAACTCACAAAGTTACTGCAAAATACTATACCCTCCTTCTGATAAAACACAAGAGGTGCTCTTGTGGATTCAAGTCAGTCGTTAAAACTTTAATCTCTCTATAAGCAGACACCGGAACACAGTGCACATTAAAAAGCTGGGGGGGGGGGGGGGTGAGGGGGGAGGGAGGGGGGAGGGGGGAAGAGGGTTACTCAATAGGACGATGATCACATGCCCTCATAGCTAAGAGCAAACACAAAGCCTGAATACAGTTTGTGAAATGTCATACTGATTTCAACAGACAAAACGTTTTACAAATCAAACTATGTTTTTCAATAATAATACTGGTTTAACCCATTCAGCCCTGACGCACTACAGCAGGAGATGGATCGACCATGATAATTCAAGGGTAGTGCCAGGTTAGCTTGTCGCCGTCAGGCGCCAAGCTAATCTGGCACTACCCTTGAATTATCATGGTCGATCCATCTGCTGCAACAGGTGCATAGTCGTTAGATGACGCCTCCAAAATTTGGGAAATACGTGCGTCGGGCTGAATGAGTTAAACGAAGTTTATTTCGATAGCCGACAAATTTGTGATTACATTAAACAATGGACGTACAGGCACCAAACAACAAACACTATTCACAATGCATGTATGTGCTTTCTCCACCATGAAATATCTCATCCGGATAAAATAAACGGGTGGACATTTTGCAAACATTTTGTGTTGCTCCACCTTCTTTTCTCTTTACAGTTAAAATAATGTGACATGCCACTGAGGTAACCAGGGGAAGAGGGGTGGGGTTGGGGGTGGGGGGTGGGGGGGTGGGAGGAACAATCGTATTCAGATGCTGTGACCTAATGTTGCTTATTTAGTGGTGGTGAGGGTGTGGTGTGTCGTGCGTGCGTTTGTTCTTTATGTTTTGTGAGAGTGGGCTTGGGTTGGGGGATGAGGTTCATGTCCTACAGTTTAAACATTTTGCCGTGTGTCCCCGGCTGCCGAAGTCGCGTTCGATATTGCGCTAAACCCGCGTGTGATTGCCCATCGCATCTGGACTGGACACGAGTCACAGGCTTAGCACCCTTGTCTTCCTCCCTCATAGGAACAGACATGTTTATTGATGACACTGAGAAACTCTAGGTTGATTTTTCTTTTGATCATAGATCTGTCGGCATTAGACAGATTGAAATGAGCCCCTGCGACTGCAAGGCCCCATGAAAATCTATGTCTCGTGCAAATCGAAGGACTGACTGAATTACTGGACAATGCGGTCTCCAGTCGTTATTGCAGAAAAGCCAGCTGCCCGGTCCGTTAGCTCTAATCAAATGGCCAGCGGTCAGTGGGGGCAGGTGGTTTCACTCTCATGATTTCCACTCCCCTCTCCCTCCCCGCCTCTATCCCCCACCCCCCTTCCTCCCTCTCGCTCTCTCTTCGCCCCCCCCCCCTCTCCCCACACACACACACAATCACATACTACTCTTGATCAGAAATCATGCGCGATAACAGATAACACTCTCTCCACCTCCCCACCCCCAACCACTCTATTATGAAGTCTGAATGTGGTCAAACGAAAGACATTTAGGCTCTTTTTTTCTTTTGCTATATTGGCTAGTTAGTTTCCTCGTTGCACACAGGGGGCAGTAAAAATGTTACCTGTGCATACTCTCGACATTTGCTACGGACAGTCTGAGCCGTAAGTCAGTGTGCCGGCCTGTTCTATGCATACTCACACTGGCAGTCTCGCACATGAAAAAAAAAAGTAATAATTACAATAACGACGACGATGATGATCATGATGTTAAATTTACAATACCGGATGTTATATGGACATAAAAGGCTGTGATAATTACATCTTACAAGGTGTTATCAAACAGCGAAATGACTATTCCCAGTCAGAACACAACCCAAATCGTATATAATTATCAGCCTCTTTAGTCATAACTTGGGCTGTTAATAAATTGGTAATCAAAGTGATACGCAGCTGCCAACAAATACCAAACTGCACACTGTCCTTCCCGTCGCAAGGCACATCGAAGCGGTTCCTACACATGCCCTTTTATCTGCAAGAGTCATGGATTCTCATGAGCCCCTTCGACTGCAGGCGCTCATGAGGGTCTATCCCTCTTGCTGACCTAGATGTTTACCTGCCGCTACGTCTCTTGGATTGGGAATTTCATCTGGGTTGAAGCAGACGACTGGCAGCGGACTTTAAGACTTATTTACAGGATTCGGTCACATTAACAAATTGTGTCCCAATTACGAAATACCCACATTTTGGAGTTGTCATCTGAGGGCTGCATCACGATTTAGGAGACAGATCGACCATGATAGTTCAAGGGTGGTGCCAGTTCAGCTATTCTGGCACCACCCTTGAACTATCATGGTCGAGCCATGTCTTGCAGTGGTGTGTCGAGACTGAATGAGTTAATATCCAACTCGCAACTCTCCCTTGACAACATTCAGTTCGCTCTTACAGCGAACAGCATCTTATCGATCTGCGACAGACGTAGACTTTCATGAACGTCTGACTACTGTACGGGTCTATGAAAATGAAAAAGGTGTTCCTCTCGCAGCCATATTTATTTATATGGCCGTGAAGAGGAGGATCAGCTGTGACTAGACTAACTGTTAGAGGCATACCATGATTCATCCGAGAAGTCATGATAGCTCTATACGCACACCTCATGAGCCCTACACTCACATGGTCCTAATGTTAGACTGGTCATTGACATCGTAACTACATCGCCTTCAACTGTTTTAAAACTGGTCTTCACTCTTCTTCTGACGGCCTTTACTCGAGTATGAAAAAGAAAAGAATTTAGTTTTCCTCTTAGTGGTTTTCTTGGGCGGTACCAAACCCCTTTACTACCTGAGGACACAGATTGTTTTTTCTGAAATTCAAAGATCTCCGGCTGTCAAACTGAAGAAACATGGAACTAAGTCGTTTCAACAAGAGGCATAGATCATTATGTGTCGAGTCCCCGCAACTGCGGGGGCTCATGATCGAAGACCCATACCTCTTGCAGCTGCCGACTGAGGGGGGTGTTCATTTTTTTATATGTTTTACATATATAATATGTTCAGTGAAGGGGTTAACGCATTCGCGGCCAGCCGCATCCGGATGCGCGGCTTATGCCGCGCATCCGGATGCGGCTGACCGCGAATGAGTTAAGCAAGCAGAATATGAACAATGGGCAGAGCCTGTTGTGGTGCTGGCTTTACTTTGGCTACATGGAGTCAGTGGAGGAGGTAGCGTGAGGTTCAGCGGCCAAGGCCAGCACAAGTAATTTCCAAGTCCCCCTGCCATTGTCCTATCGCTTGATTAGCCGCTACCAGCCCAGCAGACTAAAGGTAATCGGGCTGACATCAGCCGCATTTGGCCCGCGCTCGACTGTGCGCTGGCCCGGCCACTGCGGCATAAGTCGGCACGATGACCTTTTGAGTACTGGGAGGACTGGTTGACAGCGGGGCTGACAGGCTCAAGTTGCGCGCGCCTAAAATGAGACCAATATCAATCTACAGAGAGAACCGTGCTGTCAATTTTCTTAATAGACACGTGGTCGTGGGTAGGGCTGAGGGGCTCACGGGGGATGGGGTGGGGGGGGGGAGGGAGGGGAGGAGAGGGTGAGAGAAGAGTAGTGCTGAAGATAATCATGGTGGTGGCGGTGGTGATGGAAATGGTGGTGGTGATGACATTGGTGGACAATAGCGCAGGTTATGGTTGCGAAACAAGTTTTCACAAAGTGTACCAATGTGAATATATCGATCTTTTCTGTTCACTGTGATTGATTGATTGATTGATTGATTGATTGATTCATTCATTCATTCATTCATTGCACATTATTCACCACAGCTGGAATGCAACAACTCTGGTGCAAATGACCAAAAGGATCCGCTCTATGGCGGCACTGACAGCCAGACGAGGTCCCCTTTACTCGATCAGCTAGTTTATTTCTTCTGCAAGAGGCATAGATTCGCATGAGAATCTATGCCTGATGCTGGAAAAAAATATCATTTACTCTTCAGACGAAGGAGATCATTGAGGACTACATCTTTGACTGCATTCAAATTCTGCCGGCAAGGGTGCCTACACCATACCACTTCGAAAGCGAAACGATCCCCTCTTTCTTACTTTATAAAACACACATGATGAAAATTGGACCCAGATGCGTATAGACCCGTATGAGCACCAGCGAGCACCAGGCCCATTAGAATCTATGTAACTTGCAAACGCATACTTGAACTTGAACTTGGAAGTTGGACATCAGATGTTAAAGATGCTAAGCACAGGATTTTGAGGCATGTGTCCCCCGCTTCGAAAAGCACCAAGCGGATGTGCCGAAAAACATTATTCAGTATTTTATTAGAAAGGGATTTGTTGACATCCATGCAATAATTGAATCCGGGATGTATTTCAATAAACTTACAAACACGTTACTTCAAAGGCTCAGTTCTGAAAAGTTTTATTCACACAGCTCTAAGATGATGGCACACAAGAGACTCTTCGCCAGTTGTAGTGTCAGGATGCCGCGTTAATCACTGGGATAGGGTCTTTAAGTGTCGGGGTGCCAATAGGCTGTGTGACAGGCGAAGAAGCCGCCAGAGTAAGTGGCAGCGGACTGGCTATTTGCACGGAGAAATGAGCTCGAGGGACAGGACTGACTCCAGCCACTTTGATATATTACACTCAGATTATTGCCAAGAAGCTGACCTTTGCACTCTGAACAACTCGGCAACCTGACCTTACATCTGCAAGAGGCATAGATTCTCATGAGCCCCTGCTATTGCAGGGGCTCATGAGAATCTACGCCTCTTGCTACCAGACACAAATACCATAGCATCCCTGAACGATCAAAAGATCTGGATTCAGTTTTATAGTGTGGTATACAGATCGCTGGCATTTTGTGCTAGCATTAAACTCTGCCCTGTGAAGACACAAAGCAATAAGGCCTTTTATTGCGAAAAGCTAGACTTTTCTGTAAATACAATGGAAATCTCGCTTTACGCGAAAATGGACTTACTGTCTTTTGCCTTCGCAGGGTGGACATGTGTAGACTGAAAGGAGCCTGATGGAGCAGAAATCAAGGAATTTTCTGTTGAACCACTGAAAGAAGTCTGGATAGTTATACTTGCAAATTGTCGGACAGCGACAAAAACGCGACTCAAAACCCGTCACTTCAGTCTTAAAAAAGAATATTTTTTTCTCAACAGAAATGGATCATGTGCCGGATGGCACTTCGTCCTAAAAAAGAATATTTTTTTCTCAACAGAAATGGTTATCATGATGCCGGATGGATGGATGGAAGGATGGATAGATGGATGGATGGCTTTGTGAGTTGCTTGCTTGCTTGCATTAGATGATGCTTGCGATTGATGATGATGTGATTGATTGATAGTGTTTCAAAAAGCAAGTATAGGCCTGCTAATCGATGGTAAAAACAGTATGACTAGATATGTTAACGAGCAAGTACGGTTTGCTATCGATGCACAATTTCGAGACAGTACGGTTCACGACATAAAATCAGATCCAGTTAAGTAACAAGAAAACAATGTTTCAGCTATCAGTGACCCTTCAATGGAAACCGGACGAAGAAAACTACTGATTTGTTGTTTGCAGATTTTAAAGGCTAAATATGAACATAATCCTGCAACATTTCATTTTTCACGTTTTAGAACTGTTGCCCTAAGCGCTTGCTGTAACTGACCGAGATTGAGATCCTAAAATCACCAGATTAGTAACAGTCTAAGCGGCACTGTTAATGAGCAGTTATGGTCAACGAGGCTGCCATTTAGGAGTATTTGAAATACTGAGGCCGAAATACCGTAACGAAAGATCACACATACCATTTAGTGAGGGACAAAGTGACCATGATAGTTCAAAAGGGTGGTGCTAGAACAGCTTGGCGCCTTCACTAGCAGGCGCAAAGCTGTTCTGGCACCACCCTTTTGAACTATGATGGTCAGTTTGTCGAGCGCCAAGATTTTCAGGCACAACCCTATTACTATCATGGTCACTGAGTCCCGCTCGTTTAGTATTTCAGAACTGATACCGTCTGAACAGCTGGCGCCTTCACTAGCAGCGCAAAGCTGTTCTGGCACACCCTTTTGAACTATGATGGTCAGTTTGTCGAGCGCCAAGATTTTCAGGCACAACCCTATTACTATCATGGTCACTGAGTCCCGCTCGTTTAGTATTTCAGAACTGAAACTACCCTAAATAACCCGTGAGCGCCTCCTTTCCTCGATGAGCTGCACCGTGTAAGGGAGATAAGCGAATTAAGATAATTCTCTCCCCTCTCTGGAATTCACAGCAGGCATTAATTTGTGCAAGCACTCACTGCGCGTAGATTACCCAGTCACTCACGCACCAAGTCCATTAGTCCAAGAGACATCTCGTCAAAAGCCTCTGTTGGCCATATGGCTGCGGGGCCTTATGAGAATATCTCTTGCTGCCGGAAATCGGGCCCATTTGCATCCTCGAAAGGAAGTAACCGGCACTATTTTACTGATGTATGGGCGTAGTAAAGATAACCTGCACTGATGCCGACATCCTTAAAATCTGAAACAAATGGCGAAGACGCGTTGATGTGCCAAAGCAATTTTATGAGCCAAGTCAAAACAGGCTGACCCCAGTCCTAAAGCAAACACTATCTGTTTGCGAGAGACACACATGAGCCCCCATGCAGTGTGTGGGCTGTTGAGCGTGTATATCTTTTGCTGACGTTACTGGCTTACGTATCTATTGCTCCATCCTATAAATCAACCACGGACCTTAGTCAACAAAGGGGTTTTCAGTCTTTGCACAACTCGGAATCAGTGATCGCTTACATACGCCTATGACCAATCACTTACTGGCGTTTGCACACGCGCGAACCGTGAGCTATGGACAGAAAGTAACGTAAAGTCATCTTTGGAAATATTACGGAAGAATAGACACAATACTCCTTAGATCTTGACTCATTCAAGGCTCCCCGCAGCACTGAATAGGTGTGCAAGTGTTGTAGAGCGTTGCTGTCTGCCGACGGCAACACTATGCCGGGACACCGTTCCGCCGCAGTTCAGTAATTCATTATTACCACCCCCCACCCCCACCCCCCACCCCCACCCCCATGTGCGCCGTCAACAGTATTATGGCTGCACGCACAAGGAGGTTAATGTGACAAGTGCCCAAAACATAACAAGACGTGTACTTGTTTGTGTCCAATTTATCACCTATGGCCTTGATCCATAGGGTCAAAATCACTGACTATAAAGTGTGAGAGAATGGCCACTACTACCACACTAGTTGTCTCCCCCGATTCGCTAACCCTGTCAGCGGCAGAGAGCCAAGAGAGATAACTAGTGTGACTGGTACATGGTTGTGAAACAAATACACTGACGTAGACGTAACTAGCAGGTTATTTTGACTCAGCGTAGACGTAACTAGCAGGTTATTTTGACTCAGCGTAGACGTAACTAGCATGTTATTTCGACTCAGCGTAGACGTAACTAGCAGGTTATTTTGACTCAGCGTAGACGTAACTAGCAGGTTATTTCGACTCAGCGTAGACGTAACTAGCAGGTTATTTTGACTCAGCGTAGACGTAACTAGCAGGTTATTTTGACTCAGCGTAGACGTAACTAGCAGGTTATTTTGACTCGACATAGGATATGGCCCTTTCAGTACTAAGGCGGCAAAAAGCTCAAATACATTAACCCATTTAACCCCGCCAACGCCCTACAGCAGGAGATGGATCGAGCATGATAATTCAAGGGTAGTGCCAGATTAGCTTGGCGCCATCAGGCGCCAAACTAATCTGGCACTAACCTTGAAAAATCATGTTCGATCCATCTCCTGCAACTGGCACATAATCATTAGATGATACCTCCAAAATTTGAGAACTGTGGCCGAGGGATTAAATGGGTTAAATAAGTTATTGTACATTCGAATCGTCCGTTCGCGGTAAATAGTGCACATGAAGTCCTCATCATGATACTGCAGGACACTTCCACTAACTGATTGTACCCCAAGGCCGAAATCCCCAAATTGTGCCAGTGTCCTCTGAAGACTGCATTGCTGTGCAGGACATAGATCGACCATGATAGTTCAAGGGTGATGCTAGAATAGCATGGCGCCCATAGGCGACAAGCTATTCTGGCATCACCCTTGAATTATCATGGTCGTTCCATATCTTGCGGTGGACGGTGTGTCAGTGGTAGAATGAGCTAAACTAACCATAATACCTCAAAATGTATAGTGCCTGCAGACTCTTGTTTGATTGCCAACTGACTGACTATGCCAGGGCAATGGCTGTCTGGGAGGTGACCATACCAAAATAAACAAACGTACATAAACAGACGTCTACGTGGCTCACCATCTGCGATCTATATTTGTGATTGGATTCTCCTGAGCCTCTGCGTACAGTTAGGCCTCGTGAGGATCTCAGCCTATGCGGGTAGATGTCCTTCCCTCGCGGAGTGTCAAGATCACCTCTGTATTTACAGGCAGTGCAAAAAAAAAAAATCCGCAGTGCAGAACTCGGCTGTAAGAGGCATAGATCCTCATGATCCACCGCATTTGCGGGGGGCTCATGAGGATCTATGCCTCTTCTTAATCTCATTTAAGTATGGGTTGTTTGTTATCCGCTGGAGGACGAACCAAACGGGTGGTGGGCGGACGTAAAATAAACAGTCCAGGTGTTAATTACCTGACCATTTCCAGACTGCAGGATCGCAGGAGTCATACACACAGGCCAACCCTGTAAAACCTCCCCCAAATGAGAGCCAGTATATGTAAATGGTCTCAATTCTTGCTATCGAAAGTCTAGGATACCTGATTAAGCCATTGTAACTGACTCAGAAATTGTGAGAACCTACACGTAGTTTGCAAACTAAAGATACCTCGCTTTTTCTCCCCAGTTGTAGTAATATGCATTCATATTAATTTTTGTCATGAGTGGGATGCAAATTGGACAGATTCTGCAAAGATAGAGGCATAAATTCTCATGAGCCTATGCAGCTGCAGGGGCTAATGAGAACCTATGCCTCTTACAGATAGGCGAAGCTAAGTTGTTGCTGGACGGTTCTGAGATGAACGGTCTGTTTGTTTATACACCTATCTGCAAGAAGTGGTCTCTCCATGAACTGAAATGCATGGTCAGGTATGGTGAGCTGTGGCCAGGTATGTACACATATGTGCACGGGGAATAGGGGTGTCGGGATGGGGTTCGAGGAGGGTTGGGCGGGGGTGGGGGGGTGGGGGGGGGGGTAGTCGGGGAGTTTAACAACCATCTGTCACCAGAATAAAAAGTTGCGAGTTTCGACCGCCTAGATGTTGCATAGGGACACTGAGTAAAATATTAAACGGTCAATGACCAATAGATAACGTTTCATTATTACTTCACTGCGGTCATTTGGTTTGGTACCAGTTCATTTACAAAATGCACAGCAATGTGAAATCTGAGATACAGTCAAACAGACGCACTCACGCATGCACGCAAGCAAGCACTCATCAGTGCACGCACGCGCGCGCGCACGCACACACACACACACACACACACACACACACACACACACACACACACACACATGTACATACATCACAAACGGCTGCAGACGGCAGAGATTCAGACAAACTAATAAGGAGTACAGGACAGGAACGCGAGGAAAAAACACAAAACAATAGGTAAACACTCCCTCAGTGATTGTAATTCTATCTGCAAGAGGCATAGATTCTCATGGTCCCCTGCATCCGCAGAGGCTCATGAGAATTTATGCATCTTGCCTACACACATCGACTCCATTTATATCCTCACTCAGAAGGAGAAAGCCCTCGCAGATTAGTCAAACGCAAAAAGGGATTTGCCAAAGTAGCCGTGAAGCGACGAAATACGAACGGGAAATGAATCCGGAACGAAAGACTAAAACCAGGAAGGAACCGCGGATACGCTACCACAAGACAATGAAAAACGCTCAGCAGAACTAGTCGCCGTCCATTTCACCAACAGGGACAAAGACGAACATCTCACGCCTTCCCTGACACTTAGACCGCAGACCGTGCTGCGGAAATCCGTATGAAGTAAATCAAGTCCACGCCACAGAATTCGAACCGTCCAAGGAACATAGACGCAAAGAGGGATCAGCAAGAGACATAGATCTTCATGAGCCCCCGCAACTGCGGGGGCTCATGAAGATCTAAGTCTCTTGCGGCTGGATCGTGTTCACGTTCCTTCGGCAGTGGAAAGGGTCAGTCCGTTCATAGAGCACAGACAACAACGCCAAAATGCAAGAGAGACTGGTCTTTATGTGCGTCCGCATCGCAACAGTGACCGAAGACTGATGACGACATTGTGTGTTGCTGATAGCGTGTGAGAAACATGACACATCAGGTACATCAGCTATCGATTCCCACCATCATTATCAGTTGTTGTAGTGAGTCGTCGCCATCAGAATCATCATCATACTGCACATATTTAACCCATTCAGCACCGACGCACTACAGCAGGAGATGGGTCGACCATGATAATTCAAGGGTAGTGTCAGATTAGCTTGGCGCCTTCAGGCGCCAAGCTAATCTGACGCTACCCTTGAATTATCATGGTGGATCTATATCTTATCATGGTGGATCTGTATCCTGCGACTGGAACATAGTCGTTAAGTAACACTTCCAAATCGAAATGCAGTATTGGGGTTAATGGGTTAAACTCGAATAACTACCAAACTCATTAAGGCACTATCGTCGCCGTCGTCGTTATCGTAATCGTCATCTTTCATCACCACCACCACCCACCTAGATCATCACCATAAAAAAAAAATGTAACATGACAAGGAACAAGGTAATCATCGCAACAGAAGGTGAGCTAGAGTGAGGCGTCCCCAGACCTGCGCACAAATCCACCATTTTTACAATCCAGACCAAAACGGTGACTGCCAAGCGTGTAAAACGCAGAGAAAGCCCTAACTGACAAAAAAAAAAAGCACAATTAGAAAAGACAGTTACAACACAATTTATTAATATTTCGGCGAATAGACATACAAACAAGTACACACTTTTGCTACTTATCTTTTCTGATGAGGCAGATGCAACTAAAATATTAATAAACTGTGTTGTAACTGACTTTTCTAAGCGTGTTTGTTTCCTCGTTGGGGTTTTCTCAACATTTTCAAGAGAGTAAGGCCGCGCCGCAGGGCTGGTCGTTGTCGTCCGTCATAAGTCACACCCACTATCACCACTCTAATACGTCATCATAAAAAAAATGCAAGACAAGAAAACAGGGTAATCACCACAACAGAAGGTAAGGCGCACTCATTCACCATATTGAAGACACTCAAGGCGCCGCACGGCTGGAAGCTGCAGCTTTTAAAGCCTGCTGCCACTAAGCGCTCATTAACAGATGTGCACAAAATGTGTTCAGTCGAACGCATTAAGTGTTCAGACCCAAGTCGCCGGGTTTTCCTGTCTGTTTTCTCACGGGTGTGAGGTAAATGTGACACTAACGCCGGCAATATGACACCCACATTCAGAACGACGCACGTATTTCCCAAATTTGGGAGGCGTCATCTAACGACTATGCATCTGTTGCAGGACTGGATGGATCGACCATGATAATTCAGATTAGCTTGGCAGGCGCCAAGCTAATCTGGCACTACCCTTGAATTATCATGGTCGACGCATCTCCTGCTGTAGTGCGTCAGGGCTGAATGGCTTATTAACTTTTTAGCTGTCGGTAGCGCTTTCTGTCGAGGTAATTCGTCACCTCGACAAATAGCGCTGACGACAGTTAAAATAGTTAACCCCCTGTTTGCATCAGTGAATCGACTGTATTTTATTTTATTTATTTATTTATTTATTTTTTTACAGCACCGTTGGCTGCACGCACATGAGCGGTTAAACTTAAAGACTCAAAAGTCGTACGAACATTTTCTGCACATCTCGAAGGCACTGCTTCCAGTAGCAGGAAAAGTTGGTTAAAGGGTAGTGCCTGAGAAGATTGGCGCCTATCCAGGCGCCAAGCCAACCAAGAACTACTCTTGAGCCGTCACAGTCAGGCACAACCCACATGCAGGCACCACCCTGAAGTTGTCACAGTCGATATGTCTCTGGCAGTTGGTTTTGGAAGTGAGGAAGGTAGTGTAAGGTGACAGGCCTTGACAGCAGAGGTTACTCTTTCGCCTGTCGGTAGGGGTTTTTGTCGCGGCGATGACTCCTGCAAGAATTATTGCGACGAAAAGCGCTACCGACAACCAAAGGGTTAACTTCATTTACAGCTTTAACCCCCTCACTGCCAGCTGACCTCGCAGATTATATTTCTGAGACCTTCGTTCATTCAACGGACGCTGATGCGAGCCTCAGTTCTCCAACGAACATTGATACAAAGTTGTTTCAGCAAGAGGCATGGATTCTCATCAGCCCCCCCCCCCTCCTCTGCATCCCCCTCCCCCGCATCCCTCCCTCATAAGGATCGATGTCTCTTGCACTTGGAATTTTCGTCTTCACTTTTCTCGGCAGTGACGGGCTTAACCCATTCTACCCCAACACCGAAATCCCCAAATTTTGCCGTTGTCCTCTGAAGACTGCATTGCAGTGCAGGACACAGATCGACCATGATAGTTCAAGGGTGATGCCAGAATAGCTTTGGCGCCCATAGGCGCCAAAGCTATTCTGGCATCACCCTTGAACTATCATGGTCGATCCTTATCTTCCTCTGGGGTGTCTGGGGTAGAATGAGTTAAATGGGCACGATCCAAATCACTGATGACAACAGACGCAAACCCGGGACAACATGACATTCTTCCCCGTCGCTAATCTCCACCGCAGACCCACAGATATATGATATGTTTGCGGCGCAGGCCTAGGTTATGTTCTCTCCACGCCCCACCGTGACGACGACGAGAACAGCAGCATACTGGTAGCTTGTGAAAAATAAGCTTTTCCTTCTTGGTACAATACATAGCTTTTGTCTCTGCTTTTTGTCTGCGATTGTAGTTTTGCTTGTTGGATTGTTGCTCTGTACACGAGTGGAAAGAAAAGTCCTACTATATACAGGATCATTACAAAGTAAAGTAGGTAAAAGCACGGTCTGGAAATCCAGTGAATATGAGATACGCCCCCCCCCCCCTTCCATACACCTACTTAGTGCACCCTTGTTTCCTCTGTGTGTGTGTGTGTGTGTGTGTGTGTGTGTGTGTGTGTGTGTGTGTGTGTGTGTGTGTGTGTGTGTGTGTGTGTGTTTGTGTGCGCGCGCGTGTGCGTGTGCGTGTGTGTGTGTGCTTTGACCAATCTCGATCTACGATCATTGGTTGATAATGCACAACTCTCTCCCCTGAGAGTGCTTTTACCTACTTTACTTTGTAATCTTCCTAAAATATTAGCACTGGCAGTCTCCCCTTTTCTATTTTATATACAGGATCAATTTTAACCCCCCACCCCCCAAAAAAAAAAAAATTTTTTTTTTTTGCTTTGCCTTGGCTTGTCTTGTCTTGCCATGTTTTGCCTTATTTTATTTCATATCACTAATCTTTTCGCTTTATTTTATTGGAAACTCAATACTGAATTACCGTCTGGCTCAGAAAAGTAATCTACAGTCAATATCTGTTGTTAAATTAAAACTGCTGGTATAAAAGGTAATGAAATGTAATACCGTCAGCAACGCAGGTGCGAGCAATTTAGCCTTTGAAAGAAGCAACTCCTTTCCTCATCCCAACATACGCACAACTAGACAAAGTGTTATACCTGGGCTGGGAACTTTAAGAATAATTGAAAGGTTAGAGTCTCATATTCCTTTAACACAAAGAAACTAATACCTATTGACGCCAACGATACACGCCACTGGCATAATAAGCTCAGGTGACTTGCACATGTAACGAGAGAGAGAAGAAAAAGAAAGAAAGAAAGAAAGAAAGAGATCTGGCCACCGATAAAAGAAAGCAAGAGGCATAGATTCTCATGAGCCCCTGCGGTTGCAGGGGCTTATGAGAATCTATGTCTCTTGCAGACGAAAGGGTTGTTTGGGGAACTGCGCACAGGAAACGGCTGGGGTAACTTGGGGTCTTGTTACCTCACAAAATGATACTTTGGCAGACGCTTGAAGAGTAATGCACCATTCTGTCTGTCCAGCTCCCTTATCCCTATTCCAGATACACTACTGCTTGAAATTAATTTCATTATGATAGTTCAAGGGTGGTGCCAGAATAGCTTGGCGCCCGAGGCGCCAAGCTATTCTGTCACCACGCTTGAACTAAAGTGGTTGATCTATCTCCTAATCTGTAATGTAGCCTTCATAGGACAATAAGCTAACTTTAAAAAAATCAGCTCTCAAGGTTATTAATATTATATTTCCAACACCTCGTCTCGCGGTGGACTACAATTTACCCACATACGAAAATACTTCGATTTGTGCTCTTTTATAAGTTTTTTTTAGATGTAGATGGTGATGTTGACGGCAACACCCCCAACCTCCCGCCATCCCCCTCTATGATGACTGGTATAATACTAATGTTGTCTTCGCACAAAAACACTAACTGTGCAGGTGTTCTGTTAAGGACCGTGTGAAAAAAAAAAAAATAAAAAAAAATAACTAAGTACCCAGCATATACTGAACAATGGGACTCAGCGCGCAAAGGCCATCGGGCCGACATCGGCCGCCGTTGACTCGCGCACGGTTGTGTGAGGCCAATGGCGGCCGACGTCGGCCCGATGGCCTTTTGCGCATTGGGGATAAATGGAGCGTTTGAATTGCGGTTCTAAGTGTATCTATTGGAATGAATGAAGCCCAGCTGCCGTGACAGATTTGAATTGCTGAGTGTTCAGGTCGCACCCATCTCTTTGCGATGAGTTTAAATCCCTTGTCCATGGGGTTGGACTGTTTGTTTGTCTGTGTTTGTTTCTTATGACCAGTGTAAAAGTCTGGTTTTACAGTGAACAGAGGAAATAAACACTGTACATAAACTACCTTGATACACATTGTGAAACGCATTTCTCTACCGCAGCCTGTGATCTTCACGACATTTTGGCCAGAAACATAATTTTAAAGCGTATATAATTTACATCCTGACTCTCAAGAACAGGATGATGTGGATCACAGACGATAGTTCAAGGGTGACTGATGCCAAAATAGCTTGGCGCCTGTAGGCGACAAGCCATTCTGGCATCACTTTGAAATATCGTGGACTGTCTCGGTCTCCTAAACTGAAATGTTTTCTCTAGAAAACAACTTCCAAATTTTAGGATGGCGTCCTTAGGAGTCAAAGTGTTGCAAATGCTTTAACGGCCGGCTGGCTGCCCTGTGCTGTCCTCGCCGTGAGATAGCCTTTGCTGCTAGCAGGGAGTTAACCAATCAGCCTCAGGGATACTACCCCTTAACTATCACGGTCAATAATCTGTTGTTGATGACTAGGGCTTCAAGGGGTAAAGGCGCGAAATATGAGCGTTCTCCAACAGACGCAAACTGATCATTCTTCAATCAGCAGCATAGAGGGGGGGGGGGGGGGGGGGGGGACTCTCCTTGAACCTTCATGACCATTGGAGCCAGAATAGCTTGGCGCATGGCAAAAACCCTTGAATTGTGATTCCTCTCCTGTTGCTGTGCATCAGGGTTTAACCCTTATCACTCGGAATACACCAGTGTGTGAAATAAGTTTGACTAAAATAGTTCAAGGGTAGTGCCAGAATAGCTTGGCGCCTCTAGGCGAGAATTCTGGCACCACCCTTGAACTACTAAAGCCATTGGTCTATATCCTTATCTGTAAGTACTATAATGCAGCTTGCATATGGCAGTGTACAAATTTCAGTGAAGCTTTTAGTCTCAGTATGATATGGGTTAATGGGTCAAGACTGCAAGCCATGAAGTCACCGCGCCGGCTCAAGCGGCAATTCGGCAAAATTATTTTAGAGCGCCGGCGGCCTGTTCGCGGAGTTGGCATCAGCATTCATAACTTTTTAGACCCGGGCTGACCTTGCGATCCTCTTCGTACGCGTGTGGATTAGAGGCCAGGCTTACCTTTATTCAGCTTACAACTATACATATACGCTTAGGGTTTCCGCAGTTTGCCCGCGCACAGAGGCCGTGCCTTGGTCTCCTGTTTGAGAAACAAATCAGACCCATGTTTCGTCAACTATTGCCAGTGCTCAGAAATCCACCCATCTGCAAGAGGCATAGATCATCATGCGCCCTCGCATTCTGCGGGGGCCCATGAGGAACTATGCCTCTTGCCCACACGCAGTTTATTTCAAGATTTTCTGCCGCCGGCAGCGAAGACGAGCGAAAGGGAGGCCAGTAAACGACGCGGCGTGTGCACAGCGAGTTATCTATCGTGAAACACGGGCCAGCGTAAGACAAAAGGAGCGCAAAGAGAGAACGCTGAGAGGTCAATGTTTGAATGTTGGCGCTAACAATCCAGGGCTTGACCCGTCATCATCCAGGTATTGAGGAAGTGAGACCCTGTCCCCGCGGTCTTCCTGCTCAAATCCCTGCCATCTCCTTTGCCATAGGAACAACGACCTCCTTATGATCATAGAATCACCGCGATAGGAACAAACTTTCAGGCTTTGCTCTGTATCTTGTTCTGTATACAGCATGTCACGTCCGCTAAAAAGTCTTGGTAAATCAAAGTAGCGAAATAGCAATGCCCCTGAATTGATTAGTGTTCAGGTCGTACACCATAGGGAACATATGTCCCCGTTCCCCATCAGTAACCCGCCCTCCAAACCCGCACATTAGGACCGTCCATAATGATCACACCGGTCCCGTAAAAGCAACATTCTTCTTGCAACTGGCACACCGAGAGATATCTAGATATGATAATGACAGCCTGTTCTATGCACAACGAATAAATGAATAAATAAAAAATAAATAGTTTTTAATTGCAAATAAATAGTTTTTAATTGCAAGAGGCATAGATTCTCATGTGCCCCTGCATCCGCAGGGGCACATGAGAATCTATGCCTCTTGCTGGAAACATTCAGTCTTTTTTTTACATCCCCAGACGTTGAGAGTTGCGAAGAATCTGCTGAGAGGCTTGCAGCAAAAAAACTTGATCTGACAATCACGAGCTTCTTAAGCTGCGAAGGCTCATGAGGATCTGTGTCTCTTGCAGATCTGTGTCTCTTGTATCTCATCCATACAGGACTTCACACACGTCGCTAGATGCCCACAAAATCCGGAGGGACAATATTGACGTTCCCGGCCTCTCCTCGGAGACGGGCCCTCAGACCAACGAGACGATGAGAGGTCCGGATACCTTTCACTGTATCATTCCAGCACTTGAAATAAGGGGGTGTATAGGGGCGGAGGGAGGGAGTGTGTGTGGAGGGGGGGGGGGAGTGGGGCCGGGGGGGGGGAGGATGGGGGTGTGGGGGGGGGGGGGGGCTAGGGGGGGGGGCTAGGGGGGGTACTGTCACGTGAGGTCTTAACGAAGACTTCTCATTCACGAATTATAAAACTTGAAGGATCAAGATTTTGTTACAAATCCTGCAACTGATACATAGTTGTGAAAGTACACCCCCAAAAAATTGGAACTGCAGCCCTGAGGCTAAATGGGTTAAAATGATTTTTAAATCAATAATGATGATATAGAGATACATCAAATAAATGTTGGAAAACGGAACCCCCCATGATTGAGACATTCAGACTGTGTTTTATGTATGATTTATGACCAAGACATGTTTGCTGGCACAAAGAACTCACGGTTGTCTAGTTGTATGGCGCTTAATTAGCACAATGATTATGATTTGTACTTCAAAAATATGTAAAATGTAAAATATCCCACCGGATGGGATACATTAGTGTAATGCTGAACTCCGGTGAGCATATGCATACTAGAGTATGGCCGGGAAACGTGCACGCTAGTTGCCAGAGCAGTCAAATTTCAACACCTTGAGTGAAGTATACTTCAGTCTGAATATGAACGACAACAAGTTTGTACTGACTCATTCTGTTGTCTAGTTGTGTGGTTTAAAATACCTCAAAACGCGAAATATTGGGCATTATTACAAATAGCATCGCGTGGATTTTTTTTCTCTGCCAAGCATCTGGTTTCTGGGCCAAATTTCCCACCTCCAATACAAACCGGCAAATGCTGAGGTCAAACATGGGACCTCCTGACAGATGATGGAACCAACAAGACCTCCTTCCTCTGATGAAAACACACACGTAGATTAACTCAATTAACTCCGACACGCCACGGCAAGACATGGCGGATCGAGCGTGATAGTTCAAGGGTCGGGCCAGAATAGCTTGGCGCCCGTAGGCGCCAAGCTATTCTGGCACAACCCTTGAACTATCACGCTCGATCTGTTTCCAGAAGTGTAAAGCAGTCTTCAGTTGAGGGGGCAACTTCAAATTTTACGGATTTCGGTCCTGGTTCTTGAGAGGTAGACCCTAGAGGTACAGAGGCAAGATGTACCGATTCTCATGAACCCCTGCGGCTGACGGGGTTTATGAGGATCTGTGCCTCTTGGTACGGTCAGTTTTGGCGTGGAGGTCGTCTCAACAAACTAAGAAGTGCGCACATCTGAGGCAGATGACCCGCAATGAGCGAGACCTCCCACCTTCAGACTATTATATCTGCAAAAGGTATAGATTCTCATAAGGCCCTACAAATGTAGGGGCTCATGAGAATCTATGACTCATGCCCACAGAATCAAGTCCCGTTCGCCTCCTCAAACTGATGAGGTGGCGCGGTTTTACGTCAGCGGGTGGACAGTCCGAGCGAGAAGAATGATAATCTTTGTACGGTTTGTGTCCCCTCCCGCCCTGGCATAACGGAGGCCCGCGGAGGTCAAACTCGGCAACGTTTGCTCTCTTTAAACGCCCATCTCCTTGCTGGACAAGACGAGACCAACTGCGCATGCGCGGCTATTGCCGTCCATTGCAGTGTGTGCTTCTTGCCGTTTTCCGCAAACGCGACAATATTGAATCGACAGCATTTTGTATTGTCTCATATGAACTGTACTCGTACAGCAAATTAAGAAATAACAAAACGCCCTGGCGTTCACATTTTTTTTTGGTTGTTATCCGCGGATCCAATGTTTACAATAAGCGAAATAGTTATGCATAAAGGGTGCAGTAATGAGGTCCTCTGAAAAAAAGTGTTGTCATAGCCGTCTGTCGTTGTATCTGACCTTGTTATAAGCGAATAGTCTTTTTAGTGTTTCTTAATTCGGCGTGCCTCGGTACGCAAAGGCTATGTCCCGTCTGTTAGTGTAAAATCGCTTAGCTTGTACAAACAATCTTGATTCTATTCGATCCTTTATTATTGTCGGGCATCTGGTTTATGTCTTCGTTTATTTATTTTTTTTTTAAAGTAGGTTTAACCCGTTCAGCGCCAGCTGACGCAGACTGTGTTGCTGCAGACTCTCTTAACCAATTCAGCCCTGACGCACTACAGCAGGAGATGGGTCGACCATGATAATTCAAGGGTAGTGCCAGATTAGTTTGCCCCCTTGTAGGCGCCCAGATAATCTGGCACTTCCCTTGAATTATCGTGGTCGATCCATCTCCTGCAACAGATGCATAGTCGTTAGATGTCGCCTCCAAAATTTGGGAAATACATGCGTCGGGCTGAATGTGTTAATTCAAGACAAAAACCCTAGCTGCCCCAGAAAAAAATGGCTTCAAAGTAGTGTCAGCAAGAGGCATATATCTCCTCAATCATGACACCTTGCAACGGCGGGGCAACTGCGGGGGCTCATGAGGATCTATACCTCTTGCGGTCGGGCGTGTTCACATTTCTCGGCACTGAACGGGTTAAACCAACCCCTTCAATACCAGTGCAGCCTGGATAAGCTAAATTGTCGAAACTTCATCAAAGACTGAAAACCCAACTGTCAGGTTACCTATCTAAGCGGGATTGCAGATATCAATGAAGGCAGCGAAAGGCAACGACTCCTCATGGACAACCGCACCCGCAAGAGCATTTGGGTGTTGCTCGCTGTGTTCTGGCAGTGAACGTGTTAATTCGGCTCTTTAAAAAAAAAAGTGCAGCACGATAGGAATCGATCATGGTATAGCAAGGGTGGCGTAAGAATAGCTTGGTGCCGCCGCTACCCTTGCACTATCATGGTTAATGTGTCTCCTGAACTGTAATTAACGCGGTCTAGAGACCACCATCAAAAGCTATGAGGGGAGACGTTAAGCTGTTCTGGCACCACCATTTCAGTCCGTCTAGTTGATAAATTTTCGATACTGCCAAGGGTGCCAGGTAGATCGCATCCACTGTACTCGATTCCGATACGTACATCGTTAGCTCTTAGCCAATTTTATAATCAATGTTTTCCGACACACACTCCCCTCCACCCACCCCCACCCCCACCCCACCCCCACCCCCACCCCTCTTCCCTACTCGCCCCCCCCTCCCCCTCTCCCCCCCCCACCTACTCCCATGCCGCACCTCCCCATAACCTCCTGTGCTAGTGTGTCAACGCAGTCGGCAATAAGATTTCAAGGGAAATAAAAGCCATTGCCATTGGGAAACGCAAAGAACATGCAGGTTGCAGAGGGTCGTGAAGTATGATCTATGCCTCATTAACCCTTTTAGCTCCAAGGTCCCATTTCTCAAATTTTGGAGGTGTTGCCTAATGACTATGTACCAGTTGCAGGAGGCGCCAAGCTAATCTGGCACTACCCTTGAATTATCATGGTCAATCCATCTCCTGCTTTAGGGACTCGGAGCTAAATGAATTAAGGTGGAGTGTGTTCACTGTCAGAGTACTTCAGTTTACGAGTGTACGTCACTTCCTGTTGATTCTCCTGTAGTCTCCCCGCACATCCTCACCCCTCATCAGGCACTCCAGGCACAGATTCCCATGACTCCCTTCAGCTGGTAGGGCTCATGTGAATCTGTGCCATTTCCTGAAAAAGATCGGACCGCTGATTTCAATCGTTACTTTGCTGAAATCAAACAGGTTCAAAAGCCTTCGGTGCCGAGAAGAATGCGAACACCTCCCCGGCAACTGCAAGAGGCGAGGCCCCATGACAATCTCTACGCCTCTTCAGTGCTGACACCACTTTGCATCCACGTTCCTTTGATGGCTGGGGATCTTCGACGTTGAATTTACAATTACTTCAGAAACAATCTGTGTCCACTAGCAGCGAAGGGGTTAAACGCCGTCCACGATTATGAGCCCAAGGTGAGCAATCGGCACAGACTGTCGTGCGCCCCTTCAGCAGAAGAGGCCCGTGAGAATTAATATCAAAATAATCTGATTAATATGATCCCGGGCTTTCTATGAAATCATTGGGGTTAACCCTTTACCCCTTTACTGCCAGTGGACGCAGATTGTCTTTCTGAAATCTTTGTTGATACAGCCCCCGAAGGAACGTGGATGCAAAGTGACGTCAGCAAGAGGCATAGAGCCTCATGAGCCCCCGCAAATGCGGGGGCTCATGAGGATCTATGCCTCTTGCGGTTGGATCGTGTTCACGATTTCTCGGCAGCGAACGGTTTGAAAAGCTATCTGCGATTGTGAGTCCAGCTATAAAATGATAAGGGCGATAACTGACTTGACTTGATCAACACTCACGTGGAAAGGGAGGACACTACAGTGCAGGGGACATAAATCGCACGGTCTGAGAGTCAGATAACGGGACCTGGAGAGGATGATGAAAGGGATCTGTACGTTGGACACGTTCTAAAAGCGGAAACGATAGAAGAGGGTGGGTGAGTGGGAAGAGTTGGAGGGGGGGGGGGGGCTGGGATGGGGGGGGGGGGGGGGGGGAGTAGGAGACGCAGAGGTGTGGTAGTTCCATCACGGTGTAACTCGATCTATCATTTAACTCATTCTACCCCAACACCGAAATCCTTAAATTTTGCAGTTGTCCTCTGAAGACTGCATAGTGCAGGACACAGATCGACCATGATACTTCAAGGGTGATGCCAGAATAGCTTGGCGCCCATAGGCGCCAAGCTATTTTGGCATCACCCTTGAACTATCATGGTCGATCCTTATCTTCCTGTGGGGTGTCTGGGGTAGAATGAGTTAAGTTGTCTTTATATTTTGTTTAGTCTCTGCGTGTGTTCACTGAAACTGTCAATAAACCCCTAATGAAACACGAAATGACGCAGGGATCACCGATTCACAAAACATGCGGAACAGTGTAGATAGGTGTCCGGTCTGTCGGCCAAATGAAGAACTGAGATGGCTGACGCATTCGTTAACCCTTTGGCTGTTGGTAGTGGTTTTTGGCGCGATGATTCCTGCAGGAATCATCCCGACAAAACCCACTACCGACAGCCAAAGGGTTATGCAGGAATCATCGCGACAAAAACCGCCACCAACAGCAAAATGTTTTTTTTTTTGTTTTTTTTTTTAAACACAAATAATACACAAAAAGCAATATTACAAGTCATAATTAACCTTGGGTATTGTAAAGAAAATATTTGATATTTTAACCTCGAGAAATTGTATTACATGTTGCAGTTATCACAGACTCCGTCCCGACAGCAAATGCGAACTCGTATCAAGCTGACTCAGAATGTCACCCGACTTATTACCAAGGGTGGCACTGAGATGGACACCACAGGGGAAGAGAAACCGTGGGCGACCAAAGGAGACGTGGCGCCGAACCCGTGGAGCGAGAGCTCAAGAACAGAGGCCTTACTCTGCAAACAGCACCCAAAATAGCAGCTGACAGACAAAAGTGGCGCTCCCTTGCCGTCGCCTCAAGCACCAGACGGCGCAGAGAGGATTGAATGAATGAATCAAGCTGACTGGAGACCGCGCACTGCAATACATGTACGAGTAAAGCCAACAACGAAATAGAAATAAAACTCCAGCCCTCTTCCACGTCCCTGAACCAAAGACATTGTCTTTGCCCGTGCTGAAAGAAATACCAATAGATGGACGGACGGGCGGACGGACGGACGGATGGATGGATGCATGCATGGATGGCCTGAATGGGCCGGAAATAATGTAATCCGTTGACTCACCCAATGGTTTGATGGCTCGCCGTCAGGTCATGTTCCAGACACAGAGACAGGGTTAAAGTTTCACAGGAACAGGCTTCTATCTCGTGAATAGGGTCGTCAAACCTCTTGCTGTCTTGCAAGAACTCGAGTACACCTCCGTTTAGTCTTGTGCTACAGAAAGAAAATGTGTATTGCGTTGGTTGGTTAATTAGTCACTGGGATATGACACCGCCGAGCAGGCCACTACGCCATTTCACGGAAGTAACAGAAATTCGTATCGCATTGTGTGTGCCGCCCGGTCTGTGAATTTGGACCTTACGGCTTTCAGCCGTAAGGTCCAAATTCTCAGACCAGCACACACGTTGTGTACAACGCCGGTGTCCGCTCAAACGCTGTATTGTCAATCACACGCTAATGTTAATGGTTCCTCACTGTTACTAGTTTGAATACTAAATACGTACGCTGACGTTAAACATCAGGTTCCTCACTGTTACTAGTTTTAATACTAAATACGTACTGAAAGCGACCTGCCCTGGGCAGCAATAGAGTTAACCCCTTCACTGCCGAAAAAAAGTGAACACGATCCAACTGCAAGAGACATAGATCCTCATGAGCCCCCGCGACTGCGGGGGCTCATGAGGACCCATGCCTCTTGCTGAGACTAGTTTGTATCCATGATGTGTGTGTGTGTGTGTGTGGGGGGGGGGGGGGGGGGGACGGTTTCGGATTTTGGTCGTCAAATGAACAAAGATATGAGAATCAAAAATGTACGTACAGTGGGAGGGAAGGGGTTACCAGTCCGCATTATGTCATTGTTTAGTATGTCTTTCAATAGTACTGGACAGAAAAAGCTAGCTTAAAGTACCATTACGCGTAAATCTGAAGACATTCCAGCACATTTATGCCTTGTTGTTTAGCCTTTTAAATTCTTACACCCTAAAATTATATCAATTTGACAATGATAGTTCAAGGGTGGTGCCAGAACAGCGTAGCGCCTACAGACGTTAAGCTGTTCTGGCACCACCCTTGAACTATCATGGTCAATTTATCTCCTAACTGTAACGCTTTCATAGGGCAATTCAAAATCTGAAGAAAGAAAAATCCTCAGGGTTTAAGAAGCATACGTTGACTTGTTTTAGGCTATCAAAATATAAGAAAGTTCAGAACTTCACACAGGATGTGAACCGGCTGTACTTACGTCCTGTGGATCCCGAAGACACACGCGGACAATATAAAACTGTAGATGTAATGACAGACTCACTGTAATGAGCTACCGGTGTGCCGGCTATCGCTGCTGACCAACAAAACATCTGTCAGGCATGAACCACGCCATTCACTAATTCGCTGCCTCGCGAAACACACGGCCTACGGTGTACTTCCGTCTGCGCGAGGAATAGATTTTCATGAGCCCCAGCAGATGGGGGGGGGGGGGGGGGGTGTCGCTGGGAGATCGGGGTGAGGGTGAAGGGGAGGGGAATGTAGGGGGAAATGTGGGGGTGTTGGTTAATTTGGACGTTAAACCCCCCACCAAAAAAAAAAGACTCCTCCTCCCGTCCCCCACCTTCCACCCGCAAAATCTATAGACACTTTGGCTGTTCTTAATTAACCCATATCATACAGAGGCTAAGAGCTTCAAATTTGTACACTGCCATACGCAAGCTATATTATAGTACTTACGGATAAGGATATAGACCCATGGCTTTAGTTCAAGGGTAGTGCCAGAATAGCTTGGCGCCTAGAGGCGCCAAGCTATTCTGGCACTACCCTTGAACTATTTTAGTCAAACTTATTTCACACACTGGTGTATTCCGAATGATAAGGGTTAAAAGGAGGTTTTCGGATGTTAGACCAATGACTGTGACGCTCAGAGGTGGTGTCAGGGGGGAGGGGGGGGGGAGGGGGGGTATATGCTGGTTAGTTTGGACGTTAAACCCCCAAAACTAACTCCCTTCATCCCTCCCCTCTGCCCTGCTGCAACCGTCTATTGACATCGCTGCTGTTAATACATACAGAGGTGGTTTGCGAGTTTTAGGCTATTGACTGGGACGCGCAGCGAAATTCAGACTCGCACATCAACCGATCAGGCAGCGCTGAGAGCCATGAGGTCTGGCGGGGCGACGAACGAAAATACTTGGATGGGACTTTGGGATCTCTCTCTCTCTCTCTCTCTCTCTCTCTCTCTCTCTCTCTCTCTCTCTCTCTCTCTCTCTCTCTCTCTCTCTCTCTCTCTCTCTCTCTCTCTCATATCAGCCATATAGGCATACACTGACATAATCCCGCGTGTCGGCCTCCTCAGTTTGACAATGTGATGAAACCCGGCGGTATTTGCCCACAACCCAGTTCGCAAATTAAGGCCATCGGGAAGAGGATGCTGCAGTGGGCCCGATGACGACTGTGTGCGGGCCCATCATAGTTGCGGACGACTCAAGTTCTGCCCGATAGCCATTTGTCTACCGAGAAGAGGCATGGATTTATAATTATGAGAGCTTATGCAGCTATGCTGTTATTTAGCAAAAGACATTATTTTTTTTTTAGAAAAGCTAGATTTTCATTGTTATCTCGCTTTTCTCAAAAATGGACCTACGGGCGTTTGCCGCCCATATAATGGCAGAAATATGATCACTGCCAGCAAGAGAGATAGATTCTCATGAGCCCCCGCAGCTGCAAGGGCTCATGAGTATCTCTGCCTCTTGCAGACACAAAATGGTGTGGCGGAGAAAATTGACCGTCCTCGTCGTTCCTGATCGCCAGACTTACCATGTCACAGTCGGCGTCGTCGTGGCAACAGAAAACAGCATTGCCGGCCATGGTGCGTGATCAGCTTGTTTAACTCTGTGGTGTGGCTGTCTACTACCCCCACAGTCGTTCAGCCTGGCTCGAAAATTAAAAAAGAAAATGGCAAAATCTTTCCGTCACTTCTCCAAATGTAATAGTTGAGGGAGGGAAGAGGGGTGTGTGTAGGGGATACCCTTATGTAGTCTCTAAGACTCAGCGTGACAGAACTCTAGTGTTCTGCCACCGAAAAGAGATCCTCCGACTGTAGACAGCGAGTGCCTTGGCCACACTGAACAAGGGTAACTCACTCAGTGAGAAAAGAATACACTCCATCAAAGGCGCCCGGCCGCTGGCAACACAATGAGAGATTTTCCTATAGGTCTCTAGAGCGTTTCCGGACAAAGTATTTATGCACCCTCTCTGAGGAAAAGGCACCCGACAGACTTCGTCTGTGGACTGGATGCACAGTGTTCCCAGGGCCAGTCCAACGTAGTCAGGCACAAAATGTTAACGAACGGAGAACAGATCATACTGATTCTAGTAGCTGACCAATGAGGATCTATACTTCTTCTTGTCTCATTCGCAGCCATAAGCTGAGGTTGTCCTAAAGCGAACCTCTATGATTTCACCGAACAGTTGCTGACAGCGATTGGTTGTACATTGCTTAAAGTCTCGACTGACAGCAACACAAGACTTTCTCAGGACGTGCCTGCACTGCTTGTGAAAAAAACAACTAAACAGAATATTGAATGTATGTCGCCAGCCGGTCTAAATACGCTAAATAAACCTAAGACCATTTAGCAACACACATCCAATATCAAGAGCTACAGACAGCGCAGACAGTAGGGAGGGTTTAAAAAGGAAAGTACTGGTAAATGGGCCAAGGGTAGACAGAAACAGATGCCGCAGAATAGAGGGGAAACCCACCCTGTGGGGCTGACCAAGGTGACCCTGGGAACTAAAAAGTAGTTACCCCCACCCAAGTCTCCCAGGGCAGACCTGGGTGGGGGTATTGCAGACAGCGCAGACAGTAGGGAGGGTTTAAAAAGGAAAGTACTCAGAATGGGCCAAGGGTAGACAGAAACACATGCTCCAGAATAGAGGGGAAAACCCACCCTGTGGGGCTGACCAAGGTGACCCTGGGAACTAAAAAGACGGTAGTTACCCCCACCCAAGTCTCCCAGGGCAGACCCGGGTGGGGATATTGCTGACAGCGAAGGGATTACAGTTTTAACCCGTTAGAGTATTCAAACGCCTGCCTACCTAATGCGCAAAAAGCCATCGCGGGCCTTTGCGCACTTGAAACTACAGCGTTACTTTCTGCTTAGCCTATCGATCCGTAGGGTTATCGACCATAGCGCTTTCGACACGTAGGACTGTTGGCCATTGGGCTATCAATACAATAGTATGGCTATCGATACGTAGGATTAATGATATGCGGGACTATCGAGATGCGGGAGCTCATTATCAGGCCACGCTGTAAAGATAGTACCGGCTGTTGAGTTAGTACCTAAACAAACGTGCATGGTGCGGCCATTGGCCTACTGAATATCAACACATTTCGTGGTCTTTTAGACTATGATGGTGACCTAGGGCCTATAACTTGTGTATGTATGTGCTCAGAAGCCATTTCACAATGCAGAAAACATTAACATTAGAGGGTAAAGTACAACGCATCCGTCGTTTTTGGACCACTGGCACTGAGTCTATCGACTGAAGTACCCTACTCACTGACACCAAAACTGAGTCTCCGGCGGCATAGTATACACAGTTCTTGGTTTCTTAGACACTGATGGACTAACTAGGCCCCTATCAACTAGATATGTGTATGTTCAGAAACTATTTTCGAACGCACAACACGTAAGACTGAATTAGAGAGCACAACGCATCATTTTTGGCTCACGTGCAAAGCAAAAGTCAGTTTATGTTTTGGGCCAGTGGGCGTGTGTCCGTCGTCCGTGGTAAACTTTAAGGTTGGCATTTTCTCGGAGACTATTCAAGCCACCGTCTTCCAACTTGGCCCAAGGATACTTTGTTGCAAGACCTTTCAAAACATACGAACTTGATTGACCTCTCGCAAAGGTCAAGGTCACAGGGGATCAGGAAATAGGTCCAAAATAGCTATATTTTGACATTATTTATTTTTTTCTGAAACACTATTCACAACTTCAAGTCATGTATACCGGCCGAAAACGTCAGTATTTAAGAGCAAAACGTATTGTTACTATACAAGATTGTTGTTGAATGAAACACACCTATACTGCAAATAAGGCCTACTTACGTAATGCACGCAATTTTCTGGTCATTTTAAATACGATGAACGAGTTAGGGAAATATATATATTATGTATATATTTGTTCATGAGCCATTTCTGAATGCAGAACTGGAGCACCCTGACATTGCAATACTGTAATCATCATCATCATCATCATCTCATCATCATCGTCGATGTTGTTTTCGTTCTATTATTATTATTATTATTGTTGTAATCAAAATTAATGATTAATAATAATAAAGAGCATTTATATGAGTCCTAAATCCCCAGGAGCAGTGGGCTCTAAGCGATTACTCATGATTACGTAACACAGTACAGAGAAATAGCGCACGAAAAGGCCAGCTACTATTTATTTTCGTTCTATTCCGTTTGGCACAACTAACAAAGTCAGTACTAGCTAGACCCAATACTCGCCTTTCACTGCACTGTTAACACGGTCCAAGGGAAGCAACTACTCTTAATCTTCGAAGCACCTGCTTTAACGGGTTGTGTCCAGTTAACTAATAATATTATTCATGAACTGTTCAACGTCCGTCCGTGCGAAAAGTGCGCTACCGCGAAACTGAAAGCACAGATCTTCTTGAACACCTCGCAGACAGGGGGACTGATTAGAACCTACGCATGCTGACTGGTTCATTCATATCCGTGTTCCTCAGAAAGACGACTAAATTAAGTGTAAACTCTATCGAGCGAAACTCCGTTTAGTCTCCGGCCTTGCAGACCTAAGGCCGCCAAACCAGAGCGCAGTTGCAGTTGCATGAGTGAGCTTAGTTCTACGCCAGCCACTAAGCAAGGTGCTCCACCATAGCGTAGAACTAAGTGGCTGCAACCGGCTCTCGGTCTGTTAGTCACTTTGTTTGCTTCCACATAACCGTGCCATTTAGTCTCAGCTTACTCAACGACAAATGACGTCGGTGGAAGTTGACCTATTTCATATTATGTCCAAGAAAGTCTTTTTTTTTAAAAATAGTGTGGAGCTTGTAATTTTAATAGCCCAGTGCATAAAGGGTCATCGGGCCGACGTCGGCTGACATTGGCCCGCGCAGGCCACGGCGGCCGACGTCGATCGGTCCGATGACCCTTTGTGCATTGGGAGGTGACTTGCCTGTGTTATTTATTCGTGCGAAAATTCCTGGGGCTAATAGAGCACACTGTGTATTCTGTATCAAAATATTATACAGGTAACTTTAAGACATGGATTTTCGTGAGCCCTCGTTTTCTGCGGGGGCTCACGAGGATTTATACATCTTGCAGATGTTTCGAGTTCTGTTGTGTCCGTACTTTTCGATTCCAACGGGTAATCTGTTGTGGAAACCGTGATTTTGGGCGAAAACTGTCAACGGTGATCATGGGTTTAGCGGAGAAAGCAGAACAACTAAAATGAATAGTTCCTAACGGCCAAGGAAACCGCTCGGGATGAATACTTGACTGTGGAGAGAATTCCATCAGGTCAAAGTTTACTTAATTACAACTGTTAATTTGTTTCATATGACAGGTTCATTGTTATTGTAATTATCTTTCAGACGTTCACTATAAATAACTTTATTGACAAGTCATTTTTTTTTTTTTATAAATTAAATGCTGTGCATTGACCTCCGGGGTCATAGGAAAGGTTAATTACCACCTACGTCCTTTGTCGTTTAGTAAGCGGAAAAAAATGGTAGGTTCTCTCGAAGCGAACAAAGCAGGCTAACGACACTCACCTACAGCGGAATTCCACCCAGGCGCGAATCCACCCAGTGTAGATTTGTGCTGCCGCTATTTCACCCGGCACATTTCTCACCAGGGATGATTCATGTCTTGTGGACGGATGAACACCGAGTGGATTTACGTTTGGGTAAATGTTCATATGGGGGGATTTCGCGGTAGCGCAAATTTAAGCCTTTCCATCCTATTACACTATTGCTTGAAATAAAATTGACTATGACTATAGTTCAAGGGTGGTGCCAGAATAGCTTGGCGCCTAAGGCGCCAAGCTATTCTGTCACCACCCTTGAACTAAAATGGTTGATCTGTCTCCTAATATGCAATGTAGCCTTCGTAGGGCAATAAACAACTTTGAAAAAGTTCAGCATCAGGGTCTAATAGGTTAAACAGTATCAATTGCCCATGATCGTGTAGAGGCTGTATGCATTGTATGCCCCGTCCATTGGCGGTGTCAATGGGTTTAATTACTTATAGATTGTGCTTGTTGCTACGACAAAATAAGTTTTGTCGTTGCAACCACACAAACCACAAATAATTAACTCCTTTGACACCGCCCCAGTATTTAGGACTAAATATCTCTCACTGCGTTCAAAGGCGCTGGTTTCACGTGGCTATAATCCAGTGTTTGTTCGTTTGTTTGTTTGTTTGTTTGTTTTTGTCAACCCGCACACAACACTGAAGGTCTAAAAGTTAGCTTGCACTATAGGCGCGGGCGGGCTCCGGACTCAGGAGAAAAACGTAACTTTGAAATCAACGTGACTCGAGCACCTTTGTTTGCATCAGTGCTGTGACTGCCGGAATGACTAGGTCCGATGACGTAAGTGGGGAACCTGACGTGAAGCTGTTTTGACAGGAAGGCGGGGCTGTCACGATTTCACGACCATCATAGTTTCGACTTGTTAATAACAACAAGATCAGGATTTCATCCCATAGTCTAACGTACTGTTTGGAGCTCTCGTGCGTTTTTCTTTTAGGAACATTCAGAGTTGTTCATATTTTTAAGCTTATCCTTCTGATCCATTTTTTTTCCTCTCTAAGCCAACTTCTGATCAACACACACGCCGGCGCACACAACTGAATAAAGACGGATGCACAGCGCTTCCCGCCATTAGTACGCTCTGTGGGCTGGAGTAGCGACAGGAATTCTGAAGAAGAAGAATAGGACGAGCAGCAAAATGACGTCACTATAAGCTTCACGTCATGGCATTGCTGGTCTCACGATACCGACTGAGTGCACTGTGACGAATTTGATATTTCACGTCACTCATCCGAAAGGCACGCTCTTCCAGCTGACTGTTTTGTTCCACACAGCCTCTTCCACCGCTTACTGTTTGATGGGAGTACTAGTGGCTCCAAAACTTGTAAACTACATGAATTAATTATTATCGGAAAGGTTCAAGAGGTACAATGCTGGATTACGCGGAACTCATTCAGTATCTCCCTTTAATCTCCCCCGAATTCCCCCTCCCCCCGCCTGATCCGCACGGCAATGGCACACACAAACACAAACGGCAGAATGGCACACAAAACACAGACGGCAGACACACGGCGCTTCGAGTCCTACCGGTTATACGTTCTGTGGGCTGGCGTAGCAACAGCTATTTTGAAGAGTAAGGTGGAATGACCCATGCCCACAAAGCATCTTCTGTATCAGCTTGCATGCGTATTCCACCTTTTCCACAATACGTTCGCAAATATCATACAAAAATGAATGAAGGAGAACATCGCGACAGCTCATACATTTGTAAAACACTGACGTGTTGGTAATTTGCGTCAATTAGGAACATTGTATACAATACTGACGCGTTTGGTGCTTTTACGTCACCGTCACGGTCTGGTTCTTCTGATGAAATCAAGGAGTCTTACTTTTGACATTTTTTCCGCATTGAACATTTATTTTCGAAAAAAATTGAAGAGGTTAAAATGCTGGCAAACGAACTCATCCAATGTCTTTCTAAAAACTAGCCATATCCAAAATTTCAAGTGCATAATTTTAATCAAAACTGCGGACCTAATCTGGGTCAACCGACTTTCTATGAACGGTCTTTTATGTCTTCAACGAGACATCCAATCATACAATATGCTCAGAGGCTGTCTTAGCCACCCACTTAATAACGTATAGTTTTGCCACATTTCAAGTTTGTGCGTACAGTAATATCGGAGATTCTCGTGTTTACATACATACGCACGCACACACACACACACACACACACACACACACACACACACACACACACACACACACACACGCACGCACGCACGCACGCACACACACACACACACACACACACACACGCACATACGACGCTTCGCTCTAAAACGACGTTCAACAACAAGGTTAGAGCGGCTAGACGTGACGTCATTTTTATCTTGTTATTTCTTTGGCAGACCGGCCATGAGCCCAGCCGCCCTGTCATGTCCTTTGCATTCTACGGAACGCGCTCCGACCAGCCCCATCCTAAAGTCTACCTTACTTTTAGAAAGACATTTTTTTGTTGTTGTTGTTGCTCCTTGTAAATCAATGTATTTTGTTGTTGTGTGTGCTTGTTTTTTGTATTTTGTTTTGTGTTTCATTACTGCGACTGTAAAGCGCCTAGAGCACATTGGTGATTAGGCGCTATACAAATTACCTTTATTATTAATATTATTATCATTATTTTCAATACGTTAGACAAAAATGTTGACGTGCGCTATCGTGATTTTTGAGACACTTGTAATTATCACGGATCACCAAAATAACCCAATGAAAATAGCTGAGTAACAGAAAACCAAGAGCAACCACTCGCGGGACCATCACTGCAAAGACACCGATCGAGATGTTCTGGCAATACCCTTGAACTATCATGGTCGGGTCGATCTGTTTTCTGATTTAGCGTGTTAGGGCTGATTGTGCGAACACAGTGTCCTAGGCAACCGCGAAAAACAAGACAACAGCATCACCGGCCGAAAGATGCGAATAGCGAACACACACAAAGGATCGATTCTGAATAAACAGCCCTTCTCCTCTGTCGCATTTCAGTCCAACTGTGGTCGGATCCAGATCAAAAAGATAACTGCCGATCGTATAAAATGCAAAGAAAAGCTCGACGAAGAAGAAACGCGCTTAGAAAGGGACGTTACAACACAAATGTCTTGTACTTGTCTTTCCTAATCGTTTTTCTTTCTTTGCTAGGGTTTAAATTATGGCCAGTCACTAAAAGAAACTTGACAATGCTTACACATCTTCTTCGCGACGGCAAGGAGATAATGTATCTGTCCACATGTGAGATTTATACGCTTTGAAACTATTACGCATGTGCGATACGCCACGATAAACACAAATCGTCTTGTACAAAGTCTGGTCAACTAAATCTGCACACGAAAAACAGAAATGTTACGGGGCACACGCGAAACTGAATGCATTCACTTGGCATGCTTTTTAACTCATTCAGCCCTGACGCACTACAGCAGGAGATTTGTTGACCATGATAATTCAAGGACAGTGCCAGATTAGCTTGGCGCCTGTCGGCGCCAAGCTAATCTGGCCTGCCCTTGAATTATCATGGTCGATCCATCTCCTGCAACAGGTGCATAGTCGTTAGATGACGCCTCCAAAATTTGGGAAATACGTGCGCCGGGCTGAATGAGTTAAATCATGCGTCCTGTTCCGTTGTTTAGATAAAGCACGTGTCATATATTGTGTATCTGTCATGATTAACCCCTTCACCACCGAGAAAAAAGTAAACGCGATCTAACCGCAAGAGGCATAGATCCTCATGAGCCCACGCGAAAGCGGGGGCTCACGAGGATGTATGCCTCTTGCTGAGACCACGTTGTGTCCAGGTGTGGATAGTTGTGGCTTTTGGACGTTCAGTGAACGCAGTTTTCAGAAAAGAGACTACGTCCGTTGGCAGGGAAAGGGTCACTTTGTCTCCGAACTGTGATGCAATCTTCAGATGACAAACTCCCAATTTTGGGATTTTTTACATGGAAGACTTTGTCCCGAACGGTGAACATGGACGTAGGATGTACCTGGCGGCAGGACGAACATGCAGTTAGGATGATGTTGACAGTAATTTGTCACACACGAGCCCGACCATCGTCAAACATAAACACACTTCCCATGACAACCGAAAGCAACGGCGCATTGTCCTGTCAACCACGAGACGGAAAAAAGTAAGGCTTAAAGGTCCTGGTTCAGCAATTAGTTAGAAGAGGACAGCCAAAAAAAAAATTAAAGTCCCTACCTGACACAAAGTACAACCCGTACAGGGCCCCGTCACATTGGATCCCCGAACACGCACGTTACTATAGCTGCTGTAGAGTGTCAGACGTCCTTGACGGCTGTCACAGTTCACGCAAACGGGTATACACTACCCAGTTGCCAAAGGTCACTTCCAGTAGCATCAGTCTGCACACGGGAATATATCCACGGTTCACGTGCAACCACGGGA